>CM062248.1:26342222-26951917 GCA_031216285.1 Syzygium syzygioides | reverse complement strand
CATCTCTGTATTTCTCATGTAGAAATACTCTCTCTCTCTCTCTCTCTCTCTCTCTCTCTCTCTCTCAAACAAAAATCAGAAGTAACTTGTACTAAATTTGCGATTCTTTTGGGAAAGATATGTTAACTTGATGTCTAGCATTGATTTTAGGTCATCGTTACAGAGACACTTTATAGATTATATATTCATTTAATAAAACCCACTTTAATAAGGTAAACAAAGACACATGAAATACCTTAACTCATCTTACGAACATGCGATATAAAACTCGAGAAGGTGGTCCAAATATGATATTGTTCGCACCATTCACTTGTATTTGATCTTTGATGATGCAGGTGATTCGAGCGGTTGGTTGGATGTCAAAATATTGAGTTGGATGTCGAACTGTTTAGCAGGTAGATATGGATGGCACTTGAGACAAGATGAGAAGTTAGCAGGTAGATATGGATGGTACTTGAGACAAGATGAGAAGTTACATATCAATCGCTACCAGTCTAAATAAGTCAATCCCGTCTAGAAGGGAGAGCTAGGCGCACTCAAGGGTTTTTAGACTCGAGTCTGCACAAGAAACCCTCTAGGGTTCACGATTTAGCGTATAAATAGGAAATCTCTTTATCGATTCACTATTTAGTTAGGTTACACATGATCAAAAAGCTAACCCTTACTCATTTGGAAATCGAAGTGTTCAATGCAGAAAAAAAGCAATTGCCCTTTCCAAAATGGATAAAAAGTTACATACGTACACACACAGATATATATATATATCCGATTTAGTTACAAAATTGACACCCACACACAAAATGCTTTGTTGACTACTTCTTTTATCTAAACATCATGGGGGCCCAAAGATATTAAAATCGCACAAACGTCCAAAGCAACTTTCACTGGTTCATCAAAAAGTTTTTGAATATCATTGTTGCCTAAAAACATTTATTTAATTAATTTTAATTAACTAATATATATAAAATAGATTATATTGTCATACATTGGATGGTGTAGGGGCTCTTCATCAGCTCCGATGCTTGGCCGTCCCTAGTGGATGCACATTCGATTGGTCAGAGTCATATTATCACCACATCCCACCTGTCCTCATTGAAAAGGAGGAAGAGAAATATATGTTTCTTTATTCAAGAAATAATAATTATATAATGCACGCTCTCGATGTTGAAGATAAGACCAACCCAAGTCGTGTAATCGCTCGTATCTATCAATTATAAAAAAGAAATTAGATTAGGTTATGCAATCTATTAGAGTTTCCCAATATTCCATCCCTTGTTTTGATCATCGTGGAAGTGCTAAAGTAAATTATTTTTTTTATAATAAAGTTTCGTGATCGTTTTGTTCAATTGGGACAAGATCAAACGAAAGCATATCTAATCATGCGTGCGTCTACACGAAGCACAAAATTGAAATACAAGAACACGTATTAGTTGTTCGATAATAATTGAAAATTGATAGCTAGATATGAATAATTTTTTACGGAGCATAGAAGAACGATTATTATTGGTAGAAGCAGGTGTGTTTAGCAAGATTCTAGTTGTGATCAATGGCTTTTTTTATTTTTTTCATTGAATGAATTATGTAAATCCTCGTTTTTATGCCGCATCACGTGAATTTCCAATTCAATTGAATCTTGTAATTTAGGGTGCGTTTGGCAACGTGCCAAACAGTAAAAATTTCTGTTTTTTTGTTTCCAGAAATAGTTTGAGAACATAAATGCGTTTGGTAAACGCATTTATTCCTGGGCACATTTTTGCAAAAATTTGTGTCGAGAAACAGTTTTGGAAGAGAAACAAGAAGTAAAAAAAAGTTGCTTCTTGTTTCTCGGCACAATTTTGAGAATCAGTTTTTTTCTTTTCTTTTTTTTTTGTTTTCTTATTTCTGTTTTGGTTTTCTTCCTTGGCCATGGCCGGTCGCCGGTGACCGGCCACAGCCCGCCGGTCGCCGGCGACCGGCCGCAGCCGCCGGTCGCCAGCGACCGGCCATGGCCAAAGAAGAACAACACAAAAAAGAAAAAAAAATTAAACAATTCAAAATATTATTAAAATATTATTTGGGAACAGAAATTTTGTGTAGTTTCCAAACGCATTTCTATTCTTTTCTACTCTAGGAATAGAAATTTTGGACAGTTTATCAAACACCTTAAAATACTCAAAAATTGTTTCCGGGCACAAAATAAAAAAAAATCATTTCTGTTCAGAAATTGTTCCCGGACACAGAATGATTCTCATGCGCACCCTTAATGTCCATTAAGGTAGGTTACTAGGCGACCTTACTTTTGTTATCAAACAAGCCCTGAGTTCGTGCGAGCGTAACAGGATTACTGCTCGCTTAATCTATGGGTTACCGATTAGAGAAAGCTGTGTGAACTAGGTATGCAAATTTTCCACAGATGTCGTCACTCCAAGCACGAGCTCAAAACATGTTTCAGGTTCGCTGACGTTTTGGACAGTGATGTCCAAGGTGCTGAGCTCAATGTAATATGGTCAAAGGATGAATGTAGACGCGACACCATCCTCATGCTAAATAGCACGCTTGCCATCGACCTAAAATGAACGTCAGTATGGACTTGAGAAAAGAACAATCTCCTTGTTACCTGCTAATTTGATTCCCTTTAATCTATTGATTGGGCAGGCAATATCTGCACACATACTAGTTATCAATTGTTGTATTGTAGTTAAGTTTCGAGGGCAAAAGACACCAAAAACTCCAAACTATGCGCACCGTATCCCAAACTTGTATTCAAGTGATACATTTATCCTCTGTCAAAGTTCCGTCAATGAGCACCATTGAAAATCTACCTACATGGATATTGGAAAGCAGATGGAGTTTACATGGCACCCGCATGACTTAAGTAAAATAAAAAATGATGTTATTTAGACTGAAAAATCATTTGACAGAGCCTTGACGGAGGGTCAATGTGTCATATAAGTACAAGTTTGAGATTTTTTATGTCACAAAAAAAATTTTAAGGTAAATGTGTCATAGTGGGCATAGTTTAAGATTTTTGGTATCGCAAAAAAAGGTTCACGGTAAATGTGTTATAGTGGATATGGTTTGGGATTTTTGGTGGCTTTTTTCCAAGCTTAAGTTGCAATCACCCCATGCATCGAACCTTCAACCGTTGTGATTTGATCGGAGTTCGACAAAATTTCAGGCGAAATGTTGACCCTGTGGCGACTAGGAGGCAATGACCAAAAAATTGGCCATGTGTTCGTAATGTACATCGGATGATTGGATCATCTTTCAGCCAAAGTGCATCAACTGCGAAGAAACAAACACTTAGTACGTTGGGCATTTGAAAATCAAAGTTCAGCGATCAAACCGTGAAATCTACTAATGTCTAATGACCTATGGATGAAAATTTACCCTACCATTTTTGTGTTGATTATCAATCAAAAGGCCCTTCCCTTCATTTTAGAGAGGAGCATGTACCACATACAACCATAAAACACTTGTTGTTGACTATGTGCCACGGTCGAATCCACTGCGTGCAAATGCGATCGATCCTTGGCTCGCCGACAATGGAACTCGAGCACATTGCATCCGCACACCACAAAGAAAGAAAGTCTTCGGGTTATGGCCCGCCAAGGATCTGCCGATGCTTGAGAAGAGAGAGAGAGAGAGAGACCCGCCGAGGATCCGCCGATGCTTGAGAGAGAGAGAGAGAGAGAGAGAGAGAGAGAGAGAGAGAGAGAGAGAGAGAGAGAGAGGGAGGGGGGGGGCACGGCCCTTAAGCTTTTGGGCCTAGCCCCTCTAGAGAAGGCTTACTCATGATGGCCCTTTTCATGAGCCTACGTGGATATTGGGCTTTTTCATGACGAACGGACCTGATTAATTGCACCTACATCAAATTTATCAAACGATTTTTCCTTTTTTTTTTCTTTTACAACGAGAGGAGTTGATAAGAAGTTATATTGGGGCAAAGTTAATAGAAGTCGTAAGTCTTTTTATATGAAATACAACCGAGTTCTAAACTTTCAGTTATTGCAATTGAGTCATGTATACATTTTAAATTGCAACTGACCGTCTTAATTTACACATGTCAGTTTACATTGTTTGATTTATGGTTCACGACTTGATTGCACTTTTTAGTTAGAGTGTAAGATTTAACTCAACCCATTGAAAGGTTGATGTCTCCATTACATGTCGTAGATAAGCTTTGAGACTCCTATTCGTACTTTTTCTTCCTTAATCATCAACAAATTAGGTGTGTCTATTGAAAAATTGAACGTGTTTGAGATAGTAGAGATTTAACAAGGATTGGGTGAAAATGGATTTGCTTTGATCACCTGGCTCTTTGTGCTGGACTAGTCAACAGGACTCTGCAATGGAACTCAAATCGAAATGTGAGATTTGAGCGGTAAATGGCATCCCCCTTCTTCTATCATTGAATCCACAACTACTAGCGGAGGACCAGGAAATTAGCCGACCCCGTACATCTGTAGCAGTCACAATGGTATTGTTGAAACTCGTTTGAACGTTAATAACTCTCTTTGGTATCCTACGTGTACTTTTACATGAACCACTTTGGGCATTCCTGCGTGAACCGGTTGGGTCATGTGAGGTTGGCGTGGGAGAAGAATCACTTACATAATTGTGCTTGTAGAGTTTCGCAAGCTAATGGGAATCGACTCTTGCAAATTTTGAGATGATTGAGGTTGCTAGGGTTTTGCATGTCCTAACCTCATGCGGGCGAAGAGACATCTTACGAGGAAAGCGGTTCATGTTATGTTGTTGAGGATGGCAGTCGGCTTTTCGTTGTCCTGCGTGCTGAATACAGAAAAGTAAAGATCCATGTTGGGAAACATATTGCGGCCTGCCGTGTACAAGAAGAAGAGTCCACACAGTCCATACAGCTTATCAAAAGAGAGTTTGCTCCTCGTGAGGTCTCACGTACAGCAAGAGTCAGTTTATTCTTTGAACGTTTTCCTGCTGTAATCTTTCTGTTACACTCAGGTTGATGATCTGTTTCTTAGAAGAGGAGAGACCGGGCTGCAGATATGTAAGGCTGCGTAATCGTAGTACCAAGATGGCCATTGCCTCAAGAACCGACGACAACGTCCATCCACAGAGGTTGTTTATCCAGTTTCAGAATATCATCCAGCAGTTGGGCCCCAACCGCCAAAACATAGCCCTTAGCCGTTGCTTATTGAGAGTAGAGACTGATTAGTTAGCCAAATTGAGCAATAAAGAAGCACAGAGACAGCAGAAAATCAGCTGAGACAAAATTTAGACGAGAGAAAAACCCAGTGAAGTTTGTTAGATATACTACAGGACCATCCCTTGGCCGAAGCAGGGTACGTAACTAGCGACAGTGTCTACAAGGAGGAAGTAGTTTGCCATATCTTACAAGATCGGGTAGAGCAGAGCAACGGGATAGAGGGAAACTTTTACAGAAATAACTTTACCTGAACCATTTGAAAAGGCTTATGTCGAGGGAGCAAAGCTTGGCAAGAGCTAAATGGGAGATGATGGATGTGTAGATATGCATAGCAAGGTATATACAAGATCAGAAGGATGAATGTACCACATAGATGTACTCTCCAGATGAATATATGTGGGCTCAATTGTTTCGGGAAGGTTGCTACCATACAAGGAACAAAAGCAGCTGTGCACAAAGCACAGCTGTGTCATTTTGTTACAAGGAAAAGCAAATTGGAGGGAGAGGTCAATTGACCCTAACCCGCCATTCTCAGAAGCAAAGAGATGATGAAATACCATATGAAGCAGAAAACGGCGGGTATAAAGGACCGTGGATTGAACGACAAGTAAAGAGAAGCAAAAATCATCAAGTAAATATACTGGCAATAAATGCAAGCTGACGAATGAATAACTGGACACGATGCCAACTCTCCACGAATACCATGACTCCTAATATGAATTCAATCACCAGAAGAGATTCAATCTCATGGCAAGACATACTTCAATCGACTATTTAGTAAGGGACCGATGTACTCTAAGGTCAAACTCAATGCTTGAGAACTTGTCCAGGCAAATGGTATACTGGAAGGCAATCCCTCTCTGCTCTGACTGCCATCAATAAATATCGATGACCTCGTCAACTAAATTTATCTTAAGCTTTCATTAATTTCTTACCATCATGTAGCACCAACCGCAACAAAAATACTTGAAAATTGGCCTGGTTGTAAGGTGTAGAATCTATGTTGAATCACAATTTAGCAGGGCCTAGTATGCGATTCTTGTCTATAAATGAACATTTTGTCGAGCACACTTGGAGAGAGCAAGCTTCTCTTTTGTATTCTTCTCTCTGCGTGCTGACCTTTCCAAGTCAAAACAGAACAAGAGCAGATGACTCCGAAGGCAGCTATAGTCAGATGCAAATGACTTAGCTCAACGTGTTCTATACCCTCAAGATCCATATCCAATGCCGTTCTCCAATTCATACGGCTTTCCTTTCCCATTGTCTAGAGAATCTAAGATCGAACCGATTCACCTCTCTAAGCTTCAGTAACTCATGATGCCCATCATAGCATCGAAGACTCAATCGCCATCCAACAACACGCCATTCACCACAACTATACATGCAGCACCAGATATGGAATTCAGTGATTATGAACCTCAGAAATCTTTAACTGGGAAAATGAGAATGGCAAGCTAAGGACCAGCCTTTCCGATCTATCCCAAATACTCGGCACTCGAAAGCTACATTACAACAAATTAGACTGAATAATAACATCTATCCGAACAATGGAGGAGTCCAATTCAACCCGAACGCAAAAAAGATTCAACTGTTCGACCGATCGCACGACTCTTCCGGCTAGTACTCTCCACAAAATCGAGTTTTTTCTTATTCAGCCATGCCTCTCTTTTAATAACTATCAAATACATCTCTCCCTTCCCTCCCTCTCCTCCTAGCAGACCAGCACAATTCCATGATCAACCATAAACTCAAAACGCCGCGAGCATCGAAAACTCTTATCTTACATTGCCCTTGATGATCTTCCTCCTGGCCAGAAACTTCGCCAGCGGGGGCGTGAGCATGATCGTGATCGGCGCCCGGACGGGGAACAGCGCCTTGTTGCACAGGATGGCCAGCGTCAGGGCGCCGCCGGCGGACGCGGCGAGCTCGGCCGTCCGGTTGCGCTTCTTCGCCTCCTCCCCGATCGCGCCCTCGGCCGAGCCCCCTTCGGCCGCGAGCCCGTCGCTCCGCGTCGAAGGCGGCCGCGGCGGCGGCGGCGATGGAGGGTCCTCTCCGGCGGAGACGCCGACGCCGGGCAGGTGGAGCTTGGCGAAGAGGGACTCGACGTCGGCGTTGCTCCTGATGGCGACGTAGAGGCCGGAGATGGAGGCGGCGGAGACGGAGAAGTGGACGCCGAGGGCCACCTTGCCGTACTTCTTCAGGAGCTCCTTGAACCTGCCGCTCAGCGACGCCATTGACGGACGGACGGACGGATGGATGCAGAGCAGGGCGAGATGGGCGGCGCGTGCCGGTGGGAGGAGGGGGTTTTGGGGGGAGGGGGTTAGGGTTTTGGGCTCTTCTGGTTTTCTAGGAGGCGGGGCGTCGAGCGCCCCCCAATACGACGTCGTTTCGGGGAGACGGAAGCTCATGGCCTTGATGAGTTTTTAGATCCAAAAAGAATAATCTTGCATAGAAGTGGGATCGAGATCTCGGCATCGGGATCAGCACAAATAGGCATGCGGTCCTGCGTGGTCGAGGATGGGGGGATCCGCCGAGGCGTCCCCCTTTCCCTGTGAACCCGAATCTAGGGCCGGGAGGGGAGAATGCCTCCTGTCGAGGGGAGACTCTGCAGCTCCGATCGACCGCTTTGTATGGGAAGACTTTCCGTGCCCATCTCTCCTGATTGCGTGTGTGAAGGCCGGCCAAACCAAGCCTAGCTCCCGTGCCCCCCCGCTTGTCGGACTTAATTAAAGCGGAACCGAGAGCTTTCTCACTAAGAGAATCACGAGTTTCGCCTAGATGTCGAACGTAACGGAGACCGGAAGATCGATTGCTCATTGGTTGATTTAAGGTTTCCATAAATAGAGAGATTAGGGAAAACGACGGCGAAAAAGTCCATAGCGGGCATGCCATGTTTTACTTACCGATTCTCTTTTGTCCTAATCCAGAATGGCTAAGTTCCTAAAGGCGGAAACCTGATTGAAAATCGAGGAATCCGATACCCTTTGTTTTTCCCTTTTTGCGGTTAGGCTTCGATAAAGAGGAAAGCACGAAAACTACATAATCTTCGCGGCTCTGAAGTCCTCTGAAACAAGCGCTACTTCGGCCCGATCAAAAGTGATGTGTGAGCATTCTGCGGAGAATTCCCAGTGATGATGGGACACTTTAATCAAAGCGCTTTGCTCAATCCCACTTGATCATATGTTCTATTTTGATCGATTGTTAGCAAAAGATACTTTTTTGATGCCAGATTTTTCGACGGTCTTGAAATATTCGAAGCCATTGTTTTGTAGCAGTTTTCATATAAGTCACGACTACCACAAATTTGTAACGGTTTGTGATGTCTTTTGACTTGATGCAAGAATTGATGAAGAAGAAATAGCTCTCTTTCTCATTTACCTTATGTTACTCCAAGCATAATTTAAAAATATATACATAGAAACAAGAAAATTCTCTCCTCTCCTTCCACTTCTTTCTTTGCTGGGTTAGACATGTACTTTTTTTTCGTTCATGTTCCCTTTATATATTCTGTGCGGAATAAGGTCCCGTTTGGTTCAGTATTCCCGAGGGGCTTTCGGGCTCGAAATCCCCTTGGGGAAATGCGAGAGCGTTTGGCAAGCATTTCCAATAGACCGTCGGCCGAAAGCTAGCACTGGGAATGCTCAAAGCTCAAAGCTGGTCCGGACAAGCTTTGGGCTATCAGCATTTGCCAAATGTTGAAACTAATTTTTTTCTTCCCAACCTGCCTTCACTTATTTTTCATTTTCTTCCCAAGAGGCTGTCGGGCTCGAAAGCCCATTGGGGAAATGAGCATTTGGCAAGCATTTCCAATAGACTGTCGGCCGACGGCTAGCACTGGAAATGCTCAAAGCTCAAAGTTGGTTCGGACAAGCTTTAGGCTATCATCATTTGCTAAATGTTGAAACCAATTTTTTTCTTCCCAACTTGCCTTCACTTATTTTTTAATACTTTGGTTTTGCCCCTTTGTTACTGTTCATCTTCTTTGCACTCCGGCAAGGGCCAACGACACTGGATTCGGACGGCAAAGGGCCGACGAGGGGCTAGCGAGGTCGTTTGACCCTAGGCGATGGCTGCCTGAGGTCACGCGATCTCCGGCAAGGGTTGCGCGACCCAGGTGGCCGTTGCCTGGGGCCGCGTGACCCTCGCCGGCGGTCACTCGACCTCAGGTGACGGCCACCGATGCTAAATTTGGCTTGTTGGCGGCCATAGTCCTTTGCCAGCTCCGGGGAAGGGTAAGCTTTTATTTTTAATAAAAAAGAAAATCCCACAGCCTTTTACAAAAAAAAAAATTAGGTAAACACTACTTGGCCCAAAGTAGCTTGATAAAGATTTTTTTACCGGACGCTATTTGCATTTCTCCAAGGGACTTTAATTTAAAAGTATTTATATTTCCCCAAGGCTCTTTTGCAAATTAAACCAAACGGGCCCTAAAGAGGATGATCTATTGAATCTTGTGAGAATAGCTGCTAGAGGTTGCTGTCACATCGAGTTTCATACTTCAAAGGGTAGAATGATCATTCGGGACGGTGCTTGCACGCCTCAGTCAATTGATTTCTTTTTTTCATCTCTACTTCAAATTATTCCAACAATCTTAACAAAAATTCTTATGAATTCCCAAGTTGCAACTGTCGCCGCTACCAATGCCGTTACCATGGTCCTCTCTCTCTCTCTCTCTCTCTCTTGTTTAGCACAAGAGAGAGTGCCTTTCAAGACACACGTAAAGGTTGGAAGGGTCCCCTCTCAATGGCAAAGAGTACGGCAAGCTCGTCGTGATCGTCCATATGTTGTCGACTAGAACTAGGCATGCACACCTCCTCTTCCTCATCACAAGCTTGAAATAAACCCTTTTATTCACATGAATGTTTCCCTAAAACAATACTTACATTACATATAAGGCCCGGTTCTTTAAAAAATGTCCATTTTTGAACCAATCACCCTTAACAATGAGCACCGCACTTTCGCTTAAGTGGCTCAATTTTCGCTAAGAATCGTAATAAAGAAGCACACTCTAATCGGCCCGAAATATCGCTTCTTCGTGTCGCTGCCATGTGATGTAACCGGAAGCTATTCGTGTAACAGGATTCCCGTTAAAGAGTAATTACGCCAGAAGTGCTACATGCATAAGCGGTCATTTCTTGTCATGGAAACATAGTTAGCACCTTAGATGCTATAGATTTTGAAATTTTATCAAGTCTAAAATAGATCAAAACCAAAGTGGACCAAAGAGTGAAATACATTGCCATGACACAGTAGTACTATTATTTTTCACCCACAAGCCTGGTGAAAGCCAAGAACTGTGAGGAGAGAAGCAGCTTTCTCGCTTGAACATCCTATAATGTAAGGATTTTTTTTTTATCAAACGCTGGGAAGGCAGTGATGGTGAAATCAGAAGGGGTGGTTGTGCAGGAGGTGGTAATGATGCTGATGACCATGGCAATTCCTGGCGCCGCCATCCTCCGCAGCTTTGCTCAGCCCTGGCCACCCGCCGGTGGGATTCCTCGTCAGCTCAAGCAGAGAGTCCTTCAGGAGATCCGCTTGCACCAGCTCGCTGTCCTTTTTCTGCAATTCAGTCACGAAAAGGAGCCACTTTTTCAAGCTAAATCATACCAAAAAAGAATAATCCAAATGCAATAAACAAATCTGGGTACACTGTAATTGTCCTGTCTGGAGAGTAATGCACTGCATTTATGAAATTGAACCTCCTACAAATGGTATGGTTCCTGAATGCTGTTACATTAAGAAATACCCGAAATACATCATCGTGGTCTATATGGGAAATTCGCTAATTGCTCCACAAGTTCAATGTAAAGTCTTTGAATAAAGAGGGCGCTAGTATAGTTTATCTGATGTTCTAACTTTTCCTCTCATTCGGTATACTAAGAGTTCCAAGTATTGACTATGCTAGACATGCTTTTAGACAGTACCTCAACTGTGAAAACGTTGGAGACAAGGCTTAGGAATCTGGTAACATTTGCATTGGTCACTTCGAGGCCTATGGAGTCCAAAGCCTCCATTAATCTCACAAACCCGCCAGGCCGGTGCTCCCCAAACACCTTGATGAAGAACTCGTTCTCATCCATCTGCCGAACTTCCACCTGTGGCTGTGTGTTTCGCAGTTTAAGCATTTTGCTGAAGCAGTAGAAAAAGAATCGGAGGGACTATCTAATGGAATACCTCCATGCGTTGTTGCTTGTCATACGCAGTCTCTGACTCGCGGTTTCTCTTGGTGGATCCATCTCCTTGAGTGTTTCCCGGCAGCTGATAAGTAAATGCCGCTTTCTCTGATGCTGACAGGAGCCCAATGTTGAAAACCTCGGGTTGGCCAACGGTGAAGTTGCTGCTGCTGCCGGAGTTCCTGGGGTCTTCCACATCCGATTGCTCTTCGAGCTCATCTTGGAGTTCCTTAGCTTGCTTCTGCAGCTCCATTATGTATTCGATTGCATCCCCAAGGATCGAAGCTCTATCCAGCTGTTTTGACGTGAGGAAGCAGTCAAATTGCACATTTTACAGGCAAGAATTCTGTGAAAACCGACATAATAGAGTTTGATCGCAGTTCGGATATTCCTAATGTCATGAATTAGCCCGTCAAAGTATCTGAATCTCATTTAAAAAGTTGCTAAGTACTCTGTATGTAGGATGATAACATGCTGAGAAATTCTACTGGGATATAATTTCCAGTATGGCACAGCAGATTACCTTGGAAATTTTTGGGACTAACGAGCGAAGATTGTAGAGGCGGTCATTGAGCTTCTTCCTCCTCCTCCTCTCTGCTTGAAGGTTCTTCGAGTGAGGCTGCTTCCCGTTCCTCTCATCATCCTCCTCGTTCTGATCACTGCAATCAGATGTTGACTTCGTTGCGCCATTTTCCGGTTTGAGCTGTTCCTCATCATTCCCTTGCCACTCCGTGTTCACTTGTTCTCTATGGTCCACATTCAGTTGTTCTACGCCATCTGTCTCTTGAAATCCGTCTCCTGCTGACAGCTTGTTGGAAGGATTGATTTCCTCGTTAGCTACAAAAGTGTCATACGACCCTCCAATGGTCGCCTCATACAGGTGCATTCCGTCACCGGAAGCATCGTGCAGGTTCAGATTTTCCGGCAGTTGTGCCGGCGAATTGATGTGGTCATTTGGGCCGATCAGCTGTGGCATGGAGTGCAGATCATTCAAACCATTTGGTGTTATCGAGAAATTTGTCTCCATACAGACTGAGGATAGGGAATCGGCGTCAAACGGAATGGAGAACTGGGATGTGATAAAGCCTATGATTTCTTGATCTTCTTGTACCTAAAGCGACAGAAACACACGAGGCGACATTTCAGGGAGAGGTGAAACTCTGACAAGTTGATCAAGCCAAAAATCTATCGATCTTTCCACTAAGCGTAAACTCACAAGAACCGCTGTGACATTCAAATCACATACTTGTTTAGTGACAAAAAGCTCGATCAAACCTCCAGGAAATGGTATCAGAACCTTGGTCCCAATTGTATCCTGCAAAAGGACAGAAATTTCTTCGATCACCTTGCGATGAGACGTCTATGTTCAAAAAACAAGCGAGATAAATAGACACAATGCAGTTTGATGGACTTATCAGTTGTTAACTCATTACTTCTGCTTTCGAGTCAGAGCTGCTGGTGAAGTTAAGCCACCTTGGTTGGGACGACATGAAGGCATGCGCATAAATTCTGCTCACAAGAAATTGTAATTTCATTTGTCAACAGAAACTCCAGTCCATCAAAAAACGAAAGGAAATGGTGAATTGAAAGTACCCGGATTCCAGGGGCACGGAAGAGGGCATCTGAGCAAGGAGTTCACAAGCTTTCGTTCTTCTTGGATGCTGAAACACGACATCTCTACAAGGAGATACTGGAAAACCAAACTCTTCACCTCCGATTTCGTTGTGTTCAGCTCCGGCGCAGCAACAGTCAATCCACTCTATCAGTCTATAACAAATACCGAGACCATATTTTCACCGGAAAAAGATGAGAACATGAGAGAGAGAGAGAGAGAGAGAGAGAGAGAGAGAGAGAGAGAGAGAGAGAGAGGAATCTAGGAATTTCTAAACCTTTGATCTTCGCTCAATTTCCAGAGAACACAGAAGTCCCAGCCGGTTGAGCCTATGAGGGGCCGAAGCCGTTCCATCAGAGTCTGAACAATAATCATCTTCACCTGCAAATTTATTTGATCAGTTCGATTCAAGAATTCACAAGAAAGTGAACTTCAGGCATAATCCTAGTGCTCAAGGACTAGGAATTTAATCAGGGCAAGGTTCAAGTTTCTCAAACAACAATCTTTGACATCAGACACACTGACTAGAGCCAGAACTAGAGAGCTGCAACGAAAAACATGACAGATATGGTGGTAGGTACCTGCAAAATCTCAGTGACTTCCTGTTTTGGCTGAGCGTTATCAGTGAAGAGTCAAGACCAAAGAAATTGAAATAGAGGAAACGGGAACAACAGAGCAGAGCAAATAAAGGACAGAAAGGCAAGACATTGACATAAAAAATCTAGGTGATAGCAATGGCTAACTGCATCATTCCAACACAACCACCTCATTGCATCACCAAATGAATTGACCCGAGAAAAAAAAAACCGCAAAAATACAAGGGAAAAAATTTCAAAGAATCTCTACAGCTAAATCTGTACTTCTCGATTCATGAAGAAAGATGAAGAGGAGAGACAAGAGTCATCAACTCTTCATGCTTCACCTCTCAGATATTCTTGAAGAGCTTGAGTTCTGTTAGAAACATAGTAGGTGACATGCAATGGTTGCATGGGATTAAATAAGGGAAACGCCAATTGAAGGAACGAAATGGCATCTTTAAATATTAATTAAGTATGTGAACTGAGGTGATGATGCAGGAGCATATCGCATGACCTAAGATGGCGTGCCAAAGAGCCTAACTACCTTGGCAAGTCTTTCGATCCGTCCTGGAAGATGATGCTCGCAACTCGTGTCTCAACTACTCTACAACTATAACTCGAAGGATTCACATACATCAGCATTTTACTTTCTTTTTCTTTCCATTTTTTCTTTGGTAATTAGAAGTCAATAAATTTTATAATTCAAGAAAATATGTGCATGACCGGTTCACCCGTCAGTTCAACGGGTTGATTCACGAACCGCCAACTCTACCGGTTCTTTGACCGGGCCGGATTTAAAGGCATTGCTTCTCTCTTAACAACTACAGATGTTTAACCACATGTCTCATGCAACTCCTTGGACAGAAACACAAGCACCTAACAGCTGCTATCACTTACTTCATGGGCAAGAATTGTTGCTTCTTGAGGGCTGATTATATTTGTTCTTTCTATGACTCCGGTGATCGATAGTTTAGCGTGCTTCAGAGTAAGAGGCGGTTCGACCATAGAGGCGGCCAGAAGATATGGAGTTTAGTTTTCAAGTGCTCCAATATGTTCTCATGATGAAGATTAGCATGGTTGATGGTTGGAAATAGTGTTGGGGTTTGGGGGTAATGAGGGACTAGATTGAAGAAATAAAATTTTTGAGTGCTAAAACTAAAGAGAATATGAATAATGAGTAGCAAGTGTCTGACGGCTTGCTTGGTTGCAAGAATGGAAAAAGACTATGATGTAATAGCTGTTACGTTTAATAATATTGTAAAAACTATTACGTTTGTTTGGTTTGAGTAATGTAATACCTATTATACCATTTGTTTCATTAATGACATATGTAATAACGTGGGAATACTATTGCAATTCCCTAAAATACCCTTAAAATTGGAATTAGAGTAAATATCGCAATTTTTACTTAAATAGTGAACCGTCAATTCATGAGCTTAATATCCGATCTATAGTAGAAGATATGTACTTTATATCAAATCATTTTACTTAGATTATTTGCACCTAAACGTTGGCTATTAACTTAGTTTTTCTTCGTTTTGAACTAATATCTTGTGCCGTGTTTTAATATGTTTGGGGACTTCTTCCAATTCATTTTCTAGAAAATGTACTTGTCCAAGATGATTCTATATGATAGTGTAAATGTCTTAAGCACATGTACAACTTGCATTACTCGGTAAATGTTGTTAACATAGCTAAAGAACCGCCGTTTATAACATAGCCAAATGCACGCATTTTATGGTTAACCGATAATTTGAGAGAAATAGATTTGACTAAACAAGTTGATGATACCTATTTAAGAATTAACAAAAAGAATTTTGTTTCTGTTGTCTCCATAATGCCAGGGCAATAAATTTTCACTGAATAAAGTCACAATATTTCATGTATGAATAAATGTGGTGATCATAAAATATTTTATATAAAACTTTAAAATACGGGAAGTAACATATGGTTGCACTAAAATACACACTTCTGCAAATAAAAGTTTCAAAAATAAGTAAATTAGGAGCTTTTTCTTCTCTGGTCCTCACCATCCTTATATTAGGGTGCATTTGTTTGAGGGAAAATATTTTTTGGGAATCCATTTTTCGAATTTTCACCCGTTTGATTCACCAAAAATAAAAAGTCTACCGAAAACACTTTCTGATCAAAGAAAACATTTATATATAAAATTAAGAAAATGAATTTCCTAATCTAAGAAGGTGAAAACACTTTCTGGAATTGTACATCTTGAATTTGTTACTATTTTATTTATTATTTTTCTTTTCTTTCCTTTTTCTTTTTTTTTTTTCTCTTTTTCTTTTCTTTTCTTTGTTTTTGTTTTTCCTTCTTCCTCCCTTCTCTGGTCGCCGGCCTCAGTGACAGGCCACAAGCGCTAGTTGGCAAAACAAACGTATTTTGAAATCATTTTCCAAATGAGGTCCAAACACCATAAAACTTTTTTGATTACATATCACCAAATAAAGGAAAACTAATCATTTTACCTATAAAACATTTTCCAGAAATGTTACGTTTTCCGTGAAACAAGCACACCCTTAGTCTCTTTTCTTCTTTTGTCGGCGCGTGCACGCATACACAATTCAAAACAAATGATACGTTCACATTTTACCAAACGCTTCAGCATGCTGGGCCAATCTTTTTGATCATGAAGATGGGTTCAAATTTTTTTTAGTTTAGCACAAAAACACTTGATGATGAAAAAAGGGATCAAGGCCACCATGAAATGGGCTCATTTTCATAAAAGTGACAAACAAATGAATGCATTAGTAAGAATATTCAATAAAACCAACAAATATGAATAAGAATTTTTGCACATTTGAGTCACTTCTTACTTTTTGGCGCTGCCTTTTACTCTCTATTTGAGTAATAAACGAAAAATAAATCAAACTAAATTTCAATAACAAATTTACCTTGTCGTTGTCTTTACTATCAAATTGTGGAAAAATTACATAAAAAATGGTAGAGGATTATTCAAGGTATATCAATTATAGAATAAGTGTTATTATTAGCACTTGCCATGTTATATGTATCAGCCATGTGCGTTCATTTTCAACACGGGGCACATCTATAAAGGACATCCTACTAAGCTTGCTTATTATATATAGATGCTCGCTCTGAAAAAGAGCAATAAAAGCAAACGTTCTTCCTGTTCAGCATGTTTCGTACATAAAACACATAGATCAGCAATATGACGTCACTTCCTTATTTTACTTAATGTTTGCAGCTTCTGATGATTAGTTACCCGGAACGTATGAAGTAAAATTTATGATTATATGGCTGAAACTATCAACGTCTAGGCCTCAACCTAGTTAACTTTTCCCACGCCTTGATCCTAGAAATACTACTTCATATGAAGAAGCAGAGTGTGGGGATAGAGTGCCACGTAGCTTAAATGTCCACTATAGTTTTCAGATCTTGGAGTGGCCATCTCCGTTCATTCCCTTCTGTAAAATCTGCCACTCAATCTCTCTTTCCAATGCAGCATCATTAAACTGCTGTAAAATATCTTTCAAACAGTATCCACAGAGGTGCCAATGGTGTTGCCATATAAGGTGATTGATAACCTAACATGTTATTTGTCATGGGTTTTAATAGACTCCTCAATTTAAGAATTTTTCAACAAGCATAGACATTGTCAGCTCAACTTGCCAAAACCCAGAATCCCTTTAACAAGCAACAATGAATCCACGCTATCCAAAGTGAGCTTGATTGTACCAGCAAACCCTACTTTTGTAAGTCTGCAAGCAAGGTTCCAAGACAGAAGATTCCTAAGCCCTAATCCACACTCACATTTAGTAGGAGTGATCGGTTCCCAAATTAAAATCGGAAACCGACTCCGTAACTCCTGGTTCCAAAATTTTGGAATTGAGAATTGGACCGGTTAGTTTTAGAATTACATGTTTCGGTTCGGTTCTCAATTCTACTCGAGAATCGATAGAAGCATAAATTTGTAGAGTTTTCTTCCGCCCATTATTGTGGGAGCAATTGCTTCATTTATTATTTATTAGGGAAAAATTGGAAGAAAGAAAGTGGTGCACTCTAACTAATGACATTCAAGGTGACATGATGAAGATTCAGCCCTTCCCAAAATGGAGTTTCTTTTGTTTTCGGTAGAGAAAGCTATGGAGATTGGTAGCTGGGTAATCATTGAGCAGTGATTGGCGTAGGGCCACGCAAGCATTGATGGTGACTGGATTAGTGTGTAGACCAGCCCGATTCTTCTTTCATAGTCCAGTCACCTTTCTCATTCTTTCACAATTCCGGCCCACCATTCCTTTTCGTCGGTCTCGCCTTTCTCCTCCACTACATCCTCCATGGCCCCCTTCTTCACAAGCATAAAAATCGTTTTTTTTTTTCACAGAAAACACAATCTTTACTTGATTTTACTTGTGCCCTTTTGCTGAAGTAGAGGGTTGCGGCGATGCGGCAGAAGCATGGTGAAAGTGAGAGGCCTGCAAAGCGAGAGTGAGAGGTAATGCTTGAGGCGATCTAAGAAGGTGAGGCGAGAGTGAGAAAGGGAGGTGAGGCCGTGAAGGAGGCATGAGAGAGGTGAGATGGTCGAGAGTTGTGAGATTGAGAGCCTAGGGTTTTGCTTTTTGCCTCCGCTAGCTTTACTCTTTAGTTTAGAGAAAAAATGCAAAAAAAGAAAAAAATTACTAGTCCGATTGGTCTGGTTCTGCATTAGGAACCGGGATCCAAACCTGTTATTCCGCTTCCAAATTTTGAGAACTAAGAATCTGACTGGTCTCCTCGGGAACCGCCTAAAATTAATTGTTTAATGGAAATTTTTTATTTTTATTTTTTTTGGATCATTCAATTTCACTATCCTTGCTTCACAACAGGTTCCTGGATCTTCTAATATGTATAGTGAATAATATGAGGAAAGAAAACGATAAAAGACAAAGGAAATTGAGACCGATAGTTCTTTGTGCAATGTCTTCTTTAAATTTTTAATTCATCAGTATAATAATTGAACTATTCTTAAATGTTTAATGTATTCCTGAAACTTTCACTTTGTTTAATATTGTCTACAACTTGTCATGACAAAATTAAATGAATCGTTAGAGAAAATGTCTCTGAGCTTTCTTCATGAGGGACTAGTCCTTTTTAATACCGCCCTCTCAACATTCTGCTTGTCCTTTCTCAACAAGAGATAGACCAATTGTATAGGAGTAAGAAAAAAACAAAACATAATTTCAAATATGCCGTTGGTGCTATGGAGGCGATGGATCAACCCACTTATCTTGAAATCTTCAGGGCAAAAATATTGGAATTCCTATGATTTGGAAGGGGAATCTACTGATTAGGTTGATTCTGATGAGGAGGTTTTAGCTATTGATCATAATTTTGACTACCCAATAGTCTGAATTTCTCGAGAGGAGAAAATATGACTACGTGCCCATTGGCACAAAGCTTTGGTTATCAAATTGCTTGGTCATAGAACGGGGCAACCCCTTCTCATTCGTCTCTTAAAGGTGTTGTGGAAGTCGAGAGGGGATAGGTCAATCATTGATGTTGGTAATGGCTTCTTTGTCGCTAAATTTAATCTGGCTGAAGATCCTGCGTCCCATTGAGTAATGGGCCTTGAATGATTTTTTATCACTACCTGGCGATTTAACCTTGGATTCCTATTCCTAACTATAATCCAGATACGGCTACTATGAACAAAGTGGTTGCCTAGGTTAGCATTTTTCGTCTACCGATGAAGCATTTTGATGAGGACTTTTTAATGCATGTAGGCAATCAGATTGGCCTCCCCTTGAAGGAGAATACTATAACACTCGTCACAAGAAGAGGAAATTATGCACAACTATGTGTTTGAGTTGATCTCTCTCAACTCTTTGTGCCCATGCTCACTATAGGTGGTGATCGATGCATGATTGAGTATGAAGGCCTACACCTCATTTGCTTCCACTGTGGTTGTTATGGACACTGAGCTAAAGAGCATGGAGATAATATTATACCGAAGGCATCTAAGCATCGAGAAAGGTTTCCTAATGAAAATATTCAAAGAAAAACAAAACCTTTGGTGCTCCAAGACAAATGAGAAATTTGAAGATTAGATGGAGGTTCAAAATACGCAAAGGCCTCAAACTGTTCAAATTTCACTTTGCTGTGTTGTAGCCCCAATCACGGTATAAACATACAGAAAACGTGGAAGTTGAGGCTCCATTGCTTTTTCGAGCCCTTAGTCTTCATCTTGTTCCTCTTTGATTGAAGCCTCCTTTGAGTGACGATGAGCTACTTGACCGATTTGCTCGAGAATATAAAGCCCCCAGTCAGCATCATTCCCATAATACTGAATTAGGGTTGCCCAAAAAGGTTAGCTTCTTCATAAATGGGGAGATGATAATGAAGAAAGGAAGGCTTGTAATTGCATCTAAAGCTATTTCAATAATTGATATGAGGTTTCTATTCTAGTGGAACAGGAAATGGCTGGACATAGTAATGGAATCTTGCTATCAAATGTTTGCAATCAACCTAAATCTTTTGAACCCATATTGATTAAAGATAGTGGGATCCTGGTGGTGATACAGGGGAGCTAGCTTCAATGGTACCTGATTCCTTTGATGTTAAAATGGATTAAGTTGACCACTACATTGCTTTAATTATCATTTAATATTTTACTTGATGATGAATATTTTGATTTGGAGTTATCAATGAGCTGGAAACGAGAAGTTTCTTCTCTTGATGAGGAATGTTGTCAGCAAACAAAGTTAGCTTCGTATCGGGTTGCCATATCCAAGATAATACTATCATTGCTCACATTCAATGTGAAAAATGAAGGGGAAGAGAGGCTATACGCTGTCAAGGTCGATCCGGAGAAAGCGTACGATAGGTTAAGGTGGGATTCTTTCATAATACTCTTCGCATGACGAGACTTCTAAATTCTCTAGTGGATTTCATCATGCAATGTATTACTAACGGTATGCAATTTTGGAATGATGAACTTACAAAATTGTTCCAAACTTCGCAAGGTTAAAGAAAAGAGGATCCAATTTCACCTTATATATTTATCCTTTGCATGAAATGACTTTCTCATCTAATCATGCGATTGGTAGATAAGGGTGACCGGAAGCCGTTTCGAGTTCATCAAGGTAGTTTTGTCATATCTCATTTGATATTTGCATATGATCTCCTTTTATTTGTTGAAGCTTATGTTGAGCAAATGCAAGTTATTACAAGTGTCTAGAATCATTCTGTGATGCTTCTGGTCAAAAAGTAAGTGCCACTAAATCTGAACTTTTTAGTTCTAAGAATGTCTCTCGGTACAAAATGCTCCATATTAGTTCTGCTATACACTTTCCTCTTACAAGTAATCTTGGCAAGTATTTAGGAGTATCACTGCTTCATGACCGAGTTAGTCGCAAAACTTACCAACCTATTATTGATAAAGTGCATAGTAAATTAAGTGGATGGAAGGCTAAAAATTTTCTTGCAGGGAGAACAACTTTGGTTCAATCTATTGCTATGACTATGCCTTTGTATGTGATGCAATCAGCAAAAATCTACCATAACTTGTGAAGCATTTGAACGTGATTGTCGGAAATTGGTTTGGGGTGATGTTTATGAGAAAAAGAAAATTCACCTATTAGGATGGGAAAAGCTTTGCCAACTAATGAATTATGGAGGATTAGGACTTCGCAAGTTATGTGGGAGTAATAAAGCATTTCTTATTAAACTTGCTTGGGTCTCAATTTTTGAAACCAGAGTCCTTATGGGTAGCTTTTATTAAAAACAAATATCATTGCTTTGCACTACTCCCTTATTCTATTCCAACTCGTCCCACCTATTCTTTACTTTGGAAAGCTCTTCGTGAAGTATGGGATTGTAGGAACCAAAAAGGATATAGACAAACTTTGAAGATTTTGGTGAGAAGCACACAAATACACAACACAAGAGAGAATAATATTCAAAATGCCTTTTGTATAGGATTTACACAGAAAAATACAAGCTTAGCTCTACAAGCTTTTTCTCACAATTCTTAATTCTCTTTTTCTATGGCTTTCCACACACTCTAACACAATAGGGAGGGGACAACATATTTATACTACTCCTAAGGTATAGGTGAAATTTTCTTGAAGACCAAGTTTGTATTATCTTGAAGACCAAGTTTTATGCTTGAGGACCTGTAAACTTAAGGATCAAGTTTGAATAAAGACAAACACAATTTTAATATTTCTAACAGTCTCCCTTAAAATTGATTTTGGAAATCAACAACACTAAGTATCGTCTTCAATTTCTCGAACAAATCTGCCTTCAATGGTTTTGTCAAAATATTTGTAATCTGATCCTCGCATCTACAGAAATCAAGTTCAATCTCTCTATCTTTGACCAGCTCACGGATATAATGATACTTGATATCTATGTGTTTGCTCCTGCCATGAAAAATAGGATTCTTGGCTAATGCAATCGCCAACTTGTTATTGCACATCAATTTTGTAGGATCTTTCAACGATTCTGAGCTGCAAGTGCTGAGACCATCCGAATGGTATTCATTTGAGCCACTGGTGCAAATACTTCAAAATAATCAATACTTGGCTTTTGCTTATAGCCTTTTATGACTAGTCTAGCTTTGTAACGGCTCACCTGACCGTCAGGTTTGTACTTTGTCTTGTACACCCACTCGATACCAATGGGCTTCTTACCAGATGGTAAAAAAGTTAGCACCCATGTGTCATTCTTTGCAATGGAGTGGATTTCTTCATCCATTGCTTGGATCCGCTTTTCATTTACAGTTGCTTCATCATAGGATACAGGGTCACATTCAGCAAATAAACAAAAATTTGATATAGTTTCATTAGTGATTTCATCACTATCATTGTCATTGTTTCTTCTGACCACATAATCCCTGAATTTTGCTGGAGTCTCTCACAGTCGCTGTGAACGACGTAATGGTGGTTCTAAAGCTACTATTGGGGAAGAAAATGCACTACCAATCGAAGATGATGAAGAAGATACCACTGGTCGAAGATGATAGAGGTTTTTCTATATCTCCCTTTAATGGTTCATCTTTGATGGTAATGTTTTTCTGGTCACCTTTTTGGTTCTAGTCCTAAGCTTTATACTCTAAAAATTGGATATCCCTGTTGATGATTATCTTTTCAGTGACTAGGTTATATAGCTTATGACCTTTAGTTGTGTCACTATAACCAATGAAGATACACTTCTCGCTTTTGTTATCCAACTTCTTCCTCCGTTCATCTGGTATATGGGAATATGCCACGCACCCAAATACTGGTAGGAACAAAACATCTAGCTTGTTGCAGCTCCACGCCTCTTCTAGGGTTCTTTCGAGAACACTTTTTGTTGGACACCTGTTCAGTACAAATACAGCACAAGCAATGGCTTCTGCCTAAAACTTCTTTGGTAAATCTTTAGCCTTTAGTATACTCCCTGTCATTTCAAAAATCGTTCTATTTTGTCTTTCTGCCATACCATTTTGTTGAGAAGTATAGCTAGCAGTCAACTGATGTTTTACTCCATGAATTTTATAGTATTTGCCAAATTCATTAGAAGTAAATTCTTCACCTCTATCCGATCTCAACGTCTTTAGATTAAAGCCACTATTTTTCTCAACATAGACTTTGAATTCTTTAAATTTGCCAAAAGCTTTTGATTTTTCTCTTAAGAAATATACCCATGTTTTTCTAGTAAAATCATCGACAAAAATTAGGGTGTACCTTTTTTGTTCGATTGATTCCAGCTCAACAGGGCCACACACACACACACACACACACACACACACACACATATATATATTTATTATACCAACTCCAAAGGCTGCTTGGCTCTTCTAGCTTTTCCAACTGGAAAGGATTCTTGATGTTGTTTTCCAACAAGACATCCTTCGCATGGACGATTTGGACAGTCAATCAAAGGCATGTCGGTCACCATCTTTTTCTGGACAAGTAATTTTAGTCTACGAAAATTTAGATGACCAAATCGAAGATGCCACAGCCACTTGCTATCTTTTGCCATCGCTTGAAAAATTAACAGAGTATTCGTATGAAGGGACATAAGGAACATCTGGTTCTTCGTCATATGCACCGTCGTGATCAACTCATTGTTTACACCTCTGATAATGCAAACTCCATTTTCAATTAGCTTTATGACCTTTTTCGGAAAGTTGCCCAACACTAAGCAAATTCTAGAAAAGTCTTGGCACAAAGTAAACGTCTGCAATAGCAACTTCAATAGCATTTTTTTGATTTGATATCAATGTTTCCTTTGCCCAAAACGGGAATTTTTTTATTTATTCCCGAAGTTGACTTCACCACGAACTGTCTCGTCTATTTGCGAGAATAGCTCCTTTCGGCCACACATGTGACTACTGCACCCACTATCAAGATACTAGATATTGGCATCCATGGTACTCGAGTCATCTGTTTTGCATGCTAACACCACATTTTCATCAGCATTGACAACATGTACACGTTCTGGTTGCTCGTGCTCCATGTTTGCTAGACATTCGGATTTGTAATGTTTGAATCTGTTACACTTAAAACACTTGACCTTTGATTTGTCACGTGTTTTATACCTTCCCATCGAATTTGAATTTCCACCTCTATCTTGGGCACCTCTACGACCTCAGGCACCATGATGGCCTCCTTGATTTGAGTGAGCGACTCGACTCTACAATGCTTGCTTAGGATTCGAATCAATGGACTTCTGATTCATTCTTTGCTCATGCGAGCATAATGAACCCATTGACCGCTCCAACGTCATGGTTGATATATCTTGGCCTTCTTCGATCGCCATAACAACGTAGTCAAATCTCTTAGTCAAAGATTTTAAGATTTTTTCTACAACTCGAACATCTTGGAGTTCTTCACCATTAACCTTCAGTTGATTAACGATGGTTTGCACATGATCAAAGTACAATGAGATAGATTCAAAGCCATTCATGTGTAAAGACTTGAAATCTCCTCGAAGTGTTTGGAGCCGCACCCTCTTGACACAATCATCGCCTTTGTAGGATTTTTGCAAAATTTCCCATGCTTCTTTCGTGGTCTCCGTACTCGATATGTTTTCAAATATCATTTCATCCACGGCTTGAAAGATTGCATATAATGCCTTCTGATCTTTCTTCCGAAATTCCACCAAAGAGTCTTTCTCCTCCTTTCTTAAAGCCTCGAATGCTTCGGCATCAACTACTTCATTGTAGCTACTCTCCACTAGGTTCCATAAATCTTGAGATTTGAAAAGAACCTTTATCTAGACAGACCAATTATTGAAATTCCTTCCGTTCAACTTTGGAAGTTGTAATTGACCAGAACTGGTGGATGCCATTGCTAACTCTGATACCAATTGCAGGAACCAAAAAAGATATAGACAAACTTTGAAGATTTTTGTGAAAAGCACACAAATACACAAACGAGAGAGAATAATATTCAAAATGCCTTTTGCACAGGCTTTACACAGATAAATACAAGCTTAGCTCTACAAGCTTTTTCTCACAACTCTCAACTCTCTCTTTCTATGGCTTTCCACACACTCTAACACAAATAGAGAGGGACAACATATTTATGCTACTCCTAAAGTATAGGTGAAGTTTTCTTGAAGACCAAGTTTTATGCTTGAGGTCTTATAAACTTGAGGATCAAGTTTGAATAAAGACAAAAACAATTTTAATATTTCTAACGGGGATGATGTAGTCAAGGGTACAAGATGGGTAATGGTTAATGAGAGAACAGTTAATTCTGGACTGATAATTGGGTTGATGAAATTGGTCCCCTTATCCATTGGATCTTGCCATCTGCTCCTGTTCAAGATCAGGACTGAATGCATTGTTCATGATTTTTTTTGTCATAATCAATGGAACTCCGCTAGTCTAGTGGGTATCCTATCTCAATCAATTTTGTTGTGACTTCAATGCATGCTTCCACCTGCAAACTATGAATATAATGACTTGTTGCTTTGGGGTAGCAATAGCACATTGAATTTCTCTGTTAAGGAAGCTTGTGAATCAATCTTATTGGAACAACATTTGCCTACAAATAACATCTGGAGCTTAGTATGGAAATGGGATGGACCACAAAGGATCAAAAGTTTTTTTATGGCTGGTTTTACAGTAGCATCTACTTATTACTCACAAAAGATTTCATTGTAAAATCCAAATGGATCCCTATTGCACTGCACTTCTTGTCTACAATCCTTTGAGACCACCTTACACGTACTCCAAGATTGTAAGTATGCAAAGGCTATTTGTCAGAAGATTTTGCCTATAAGTTTAAGGGGTCATTTCTTTACTCTTGATTTGCATCAGTGGTTGTTAGCAAACTTGTTTATCGCAATAGTCCTCGTAAAAGAATATGACTAGCCACTAGTATTTGGTGTAACTTGTTGGCATTTGTGAATTTGGAGGAATCAAGATTATTCTAGAAAGATTTTTCTTTCCCAAGTGCACCTGTTAACCTGATCTTATGATATGCCAACGATATTTTTTCTTCTCAAATGGTAGAAAATAGGTTGTCTGCCAAAAGGGATAAAAGAGACGAGTTTATGGGTTGGACTCCCCTCCTTCTGGTTGGGTCAAACTCTATTCCAACATGGCCTCTAAGGGCAACTTGGGTCTAGCTTTAGTAGGTGGACTTATTCATGATGATTTAGGCAGTTAGCTTGCTGGATTAGCGCAAACAGTGGTAGTGTATTTTTCACTCAAAGCAGAATTGTGGGGCATTTTCTTCAACCTCAAATTGGCGATCTTTTGAGTGTTACCAAACTTATTATGGAGGCGGACTCACAAGTAGTTTTTTCTTTGCTTCGAAAATCAATTTTATCGCTTCATTTTGGTGACATACTCATTTTCCAAATTGGAAGCACGCTCAAGTATTTTCAATAGGTCGAGATTCTTAATAATTTTAGGTAGGGAAATGCATTTATAGATTGGCTAGCAAATTGGTTATCTAGCCCAACAATGTGTGCGATAATTTTGTATTAGGTAGGCTACCAATAGGTTTGCTTCCTTTGTTGTTAGGGCATCGGATTGGATCATATTTTATTAGAAGAGTAACGATGTAATTATCAAGCTTTGCCTCACTTTCATACCAAAAAATCCATTTGGTACTATTCACAAGTTTTCATAATTACGCTATTACCCAGATTTTATAATACCTTTAGTGGTTTCATAAACAAATACAGAAACTATATTAATTCAGTGTTCCTTATTTCTTTAGATTGATAAAATTTGCAATAATCTAGACCTTGTACCTAATTTTTAAATTGATTTCAATCTTGTGTGTTTCATCTTCTCTGAAGACTAATGAACAAGATTTATATTAATATGAGTACGCATACCCATCTATAAATTATCATAATTTCCATATTTCCTTATAAAAATACTTATACATAAAATAGAAGGAATATCAATTCGATACAACTCTAAATGATGTCCTATTTTACTATTATAAGGACCATAAGTTAAAATATTTATAAGTGGAACTATCATAAAATTAAAGAGCAAAAGGTAATAAAACGATAGCATACTTTTTGTTATTGATTTAGGAAAATGATTAAAATAAAAAAAGATATTCTTGAATATGGGTAATAGTGTAATTATGGAAATTTGTGAATAGTATTATTAAAGGAGTGATTTGACTTTGTTGGAAAGTTGAGGAATTAGATTGCATAAATTAAAATTTTATGGACTGCATTGAATATTTAAGAATAGTTTAAAGACCACATTGGATGAATTAAAAGTTTAAGGATGATATTACATATTGGGCGAAAGATTTAGGGACAATTAATGTCATTTCTCAAAATGAAGCACAAACTTAGAAGGAAAACTGAAAATAGGCACTATGCGACATATGAACATCATAAAATATTTCGATATTGAAATTGAAATTTTATTACTCTTGCATTGCAATACATGATTGTACTTAATTTGAAGCTAAATCTATGACACGAGTTAGGTATATAGTCGGTCTTGGAATTTCCGCCTCGCATCTGGTGGGGCTATGATGGCATACTCACTCATTGAATAGTTAGTACCATGAAACGAACATTCTGGACGCACCATCTATACCTTGTACCTAATTTTTATATTAATTTCAATCTTGTGTGTTTCATGTTTTCTAAAAAATAACGAACAAGATTTATTTTGGAGTTAATACCACAAAAAATTCCAAACGGATACATTTGTGATAAATTTACCACAAACTATTTTTTTGACCATAAAAGACTTCAAACCGGTACACCTGTAACAATTTTACCTCGAACTATTTTTTTTATCATCAAAAACCCCATATTGGTACACATATGATAATTTTACCCCGAATTAATTTTTTGACCACTAAAAACTCAAAACTGATATACTTGTGACAAATTTACCCTCCGCTAGTTTCCATTAAATTTTACTATTGAATTGTTAAGTTTGATGATAAGTGGTAGTTGACAGATGTGCCAGTTTGGGGGTTTTACCCCTCTATTTGTCACAAGTTTATCAATTTGTAATTTTTCGTGATATTAATCCAATTTAAAGGACATAACGAAGGGTAAATTTGTCACAAATGTACCAGTTTAAGATTTTTAGTGGTAAAAAAATTACTTTGGGGTAAAATTATTATACGTATACTAGTTTGGAGTTTCTGGTGGTTAAAAAATTAGTTCGGGGTAAAATTGTCATAAGTGCACCAGTGTAGGTTTTTTGATGGTCAAAAAAAAAGTTTGGAGTAAATTTGTCATGGATGTATCAATTAGGGATTTTTAGTGGTCAAAAAATTAGTTCGGGATAAAATTGTCACAGATGTACCGGTTTGGGAATTTTCATGGTATTAACCCTTTATATTAATATCAGTACGCATACCCATCTATAAATTATCATAATTTCCAAATTTCCTTATAAAAATACTTATATATAAAATAGCATGAATATTAATCCGATACAACTATAAATGATGTCCTATTTTACTATTATAACGACCATAAGCTAAAATATTTATAAGTGGAACTATCGTAATATCAATAAAGAGCAAAAGGTAATCATATTTTTTGTTATTGATCTAGTAAAATGATTAAAATTAAAAGATATTCTTCAAAATATGGGTAATAGTGTAATTGTGAAAACTTGTAAATAGTATTAAAGGAGCGATTTGACTTTGTTGGAAAGTTGAGGAATTAGATTGAATATATTAAAGGTTTATGGACTATATTGAATATTTAAGAATAGTTCAGAGATCACATTGGACGAATTAAAAGTCTAAGAATGACATTGTTCACTAAGCAAAAAATTTAGGAAAGATTGGCGTCATTTCCCAAAAAGAAGCACAAACTTAGATGGAAAATTGAAAACATGCACTATGTGACATATGAACATCATAAATATATCAGTATTGAAATTGGAATTTTATTACTCTGATTTGCATTACAATACATGATTGTACTTAATTTGAAGCTAAATCTATGACAAAAGTTAGGTATATTGTCGATCTTGGAATTCCCACCTCGCACCTGGTGGGGCCTTGATGGCGTACTCACTCATTGAATAGTTGGTACCATGAAATGAGCATTCCAGCCGCGCCGAGGTAGGTCTTCACCCTGTCCAGACCCCCATTGACTAGCAATAAAACCAAAGCTTTTTATAATTAATCTCCGTTAATATCGGTAATTTCTCAAATATGGCTCTTGTGAATGATAAACCTTTTATTGTGCAAAAATCAACTAGCTTCTAGATGCTTTAAAAGATGGTTGGGCCACACTGGTTCTCCGTAATAATTATGACCCATCCCTTTTAGCCAAATTAGCTCTTAATACAGGATCGTTTAAGTCAGGTTTTTTTTGTCATTGGGATTGATAAATTATTACATATCCATCCTCCAAAGGAACCGGACATGATAATTTTTGAACATCAGGCTCGAGCAAGAATCAATCAAACCAAATGGATCTGTTTCACTGGAAAAGCTCCCGCAACAAAATATAATTCACTGAGCGTTGTTCTTCGGCTTTTAATGAGAGGGGACCGAGGTGACTTCAGATAGGAAATATCCAGGAAGGCAAGGAAAAACTGCGAACTTTTACTTCGAACTTCAAACTGGATTGTATGTACAAACCGTGCTAGAATTTAATCGACGACAAAGCTTGAAAACATAACCACACATGTATACAAAGATGTAACACTGAAATTTAATCGATGATGCAACATCCAAAATAGAGATACATACCGGAATATAATGGATGACGCAAATCAGAAAGCTATAGCTAAGGAAAAGTAAAGTGCGGTACAGGAAAGTAAAGATAATTGAAGGATAACATATTGATTGATTTGTCCGAGGGGGGGAGATGGGGTCTCCAGTAGATAGCTGATGATATTTATAATGGTTGTGTGGTAATTGCTACTTAACGGTTTTCAACGGTTGTGCCTATGTTCTTTCATTCCGAATATCTTGTCTTCCTGCCCATGTGATGCCACGATTCTACTTTCAAGATAACTATCCCACGATCTTATCTACAAGTGATAATTGCCTCATGATCATGTTTCTAAGTAGCTGTTCTCTTAAAATATACATGTATCCTCTTTAGTGGTTTCCAACAATTGTGTTGAATCCACTACCTTGACGGTTTATTTGACTCCACTACATTAGTGGTTGCTTCGACCCTACTATGTTGTTGGTTACTTCTTTAATAGTTGTATCCGAGATTGTCGACTTCACTTTTTGTTGATTCCTTTAAGTTGACAATTCTTTATTGAAGTGTCTATCAATTTTCGCATTTTGACCAGTCACAATCGTCCACTTCCTTTTAACATTGACAACACTACAATGATTTTTTAAGAAAATTTAAACAATAAAAGTTGTAAATCCAGGAGTCTTCGTTCTTTTGAATTTAGAATTAGGTCAATCCGATCTGTCTTGACGAAGTTATGACCATTTTCCCGAACTAGAGCAGAACTGAAATTTCTTCATCTTGACCAGTCACGACCGTCAACTTTATTTTAATATTGACAACTCTACAGTTATTTTTGGAGAAAAATCAAAACATAAAAGTTGTAGATCCAGGAGTCCTCGTTCTTTTAGCTTTGGAATCAGGTCAATCCGATCTATTTTGAAGAAGATATGACCTTTTTCCCAAATTAGCACAGAATTGAAATTTCCACATCTTAACCAGTCACGACCGTTGACTTCCTTTTAACATCAAAAACTCTACAGTGATTTTCTAAGAAAACTTGAAACATGAAAGTTGTAGATCCAAGAGTCTTTGTTCTTTTGGCTTGGGAATCAGGTCAATCCGATCTGTCTCAACGAAGTTATGACCATTTTCTCGAGCTAGCACATAACTAAACTTTTTTTGCTCGTTTTCCCAATCTTGTCGATAATACCCAAAAAGTAGTCATCTTTGGGTGTAAACATATACACATGACACTTGTCAGAGACATGTGTCCCTTATGTTGGCAACTTGATGATATTTTCTTCCACGTTACCTCATGCCTCTACCATGTGTCCCTTGATGATCTTTAATGCAAATACTCATCGACCACAACTGAACCATTATCGATGTACTAAATGGATATCACTTTCTACAATTGTCGATGACGGAATTGGCACAAAGACAAAAGATTTAGGATTCAATTGGCATCAAAAAAAGATTTAAGATCTTTACCAAAAAAAAAAAGATTTAAGATTAAATTGGCACAAATATCAAAAGTTTGTGACTTTTTTGACACTTTTCCTCCCAAAAATTGGTCATCTTTGGGTGTAAACATACACACACGACACATGTTACATGTCACATGCCTTTGACATGTGTTCCTTGTGTTGGCAATTTGATGATATTTGCTTTCACGTTGCCTCATGCCTCTACCATGTGTCCCTTGATGATCTTTGGTACAAATACTCATTGATCACAATTGAACCATCATTGATGCACTAAATGGATATCACTTTCTACAATCGTCGATGATGGGACGTGTAATTCATGTCTCTGTCGTGTATTTCCCATGTCGATAAGTTGACCATTTTTCGGTGAAAACAGGATCCATGAAGCACAAATAACTAATACTAAGACCACCTGCCACCCTAAATGAATTTAAAACCGTGACGTAAGACTGAGAGCTGCCGCGTCCTCTTCCCCGCAATTTATGGCATATTGGGACCCGTTTACCCGGATTCGGTACCATCGACATCAATCGCCAGAAGTTGCTTGACTTGCTATTACATTCCAAAATCAAATAATACATCATCAAGTTGCATTTATACGAGTTGATGATGAAATCTGATGGTTTGCTATCGATAAGACCAACGATGCAATGCAAAACGCGGAATTCATATTAAAAGCTAAGTGAACAACGTCGTTCACGTGGCGCCATACTAAGTAGACTTAAAAGAAAAATGAATTTCAAAGTCTCACATGAAATATTGGAAAAGTTGTCCAATCAGTCATGAAGATATAGTGCAAATGTCAATTCAATTATAAACTTTCCAACTTTATCAATATAGTTCCGAATTTCTACGTGAAATTCCAATATCATCCTTCGGGCCAATTTTGGGGGGAAAATCGCTGATATGGGGGTACGACACGTGGGATAACTAGCAATAACTGGACCGCCACGTCAGTATTTTAATGTGGAAATTAATTAGAATGATTGCATTGAAATTTTATGTAAATGTTTATGATTAAATTAGCAAAATTAGAAAGTTGAAGATTGAATTAACATCCATATAATAAGTCCAAGTCTGATGGGATAATTTCCCCTTAAATATTTGTCTTAGGTTGAATCCTTCTTTAGCGGGGTGGAGGGGGTAATTCACTCACCGAAATATTCAGAGAACTCCCTCAGTATTTATATAAATATTTATTTGACCCCAGCATTTTCTGGTTATCACTTACCGCCCCCAATAAATTTACTATGATCGAGAACATCATCCAAACATCCTTCATTTTCGTACTGTGTGTTTACCGCTGATGCTATGTTTCAAAATATTTGTGTAAGGAGTGTGCATTTTAAAGTTTTTCCGTTGGGTAATCATCATATTTCCAACCCTCCCCCAAACAATAAAAATTTATTTTAAAAAAAAATACCGTAAAAAACCCTAAATTGTACTCCTTGTGACAGCAATAACCCAAACTTTATTTTTGCATCACCAAAACACTTGAATCTATACCGGTGTGACAAAAACACCATCTGTCTACAACAAACAAAAAACCTAAATTGTTCCCTCCAATGCCCAAAATTTCTTTTTGTGTCACCACTACCCAAACTTATACCGACATGACAAAAATTTTAAGTTCTTTTTGACACATTGCCATAAGCTTGGAGATTTTAGCAATAAAAAAAAAATTGGGGTACACAATATACATAATTTATGATTTTTGGCAACATAATAAAAAATGGGTTGATACCACAAAAAACCCTAAATTTGTATACTTGTGACAAATTTACCCAAAACTAATTTTTTGACCATAAAAAATCTCAAACTACTAGTGACAAATTTATCCAAAACTAATATTTTGACCACAAAAAATCTCAAATTAGTACACTTGTGACAAATTTACCATTCGTTAAATTGGATTAATACACGAAAAATCACAAACTGATAAATCTGTGACAATAGATGGGTAAAACCCTAAATTGGTACACTTGTCAACTGCCATGTGTCATTCAACTCAGAAATTTACTGGTTAAAATTTAACAGAAACTGACAGAAAATAAATTTGTCACGGGGATACCAGTTTGGGGTTTAGTTTTGAGTAAATTTGTCATAGGTATACTAATTTGGGGTTTTTCATGATATTAACCCTAAAAAAATTGAGTCGTAGACGTACTTTATGATTTTTTTTAGGGTTAATATCACGAAAAATCCCAAACTGGTACACATGTGACAAATTTACTCTAAACTAATTTTTTGACTACAAAAAACCTCAAACTGATATACTTGTGACAAATTTACCCTCCGCTAGTTTTCGTTAAATTTTACAGTTAAATTACTTTGTTAAATGACATGCTATAGTTGACGGAAGTACCAATTTTGGGTTTTACCCTCCGTCTGTCACAGGTGTGCTAGTTTGTGATTTTTTTTGTATTAATCCAATTTAATGGACACTAACGGACGGTAAATTTGTTACAAATGTATCAATTTGGGGTTTTTTGAGGACAAAAAATTAGTTTGGGGTAAATTTATCACAAGTGTATCAATTTGAGGTTTTTAGTGATTAAAGATTAGTTTGGGGTAAATTTATCACAGGTGTACTAAATTGAAATTTTTCGTGATATTAATTCCAAAAAAATTGAGGCGTTAATGTCACCGCGGACATACTTTATGATTTTTTTTTTTACTTTTTCTAATGGACACATTTTCCTTTTTTGTTCTGGTCAATATATTTTCTGAGGTCGAGATCCCCTCGTAGTCGACGGGGACTCCTCCCGCACGGACGCATTCTCGGCGGATGGTCATATATTTATGAAGGAACGTCCCACCACGGTACCACCCCACCACCCACACAGCGTCCATCGCGGTGCCGCGTGTCCACTGCCGAGCTCCACACTACCCCATCATCGTCCTCCTATTGCACGGTTGGCACATGGTCCCGCCCGCCACTTCCAAGGACGAGAATCGCCGAACCTACTTCCATAGATAGAGACAGAGAGAGAGAGGGAAGAAGATCTTGCTTCTTCCTGTTCTTGTTCTTGTTCTTGTGGGAAACGCAGAAACTCGTGGTGTTCGACCTTTCCCCCCTGGTGGTCAGGGGGAATTCTGCGCGTTTACGTGATGGGTTTGACGACCCGTCATCTTTTCATACGTCGCCGGGCGTCGTCGGTCAAACCGTGAAGCCCGCGACAGCGACGGGTGGAATTCAGACGCCCAGGGAAAGAAAAACGAAGGCTTGTTCTTGAAACCCCACGCGGAAGGACAGAGAGTTGGACTCGGAGCGCTCTGCTCGTTCTTGCGCTTCCCCTCTTCTCTTCTCTCCTCGGTAAGGTTCTTCGTTCTTCGTACGCCGTCTCTTCTCCTCTTTTTGCGTTGCTTCGACGCTTATCTTCGATTGGTGTTGTTTCTTTCTTTTGGGTAATTCGTGGTTTTGCGGCGTCTTGTCTGGTGCTTCTGTTCTTGGTTCTTTTCCGTGGTTCTTGAAGTTCGTGAACTGAACAGTGCGGGGTCAGCGTTTCGGAGGGAGTGGTTGCGTCGGTTTCATTGGGAATTTCGGTTCGTACCTTTCACCATCCACACTCTGGATCTTCTCTCTGGATGCCTAACGTTTCGGGACATGACAGAGAGCATCGAAAGCTTTGTCAAAGGACTGTTTTGTATTCTTGTGCACCGAAGGAACGATTTTTACCTCAAATTCTGGGAAAGTTATACGCCAATTTAGAGAGAGAGAGAGAGAGAGAGAGAGAGAGTCCTTGATACAAGGCTTTCGAACATAGATGCACATGGAGCTCAATTCTTGGAGCTTCTAAAATGAAATGTCGAACTTTTACGCCTATGGATTGATGATTCATTTAGCTAGTGATGCCCCCCCTTTTTCTTGATTAGTTGATTTTGGAAGCATTTTAAGGTCATACTAAAACCCAGGGCGTGCGTGTCCTGAAAGCCGTTCCTTTTCTTCTCTTTTTTTGCCGGTCGCCGAAAGGAATTGTTGTGGGAACTGTGAATTCCGATATATGCTGCTGTTGAGGGCACATCGGTTTCTTTTCATTCCCGTGCATACACTGTGTGTGTTGATCAAGTGTTTGCGTATGTGCAGCGGAAAAGTGCCGACTGCGAATAGATGGCTGAGAGGGAAAGAGTTCACCCAGATAGTGTAAACGCGTCGAATCCTTTCCATAGATGCGTGGAAGATTGCTACATAAAGATCGCCACATCAAAGGCCCGCAAGAGCAAAAGTTTTACAGGTGCTTTCTTAAACCATAGGTCCTCTTTTGATTCTCAATTGTCATCGCAGATTTATTCTATTAGTAGTATGTATTGTACTCGAAAGATGCAAAGACATGGTTTTTCTCATTGCCCATCCTGCCAATAAACAGAGGGAATAAGGGGAGGCGGGTGGATCTTTTCTTTGGTCAGAGACCAATGACCTTTCAGGTCAATTATTTCATAAGTGAAGGGTTTGATGAATGGAATTTCTGCTGAAAAGGATGTTGTGACTCGTGAGTGATCTTAGCTAGGATATCTTGAAAAACTATTGGAAAATTTCCTCTGTTTCAAGTGGTGACAGAAGTAGAACATTTAGTGATCAGACTGATAGAATTTCGGACTGCAGTCATGTTAAGTTATATTGAAGCTCAGCGTTATTCATGTATGTATCTTTTATTCAAAGTTCGGGAGTAAATTTACCATGTTGATCGGCTTCTGGCTTGTCCCTTGGTTGTAGAGGAAGTGGATAATGGGAATTGAAGTTGCCTTCGACTAGCCATGTTGAACTCGCTAATCTTTTGTTTTGCATTTGATGCTCTCGATTAATATCTAGACAGTGCATTGCACATTAGTCATCATCAAAGGACGGTGAAACCGCCTTCATTAAACTCGTATGATAAGTTCCACCATGTTGGCCAGTCTAGGAACTGCTGCAACTACAGCGCATCCAAGTGTTTGATTGACCGAAAGATTTTGCCCTTATCCGTTGCAGGACACAATGTTGGAACTGATGGTTTCCAGAATTCAAGAAGGAAAACGGCTAGGGGGTCGAGTTTTAACAACAAGCCAGCAAATGAGCATGAGAAATTGACTGTCCATACCGTCCCTGTAGCCACTGCTCGGTCATCTACTTCAAACTTAACTTCTCCAAAAAGCGAAATGGAGAGCACAAATCCTGTGTTGTCATCTGTGCCTTTCTCCGGAGAGATTCATGTTGAGGACTTCTCTTTCGACAAGGGGCAACTTGGGACCTCTCGTTTGACTACAACTTCAGGACATGCCACACCAGCTCTTGGTCTCTCTGTGAGCAGTCTCCCTACCTCTCTCTCTCTGAATGATTATAGCGTATATGTGTTATGTAGACGTTGATTGCACATGGAATAACGTATGCAATAGGATACATATGGCCACGCCTTGATCTATGGCAGGTCCCACTTCTTTATGAACTGAAACTCACTCCATTGTTAATTGAATTCGTTGGGACTCGTCTTTCCATTCCGTTGTCCCCGTTCTTTTGTCATGCACATGCTTGTGTTGTTAGCATTTATGTTTTCTCACTCTCCAACCCCGATTTCTTTGTCAACAGCCAGATCATCCCGTTAAAGCTTCGAGTTCAGGTGTTACTGAGATTACATTGTTGAAACCACCAAAAGAGACGGAAAGCAATCAGCATCACATGCCTCCAGAGGTAGTCTCGTCCATTCCCGTCAATGGTGCGGAAGAAGGCACTCAACATAGAGGAGTGCATGACCATTCTCTGAGCTCCAACATTTCTGATCCAGACCGCCCGTCTGAAGAGAGCCGTGAGGAGGAGGTCCACTCAGTTGCATTGGATTCCAGAGTTTCCGTCAGGAAGTACTGTGTCAAAGAAAGTGTCTCCTCTACTTTACAGGCCATTTTTGACAAGTATGGGGATATAGCTGAGAGCTGTCGCATGGAATCGATCGCCATGCGTTCTTATTGCCTTGAGTGTGTCTGCCTCGTGGTTCACGATGTCCGGTCCTCCTTAACCACTCAGCCAACGGAGTCTAAACTCCAAGAGATGTCAGCGGTTCTAAAGGACTTGGAATCCTCGCAAATTAAGGTCGATTGGTTGCGCCAAGTGCTTGAAAGGCTTTCGAAATCCGGGGAGCTCATCACTCAGTGCGACGCCATCAAGGTAGAGAAGGCCAAATGCGATTGCGTCTTCGAGACTACAAAGAAAAAACTAGAACGTCATCTGGAAGATCTGGTGGAGAAAGAACAGGCAGTCACAGATGCAAAGGCGCAAGTGGCCAAGACCCAAGATCGCCTGCGTCAGATCGAGCTGGAAGCTTCCAAATTGGAGGAGTCCGTCGCGTCCCTGCAGTCCCAGATCAAAAGCGGTCGCATTGGCAGCTTGTTAGACGAACTTGTGTGATGGAAACAGAGACAGTAGCAGTAACAGATAAAGACGGATGTTGCGATACTAATAAGCTTAAGCTAAGCTAACCCGCGATAGGATCATGGGCAGTGAGGACGTGGGTGTGATTTGTATATGTCATTGTAACAACAGAGATCGAGTCAACAAGTGAACAAAACTTACGTTCAGGTCACTGAGAACTCATGGGAACACAATAAACGCTCGAGTTTGCGCATCGAAATCGAGATTATAACATGTTTTGCGCTTGCAATTATGGTGATCCGAAGCGCTAATGCCATGACCCAGAAAGCAGAGCAGAAGAAAGAGATGTCGCTCCATCCCACACAGAAGAAAGACAAGCTCTTTTCTTGTTTCTTAACGGAGGGCAGCAAAAGCTACGGCGCACGGGGGTGCAGGGGGGAAGTGATGTCGCACGTGCTCGTATTAAACCCTAAACCGCCCTTTGTTAATGGGTCGAAATTGGCGTGAGGGGTCTTTGTCCGGTGTTTCCCCCTTGTGGACCCGCCAAAAAAGAAACGACCGACGCCCTCGCGCGTGCGGTTTGCCCCTTGCGGGAGGTTCGCAGGTGGTGCTGCCGGCGACCTCGGCCGGCGCTTGTGGCGCCTGTTGTCCTCGCCTCTTCGCCACCCCCCCAATTTTGTTTGAAATACTTTAAGGTCTTGGCCACCCCCGCCTACCTGGGAAGTGTGGGCACTCTCCGGAGAACTTCGTGTAGGTGCTGAAATTATCCAAAAAGTTTTAAATTTATTGTACATTTGCCAATTTATTCTTAAACCTTTTAAGTTTGTCAATTTAATCATAAATCTTTTCACTTTTTGTCAATTGAGTCCATCTGGCTAATTTTGACAGAGCGGCCGGTGTTGACGTGACCACCGGCCGGCGCCGGTCCATACTAACGTAGTAATTTTTTCTTATATTTTTCTTGTTTTTCTTTTCTTTTTTTTTTGTTGCCCTTCTTGCCTTTGGCCGGTCCGCGGAGGCGCGGACCTTGCTGGCCTCTGGTGAAGCTCGCCCTCGTCGGCCATTGGCGAGGGTGAGCCTCACCCATCACTACCTGGGCGACCTTGCCTAGCGATGGCGAGGTTGGCCTCGCCTTGGCTGGGTAAGGTCGGGTTAGCAACGGTGAGCGAGCTTTGCCAAGGGCCTACAAGAGGGAAGAAGGGCAGAAAAGAAAAAATTTATTAAAAAAATTCGAAAAAAATATCTAAAAATTGCCACATCAGTATTAGCTGGACAGTCGGTGGCCATGTCAGCATCAGTCAATAGCCACATCAACGTCGACCAGTCAAAATTAGCCGGATAGACTTAATTGTCAAGAATTGAAAAAGTTTAAGACTGAATCGGCAAAAATGCAATAAGTTTAGGACTTTTTGGATAGTTTTCCCTACGAACAGCATGTGGTCAACATGTATCAGACATTCGACACATGGTTAGCGTTCCGGACACACCAGTGATACGCGAGTCTAGCAACCTGACACTCATGAGGTCAATTTTAAACATTTTCAATAAATTAGGGTTAAATTTAATGGTGAGATATGGATTTTTTTTTTTTACTTATTGTTAAATTTAAGTTTAGTGGTGGAACGTGGATTGCTTTTTTCCTCTCTCTCCAAGTTTCATGGATTATGAAAATGGAATGGAGTTGAATTTGTCAATTCGAAACAATGGATGATATTGGCAAATGGTGGATTAATGTTTTTAATGTAAATTCTAACTAGGCTCTTTTTTTTATTATTTAGTTATTTATGGATTTGGATCAAATTAATTTGATTGAAATAATCATGAAAATGATACTCTATCATGTATATATAAAAATATACATTTAATACACGTCTCCTAACGTATCGGAATTCTTTATATTTTGAGAAATAACCCGTCAGCGTATCGTGTTAGTATTAGTGCTACTTAGCCACCCACTCACACTAGTGATTGCCCCGTGGGAGGTTCGCAGGTGGTGGTGCCGGCAACCTTGGCCGGCACTTGTGGCACTTGTCCTCGCCTCTCGGCCACCCCCATTTTGTTTGAATTCCTTAAGCTCCTTTTTCGCTTTGCTTTATCGTCATGTAATTATCTTTTTAACCCTAGTTGACTTAAAAAAGCTTATCATCATTTACATACCTTTTTAGGAGTACGTAAACAATTTTTATTCATTTATTTTTTAAAGAGATATAAGAAATCATTTTTTTAAAAAAATATTTTTTAAATTATTTATTTTCTGCAAAATATACAGATCCTTAACTTCTGAAAATCTATAATACATGCTTGGCATTTGAACATTGATTTTGTTGAGTCCTCGCACAGCCTGGTCCTAAAAAGGAGTCCAAAGGATGTGGAGACCAGATTAGAAACTGTGAGGTTGCCAAATGTAAGAGTCATTTATGAGAAATTATTATAATAGGTGGTAGTTCATATACCAAACTAAATATGGACCGTGGGTCCCATTGAATTCGAGATCGATATTCAATTTTTTTTTATGTACTAGATTTATGAATTACTTTCTCATCATTGATGTTTCACACATGCATACCGTACCGCCTTTTGCTTTCTTTCTTTTCTGATAAAAAAAAATAATCCATGTACCGTCCATCAATATTAAATTTAGCTTTTTAAATTTTATTTTTGGGTCACTTGGTCATGCTCCTTGAATAGAACTAATTTAGTCCTTAGAGCCAATTTGGCATGATTGGTACCTGATATGACAATTCAATTCAACCATCACACAAAGATAGAAAGGTCACGTCCAACAAAATTTTACTTGAGATCTCATATTTTTTTATATAAATTTCGTACCATTTTATAATTTTATCAAGCTTTGAAGATTTTAAAATTCTCAACATGTAAGAATTCCATCTTTTCATGGATATAATAGGTTTAGAGATGACAACTTTATCATAATAATTTATTTTCAAAGGACGTAATGAAAAATTCATGTGGAATTAAAAAGGTATGTGGGAACACTAGAAACTGATCATATTAATATCTAAACCAAATTCATTGGGTCGGTTTCATACATTGCCACGATGGAATTTATATTCTGGTGATTTAGTTTTAATATATTATTCGGCGAATTGTATTTTTGGCATGTCAAAACTAAATTCAATGGATTGAGTTTTTGTGGCAAATGAAGAGAAACGATCAAAATAGTGAGAGATGGAGAAGAGAAAATCTTTTATGTTCTTTCATTGTATCTCGAAAGATGAGCAATTGGAAAAAAAAAATTCTCCTGATGTTTAACTCTTTTATTTGAGCATATGAACAATAGAATATTAAGAAAAACATTCTTTAATTGTTGATTTTTCGTGAAAAAATGAATAATATTCGATGTTTTCATAGTTGACTTCCAAGTGAAACCTTTAAATGTGTGGCGGTTGGAATTGGATGCCGGACCACTTGGGGGTACAAACAGGCGGAGCCAACAAGACTTGAAGAGAGTTTTTATTCCAATCAATATAAATCGAGTTAGGGTCACTCTGTGCCTGGATCCTAAATAAAGAAAAAGTGGCTTGGACCATACTTAATACCACACTATTATATGACTCCTTATTGTTCGATTATTAATTCTTTATGGCTAATGGAGGTCCACAAATGATACAAGATTTATTTTTAAATCTTTATCTCCTTATTTTTATATATAAATTTTGTCTTTTGAATCGTTTTGGGTAGGTTTGAACTTATTTAAGCGCAGGCATCTCAGGTACCGTATCGATTCGAAATGCGAATAGAAAAACATACCCCGACGCCTGGCCTAACCTAATCTCGTGCCAAAAAAATCGAGACCAATTCAATTGGGCTAGTCCGAACTTTTGAATTTATAGGATTTTTTCTCCATATCCGTGATCATATCTAAAAATATCCCAACAAAAAAAAATAAAGAAGTTAAAGGAATCCTAAAAATTGGGTGGGTCCCACTTGGGAGAAAATAATGAGTAAGCAAGCCCCTCCACGTCACCGAGTGAGGGCTGGGCCATTCAGTGCACGACACGTGGCGCCGCTGTCATATGGGTCCCACTTTTTCTCTCTCTATCTCCGTTGAAACTTCTGTATGGCCATCTCTTCTAAATACGGAAGGTTCAGGACCGATCAAGAATTTTCACACGTGGGATTCTCCAAAATTACTCCTCTCTCCCTCTCCCTCTCCCTCTCCCTCACTCCAATTTCAAAGCCTAAACAAACAGAAATATAAGCGGAAAGTGATGATATCAGCAAGGATTCAATATCGATCATCGAAGCATATCGATGCTAGTTAGAGTCCATCGTAATCCAAGTGCAATCTCTCGTACTTCCCGAAGTAATCCAAACATATTCCGCATTCGATATGCCCGCGCTCAACACGCGCACGCTCATGTATATAAGCCTTCCTCTTCAACATACCTTAAGGCTTAAACCCTAGCTCCTTGCACTCTTGATCAGCCATGGCTCCAACCATGGCTTCAAGTCTGGAGCGAGGATCCCGAATTATCTTCTGGTTGGAGCGGGCGGCGTTCTTCTGCGCCTACACGTCGGTGGTGGTATCCCCGGCGTCTTGGTTCCCGGGCTTCGTGCTCTCGCTCGCCTTCCAGGCCTTGTCTTTCGTGCGCTTGGCCGTCCAATGGGATTATCCGGTGAGTGCGACGAATGCGTCGAGCTTAATACATTGTGCAGTTCTAGAGCTCTCGTGTGTTACTGATCGGCTTGCGATCGATGGTTCTGTGTTGCTAATGCGACTGTGTGCTTGGTTTGTGATTATTTGGGTGTAGGAATTGAAGGGCGATTCATGGATTCTCATCACCGCGGAGCACGTCGCAGCGATCCTTCTCGAGGCCTACTTGGTATTCGGGCGGCCGACACGTCTCGCCGCGATGTCCTTCCTCCTTTTCGAGGTTTCGAGCGGGATTCGCCTATTGCTGGCGTGGTGGGCCAAGCAGTCTGGAGAGGTCGCTAAAGTGAGCTCTCTCTCTCTCTCTCTCTCTCTTCAATATAATTGATCGATGTGAATGGAACTCATCACGAAAGTAAGAGTACATGCTTGAACTCATCATGAATCAAGAAATGTTATGTGCTGTTCGTGATTGAGAACATCTAATATGTTATACGTGCTAGGTCTTCTCGTATGGACGATGTTGCCTTACATATTGTAAAAGATTGAAACACTAACACCAAAAAGAGCGTTCAAGATCCTATACTTGAAAGAAAGGTGTATAGCCAATTCGTGTTAATGGTTTTCGTAACTTACGTATTTTGATTATTGAAGCTTTTGAATCCTAAGATTTGTTAATCGTTTATTGTCCAAAAGTGGTAGTCTGCTGTTTCGATTTGGCTTAAACCTTTACCTTTGATTGTTTCTGGAAGAAAAGGTTTGGGCAACAATAGTTGATTGGGAAACCGAGAAGAGTGAAGAAGGAAACAGCGTCGCTAAGCCCGTAAAGAAAAAGACCACCAAAGCCAAGTCGAACCCGAAGCCAGCGGAAGCCGTGGGCCTCAAAGAGAAGACTTCCGAGGGACAGGTTGATAAGTTGGCGGAGACTGCTAAGGGACATGTTGATAAGTTGGAGGAGACTGCTAATTCGGCTGCTCGTTGTGAAACCAATGATCAGGAGGTGCTGGACACTTCACAAGCAATGAGTGGAAGGGGGAGCCCCAGGGAACCGCCCTTCGTGCAGCCACAAGAGAGCGGCGCGCAAGACGAATCGCGCCCTTCGAAGAAACCGAGGCATATATGGGCACCACCACCAACACCTACGGTTGGGTTGTCTCGCGAGTACTTAGAAATTAGGGGCGAAGAAGACTCCTACAGCCTGGGAGGAGGATACTACGAGAGCCCTTGGGCACACGAAAGGGAGTACCTCCTGGAGAAGCTAGACAAGGCCGTGGGCGCAGTCAATATGTACCAACAGCTCGCGGGTGGATACAGCGAGGACATCCACCAGCTGACCACGGAGAATCTCCAACTTGCCTCGAAGCTCGAGGACCTGACTGCCCGCTATGACACTGACAGGGAAGAATGGGAGCTGCTTCGCTATAGCTTCAAAGCTCTCTGCCACAACGCTTTCACCTTGGCCGGGAGGAAACGAAACGAGGCCTCGTGTGCGGAGTACTACAAGGAGTGCTGCCTCGAGTACAGTGAGAGCAAGGGCCTCCTCCAGGAGGAGAATGCTCGGCTTGAGGCGGAGGTGGAGGAGGTGAGAAAGCAGCTCGAGGACTCAGAGTGCAAGCGCCTGGCCCTGGAGGAGAATGCTCGGCCTGGGGGTGAGACAGAGGAGCTGAGGAAGCAGCTAGATGAGTCCGACTGCAAGCGCCAGGCCCTGGAGGAAGAGAAGACCAGCCTCGATATCAACCTGAGCGGCGCGATTGCCCTGTGCGAGGTCTATTGCTTCTTGCTCAAGTACATCTCGCTTGTCAATAGAGCCAATAGCTAGAGTTCTCTCCTAGTCACTCTGGATTATACTCGGTTTTCTTTCATGGTCGGAATGTGGGTAGTTTTCCTCGGGAGTTTTCTCCTAGTCCTAGTTTATGAATTCTTTGACCTTGGTTATTTGATGAACTTGTTTCTATCTTGGTTCTGGGCATTGCTTCTGCTAGTTTGGTGTGTATATGTCTTGCTCACAATCTACTTGCCTAGTTCCCCCTAGGAAAAACCCATGATAGATCAATGGCGCAACATTGGTCACAGTCCTTAAAATATGTCAAGTTAGACCTAAAATACTCGTTCTTACTGCGCTACAATTACATAGCTGAAACGATCCGAGGTCGGGCAATTCTACAATTCACTAATATAACTATTACATGACAAGGAAGAAAACTTGCTGGTGTTTCCTCTTTTGTTACTCATTTCTCCCAGCCTTCTTCTGCTGAAACTGAATACATACCTGACATGGAGGAAATCAAGGGTAGCTTTCGGAGCACGGGTTCGATCAAATTGCTTGGGCATGATCGCTGCCCGGTCTTACTCCACGAGCACTGCCGGCAGGATGGATCCAGAAGTTTAGTACTAGGCAGGCCAAGCAAATTATCATCCATCATAACGAAGTTGTTGATGAAAGAACTACAATGTAAAGAGAATCAAGAAAATACATTAGAATTAAACAAGAATCGATAAGAAATAACGGATACTTTTGTGCCTAATCACCGAAGTCCATGCGCGACCCTCTTTTGTGTAGTAGAATTCGTTAATAATTGAGCATGTACCCAACTTAACAAGACTCTCCTCTCAATGTAAGTAATCGGGCAATCTGCTGGACAATCATCTCTCACCTCGATTCTAATCCTATTTATAACAACGTTCAATTGTTGGAAAATGAAAACGAACGCTCTGTTGTTGGTACTGATACCTGAAGAGTTAGTACCGACCAAATTAAGCGATCTACCGGAGGATAAAGTCCATGACTTCCACTCCTACACATAACTCAGAAGTGCTTGATACATGTTTTAGGCTCCATACAGTTGGACTTGTAGTCTCAATTGCACCATCTCTTGTTCTGTAAAGTCATCGTGAAGAAGCTTACTAGGTGTCGACCCGTGTGGTGCGCGTGACTCAACGAAATCAATAATAATCTCGTTGAAAACAGGGATAATCATAGATGCGATACAGATACAAAGCCGACACGATCGCAAAACTCAATAAAAACAGTATATTCACGATCTCACATAGATATGATCCGTACATTGCAGGATGAGGAGTTCATGCACTGATAACAAAGCTGAGAGTTATCGGGAACGACGTGAAATATATGGGAGATGCATCCTCTTCGAAAACTACTCTGAAGGTATTGGAGTCTAAAGTGGTTTAGGCCAAAGCAGAGCTTCTCCGTTTATATTGCGAAAAATAAATAATTTAATAAATATTTTTCTAAAAATGATTGCTTATATATTTTAAAATAATTAATCGATGCAAAATTATTTTCATTATCGATAACAATTTATATCTAAACATTTTCGTGGACGATAAAATATTATTTGTTCTTTTTTTTTTGCAAGTAATACAAGTGATTATTTTATGAAAATCTTGTCTGAATTATTTATTTTTCGCGAAACTTGGAACTCTTGCAGGTTTTGGGCCATGTAGCAATTAACCCATAAGGCAAATGGAGTCTTTTGGGGGTGCTATTTGGGTTGGCATATGTTTTTTTTGGCCATTTGATTCCTCGAAATAGGATGAGGTATTCAGTAAAATTGGGCCTCCATAATCAACTCGAGGGTTTTCCTCATGTTTTCCGTGATTTTGCTTTTGCTAATAATAATAATAATAATAATAATAATAGAGGTAATGCACGATTAACAAGTTTTGCTTGTTAATTAGCAGATTAATGTTAACTGGAAAGTTGATATCGAACCGGATTATGAAAACTATCTTTAATTCTGTTATTTACTGTAGAGAATTTAGACTGAAATTTACCATGAAATTAGAAAAGTGGGGACACAGAAAGTTTTCGATTAAATAAGACGCATGTCGCATCACCACAGAATTCCATTCACTATTCTTTACATTGATTTCAAGGGAGCATATCAGCTATTTTCCTCCATCAACTTTCATATTCATATATGAATAAAATGAACTCAATGGTTAATTATGTACTTCATAACTTAGTTTAATTATTTTTGGACAATCGAAACAATTGCTAGCATAAGTAAGTTTTATTGAAAATTTAATAATGATACGACCAAAAGTAGAACTATTACCAATAAAGTATTAGCACAAATGACAATGTAGTTTGCTTCTTTAAGTCTTAGGTTCAAATCTTGTCGGGAGCACTGCGAGAGTAAAATTCTACATGCATCAAACCGACATGAGGGATGTGAACTTAAAATTGTCCGAGGAGGTGAACCAGATTGGGTGCACCAAAGCTGGCTTGGATACCATCCAATCCACAATTACAAAAAAAAAAATTGCGTTCATTTTTCCCATAATATAGTTGAAAAATAAAAATATTCTTTATTTTAGGTTTATTTGAAATAGAAGGCCAATAGATATACATTTGATCTTTTATTTGGTGAGTACATAATTATAAATATGAATTATAGATACTTAAAACACAATATAAGGAAATTCGGAGTTCCTCCTATTGTTTTGGGGTAATAGCACAAATAGTTTTTGAATTATAGTTTAATGTGTAATGTCGTCCCTAAACTTTTAATCTGCACAATATAGTCTCTAAAATTTGGCTTAATGTGCAATGCCATCTCTAGTTTTTTTAATTTTTTTCAATATAGTCTCTAAATTGGTAAATGAATACAATCATTAGACTATATGAAAATATTTAAAGTTCAAGGACTACAATTTTTATTAGTTCAAGATTCAAAGATCACATTAAACAAATTAAAAGTTCAAGGATAATATTGCACATTGGACCAAAGTCTAGAGACTACATTGAACAAATTAAAAGTTTAGGGACATTAATGTATATTTGACCAAAGTACAGGATTATTTGTGTCATTTCCCCCCTTTTTTTAGCCTTTTTCATTCCCAAAATTACCTTTAATCCAAAAGGTTGCAACCTTTTGTCCTATACTCTTTTTTTTTTTTATGAATATCAATCAATCTTCAATATCAATTGCATTCTAAAGAGTTGTTTATTTCATGGTAAATTTCTTGTCGTGAGAAAATATTTTAGGAAATTCAATTTCAAAGAAAGTAAACTTTTTTTGGCGTTTATTTGTGTTGAAATTTTTTTTTTCAGTTGAGATTGTTGAAAATAAGTTGAAAAATTTATTTTATGGTATTTGAAAAATTTTATGGTTTTGATAATTTCAGGTGAGAGTGTCAAATGAGATGTGACAACTAACAAATTGGAATCAACATCTTTTGTGTTTATTCTGTAATCCATCAAAATAACATGAATTACAAAGAAATTAAGAACGAAATTATGAATCGAATTTGTAAAATATAAAATATTGCGTTTCTTTGGGAATGTACAGGAACATTTGAAAAGATTTATGAAAAAAACATATACGAATTATCATAAAAGAAAAAGAAAAAATTGATGAGAGATATGAAATAGATATTAAAGGGACCTACGCGAAAGCAAGAAATTGGGGAAAATAAATTTCTTCTTGTTAGAAAAGAAAATCATTTTCCGCAATCAAAACTTAATTGTTTTTAGGCATGGAAAACGCTTTCCGTCGGTCTGAGTAGTTTTATGTCATACAAATGCTGGAAAGTCTGATTTGCAAAAATGATTTTTCATTAAACACACTAACCCTAATTCTCATAAGTTTTACATTTCACGAGATGCAACTTCTCGTTTATAGCTCTTAGCCACTTTAAGTGTGGTTCCATCATGATAAAAGTCGATCAAAACTTAAAAACTACGTTAGATTGCTACTTGTGTCAAAAGGAATGTGCATTCAATTGCAACAAAAACATAAAATTATTAGATCACTATACCAATTTTACGCATGTTGGGCTCACAAACATACACCGAAAGGTGACAAATACACATCAAGAATCTGATTATATGCTAATTAATCAAATTAAACCATGTGACCCTATCCCTAATAGTGAATTTTCCCCTAGAGAACAAGTTCCTTATCGTTATTAGGCGTCATTATAATCTGTTATTCCAACCCCAAAATCAAAATTTTTTATGTTACAGGTTTATCAAACTTTGGGGAAATTGTTCAATTAGTCATAAATTTATTGTACAGATGCCAATTCAGTCTTAAACTTTTCAATTTTGCCAATTTAGTCCTAAAATTTCGCATGAAATTCCAAAATTATCCTTTTAGCCAATTTTAGCAAAAAATTATTAATGTCATGTGCCACGTAAGACGGCCGGCAATGACTAATCAACCGGGTCAGCCACATTCAATGAAAATTGGTTTGAAGGATTATATTGGAATGTGGCACAAATGTTTAGAACTAAATTAATAAAATTAGAAAGTTTAGGACTGAATTGATATCTCTACAATAAGTTTAGGACTAATTGGCTAATTTTTCCAACTCTTGATCAGTCTCGGCATTTCTAACTCAAACTTTCAGGACCAATAAGTAGAGTTTTCATCACGCTGCTTCAAATGTTGATTGGATCCTATCCCTACGTCTTCTAGAGAGAGGGGGTCAAGTTGTTGATTGTCTTGTTCAAAATGGCAAAAAAATAGTATCATAATAATAATAAACGTGCATGATTTCCATTGACTTGATAATAATTAAAGCTAGCTTGTTCCCATGGACTGAGAGCCGATCCAACGAAGAATTATTCTTGCAATTCATACAACAAAATCTTCTCATTATCACTGCCGTCATGTGAACATGCGTGCAGGTTTCGTGGTCTAAATTACGAAATTGATTAGGTGCTTCTTGCTCATAAAATAGCGGCTGACTACAAAGATTCAAACCCTAAAATGAGTAGATATTCTTTCAGATACCTACCAAAGTGTGACATATCCTTCGAAGAAAATTCGACTTGACTATCTCGCATGACTTGATTATCCTAAAATTTCCATTACTGATCGAGCCATGGTTGCACGAACCAAGCACGCATCAGCCCGGTGGATCTCGATGGTCTAGATGATGTGCATCCCACATGATACAACGGCCGAAAATCATTGAGCTTTTGCATGCCCGGAGCTTGTTGTAATGCGTGTTCTTTTTTTCCGAATAATTCCGTCCCATCGAGAGAGCTTTCACCTGTGCGGCTCCTCATTAGGGTCTTGGATTCAATGATTCGCCCTTAGGGCGGGGTCTATTTCCATTCCATTCCATTCTATTCCATTTCATTCCCTTCCCGCACGCGCTCTTTGGAATGATAGTAAGAAGCATAATGCATGGAATGAAAAGTCCAATTTCCGTACTCATTTTTCTTTCGTTGCATGCGATATCCTTTGAAACAATCAGGATCAGCTGGTGGAGCACATTCCCCACAAAGGGACTGTGATCCTTATTCTCCCGAACACCACCACCGGTATTCGCGGCTTTCTAGGGTGATCTTTTCGAACATTGGACATTTGAGTGTTGATGGCGCTATACATGACCAAGTTGGATGTATCTTTCTAACACGATTGTAAAGCCTATGATGGGGGTACCTAAGAATATTTGAGTGCTACGCATATGCGTCACGAGAAAATCTCATAGGGATTGCCTGATGACTTTTCGGATTCTTGTGATTTTGTGGATCGCCAAACAAATACATCTGGTATCCCCATCTTCGAATTGAAGTAATTGAAACTTCCCCAAATCAAGTTATTAACTTAAGGATAAGAATTCTCAGTATGACTAAATTTGCCTCTATTTTTATGGATTTCACCTTAAAAAAATACACGAATCATGAATTCTCTTTCTCTCTCGCATGCGTCAGGACCTCTGTCACTACCATCGCGCTCATGCCGAGCCACCATCACCGTTCCCCCCTCCCTTTATCAATGAAGGAGGCTTGCATAGATCATTGCCATGACAAGATTCGCCCAATGTTGGTGACCACGGATTTGGGCTAACAAACTTACTTGCACATTCGACCCAAGATTTCGGCCATATTGCTGCTTTGTCGTTGTTGTGTTTGTCGTTGTCGTGACCGTTTGGCGATTCTACTGGGGACTTGGTAAGAAATCCACCTCTATACGAGCCTTGCGACATTGCCACTCCAGCCTATGCTCTAGCCTAGTGGTGCCAACCCCCTTTTCCCTTTTGCTTGTTTGGCCGCGCACCTCTCGCTCTCTCTCATTCTCACTCTTCCATATAAATTTGGTGTGGGTTATAGGAACGACTACCTTAGCCCACCCTCGAGCACCGTCTATATCTCTATAATTTGATTTTCGTGATAGTTGTAAGAATGGCAACCCTCGCCAAACCCTGAGCTTCACCACACTCTCTTATTTGAACTTTAGCAATGGTCAAGGGAATAGTAGCCCGTGCTAAACCTCGCAAGTCACCCTACCGTGCGCACGCATGCCGCAAGCACGCGAGAGTTGTTGCGTGGTATAATTTTTGCTTTGATATTTTTTCAATCGATGATGTGGCATCGATAGCGCCTTTTTGTGTCCATTATTCGCACGTCAGTGGTTTCACATCAGCAATTTGATTGCTGTTAAAAAAAGGACTCACATCGCATAAATTGAGAAAGTTCAGTGATCTGATTGCACGAAAAACAAACTATGGATCAAATAACACAAACACCAACTCGACTTGAACTCTACTAACACAAGAGACCGCAAACAATCACCTTCACCATGTAGCCTTTCCTTTAAGCGTCAAAAGAGGCAACGTCAAGAAACAACCACTGAATTTTCAATAATCTGTCGGTGCCATAATATTTTTATACTGTCAAATCAATTCAGCCAAAGTCTATTAGAGTTAGATGACAGGATGCTTACTCCAAATTCACACATACAATATTCCAAGGAAAAAGACATTGCCTTGGAATTACCTAAGCAAAGAGAGACTCGTTTGAAAAGAATAAAAAAATTTTAGTTTGTCCAACACAGAAAACGATCCATTTGCATCATCCATCTCAAGAAGGCTCTGGCTCCTCCACCATCATCTTCACAAATGTAAAAGCAAGAGCCTCCCATAATCTAACCCTAACTCTCTAGAATTCACCAAAACATAAGATAAAAAAATGAAAATGAACTAACGAATGATAACCCAGAAGAGAAAGTAGGAAATCCTAGAAGAACAGTACGACCTCGCTAGCTTTCTTCACCACTCTGCAAACGGGACAAGAACCCAGAAGAGGCTCACACACCATGCAGCATCCGATGTGCCGGCAAGGCATGAACAGCATCGACGACTCTCTCGCGTTGCAGTTCCTGCAAATTCCAGCGCCATCCTCGCCAGTTCCTGGTTTACGACTCTCCCTGTTCGGATTCGTGTTCGTCATCACGTGACAGCACGACTCTGCGTCGTCTTCCCCTACATTTCCGTTGCTGCTGCACGAGCTCGAAGTCCTGCAACAGGCGCTGTCCTTCAGCTGCTCGAGCGCGTTGCTCAGGGACGCGGCCATGGCCTCGTTCTCTTGGGCCACCCTTTGCCACTCCTGGCCCTCCACCTCTAGCTTCCTCAGGAGTTCCTCCAGCTCTGCGGCCTTTCTTGCCGCTTGCGCAATCTCTTCGTCCTTCTGCCTCAACAAGATTTGCACTCTCAATTCGATCTTCCTCGTCATCGACTCGATTTGCCGCTTGCTCTGTTCGTGCACCAGCCACCTCAATCTCTCGTTCTGTAATTGCAAAGATTAATCGAATTAAATATAACGGCATAAAATGCTTCATCGACGTGCATAACAGTTCAGATAAAAGCAGGGGTCAGGGACAACTAATCTCTTTCCGACATATGCTTCGTCGATCACACATTTGGAAAAATATAAGAAATCATATGGTGCCGTGTCGGGTCAGGTATGTGGCTCACCTGTAGTCTGAGGAGATGGTCGATTTCTTGGCCATGCGGATCGAGTTGGAAAGGGACGCTCTGGGAATAAGAAGAAGAAGAAGAAGATGCAGCAGCAGCAGCAGCAATTGGTGCTGCTGCTTGAACCATGTCGTTGATGCTAAGGTGATTGTTCTTGTATGCACCGTCTTCAGGAGCAGTCACAAGCGAGGTGTTGTCAAAACACCAGTTTCCATTGCTCCTCTGGTCATGATTCTGCAGTTGCTGCTGCAAGAACAACTCCAATTGCAGTTGCTGCTGCTCTCTCTGTTTCATCCCGGAAAAGCCATAGTCGTATCCACAACCATTGTGGTTGGCCGCAACACCATAACCTTGAGAAGAGCCCCACGGTGGCAACCCAACGCCAACGTTATTCCCAGGATACAACTGCGCTTGGATGGCCATTTCTCTCCCTTCTGTAACAACACCACACCAATTAAACCGATACCCACTTCCCCAAAAGCCTTCTATCAACCGATTCTGCTTCAAAGCCGAACAGCCTCCGCGTTGATCTCCTTCAAGAGAGCTGTTCAAGAACTCTTCCTGTTTCTCCTCCTCCTCCTCTATTGGTTTTGTCCTAGGATCTGAGGGGACATATGAAGAAGGCCAAAGGGTGGATGGAACGTTATATATAGAGAGAGAGAAGACTCGGAAGAGGGTGACTTGGGTTTCAATTAATCAACTCGGATCGAATTAATTAAAAGCGGTGTGGGGGGGTCCTCAGTAACTGAAAAACTTGGAAAAGGGTGCTCGGATCCCTCGCTCCCTCCCTCCCCCTCTCTCTCTCTCTCTCTCTCTCTGTGGCACGACCTATTAATAATGATGGCTTGGCTTGAACGAGCGTTAAAGATAGAGGTGGAAGAGCCTTGGGGACGCGGTAAGCAGCAACGTACACATGCAGATTTTGTGACTGAACTATCGGGTCAGAGGAGGGTTTCTGTTCACGGAGAGAGAGAGAGAGAGAGAGAGAGAGAGAGAGAGTGACAGAGCTTTTCTTGATCTTGGTTTGTTTACTCACATGACATGGCAAGAGGGAAAGCGAAGGAATTCAATTCCAAGTGGGGGCGGGCGAGGTCGTGAGATATATCAGCCTGCGAATGAGTCAGATTTCATATTTTAAGCAGAGAGAGAGAGAGAGAGAGAGAGAGATTTTGTCAGTTTGTTCTTTAAGGGTAAGGCTGAAAATTAGGGTTGGCGTGGCCTTTTCCAATTCTCTTCCCTATTTGCCTCCGAAGCTATCTTTTTCGCGTCGGGGGACTAGGGATTCTCCCTTCTTTGGCAGGACCAAAAATAGGGGGGGATTTGTTTCTCTCTTTTGGAAAAGGTAAAAGCTGTGATTAGCTGGTGAAAGTCCTTAGGCTGGATCCGTGGTTGTCTAATTCGGGGTAAGATCTTGAGGCGATTATTCGGTTTCCAGAAAAGCCATCGAATTGAAAATTACAATAGATCCCGATCGTTCGATAAATCTCAGCTTGAAAGATCGCAGGGTTTTACTTTTCGATCCGACAGTGCCTCAAAGGGGCCAGAAGCTCACCCAAAATGTCGATCGATTTTATGATGATATGGACCGTAATATTTTTGGACACCCTTTACAAGGTAGTTTCTTTTGGAGCCTTGCTTGAATAAGGAAAATCTTTTTCCGCTCTTGAGTACCCTACAAGAAAAAAATATATGTAGTTAGGATCACACCCTTAGGCTTGCAATTGATGTTGCCATCCTACTATTATTCACGCGAGATATGCGTGGATCTAGGTATATCTAACAATAATTAAGATATGTGTCTGCTTCTAATGTGGGTCTAAAATCCGGAGACTTTGATCACAATATTCATCCTCGTATGCAATAATCTCGAGTTTCCGAAAAAAAAAATTAAAGATAGATGAAGAATTTGTATCTTTGGTGCGATGGAATTTTGAGGAATTAGGAAAGCGCATTTAATCATGAAAGATGACAAATATTCGGGTTAAATAAAAGTCAAAGTACGACTTCCGCAGAACGAAGGCGAAAGTAACAAAATTACAAGTAGGAGTTGCTCGAATTAAAATTGAAAAGTCAAAGCGTGAGTCCCACGAAATTGCGATTTCTTTTGGGCCGATCGCGAAATTATGAATCAAAATATACTTTTCTTGAAACTCGAGCGCGTAATGAAATATATTTTGAAACTAGAGATGTTCGAGAATGTAATTTAGGGAACACTTAAAGATGAATTTTTTTTTTGTTAATTTCACCCATTCTCCAAAATAAAACTTATGGATATCTGAAAAATCGTGGATGGCGGTATTTCCTAAAAGGTAAAAAAAATCGCCACTAAAACAACTTTTAATGAGTCTTGTCATTACATCTTTTCTGTAAATTAATCCCGAAAACTTATCACGACATTTATTCAATACATTCTACATACGATGAATTTTATTTAATAATAGATAATTTCTGGTAACTTATGAAAATATTTGATTCATCATTAAATGATCACGTCTTGACATTGGGACATTATTTAACACGTATTGAGATTCGGCAACTCTTGAGAGAAGTTTCCAGAGTTGCTTTCCAAACCCTAATGTTCCTAGTAATTGTCGGGCGGTCAAATATTCAATAATTACAGCAAAATCCGCCATGATGACAATCAATAAATCGCGACATAATAGACAATCGGATTTAAAAAATAAATAAATTCAATGCGTAACGATCCCGAAATTCCAAGTCAAGACCTTGAAAGTCTCTCCGAGGTTCTTTCTGTTTCTTTTTTGACCCGTTTTTTCCCCTCATTGAATTCCTTTGTTCTAGATATAGCTGTAACGTCGCACGCAAACGCAACCGAGTTAGAGAATTACTCGCCAAATTGAGATCTTCGGATCAATTTTGGTCCTACTGATGACCCCTCAGTTTAAGGAATTTGATCCGGTCATTACGGTTGAAGATCATTGTACATGTTGGACATATGTATATTTGTCAGTTAATCAAGCATATTTGATTGACAATCGATTGCATTTGCCCGAAAAGAATTCGTTCCAATTGAGGAAATGAAAGGCTTTTGTTAGGCCGTCTCGTTAATGCTAAAATAACATTTCCCGCTAAACTGTAGGTAGGTCGATCTATTTCACTTTTTTTGGTTTCGAAATCAATGAGCGTTCGCTGCTTTTTGAAGCACTCGATTAATCTCCACTGGGTGTGATAATCCCCATCTCACATAAATCGGGTATGAAAGGAATATAATTCATATGGCACAGCCAATCGTGTCGAATTATTATTCTTAATCTTGTCTAGGGACAAATGGGCATATTTTGATATGTCTATATTGTAAAAAAAAAACAAAATTGAAGTGATTTTCAACCTCCCCCAAAAATGTACAATGATGTCCATGGTTGATGTTACATGATTAATAACCGCATAGTATAAATTATAGATAAAACGGTAATTTACAAAGGCTAACGTAATATTCATGTCATTACATAAATATCTCATGTATTCTAAATGTAAGTTAATTTTTTTTCCCATCTTATCAAATTTCATATTCATCTTCTGAAATAATCCAAATGACACTTATTCTTCCTTCTATTTATTCCCTTTTCCCATCTTTTCACCTACATACATGTGTGTCATTTTTTTAGTCATAGTTCAAACTTATGTGATGTGATGATAACAACGATAACAATAATATCAATAATCTAAACATTTGCATGAATAATTTAAACGATAGCAAGCCACGTGGAGCAAGGAGTATCATATGGGGAATCCGTTCGCTAAATAGGACGGAGGAAAATCTGATAAATCTAAGTTCATACCTGCCGTACCAAGTCAAAATTGAATGGCCTTCAATTATGGGTGTCTTGTCTTCTTAGCATACTCTTAGCGTCAAGAATTTATACATACATATATATATATATGTGTGTGTGTCTGTGTGTGAAGACTCGACTGTTTCTAGCCATGTGATGTAATTAGTAAATTCAAAAGGCTTCAAAAAATTATTTTTATGGTGCTCGAGACTGGACTCGAGGGTCCTCGAGAGACATTATTTGAAGCAGCTTTCTCATGTGCATGCGATCAAGTCGTCAAGATTGAATTTTCTGCGGCAATAATGCGTTAAATTGGAATCCTTGACAGTAGTGTCCGTTCTTTGAGGAGTGAGAGACCCTTCATCAACCTAAATTTTCGTAGCCGGAGATTAATTAGAGCAGCCATAGAAAGACTTGAAGAGCTCATTAGGGTTCCCTTTCCATCTAAGTCTACCACTATGGAGAAATAGTGGTTTGGCGTGCATACTTGAGGGAACTTCCTTAGGGAAGGACTATCGGTTCCGGTTCGACTTGCGAATTTACCGGAATTAAATATGGGTAAGTTGACGGGAGAATCAGTTCGGTCCTGACTTCTAGAAACTTGGAATCAGCTTAGAGCTAGTTTGATTCTAGATTCCAATCTCGAACCATTGGTTAAACTTATTGGAACCAGATGAGCAGCCTTGGAATCAGTTTTTAAAGCTTGTTGCTCGAAGAAATGGATCAAGAAATTTAGTTATTGTAAGTACTCATTGGAATGTTTAGCTGAAGAAATTGCTACATCATTTTGCCAATACCTAAAGGTGGCATGGTCCGTTTCGGACTAGAAAATTCATTATTTTAGTCACACTTTCCTGGCCACATTTCCGATTTTTTTTGTCGTAATAATTTAGTTGATTTAGACTCAATTTGCTCTTGATAATTTAAATTTTGTTCCTTTGTAATTGATTAGGCTAGGTTTAAGTACTTCAAACAACTCAAATCTCGCAATTATAATATCATAAAATATAGATTCGGGCTCTAAGATAGAACCTAAAATAGACCAGTCCAATTCCCGATCGCAAATTCTCCAAAACAAACCTCTCTAGCTATCCCTTGCAAAGTTCCAAACTCTAAATTGGTTCACCTATACCGCGACGAGCACCTACATTTCTTGTCAAGCTCCAAAACCTTTCGTGGCGAGCAATTGCTAGACAATAAAAGATATGGAAAGGGGCATTCTTTCTCACTTTCACGTAAATACAAAGCATAAATAGGGAATTCATGTGGGTCGTACAATAGGATTAGGCTCGCCATCATAGACAGGTCGTTTCTGAACTTGCCTAACCTAAAAAATTTGCCCCTTCAAGAACGTAAGCCTCCCCTCCCCACAAGCAAGAAAAGCAAGAAAAGCGTCTCGTCCCAATGTCTATCTCCTAGCTTTGAATAATCATCCTAAGTTAGTACAAGGTCACATCAATAGTCATTGCAACGAATCTACGTAAATCCCCAAATACGTCAAAACGAAATCTCGGGTGGGACAAGCGCAACGCATAGCCCCATGACCCCATCGAACCTAAACTAAGCAAAATGGAGGAAGCTTCCCACCAAAGATAACATCGAGAAGATGAAGGAAAGAAAAAGAAAAGAAAGACTGGAGTTGGAGATTGCATACTTTAATGCAAAATGTAACGTGATGTGATGTGAATCTTGATGCAACTTTGGCTAAGTGGTCAACAAATTCCGGTGCTAGGGTTGGGGCAGGACCCATTTTGGACGGCAAGCAATGCATCGCGGATCTGGAATCACGGAGGGGAATTTGTCCATTGTCAGCCGGATTCGGAGATCTACTTCCACAACAACTAAAGTCCATTCGAAAAAGATTAAAAAAAAAAGTGTTGTTAATTAGGGGGAAGATAGAGTATATGTCAGTAATTTGACGTTTTCTTCAGGAAAAAAAACGTGAGATTCTAAGGTATTACATTGAAAGCAAATGAAGAAAATCTTCGCATGGTTGAAAGAAGATTATCAAAAGGGTTAGGACTTAATTATCAAAATTGAAAGTTTCGGATTGAATCGGTTGTCATACAATAGGTTTCAAATTATTTGGGCAATTTTCCCGCCCATGTCCTCTTGATTGTGGTAACTCGTCATTGTCGTTGTCATGACATGTTATAAGTCATCATTTGGCCCGCATCATCTCAACACTAGACAACTCGATCACTATTGATACCCCCGTATCGGGAATCATTTGTCGGATGATCCTATTCGTTAATTATTCTAGCCCTCTTACTATAAGTACCCCGTTAGTTCATTCATTTGGAGTAGTTTTGGGCATATATGTTTCCACACTTAGGAACTTCGACATTTAACTTTGGGATCTTGGCAGTCAAACCATTAAAACTCTCCACAATTGGATGCGACATTTGAGTTTACTAGAATCGCCACTCCTCCTCTCATAAAATTTGGGCTTCTTCCCATTATTGGTGCTACTTCTGCGCAGCGTTAATGCTTTTACAAAGTAAAGAGATCTGAAGAGAAAACCCCCTCACAATCTCTCCATAAATTAACCATAAAATCGAGCATTTTCTGTAGTCCTCTTAATAAGCGAAAGTCGCCTACCAAAATCCACTTAACCCACAATTTCAATGTCCATCGCTCATTTCCCAACTAGCTACTTCCTTTTGTGACTATATTATCACCAATGCGCCCTCTACTATTGATGAATTGTCATCACTTCCTACTCGGGGAAAAAGAACCAAGTGATTCGCCTCTTTTTCAAAAGCAAAGTCATCTCTCCAAAATCATGTGGCCATTCCCTCGTCATCATCAATGCTATTGGTGCCTATTGCCACCACCAATGCAACCTCCACTACTGATGAATCGCCATCGCTCTCACCACTTCGATAGCTACTTAGTTGCCACCTCCAACATTGCTCCACAAATGCAAAGTGAGCACAACCATCCACATCTTTAGATAGTTCCTTCCATTTGTAAGTTAATCTTTTATCAATCTAGAGAACATCTTTCCTATTATACTAGAAGCTATCGTTTTATAGTTTACTATGAAATTCACACAATAATGCAAGTTGATGGCTACTTAGTTGCCACCTCCAACATCGCTCCACAATGCAAGTCGATGTCAGATTCACACCCTTTTTGGAGCTAATTAAACTTTACGAATAACGTCGACAATTGGTGCATAACGCCATGATTTCCAATGGGTTGTGGCTCTCTAAAATTTTGGGATCGTGATTTTAAAGGCACTATCATCGCACGCTCAATAGTGAGATGTGCCCTCATAATTTATTCCCCTCTTTTCTTTCTTTCTTCCTTCTTTTTCGTTTCATATTACATCATGTTCTTCTTCTTCTTCTTCTTCCCTACGCTAATTGTGGGAAACATTATTTTGCCGCCCCCGACCATAGTGCAACTGCCGCCGTGGACAAACTACAGCCACCACTCATGCCTCTCTCTCTCTCTCTCTCACTTGCATTGTGGCGTATGGTCGGGATTTGGAAATAGGAGTTGGGGAGTTAGGAAAAGGTTCTTTTTTTGTTGTTGGGTAAATATGGATATTTGGTTATATTGAGTGCTTACGTTTTTGTTAACAAGGTGGTAAATTTACACCTTAATTTACGAGTCTCCGAATCCTTTGCTTGTAATAGAAAAAGGTTGTTTATTGGGCACAATCTATGTTATAGTACAATTGATGAGGCCCTAGCCGATGGATTGAGATATAAATGCAATGGAAATCCATTTTAATGACGCCACTAGTTCTGGAACTTTTGTCAAATATGCAATGTTATCTCTCAACATTTTGTTGGTGCAATATCATCTGCAATTATCCATTGCACATTGGGCATAGTTATTTCATAGTACAATCAATACCACCCTAGCCAATTGATGAGATACGAATGCAACGGAAATCCTTTTTAATGACACCGCTAGTTCTCGATCTTTTGCCAAATATGCAATATCATCTCTCATCTTTTTGTTGGTGCAAATATTATTTGCAATTATCCTTAACATGAGTTTAGAGACCTAATTGAACTAGTCAAAAGTTCATGGATGATGGCACATCTCACATCCTACAAAAGTTCCGAGACTAAGATTGTTGTCATCCCCTATTAAATTGAATTCGGCTCGAGCCGACAATGTTTATAACAACGATATGTTCATACATAGAAGTTATCACGGTGGGGGGTGGGTGGTGGTGGCCCATGTGATGCCCACACAGGGCATGAAGATGAAGACCTCAAGAAGAGCCTGTCGTTTTCCGCTTGGGACGGTTCATCGTCTGCCCAAGGAGGGAGGAATGGGCGTGTCTGTGGGGGTGTTTTCCATGTGAACACATATCAATGCCAAAGAACACCATAACGGACCCAACATCAACATCAGCACCTCTCTGGTCTGTCCCCATTGACTAAAAGCTGAGAAAAAGCCTCTAGGTGCGGGACTCTGCGTGGGGGCTATTATTAAAGTCCTCGATGGATAGGGCCAAGAATCCAATACACCACCACCCCCGAAAGTTCATTCATTATTATTCTCGAAGTCTCTCTCTCTCTCTCTCTCTCTCTCTCTCTCTGAACCACCACTTGTCTTTTTTCTTTAGCTTTTTGGCGAGAAAGTGGATGGGGACGCAACTTCTGAGATCCCTCGCTTCCCAACAGTGCAGTTAAGTGTTGGGTTGTGTAGCGTTGCATGCATATGGCTCGTCGAGCTTCTTGACCACCCTCCCCCCTATGGCTAGAGCTATTTGTCCAATGGCATTTTGCAGTTTTCAATGTGTTTGTGCTCGTGTTGCCTCAGTGCCCTTGGCCTCTTCAATCCGATTGAATAATCTCTACTGAGGGACCTCCTGCTGCTCGTGTTCCGCAACTTGACAATGAAGTTATCAGGGCCAGGATCAAATTATTATGCTCCATCCCACGAGGACATAAGGGTGCGGACCCCAACACTTACCCCTGAATATCTGAGAAAGGCCATAAATAATTAAATTATCGGGGCACCTGATAATTGTGTTCTTATGATCTGCAACATTAAAGTATAACCAAAGATATCTTTCCAACACTACAAACGGTTGACGTACTTCAAAAAATAATAATCATGCATCGTCCAAAAAAGAATTGGAATACTGAATTCGTCAGTAGAGTAGGTACATATACTCTTTCTTTATATCAGATATCACGGTAATGGCATAATCATCTTTCCAAGGAAAAAGTGGGTGTGCTCAAGATTCTGCCGCGAGCAATGCTTCAGGGTCGGCTTGATGATAGAGACGAGACGTGGGGTTTATAATAGAGAGAGAGAGAGAGAGAGAGAGAGAGAGAGAGAGAGAGAGAGAGAGAGGGGTCAGTGCATAGTATTACGAGAACACCAAGGCATTAAACGTGAGCAATAATCTAATCCTCTCTAGAGTCCCACTACTATTAAAGTCTGACCTATTGACCCACCAATTAGAAAGGGAGTCGTCCTGGCGTTGTGATGTGCGTGACAGAGACTTCAATGGACCGTTTCAATGCCCTAAATTGCTGGCAGCAGCACATAATGGAGCCACAGCTGAAAAAAATCCAGAAAAGATGCCCACAAGAAAAGGCCGAAAAGAAAACAAAAAGAAAAAGGAAAGACAGATCCCCCATTTCACCTTCATCTTGGGGACTGTCTGATGGAGTTAACGAGAGGGAAAAGTCGTACGTGGGTCTTCATGTTCACAAGACTTTAGTTGCCTTGTCCTGTCCCTTGCGCTGTCCTTGCTTGGCGAAGCAAGCCTCATCTGCTTGTTCTGATCTGGAACTTGTCCGCCATTGCAAGCAATGAAATTACACCGTGAACCAATGGACATGGAGCGGAGTACGAAAAAGAAGTCTTGAATTCTATCTTTATCAGAGAGACTGGGTCACATGGTGATCGTGTAGACGTGCATGTGTTCATAAAAATCTATAAAGTGGATGGTCCATGAGATGGCGACCCACCTCCCACCAAACATTACTGGTTTGTCTTGTCGCCATACCATCAATCCCTTCCTATTATTGAGGTTTTATAAAGGGAGTGTCAGCACGATTGCTGATGGATCAGCAGATATAATAGGTGCCAATACCGTGGATTACGTATCGTGTTTGTCAGCATGTTGGCTTGTTAATCAGTTGATGAAAAGCTTCTGAGTCGCGCTAGCTTTTTTAATTCTTCGACTGATTTGTTCAAAACGTAAATAATCTTCACATACACTTACTGAATATCTTTCTAAAATCTTACTACTTGGACTGGCAAAAGAAAAAAAAGAAACTTCATTGTGAACTGGTATCAATTCAGAGGTACGGCTTAAAGTACTCAAGAGGTGGAAAAGTTTTTGTATGAGTTTGGATCATGTGAGCCTATTTCATCTCAGTCATTGAATTTTATGGGCACATGTCAGATCCACTTGACCTAATGTTTGAGATGAAGTGGGTTCACGCGTACCGGATGTACATGAAAATTTTTGGATAGTATTTCTGTTATATCTTGTTAAAGAGTATATTGGGTATTTTTTATTATTAATTTTAACTTATTCCCAATGCGATCCCGGCAAACTGAACAAGCCCATAGTCTTGCAATAGCAATTCCATTGTGCAAACTAAACCAGAGAATCGATATTCCATTCCTAATCTCACTCTATTCTATTCCCATAAAAAAAAAAGAGCTATTCCATTCTTGCTTTATTCCATTCCTTGAACCGAACCGAAATTATTTGAAATGCCATAATATCTTTTCAGAGGATTCTCAGTGCTTGGCTGCTAGAGGACAAGATACGTACCTTAATAGAAAATGCAGTAGATGGTCAATTACGCTACATGATGCTGATATACCAAAGTCATGTGAAGTGTGTCATTATTTGGTGTGATGTTCAACATTAATTTCCCCATAATATAATAACAAAAAGGCGAGGAAAAGAAAAGAGAAAAGCAAAAGGTATGGAGGGCTTCCCGTGCTATTACTTACTTTGACTATGTGCATGGCATGCATGGTCTGCTTTTCACCAGTAGGCCTACGTGGGTGAGTCACGCTATCTTCTTTGCAGAACGTCGAGCGTTACCTTTTGTCTTGTTAGGCTTATATTTCCAATGTAACGTTTTCCTCTTCCTTAAATGAAAAAGCAAACCCTAAAACGCCTGCCCTTATACAAAGATCCTTTTGACTTACTCTGCCTTCCCGGAAGCTCACTTCCAAATGCAATAGCACTCGAAAAGTTTCGTCGAACCATCCTTGTGATCGGTAGATTATCAGCATAGACATCATCATATTCGTATTCAGTTAAGTTTACGTACGCTTGATGTTCATAACTTGAAATCATCTAATAGATTGCATGGTGGAAATATAAGTTTCGTAAATCAAGATTGGAGGAAAATATAAACCTGTATATAGTCTTGATCGTTTTTTTTTGCTTACCACTCAAAGGGACATGATTGGGAAACTCTTGTCTAGATCTGATGTCTGAGGCCCAAAAATGCAATCGCAATTGTTATTTTCCTGAGACTGATTGATGCCTTTAACGTAAGGCTCACATAATTGACCGTTGTGATAGATTCCGTTTAGCACACCCGGTCACTATAAGAAATTTTGAAATGACACGCAGAATGTAATTTTGATGATCAATATTCAAATCTTTATACGCAAGCAGCTGAGATGTAGATTATAAACAATTCCCCGTTTCCTAAACCCTAACTAAGACATGTCAGTCTCCTATTAAACTATCATCGTATCATGCACGTTAATCGTTTGACAATGAACATAATAAAAAAACACATTGTGGTTTGAATTTTCGAGGGAGAGACTTTATAGATATGTTCATGCATGGCATTGATCGATGCAGTGCATGTGTTCCGATGGTGTCTCGTCTGGTGTTGGTGCGTGAAGAAAGTTGATATATATATATATATATATATTGTCAGAAATTCATGGCTTTTGAAAACTGATAACCACAGGCTCTTGCATGTGAATGCGTGACTCTATGAAATTAAAGACAATCTAGATTGACAGAGGCGAGACAAACCACGAAATTCATGCTGATAGCTGACGAAGCAGGGAATTTGACCATTCAAAATAAGAGATAGAAAATGAAAAAAAAAAGAAATTGTGTTGGTTCTAAATCACATGGCAATGTAGGAGACGGCTCTCCAATCTCTTGTATTTTCTTACTCTAATCGGCTATTCTAAGTTCTACTTATAGCTTTACCTCCGAATCTTGAAAATAGAATATACTAGTTTCGAAAGATTGTGAATGAGTTATATGCGATCCTACAAGTTAATAATTGAACATCTTAATGAAAATTTCATGTATCTCGGTATTGAATGAAAGTCAAAGTGCGGATTCCGCTAAATTTACAAAAGTCGAAAGCAAGAGTTGACATTTTGTGGCACCCAAATTCCACTTGGGCGTAGCAAAGCTTAGACCAAGAGCCAAGGCCCATAAATTTCGTACCAAAAGCGTAGAAGAATGATAGGTGATGCCCCCAAAGTCTTGAAAGAATTGCGTGCTTTGCTAGGAGCATTTTGCACGGCTAAAAGAGAGGACTAACCCTCCCTACAAGGAAAGTCGTGTACACTGTACACTTGTGAATAGACCACTAATTCTACTTGTCATTGCATTTGCCTCCCTCCTCCTCCTCCTCCTGCTCCTTCCGCATGCATTCTCCTACTAAAGCATCAATGAATTCCCTCGGACTTTAAGCATCATGGAGTTGCCTAGAAAAAAAAAAGACCCAGTTTCTTTGATTCTTGCCGTACCAGTTTCCAAGAGTTTGGCCGGTGGGATCCGAACTATGAGTTCGACCTGTTTCGGATTTGTGCATCATCGGTCTCTTCGTGCTAATCGATCAAATTAAGATCCAAATGAATGTTGGCACGATAAAAAGTTTGTCGGAGAAATTCCCAAAAATTCATAAACCTATTGCATTTATGCCAATTCAGTTATAAACCTTTCAATTTGGACAAATTTAGTTTTAAACCTTTTGACAATTTATCAATTTAGTTCCTTTGATCAATATTGACTGGAAATCGCTAATATGACGATCTAGTCAGCATTGGCTTCCTACGTGGCAAGGGGACACTGACGTGGATAGTATTTACAATTTTTAATTTTTATAACATTTTTTTGAAATTCTTATTTTTTTTCTTTTCTTTTTGTTTTCCAACCCTAGGTCACCGATCCTCCCCCGCCACAGGTAAGGGCCAGCAACTCTCACCTGGTCTTGACAAGGGCGTCGAGCCCTCTCCAGGATCTAAGCTAGGGTTAGTCAGTGACCTTGCCAACCTAGGGTTGTAAAAAACCGAAACGAAAAAAAAATTAAAAATAACAAAATTCAGAAAAATTAAAAAAAATTGCAAAAATTATTCAAATCAGCGGTAGTCCTATGGCCATATCACATAGGATGGCCGGTGTTGACTAGACCATTATATTAGCAATTTCCAGTCAAAATTAGCCTAAAGGATTAAATTGATAAATCGTCAAAAAATTTATATTGACACAATTGAAAGGTTTAGGTCTAGATTAGTAAATCGTTAAAAGGTTTTAGGACTAAATTGATACATATGCAATAAATTTATGACTTTTTTGATAATTGACTTTAGTGACGGAAAAAAACTTCACCAGAAGGAAATATACGGTCGCTAGTTTGTACGATTAAGTGGTCGCGAAAACTTCTGGCGTCCATAGTTCGTCGCCAAAACTGACGCTGTCGCCATCCTTGACTAGCTGAAGCATCATCGCAATCAAGCAGTCCATATGTTACGCTAAGGAAACATTTTCGAGGCTGACAAACGACTAAATATTCATTGGCAAATATTTTCTTTAGTCAAAACAAGCCATCGTAAAAATAATTTCAAACTGTGAATATAATAATTGAAAATTGCCCATTGAAGATAAGCTCCAAAAATGAAATAAAAATTATAAACCAACAAAAAAATTTCAGACATCATCATTATCCAAGAAGGTCTTGCATCTCTCGTGTACTTCTTCTTTCGGTTCGATGATGAAGATGGGGTTTAATATATGGATCCCACTTTACTCGCCTTTCTGAGCCAACCTTTTTATTTTTTTTGGGGGGGGGTGTCTTGCTCATCTCTTTTATGTACATATATGTGCGTGCGGTATATACGGGTATCAAACCCCGGATCTGGTACTCTTCGGCCTCACCCCTAACCCCTTTATTAGTAGGATCGCATACCTATTGACTTTTTTTTTTTTAGCCAACTTAGTTGCCTATTTTCATTTAGGACATTTTGGTCATTCTAAGTTAATAGAGAATGTGTTTTAGCCTTATTAGATGTGGAAATAAAGTCACCAAATTCTCTTTTTAATAGAGGTTTTGCCCATTTACCTCATTTTATTTTATTTTTATGGTAGAAAAGAAAATCAAGGCCACTTATATTGTATATGGAGCGAATTTTCAAAGTTGGTATCCACTCTTTGAATGACTAAAACAGTCCTATTCCCAATATGAAATTTCATGATTTGCCTATCGGCGTATAGGTCTGTTAGTCGATTGACAGGCTTGTGTGAAGCATAAGCAGATATATAGGAAGTTGAGACTTCCCCTCTTGTCATTCTAAACGCGGGAGGCTACTATACTTATCTACCCAAAGATAGCCAACCGAAGTTAACGTGGTGTCTACCTTCACCATCCGAAAGGTCCCATGTTCCCTCCAAATCTTTTTCTTTCCTGAAGAGAGAGAATACAGAGAGAATATAAGGACGAACCTTCATCATACTGGGAAGTCCCTTCCCCATGTTTTCTCCTTAAGCCTTTTAAGGTCTTGCTTAGGACCATGGCCACTTATATTGTATATGGAGCGAATTTTCAAAGTTGGTATTTACTCTTTGAATGACTACGACATCCCTACTCCCAATATGAAATTTCATGATTTGCCCTTAGTGAATGTTCAAGGAAATTGGGAAAAAGTATTTGCCGTGGAGAAAATTTTTTCATCCTGTTTGTCTCAACCCTCGGTTAATCACTCCTCATTTTTACGGCCATTTTCTTAACCATGTTCAACTCCATTTCATTGCATTTCGGCTGAAAAAAAAAGCAACAAAAAAAACCATCAAAATTAGATAAAAGCATCCACTTTCTTTTATCCTCATCAGATATATATATATATATATATATATATATATATATTATCTATTTTAGTTGATGAGGATATTTTAATCTTCTCATACATAAATCCCTCCTATTTCCGGAATGGACATTGAGATGCTAGAATTATAAGCGTGAAAACGAAGAAAAATTATTATTTACAGCGCGATTTTGAACTTGTCGTTTTTTCTCTTGCACGCGTGTGACACGTGCATATTTTTGAGTTGTTTATATGTCAAACCTCATCAATCTCAGGAAATCTTACTCATCTAACTTTATGGTAATTTGTTAAATCGGTAGGATCACAACCCACTATTATGAAAGCTTTTGGCCTAGGGTTGGGCCGTGCAAATATAAGGAGGCAAATAAAGGTCTTGAAAAATTAAATTCAAGACTTCCAACTTTGATAGCAGGTAAAATTTGTGAGATCACAACTAATTGCTTTAAAAGTTTAAGCGCAATTTTGTAACTGTAACGTAATTGATTCAAATAAGTTCTTTTTACATCTAGTTGCTGATGGAGATTTTTGCAAGCCAACAAAGTTTTTGATGGATTTCACTTAGATGATCATAATGATATTTCCAGAAAGTGATTAATATCTACTGAACAGTGTGAAATAGTGCATACAGAGAGTGGAGATAGTTAATGTGTTCAAATCTTGAAAAGCCTCCACACCAAATTTTATTCCAGAGATTCTCAAATTACAATCATACATACATCCTCAGATCACAGGCTTGTGGTTCTTGACAACATACTTCCTTTGGGTGAAGGGTGGTGATGAATTGAATCTGTTGTTGCATAACAAACGTGATTCGATTTTAGTTTAAATCTCAGAGGACATGTCTGGTTCAACCCATGGCATACTTATGGGTCCAACTACGGGCCGTCGAGTCATACTTGACTTTATCGGCCTTGCACATGTGGGCGATCTCCGGAACGAGCGGATCGTCAGGGTTCGGATCCGTGAGCAACGAGCATATGGATAACAGTACCTGTGAGAATCACTTGTATATTGGTACGGATTGACTAGGAGTCAGTAAGTCGTGAACAAATTCTTCAACTGTGTATTGGATATACCTTGGAGATTGTAAGGGCAGGACTCCACTGTTCCTTGAGGATGTCCAAGCATATATTCCCATTGCTATTGATATTTGGATGGAACACCTTGGTCTTGAAAGCAACCTGCAAAGTTTCCCCCCAATTTAATTCAAGAAATTCTTGGGTTTGAATTTAAAATTACCCAAGAAAAGAAAGATTTGGCCCGATCTTTGCACCTTTGGAGGCTTGAAAGGATAATCAGGTGGGAAATGGATGGTCACAAGGAAGACTCCACCAGCATAAGGACTGTCGTTTGGGCCAATTATGGTTGCTTGCCAATGAAACATGTCCTCACCCACAGGACCTGAAAGACACGGCTAAAGTGATTATATAATTCCTTTTTTGGTGGGGAGAAATATAATATTGTTTTGAGCATAGGCACAATTTTGATCAAGTCCCTTGATGTTCCTGTACCTGCACTGCAAGAAGATGGGGGGTCTCTTTGCAAGTCCTTGAGCTCCTTCAGAATTCTCTTGGATGCCATTGAAACCAATACGTTACAAGGTGAAGAAGAAGTGAACTGAAGGGGAACAGGTTGTGATGAGTCAAATGGGAAGGTGGTGGTGTTTATAATGGAGGAATTTGAGGTGGTGGCGACTGGCGACGAAGAAGAGGGGAAGCAAATGTGAGAGATTGGCTAAACGATTCCTTTTGAAAGGAAGATGAGTGGGGAAAGAATCAATTCTTGCAGAAAAGAATATGGGGGCAGGAATCATGCATTTAAAATCTGATGAACATGACAGACATGGCCTAAGTTCATCAGCAATATAAATCAGGACTAATTTTATTGCCAATTGACTACAATCTTGTAATGATGCCACGCCGACACACACGCGAGCGTGTCCATACGCATGTACAGGAACAGGGAGAGAGAGTGCCTAGCTATTACGACGAATTGATTATCGGATGCAATCGTCACCTGATAAATTAGAGGGTTCAATCAGGAGGGTTATCCCTGTATGATCCGGCGAGATAATGCTTCAATCGTGCATCCCTATCACACATGGTCGAGGGAATGTGAACCTTGTTTTTTTTTGGGAAGGACAAGAAGGAACCAAGGAAACAGATAGGATAGCTCCAGGCAAAACAAGAAAAGAACAAAGAAAAGATGAGGAAATGCCCCAGCTAGTAAAATATCCATTGATTCCATTCAGAAATTGAAGAGTTGCTTCGTTAGATACCTTCTAATGCACCACCCACCAATTGTCACAAACTGATTGTGCAAGCCCTCTCTATCAGGGCGGCTCAAGACTCAATCCCTTGACCCTCAACAAAAGGCAATTCGTGATAAGCCCTCGAGAATCTTGGGACTACTCTCATCTGTTAAAGAAGATTAAAAGGCAAATATTGATTCTGACATCTTAAAAATAGACCTCACATTGTGCACCTTTATATCTGTGCCCTTCAAAATACATTCTCTTTGCACTAAATGGCCTTCCAATTCTGTGTCCCTCTTCTTTTAGAGCCATTCAAACACCTTATTTAAATGCCCCAAGTTTCATAATTTCAGTCACTAAAGTATGTCTCGTCTGGCCAATTGTGTTCTAAGATTTTTTGGAATTGGCGAACCAACAGCATGAGACAGGAAAGGTCTGAGCCATGCGCCTTAGAGATGATAAGGTAGGAGCTAATGTTAGAGAGAGAGAGAGAGAGAGAGAGAGAGAGAGAGAGAGAGAGAGAGATCAAACTGGAAAATAGAATCAGAGGGCCATTTCTAGAAGACTACAACTGCATCAACATGCACACCAGTAGTAGTTACCAAGAAAAACACATGCACAATGCATCCTAGTAGTAAACAATGCGACTTTTTCAACCAAAAGGAAAAATAATACAACTCACTAGAGCTTTTATGAAATTTTTTGCTAGTTACCCGCATATAAAGTAAGCCCTTCATAATGATATCAGACCACAGACGAGGTGCAGCAAGCAGAACTGCAATGCTCTGTCGACATCTCCCTAGGTTGTCAGTTAGGACTATTAACATCACTCTTTTACTCCTTGTTTTGCAGTAATTAACTACTACTCCATACCACAAAGAATTTCTTTCTTCTTGCTCTCCTCGCCATGCTCATAAGATAGAGCATGCCTTTTGAGCCTTTCTCTTCTTCCTTCGCTTCTGTTTAGGGGGCTGCAGGACCACCTTAATGGCAGCATCGAACACAGCTTTCACGTTCTGCGATCCCAAATTAACAAACTTCAAGTAAGGACATGACAGATCATTCAATCCAACATGTAAATAATTTCAACTGTAAGTGGAATCAGATAATACGAACCTGCTGCGTTTTTGAACTGCATTCTATGTAAGCAGCAGCCCCTATCAATTTCTTTAGTTCCTCCCCCTTGCAAAATAGAAAAGAATAATGTTTCAGTGAAGCTCATTCAAAAATAAGTCCAAAAGACGTCAATAAAAACCAATAAATAATGAAAGTTGAAACTATCTAAAGGAAGAATAGAGGGTACCTGGGCTGTGGTAATGGGGACGGCGCCGGGGTGGTCTAAGAAGAACTGCTTATCATCCTGTAGATCTGTAGGAAATAACATATGTCATGAAAATGAACAAAAGAGGTTGCTTGGGATAGTATAAACGAGACTGCAGTTTTTTACAGGGGATACTAGTGCTGATTAGTGAACATTAGATACTGTCTCATAAAAGGCTAACGAGTTCACACAGAAAGTACTGTTGCTTATTAGTTATCCACACAAGTACTGTGCATGAAGGTTCACATGGATGACGTACAAGTTAACCTTTTTTTAACAACAAATAGAGACCAGCAATCAAGTTAATAAGACAAGATATCTGACATGAACCCGTGTGCTCACCAAGATCACACTCAAAGCAGACACTGAGTTCAATTAATACCCTGGGATTCGCATGAACCTGTGTGCTAACCAAGAGTACTGAGAGAGTTACTCAGACGGGATATGGCCCCTGAGTTTACCAAACAAGGTGGCTCTAACCTGGGAGCATTCTTGGCATATACATGGGGGAAAAAGAAAGAAAGGGGTTCAAACTAAAATCAAAGTATAAAAAGCCACACTCTAAATCATAAAAAAAAAAAACTTTGAAGCAAATTATCTTTAATGAAATACCAAACTTAATGGTGGCCAAAAATATGAAGAACTAGCAAGCTAGAGGATTGATTCAAAGGACCATAAAAACTTTCAGATACAGTATATCCACAATGTAATGAAACAGAACAATTGTACTTAATTTCAACATAGCTTCAGAAAGTAATTTTTTGCAGCAACATAAAAAGACCTGCTGTAACTGATACCATACGCTTTTTAATTTCTTATTTTGAAGATAAAAGGTTTTTTGCTGGAAAGAAACCAAACATTTGGTTCAGTGCTCTCAATATCTTCAAGTTCCAGGACTGCAACATTTTCTTGTGACAACTATTCTGATTTTCTGCTCCAAACATCCCCTCCTTACAATTGATTGTATTCATCTGATATAAGTTGTTTGCTTTAGTTGTCCCAATTAATCAGTATCATCATGTCATACTTAAACACACTCATTAGTACTGTGCTATATGTAAGGCATAGGATCACAAGGGAAACTTGACAGGAAAAACTTTTGCCCGACTTCAAGTATATAAGACAAATTCACAAATTTTCGATTATAAGCAAGATCGAATTTCCGAGTCAAAATTGATTTTAATCTGTTAACCCTCATTGCTCTGTGTGTGTGTGTGTGTGTGTGTGTGTGTGTGAGAAAGAGAGAGAGAGAGAGAGAGAGAGAGAGAGAGAGAGAGAGAGAGAGATGTTTTGAAAATGATTTACGAACCAAGCAAATGTTGATCTGCGGTTCAACTGATCCTACCAGTCAAGCTTTTCAGTCCAATTAAAGGGACTGATTAGATTAAATACGCTATGTACATAAATGAATGCACTCTTGAAAAACAAGTTCAGAAATATATCATAACTTTTCGAAAGTTTAAAAGAAAAGTAAAAAGAAATAAGCACATCATCGCTGCCAGATCAGATGGCTAGTGAGCACCACTTTGATCCTTGAGGTCGCTTATTTGAGACTCATCACCAGCAATTAAATCCTTTTTGTATAGAAATGAAGCCAACAGATGGTAGTAAATATATTTAAATGGTTCACAGGGCCAAAACCGATTCTAAGAAAACCGGACCAGGTCCAATTTGCCCCAATTTAACCAGTTGGACTGGCTGAGTGGACCACAAAGACATGCAGGCTATACTCATTTTAAGATCAATATCATGTCGCAAATTGGGTGAGAACATATAATGCCATATGTTGATTAAATACATGAACTAATGGACAAGCAAAACTACAATCTTGAAAAAATGTACGATATGACATTGAGATAGATGCCAACAATTGAATTAAATTATATTGTACTACCAACAAGGGTATGGTATCTGCTGCTAAGTAATAGGAGAACGAGGGGAAAGCCATATAGACTCTAACCAAGCTTTGTCCCGACAAGAATAACTGGAACACCAGGTGCATAATGTCGCAACTCAGGAATCCACTGAACATTGAAGGGAAAATACGTAAGATCAACAAATGTGGTCTGATCATGCAGGCAAAGAGAGAATGCAGAAATCGAGAAAAGAACTTAAGCTGGGTAAGACTTACCTTTTTGGCAACATTCTCATAGCTAGCCTTGCTTATGAGAGAGAACGCAAGCAGGAAGACATCTGCTCCACGATAACTTAAAGGTCTCAACCTATTGTAATCTTCCTGTCCTGTGGCATTGGAAATTGGCATCCCAATCAAAACATGAAGAAACGGATTTCAGCCAAAACACAGTGAAGGAAATTTCATCATCAGAGATTGAGGACCAACCAGCAGTGTCCCACAACCCCAGATTAATAGTGCTTCCATCAACAACTACGTTTGCACTAAAATTGTCAAATACAGTTGGCACATAATCCTGCTCCAGAGCAAAATAACATGAGAATCGAAAGATAGCTCTTCAATTCAACAAGGTGCAGATCAAATAATCATTATAGATATGATCAAATGATAAATTTATAACTGAACTTAGTTCGGAGTACATCATCCAGCATTCAGTTCATCAAGTGTAACGCATGCCCTACCTAGTAAAAACACCCTAGATACACACAACAAAGCGTGAGGCATACAGTCCACAGTAAGTGCTATACAGTAACTCACTAAATTGTCCCCAGCAGAAACATAGGTTACCTTCAAAATATAATGGCATCTTTAAATATGATAACTTGGTTCATTAAGTCACTAGTAAGTTGTGCGGGACGAACAGATTGAAATTTCTCCCACAGTAAACAATCCATTAGCAAATAATCTGACTGATCCACACTACAATGTCAGATACCTTCAAACCACCAGTATTCGTCAAATAACACCTCCCACTACAGAGAAGAAAGGACACCAATATCGCTTTGCAAAGTGGACAATTAGTGAGAGTATTTCAAATCTCACCCAAAAACAAACTAATCAAGAGCCAAATACTGAGAAATTTTGTAGAAATTCTCATGTCTTCATCAAAAGACTTCTCAAATCAAATCTGATTTCATAGTCCATACTACAAATGGTAAGACTAAAGAGTCATTACCATTTGAGAGAATGAATAGCAATATCTCCATATGTGGCTTTGCGTGAAAAACGAACCCATTAGCTATGGCCATAGCAACCATGTTACTTGCACAATTTAGTCCAAAAAGAAAACTAAAAACAGAGACATGACAAGCATAATTTCGAAAACAAAATTCCTATGTAACAAAAGAAGCAAACTCCGCCAATGCACACAGGTTAGCATAAACCTGGAAACACATTATCAAAATCCAATGCCGCTTTCTTTTCTCTCATTTTGTCACCAACAACTAGTAGAGATTGGGGGCAAGAAGCAAACACTCACCACCAAAATCCACATCCTAAAGTGACCCAACAAATTATCAAATTCAAATCGCTCTTGCAAACCCAAAATTCGAACAACTTCACCCCCGTTCCTCAGCACCCGAATAAGAAAAATTTCAAAGAAACACAGCCACCCATTTACACTGATTGAACCCACAACAAAATTAAGTCCAATTGCTTCAATCGATCGATAATGCCATTAAAGGGTACCAAAAGAAGTGGAAAAAGCTCAAGTCTTGAGTGAGTTTTTTTTGCTTACAGTGGGGAAGCTGTTACTGGTGTAGGAGATGAGCATGCACGTCTTGCCAACAGCTCCGTCGCCGACCGTGACGCATTTTATGAACCTCGACGCGCTCATTCTCAACCCGAGTCAACCCACTTTTAGACAGGGCAGGCTTCCTTTACTCCCGAATTTTTCAGAGATTTTCTTCGGAGAGAGAGAGAGAGAGAGAGAGAGAGACCGGGTAGTGGGGAGGACTGCTCTTGCCAGCTATGGATGTTTGTGTATAGCTCATTGATCTTTTTCTTCTTTTGGGGATAAAGCTATCAAAATTTCCAAATTATATTTATTGTAACACATTAATCTTAATTTTTTTTATAACACAAAAAATTCTAAATTTATATTTGTGTGACACATTTACCCTCTGTTAAAATTGATTCAAGAAGTACTCTAAAAAATCTACCTACATGGACGCTGACATAAAAACGACATTATTTTGATTGAATAGTCGTCTGATAGAATTTTTATCAAGAGTAAATGTATACAAACGAACAAATTTGAGGCTTTTATTCTCATAAAAAAAGTCTACAATAAAATTGTAACGAAAGGTATAGTTTGTGTTTTATTTATTTATAAATTTCAAGATAAATGTGTCACTGTAAGCATGGTTTAAATTATTTATAAATTTCAAAATAAATGTGTCACTGTAAGCATGGTTTAAAGTCTTTGATGGCTTTTCCCTTTTCTTTCGATTGCTCAATTTTAACTTTCGTCATTCATTTTTCTTTCCAAATTGGGAAAAGAGGTTAATTTCAAATTTATTAAGAATAGAAAAAATTTAATCAAGAGTCATTTTGGTGCCCGTGAGTGGATGACTATTTATATAATGTCTATATTGTATTTCGTTTTCGCTATACGCTACCGCTGCACAAACTAACATATATTTCGACCACAAAAATAAACTACATATTAATTAGAGGATTATTTTTTTTTCCTATTCTACCTTATTCGAGACACCAAATAATCTCCAATCAAAATATCAAATTTATCGCAGGTTGTTTTATTTTAATTCTTTGTTTTTGTAAATATTTTTCAAAGTAAATATGATACACAAATTTTCTCAAACTTAACTCCTGGAAAAATAATTTTTTCAATCAATTTAGACCGACGATAAGAAAAAATGAGACATTTATTGGTACTATTAAATTTAGGGTTAATACCATGAAAAGCCTCAAACTGATACATCTGTAATAAATTTACCCAAAACTAAATTTTTTACCACAAAAATCCTAAACTGATACACTTGTGATAAATTTACCATTCGATAGTTAAAAAAGTTAGTTTGGTGTAAATTTGTCATATGTGTACCATTTTGGAGTTTTTCGTGATAAAAAGATTAGTTTATGATAAATTTATTACAAATATACCAGTTTGAAATTTTTCGTGATATTAACCTTGTAAAAAAAGTACTAATTTTAGCTCAAGTTCCAATTTTGGCCCAAAGTTTTTTGTCTCGTAAAAAAAATAACTTCCAGTTGATATCCAAATCTGGTGCCATCATGCATCGGTCTGGTCATGTCCTTAAATATTCAACATTTCATTACACCTGTACATTGCGAGGTATGGCTTTCGTTGCTGAAGCCGCCGCAAGAATATGAATTGTTTCGAACAAAGCAAGAGAAGTAAATGTGCACATTCAAATAGAAGATCCTTTTTGCCACTAAAGTTTCCTTCTATTAATGCTAAATCAGAGATAACTCGAGTAAGCTTTTCTTTATGGAAAACAAAAGCTTTTTGCCTTTTCAGATTAAAGAATCATTTTGGTCTTTGTTTTTGAAATAACTAGTTTTATCTATAGTGATCCAATCCGTGTGTTCATATGAAAATGGATTTTGATTTTAAAACAGAATATTTACGCAAATGTTGAAATAGACTGAACACATAATGAAATTTAAAGAGAGTAAGAGAAATGCAAAGTAGATTTATACTGGTTCGGTCGTTCCACATTTGTCTACTCCACTTCCCAGCTCTAACAACCTAAGAACAAGGTCGGAACCTGCAATCGCTTAGCCTCGACGACATTTATAGATGACAATTGCCTCTCCACTAAGCTCTAGAGCTCGCTCTACAGATATAAACACTTCACTTTACGCTCCAGCACTTTTATGATTACTGCGCATGACGCTTTCACGGAGAACTACGATCAGAAATCACGCGGTTTCTCTCAAAGAATAAGCAAAGGAAGCACATGCAAAGCTTGCGAGCAGTTCTTCAACTCGGCCAATCCTCGACTACTAACTTTGATGCGAATTTATATCCCTGCAACTCGGTCTGTCTTTATGTTCAGAGTGTTTATCTGCAACTAACTAATAGACTTTATCTGAAGTAGATAAAAATGCCTTTAGGGCTTCCCTAAAGGCTGCAAATTGGCTCCAGGACACCAATTTGAATTTGATTCTAACTGATAAAGAGCTAGGTCTTTTGTTCCAAGTTCGTGGATCATATTCACTTTGTCTATAACGAGAACTTCCTCTACGACACCATCCTTCTAGACTTGTTGAATTTTTAAAATCCGAAATCTGTTTACCTACTAGTCTTAGGTCCTTCCAAGCATATGGATGTGCTCATGTTCTCTAGGCCGTACTCCTTTTTTTGGTTCATTAAGTATCTTGACGATCACACTACCTCTGAGCTTGTTCTCTAATTTGAAGGTCCCTCCACATTTTAACATTTTCTACTCCATATCATAAATCTGCATTTGCAAAGTGAGAAAAATATTCACTTGCATGGACGTCTTATTATTAACATTGCATATGATACTGTTGACTAGAAATCATTTAGGGAAAATTACCAAAAAAGTCCTAAATTTATTACACCAATTCAGTACTAAATTTTTTAATTTAACCAATTTAATCATAAACATTATAACGATTCACCAATATAGTCCTTTCGGCTAATTTTGGTTGGAAATCGCTGACATAGACGCCAATTATCCTACGTTGCATGACGACGCTTACATTGACCTTTTTTTTTTGTAATTTTTCAATAACATTTTTGGATATTATATATATTTTTATTTTCTTTTTTTTCCACTATAACTAGCGAAGGTCACCGAGGCCTTGCTAACCTGCTAGGTGAGAGCTAGGTGAGAGCTGCCTCCCGCTATTGACCAGGCTAGGAAGGCCTTGCTGTGACATCCCGAAAATTTGTCCATATGGGATTTATAAACTATTGAGTTTTATAAATGTATTCGCAGTTGATTCTCGCTCGGAACTAATCATTCCCGAGATACTAACCATTGGGGAAAGGCTAATTAGAGAATTAAATTCATACGACTATTAGAAAATTCGATCGTGAATTTAATTTCGACCATGAAATCGCCGAGGTGATATTTTGAGCCACTGTTGGCCAATCTAAGGATAGTCAGGGATCAGTTCGCTACTGTCATAGTAGTGGATTGCGGATGATTCCACTAGACCACGAAATGACTTGACGAATTATCTTGAATCTATACCGAACGATCGTACCCCACAGATCTAGCGATTGATCCTCGTGATTTTAATGACAACCGAAATTATCACAAACCGAACGGACTTGCACGTGACTCGATATATTATCAGTCACAAGTCGAATATGCGAATTTCCTCAACAAGCCGCCCGTTAGTTTGAAAAACGCTTGAGTTACATTTAATAGAATTTAATTATTTAAGTTAGCTTAAATTGGACACCGGAAAATTTGGAAGTAACAACGGGACGTTAGGACGACATTACAGTTGTAACGTGCAATATTTGTTGCGCCCGAATCCTTCAGAAAAACTTAATTTTGATGAGAAACGGAGAATCGGACCATTTTACCCTTGAGAATTAACAAAGGGCATGTTTTATGGGCAAAGGGCATTTTGGTCATTTTGCCTTAACTTTTTGATTGGATAATTTTGCCCTTGGACTTTTTGAGAAATTATAAGTATACCCTTGGATATTTTTGGTAAGATTCGATCTGGGCCGTCAATTTCAAGATAAGATTGAATCTGGACCATCGGATCAAAAAGTAGAGAAAGGGGTATTTCGGTAATTAGCCACTTTGGTCAAATTGGACTAATTTAGTTCAATTTCTTCTCTCTCTCTCCTCTCCCCTCTCCCATTCAGCCCCCCTTGCCGTGAGCCCCCCCACCGTACTCTCTCTCTCTCTCTCTCTCTCTCTCTCTCTCTCTCTCTCTGCCGATCGTCGCCCAAGCCGCCGCCGCTCGGACCGCCGATCGCCAGTCACGCTCGCAAGCCACCGTCCACTTGCCATACCGTGCCACCGCCACCCCCATCCCGCCGTTCTCCCACCCCTCTCCCTTTTGGTCTTCCCCTTGCCGTGAGCCCCACCGGCCTCCACCCAAGCCGCCGCTAGCCGATCGCCACCGCCAAGCCGCACCGCTGTTCACCGCCATCCCCGATTGAGTGTCGCCGCTTTTCATTCTAGCCAAGAAAGTCTAGAACTTGGTAAGTCGCGATCTAAACCCAACTTAGAACTTCGGGTATCAACGGGCGATTTTGGGTGAAACTGGGAATAGATTAGGTGTGGAATTGCATGATTTTAAGAGTGGAATTAGGTGGCGGGCCTTAGGATGGAATTCAGACAATTTTTATTGGGAATTTCAGGACAACAGTGAGCTATGGATTACTGTTCATGGGGCTATGATGGACCGATTTTGACGCAAGTTGGATTTTTAGAACCGATAATTAATGGTAAGAAAGTCCCGTGAAGGACCGGAATAGATTTGAGGCCGTTTGGTTAGAAAAAAATAGCGATTTCTGTGTTTTACGTGCTTTTGAAATATAATTGAGTTGGAATGGTGAAATTGAATGTGTGATGGTGCAATTGATTGATTTAATTATGCCTGTTGGGTGCACGCGTGGACTAGATTATTTTAATTAATATTATTGGCCATGTCAAATGCTGGGTGTGCATGAATTTCGTGTAATTAATGCATGCACGGGCCATGAGTGAAGGGGCAATTTTGTGTGGCAAATGCTTATTGAGCATGTGCATAAGTAAGAAAGTGAATATGAGATGGCATGTGTGATCGTGGAATTCATACCGTCCTGAGGCGTGTACTTCAACGCGAGACGATGCCTGATTTTACCAGAAGACTGCTAGCCTGAGGCGTGTACTTCAACGCGGGTTGCGCAGTAGGTGGTAGATATTGAGCCTAAGGCATGTACGCTTATGTGGGCAAGAAACATGACCTGAGGTGTGTACGTGTACGCGGGCCTGGAGTGTTGTGATAAGTTGGTCGCAGTGGACTTGAGGCGTGTACTGTAACGCGGGTCACTGGCGAGAATGCGAAAAGGATGAGGTTGGATCGGAATAAGTACGCAAGAATGAAAATTTATCATGCATGTGATTGTATATAATGTGAGTGTGACTAACGTACAGGGCGCAAGTAGGATAAGCGTAGGTAAATTAATTGATGTGCCTATTATGTGATTATGTGGTGCATGTGTGTGATTATGTTTTATGAAATTGTCTGGAGGTACGTGATAGCCTAGGTGGGGTTTAGGGATGTACTTACTGGGATGTAGTCTCATAGTTGTCTCAACCAACATTTTCAGAACCCCAACCAGATCCATGAATCCTCCGCCATCGCCAGTACATTTTGGGATACCAGTGTACACTAAGAATGAAGTTGCAGAATTCCTTATGCCCGATAACATGACCTGGATTAGGCATACTACGACTATTTTTGTAAAGGTAGGACTACCCTTGTGGGAGACTCATGTCTATACTGGTTAGTTTTTCCGTGATGTTGATGGGGATGAGTTTAGACCCATCAGATGTTTTGATGTTCCATTTGACTTAGTAGAAGATTGGGATCCGTTTGCCATACCCCCGATAGACGAAGAGTTGACTAGTGTAGACACTAGTTTAGCTCAGTCAAGATTACATTCAGCAGCCGCCGCTCAAGGATCTTCAGGGGCTGAACATGAACTCGAGCCCGAAGCATGACAAGCTGAGGACGACCCCATGGATATATACTTAGAACCAATTCCCGAGGAGGAACCAAAGGGGGTAGAGCCCGAGGCAAAACCGGAGATCGAGCTTAACGAGTCTGTGGAGCATGAGGAGGAGCCGGACTACATACTCCCATACGAGCAGTATATGGATCCCAATTTTGTACCTAAGTTCAAAGTCTTCGATGGATTATGGGAGGAGGATCAGAATGAAGTTCCAGCCGAGTCGGGTGATATAAATCACCCAATTGAGATTGAAGCAGACCCAGAATCTTCAGAGGAACGGACCAATCAGGAGAGTTCGGATTCAGTAGACGTGGAGTCGGACTTGGAATGGACGTCTAGCAAGGGGTACAGGGGCTAGAGTAGAGTTTAAGAATATGTTTTGGATGTGTACCATTTTTTAAGTTAGAATACCAGGTCATCGAGTTCTTTTTGTTATCGATGGTTAATAGTAAGGTGTGCACATGTAAATGGTGGTTGTAAGTTGTAAATATTTTAGAAGCTTGGTTATGGAAATGAATATGTGTATTCTCCCTTAATGCTTCCCCAGTTTAATATTTGGGATTAATTGTAGTATCTGCTATGGTTGTAAATCTCTGACGATGATTAGAGGTTGGCGATATTCCTAGGATGTCACATAGATCGAATAGTGGAGAATGTCGCGAGCTCAATAGGGTTCGGGGCGTGACACTTGCCTAGGTTTAGGGGAGGCTTGCCTTTGGCCAGCGAGGACAGGCCTTGCAAGCAGCTGGCGAGGCCAAGTGTCAAGCCCCGAACCCTACGACGCGCCACATCCTTGCTGCGGTCGATTTAAATGCGACATCCCAAGACGCGTCGCCAACCCAATGCCCAACATAGAGACTAAAGCAAACATGGAAGCAATATGATACCCGAACAGTTTAAAACTATATGACCAAGGATAGTCACACAACAACCAACATGAACAAACATACACTTGCATTAACATTGGGAAACATGTACAACATCCATTTACAGCTTACGCTAAAAAATCAAAAGCAGGTCAATGGCCATTACTGACAAAAAGGGGTAAGTGACCCGAGCGGTCAGGTGTATTAGAACTAGGTGGAGCTCTGGTCAAAAAGGTACTAGCCCGACCTAACTACGGTCTAAGGGTCTACTCTAGGGCTCCCAGTCTAAGTTAGAGCTCGACTAGTCGAAAGAACTCTCGGACGACTCCGGCTCGGACTCCATGGACTCCAACTCGATATCAATCCCGGATGACTCTTCATCTGGATCGTCCTCCTCATGTACTGCCTCCAACTCGAGGTCCTGTTCTATCGGCTCTGGCTCATCCTCCGAATCCATCGACTCCTAATCTAAGTTCCCATCCTTCGGCTCCCCATCCATCTACTCTGGTTTGTCCATCTCCCAAATATTCAGCCTGTGTCCTAAGTCGGCACTAGAGCTCTTCTCGAACGCACGGTCAGGGCTCGCTAAGTCCCTATCGGGACACTGAGGGTCGACATTCCCTGACTCACTAAATGGGACCTCAAAAGATCAAAGGGGTCCGTAAGTCCGAATAAGATCCCCGATACACCACCCTATGTACTTGTGGGTCTGGTTAAGCTACTCGCCTGCATCAATCTAGACTGTAGTCAGATATCTAATATATGTATCTCCATTCCCTGCGGGGTACTTCTTCTCCTTCCGGTCTATCCGGTAAGGGATCCCAAAACGAATAGGTACTGCAGACATCTCAAGGCCGAGGGTCTGAAAAGTTGGATTTATACAACAGTGAGAATAAATCTCAGCGAGTAGGCCCCCTAAACCTAAACTAGGCTAACATGCACCTCCTGACAAGCACTAAACAACACACAATTCAGAATATAAATGACTTAGGCCCTCGGGACCAAATCCAATACTTAACTGGCCCTGCAGGTTAAGCGCTTTATAAATTCACAATAATAACACAGAACCCTATCGTGGCACATGCATAACATCACTAGGTCACCAAGCATGTCATACATTTACTCATGCTCATGCGCATGCTCATGCTCACACTCGTGCTCATGTTCATCGGGGCACACTTGCATACTTGCACACATGCCATTTCTCAATTCTCCTCCAACCCACGTAAAACGCATCATGTCTGACCCATGTAAAACGTATCAGGTCAATCACTTCGAAATCGATCTATGGCCCACGTAAAACGCATCAGGCTCATGACACAAAAGCCGCGTAAAACGCATCATGATGGTCATCTTTCGGTAGTCCGGGCATCGTCCCGCGTAACACGCCTCAAGACGAGTTCAATACCCCACGTAAAACGCATCAGGCTTTATGTGATCAAACGTTCACAATCACCAATTATTATCTAAATCCCACGTAAAAGCATTAGGGTATTTTAGGTGATCACATACTCATGTCATTCGTGCACACTCGTATATGCACATGCTATGCCAATGCTCAAGATGCACATTCATGGCCACAATATCCACACTTGGCATTCGTGAAATTCACATTGGGCACTTAATATAATTTGGCTATTTATTCAAATAACGTCACAATATGTTCAATTCACATCTCAATAGGCCCAATAGACCAATTAGTCCAAATCAATCGCAACATGTAATTTGGCACCCAATTTCACGCAATTAACACATCAAAACCACTTGTGCCGATAGTCTACTAAACATCTCATGAATTGGCCACGCCAAGCACATCATAGGGAATTACGCAATCACAATCAAGCCATACTTAATTCAGCCTTCTCATGAGTCGATTACAATTCCTTAAGCGATTCACCCTAACACCTCGATTAACCAATTATGGCCCGAATCAACCCGATACCAAATCAGCCGTGGACAGTCCGCCTTAGGCCATTAAATCACCTCCAAATCATCACATCAGACCACAAAAATTATCATGAAAATAGCCACCACTCAGCCCACAAATTACACTCGCCAAATTTACATTTTTTCCCAAATCAAGACGCCTATGCTCAGCCACCACATAGCATGATATGGGCCACTAAACCTCAATTAAATTATCACATTAAGCTACCAAATTAGTCACAATATCAGCCCCTAACATCCTCCACAAGTTAACCCATAAATTATCCTAAATAACCCTTAAAACTCATCTAGAAATGTAAATTAGCCTAACTAGGGTTTAGGGTTGTACTCACCTGGATTCCTAAGCTCTCAACTGAGCTAAACAAGTAGGGAAAATGGGCGGTCTAAGGTGGTCTCGCGGCGACGACAAGTGGTGGTCCTCGACAGTGCTTATGGCGGCAGCACGCGGCTCCCTGGCATACAGCGATCCAAGGCGGCGAAGGGGGAGAGGAGAGAGAGAGAGAGAGAGAGAGAGAGAGAGAGAGAGAGCTCGCGGGAGAGGGAGAGAGGAGGCGAAAGAGAGAGCTGGTCGGGTGAGTAGTGGTGATGAGGCGAGTCGGGGCGCGGACGACGAGCAACGGTGGCCCGCGGTGGCGCTCGGACGGACGACGGCGATGGTTCTTAGCTAAGCAAGGAGGAGAAGGAGAGAGACGTGGGAGGAGGGGGCTGCTAGCTTGGGGGAGAAGAAAAATGAGGGAGAGAGAGATAGAGAAAGAGGTGTATATGGTTTGGGCTAAGTGGGTGGTTGACCAAACATCCTATAATGACCAACATGCCCTTCATCTAAGGGCTTGGATTAATTCTAGACAAAATATCTAAGGGCACTAATGTCCAAGGATTCTAACAATAATAATAATAAGCAAGACCATACTCTCCACTAATAATTCTCTAAAATTCGGAATTTAAGCTTAGGGGTTTAAGAATAATTTGGTAATTTTCTGGTCCCAAGTCGAATTCTAATTTTTGACTCTACCGACCCCAAGTATGAATGGCCACATAAAAATGGTGTCCTCCTTGCAAAATGGTTGCGTATGCCCACGAAATTCGACACCGAAGTCTAAACTCAATTCCACGATCGATTTCGCTCAATTTGCGATTTTAGCGTCTCTTATTAACGGGCGGCTGTTTAGGGGTTACACGTATCGACCTAGGGTTACTCAAGTCGTGACGATGTCGATTTTCCAGAGAACATGAAAATTTATCACTAGTTCTGGGGGTCGCGATTGTTCAGAATAAGTTCGAAACCGTTTGCCACGTGTACTCTCGGTTGTGCGGCATCACCCGCGATCCGACCCTACATCGTTGGCCAAACTAAATCCGTCACTCTCCTTGGATCGGTCCATATTAGCACAAAATATTTCCTCGTCGCTTCTCGGAATAGGATTCAATTCATGATCGAGTTTTTGGGTTCATGTATCCTTTTTCCTAGTTAGCCTTTCCCTATTGGTCAGTATCTCAAGAATGATCAGTTCCGGGCGAAACTCACTAAAATGAAATGAGAAATACATCAATTTCATTGATTACAAAAATGGGTCGAATTTCAGGACATTACAACTCTTCCCCCCTTATAAAATTTCGTCCTCGAAATTTACAATTTAAACCTGACCTTTCAAATAAATGGGGGTGCTAACGTCGCATTACTTCCTCGCTTTCCTAGGTGCCACCTTCTGTCCTGTGATGTTCCCAGACAACTTTGACCAATGGGATCATTTTATTCCTCAGAACCTGCTCCTTTCTGTCCTCGATCTGCACCGGTCTCTCCACTTACGACACCCTGTCATCCACATCTATTACCTTATGATTCAGCATGTGGGTTGGATCCGGTTCGTATTTCCTCAATATTGACACATGGAAAATATTATGAATCTGCGACAAATTTGGCGGTAATGCGAGACGATAGGCCAACGTTCCAATCCTTTCCAAAATCTCAAACGGGCCTATATACCTTGGACTCAGCTTTTCTTTCTTGCCAAACTGATACAATTCTCTCATCGGCGAGATCTTAAGGAATACATGGTCGCCAACCTGAAACTCTAACGGTCTATATCTTCGATCTGCATAACTTTTCTGACGGTTCTGAGCTGTTTTTAGTCTTTCCCGGATAATCTTTACTGTTTCTATCGACTGCTGAACCAACTTTGGACCCGTTATACTTCTTTCTCCCATTTCATCCCAACACAATGACGTTCTACATGCTCTGCCATAAAGTGCTTCAAACGGTGCCATCTCGATACTCTGCTAAAAGCTATTATTGTAGGCAAATTTGACCAAATGCAACTGTTGTCCCCACTTGCCTTGAAAATCTAATACGCACGCTCTCAGCATATCCTCTAGGGTTTGAATAGTCCTCTCAGATTGGCCATCCATCTGCAGATGGTAGGTCATACTGAACTACAACTTTGTTCCTAGGGCTACTTGCAGACTTTTCCAAAAATTCGTAGTAAACAAGAGATCACAGTCCGAAATAATTGATACCGGTACTCCATAAAAACGGATTACCTGCCGTACATATAACTCTGCGTACCTTTCTAACTTAAAGTCCTTTCGCATTGTCAGGAAGTACGCTGACTTGGTCAGTCTATCCACAATCACCCATATGGTATCGTGTCCCCTTTGGCGATCTCGTTACAAAATCCATTGTAATATGCTCCCATTTCCATTTTGGGATTTCCAACGGCTGCAACATTCCACCAAGTTTACAATGCTGTGCCCTCACTTATTGACATGTCAAACACTTGGCCACATGCTTGGCCACTTCTACCTTCATTCCGTTCCACTAATAGTGCTGTTGAAAGTTCTAGTACATCTTCGTGCTGCTCAGGTGAATGCTATAATTGCTCCTATGAGCTTCCGATAAAATCTCTTCCTTAAGCTCTAAATCATTGGGCACGCACAAACGTCCTCTAAACTTAAGAATTTCATCCTCAGACACTTGGAAGTCCAGCTTCCTCTTAATGCCATCCATACCCAGAATTTTCTAAATCTCAGAGTCCGTAGACTGCAATGCCTTAATCTTGGCTTGCACTTCCGGTTCAATCTTTAATGTCGCCATCAAACTGAAGAGGTGTCTTACCTCGAACTTAAACTCTAAGTCTCGCGCTCCTTCCAATAAAACCCACTCTTTGACCATCAATTACGCCATGCTCGATTTTCGGCTTAAGGCATCCGCTATCCGGTTGGCTTTTCCGGGATGTACAAAATGTCGCAGTCATAGTCCTTCAGCAACTTCATCCAACATCTCTGCCTCATATCCAATTCCTTCTGCGAAAACAAATATTTAAGGCTCTGATGGTCTGTGTAGATCTGGAATTTTTCCCCACACAAATAGTATCTCCAAATCTTGAGCGTGAAAATGATTGCTGCCAGTTCCAAGTCGTGAGTCCGGTAGTTCATCTCATGAGGTCTTAACTGACGCGACGCATAAGTAACCACCCTTCCATATTGCATTAGTACGCATCCCAATCTCTTAAGCGAAGCATTGCTATAAATCTCATATCCTTCTGGTCCTGAAAGGATCGTTAGCACTGGCGCAGTCGTCAATCTCTGCTTCAATTCTCAAAAACTCTCTTCATACTTTTCTGTCCACTCAAACTTAGTCTCCTTCTTAAGCAATCTCGTCAATACAGTGGCTATCGCTGAGAATCTTTCTATAAATTGTTGATAATAACATGCCAGTCCTAAGAAACTCCGAACCTCAGTAACTATCGTCGGTTTCGGCTAATCCATCATTGCTTCGATCTTTGCCGGATCCACGGAGATTCCTTCTCCGGAAATTATATGTCCAAGAAATGCAACTCGATTCAGCCTAAAACTTGTACTTGCTAAACTTAGCATACAAGGCATGCTCTCTTAACGTTCGTAGAATCTTTTCCAAGTGCACCTCATGTTCCTCAGGACTCTTTGAATACACTAGAATATCATCTATGAAGACGATGACGAACTGATCCAAGAATTCCTTGAATACCCAATTCATTAAATCCATAAAAGCAGCAGGGGCATTAGTCAGCCCGAAGGCATTATTGTGAATTTATAGTGTCCATACCTCGTCCTAAACGCCGTCTTTAGGATATCCTCCTTATGGATCCTCAACTGATGATACCCTGTTCTCAGATCAATTTTAGAAAATACCAAGGCTCTTTGTAACTGATCGAACAGGTCGTCAATCCTTGGGAGGGGATACTTATTCTTGATCGTCACTTGATTCAGCTGACGATAGTTGATACACAGTCTCAACGACCTATCCTTCTTCCTAATAAATAATACCGGCGCTCTCCATGGAAACGCACTCGATCGGATAAAATCTTTGTCTAGCAGTTTCTGCATCTGAACCTTTAATTCTTTCAACTCTGACAATAACATCCTATAAGGTGGTTTTGAGATTGGCCCAGTCCTAGGGGCCAACTCGATAAGAAACTCTACTTTTCTTTCTGGTGGCAATCCCGGCAATTCTTAGGGAAAGACATCGGGAAAGTTGCACACCACTGCTATATCCTCTAACCGCGCTTCTCCTGTCATCGAATCAACCACACTTGCCAGATAACCCTGACAGCCCTCATCCAACACTTAGTTGCCTCTATTGATGAGACCCAAGGGATCGAGGTTCCTCCTTGACTCCTTACAAACTCAAATTTAGGATGTCCAGTTGGACTAAATTGAATCACCCTGCTACTACAATCCATCACAACATTTGTCTGACTAATCAATCCATGCCCACAATCACATCAAAATCATATATTGGCAAACAGCTAAATCTATCCTGCATTCTACTCCACCAATTATTATCTCATAGTCCGGGCACCCTAACAATATGCATATCTTATCTATTAATGGCGTAGTGACACACAACTGCACTTCTAATAAGACAGAATTTAATCTAGCCAATTCAACAAATTGAGCAAACACAAATGAGTGCGACGCCCTCGGATCAAACAAAGCATATGCGACATGATTGCACAAAGAAACCATACCTGTGACCACACCCGACACATTCTCAATTTCCCTTTGCGCCATGGCGTACACCCATTCTTGTGCCAACGGCCTGTTTAGATTAGCTAGCGGAGAATTCCCAACCTGATTCCCAACTCAAGGTTGTTGTAGTGGGCATTGGGGGTCCTGCGAGGTGTTGCTGGGGGCAATTTCTAATTTGATGGTCCATACTCCCGCATTTGAAGCAAGTCCCAAATCTGTTATGCTGGCAGTTCAACTTTCCGATGTTCTGCCTGATCGATGGGACAAATCGCCTGTTTCCCGCCATCGGCTTCTTCCTGAGACCACGGTTGTCCCTAGCCGGGGCGAACCGCGACCTATAAGCGGCTGCCCTGTCCACTTGGTCCGATTTAATAACTTGAGCCCGTTCGTACATCTCACCATAATTTCGGATATTGAGTGATATCATCTGACTCCTAAGGTCCGGCTTTAGCCCATCTCGAAATCTCCGAACCTTGTCCTATGGGTTCTCCACCATTTTAGAGGCAAATCTCGATAATCTAGCGAACTCCAGTTCATACTAATCCACGGTCATCTGTCCTTGGCGGAGTCGCATAAATTCAACAAGTTTTCTTTCCTAGGTACTTTATGAGATATACTTTCTATAGAAATTTTCGGTAAACACGGCCCATGTCTAGGTAGTACCCTCGAGAAATACTCTGGCCTTAGTGGCCTTCCACTAATCGTTCGCATTGTTCTGCAGCTGATATACCGCCAGTGTCACCCTTTCAGTATCGGTGCACCCCAGAACATCAAAGGATTTCTCCAGTTCTTCTATCCAATGCGATGCAGCCTTGGGGTCACCTTTCCCATTGAACTTTGGCGGTTTTAATTTCAAGAACTGCTCTACCAACTTAGACATCGGCCTAACCACATTTGCCAATCCTGGAATTGGATTCTTCTGATTCCCATTATTTCCGTTGTTCACATTGGCCCTATTGGCAGTGGCAACGGCGGCCTCAACAGCAGCAGCGATAGTGGCATTTCTTTCCTGGGCTAACCTGCCTCTCAGAATTCCAACTTCCTTAAGAGCCTTCAGAATTCCATCTACTCTTGGGTCCTCAGCAACCCTCACTTGTGGTTCTACACGGTCTTGCTCATGACCTCGACTTCTACCACGGCCTCGACCTCTACCTCTTCCTTGGCTACTCATCTTTTCAACTCGCACGCTCACCTACCTGCTATAATTTCATTCAGAAATTAGAGACCTAAGCTAAGCTAAACTGGTCTAAGGTCTTAGGCAGGGAATTAACACAATAGCAGTCAATCACTCAACAAGCGATTAATCGTAAATAACGCAAGACTTCAACAAAGGAAATATGCGTCCTTACCTCAGGTCCTGCCGCACCTGCATTTTGCGGGTCAATTCATATAGGCACTCAATCAAAACACAGACAATCAGGAGGTACACTGAGCACACGAGGTCGCCCTACTGGCTACCCAAGGTTATCGCTCCTCATCACTCTAGGCTTCGACTTATTTGGACTGAGCTAACCTTGTTTTGATACCAAATCAAACGGGGATGTCATGCCCCGAACCCTATGGCGCGCCATATCCTGTTACAGTCGATTCAAATGCGACGTCCCATGACGCATCGCCGACCCAATGCCTAACATAGAGACTAAAGCACACGCGGAAGCAATATGATACCCAAACAGTTTAAAACCACATGACCAGGGATAGTCACACAACAACCAGCATGAATAAACATACACTTGCATTAACATTGGGAAACATATACAACATCCATTTACAGCTTACGCTCAAAAATCAAAAGCAAGTCAATGGCCACTACTGACAAAAAGGGATAAGTGGCCCGAGCAGTCAGGTGTGTTAGAACTAGGTGGGGCTCTAGTAAAAAAGGTATTGACCCGACCTAACTAGGGTCTAAGGGTTTACTCTTGGGCTCCCAGACTGAGTCAGAGCTCGACGAGTGGGAAGAACTCTCGGACAACTCCGGCTCGAACTCTATGGACTCCAACTCGGTATTAATCCCGGATGACTCTTCGTCTGAACCGTCCTCCTCATGTACTGCCTCTAGCTCGAGGTCCTGTTCCATCGGCTTTGGCTCATCTTCTGAATCCATCGGCTCCGGGTCTGAGTTCTCATCCTCCGGCTCCTCATCCATCTGCTCTGGTTTGTCCATCTCCCAAATGTTCGTCCTGTGCCATAAGTCGGCACTAGAGCTCTCCCCGAATGCACGGTCAGGGCTCGCTAAGTCCCCATCGGGAGACTGAGGGTCGACATTCCCTGACTCGCTAAACGGGACCTCAAAAGATCGAAGGGGTCCGTATGTCCCAGTAAGATTCCTGATACACCACCCTATGTACTTGTGGGTCTGATCAAGCTGCTTGCCCGCATCAACCCAGACTGTAGTTAGATGTCTAACATATGTATCCCCGTTCCCTGTGGGGTGCTTCATCTCCTCCCGGTCTATTCGGTAAGGGATCCTAAAACGAAAAGGTACTGCGGACATTTCAAGACCGGGGGTCTAAAAAGTTGGGTTTATACAACAATGAGAATAAATCTCAGCGAGTAGGCCCCCTGAACCTAAACTAGGCTAACTTGCACCTCCCGACAAGCACTAAACAACACACAATCCAGAATATAAATGACTTAGGCCCTCGAGCCCAAATCTAATACTTAACTGGCCCTGCAGGTTAGGTGCTTTATAAATTCACATTAATAACATAGAACCCTATCGTGGCACATGCACAACATCACTAGGTCACCAAGCATGTCATACATCTACTCATGGTCATGCGCATGCGCATGGTCATGCGCATGCGCATGCGCATGCTCATGCTCATACTCGTGCTCGTGCTTATGCTCATCGGGGCACACTTGCACACTTGTACACTTGCACATATGCTATTTCTCAATTCTCCTCCGACCCGCGTAATACGCATCAGGTCCGACCTACGTAAAACGCATTAGGTCAATCACTTCAAGATCGATCTCTAGCCTGCGTAAAACGCATTAGGGTCATGACACAAAACCCGTGTAAAACGCATCAGGTTGGTCATCTTTCGGTAGTCCGGGCATCATCCCGCGTAACACGCCTCAGGACGGGTTCAATACCTCACGTAAAATGCATCAGGGCTTTATGTGATCACACGTTCACAATCACCAATTATTATCTGAACTTTGCGTAAAACGCATGAGAGTATTTTAGATAATCATATGCTCATGTCATTCGTCCACACTCGTATATGCACATGCTATGCCAATGCTCGAGGTGCACACTCATGGCCACAATATCCGCACTTGGCATTCGTGAAATTCATACCGGGCACTCAATATGATTTGGCTATTTATTCAAATAACGCCATAACATGTTTAATTCACATCTCAATAAGCCCAATAGACCAATTAGTCCAAATGAATCGCAACATGTAATTTGGCATCCAATTTCACGCAATTAACACATCAAAATTACTCGTGCCTCTAGTCTACCAAGCATCTTATGAATTGGCCACGCCAAGCACATCATAGGGCATTACACAATCACAATCAATCCATACTTAATTCAGCCTCCTCATGGGTCGATCACAATTCCCTAAGCAATTCACCCTAACACCTCGATTAACCAATTATGGCCCGAATCAACCCGATACCAAATCAACCATGGACAATCCACCTTAGGCCATTAAATCACCTCCAAATCATCACATCAGACCACAAGAACCACCATGAAAACAACCACCACTCGGCCCACAAATTACACCCTCCAAATTCACATTTTTGCCCAAATCAAGACGCCTATGCTCAACCACCACATAGCACGATATGGGCCACTAAACCACAATTAAATTATCACACTAAGCCACCAAATTAGTCACAATATCAGCCCCTAACTTCCTCCACAAGTTAACCCCTAAATTATCCTAAATAACCCTTAAAACTCATCTAGAAATGTAAATTAGCCTAACTAGGGTTTAGGGTTGTACTCACTTTGATTCCTAAGCTCCCAACTGAGCTGAACAAGTGGGGAAAATGGGCGGTCCAAGGTGGTCTTGCGGCGGCGGCAAGTGGCGATCCTCGGCGGTGGCGCGCGGCCCCCCGGCGGATGGCGATCCAAGGAGGCGAAGGGGGGGAATGCTGGTTGCGGCGGATGAGAGAGAGAGAGAGAGAGAGAGAGAGAGAGAGAGAGAGAGAGAGAGAGAGAGAGAGAGAGAGACAGACAGAGAGAGAGAGACAGAGAGACAAAGATAGAGAGAGACAGAGAGAGGGATGGTCGAGATGGTGGTGTTAGGCGGGGCGAGCGGCGGACGATGGCGACTCCCCGGCGGGCGGCGCATGGCCGAGAGAGGGAGAGAGAGAGAGAGAGAGAGAGAGAGAGAGAGAGAGAGAGAGAGAGAGAGAGAGAGAGAGAGAGAGAGAGAGCTCGTGGGAGAGGGACAGAGGAGGGGAAAGAAAGAGCTGGTCAAGTGAGTGGTGGTGATGAGGCAAGGCGGGGCGCGGACATCAAGCGGTGGTGGCCTGCGGTGGAGCTCGGATGGACGGCGGCAGCGATTCTTGGCCGAACAAGAAGGAGAAGGAGAGAGGCGTGGGAGGAGGGGGCTACCGGCTTGGGGGAGAAAAAAAATGAGGGAGAGAGAGATAGAGAGAGAGAGGTGTATATGGTCTGGGCTAAGTGAGGTGATTGACCAAACATCCTATAATGATCAACATGCCCTTCATCTAAGGGTTTGGATTGATTCTAGACAAAATATTTAAGGGCACTAATGTCTAAGGATTCTAACAATAATAATAATAATAAGCAAGACCATACTCTCCACTAATAATTCTCTAAAATTCAGAATTTAAGCTTAGGGGTCCAGGGGCAATTTGGTAATTTTCCGGTCCCGGATCGAATTTTCAATTTTTGACTATACCGACGTCAAATATGAGTAGCCACATAAAAATGACGCCGTTCTTGCAAAATAGTCGCGTACGCCAATGAAATTCGACACTGAAGTCCGAACTCAATTTCATGATTGATTTCAATCAATTTGCAATTTTAGCGTCTCTCACTAACGGACAGCTGTTTAGAGGTTATGCGTATCGACCTAGAGTTACTCGAGTCGTGACGATGTCGATTCCCCAAAGAACACAAGAATTTATCACTAGTTCCGGGGGTCACGATAGTTCAAAATAAGTTCGAAACCGTTCGCCACGTGTACTCTCGGTCGTGTGGCATTACCCGCGATCCGATCGTATATCGTTAGCCAAACTACATCCGTCACTCTCCTTGGATCGGTCCACATTGGCACAAAATATTCCCTCATCGCTTCTCGGAATCGGACTCAATTCACGGTCGAGTTCTTGGGTCCACATATCGTTTTTTCTAGTTAGCCTTTCCCTATTGGTTAGTATCCCAAGAATGATCAGTTCCGGGCGAGACTCACTAAAATGAAATGAGAAATACATCAATTTCATTGATTACGAAAGTGGGTCGATTTTCAGGACGTTACACCAAGTCTCCTCCAGATCTGCGTGAGTTGGGGGTTCTTTGGCCATGGCAAGCCCTCACTGACCATAGTGAAAAAAAGAGAGAAAAACAATAAAAAATAAAAATAAAATTCTAAAAAATGTTCGGAACTAAATTGGCTAAATTGAAATGTTTATAACTGAATTGATATAAGTGCAAAGTTTAGGACCTTTTTAGTAATTATCCAAAACTATTTGATTTTCATACTCAAACATGCATATGAGTGTACACGAACTGTCTTGTCATCTTCTGAATATCATAAGATTTTGCAATATATGTAACCAGAGGCTTCTTACTCTTTTAATACTTTTACCAGGAAAAAAACGGAAGTAACTTCATCGTCCTTGCCCAGAAAATGAGTGTGGCCATAAAAAGCCACGCGACAAATAGGTATCATGTTATATAGGGTCCTTTAAATTTAGGCCTAAATTTATGTTGCACACAGGCTTAATTATTTTGGAAACTTGAGATCTATTTTGTCTTTATTCCCTCTTTTTATTTCTCTATGTTCCTTTCTTTTCCTTCTCACTGTCCATTTCAAAAGGGAAATGCTAGTATCTGAAAGTGATCAATAGAATTAGTTTATTAATTGATGTGTTAAACTGTTACTAATTGTTAAATATGTCCCCCTCCTCTTTTAAGGGCCCATTCTAGTCTTACACATCATCTAATAAACTCCTCCCTCCATCCCTTAACCCCCTCCCCCCAATCGAACCACGGTTCTGGGGTCGGGGGCTTTCGATTCAAGTTCGCCGCCTCATTAGGGCTTTCGACCTCTAATCCAATGGCTGTCGATTGCTTTGACGATTGCAGCGGTGAGAACAGTCGCGATTTGTTGCCGTCCCGTGCATAAGCATGGCAGAAGAGGCAAAAGTGAGAGAAAATAGGATTAGAATTTTGATTACGGCGTGTGTGACTCTACACAAATATGTAATGACATTTCGATGAAGTCATGGTTTTTTTTTAAGACAGTGCATAAGGTAAATGAATTTATGAAGTAAGTTTACTGGTGCTTTTAATGGATTTTCCTTTTGAAACAAATGAAACGACTAATATTTTATATTTCAAGAAAAAAAGAGTGGATTAATCCATGTGAAAATGACCCCTGACGGAAGTACTGATCTCAACATAATTTACCCCATTCCCGACAATTTCCCGGGTCACAATGAAGTTGCTTCAAGTGAGGGAAACTAGATTAACTTCCTTCCACCAAAAGTAATGAACATTGTTCAGAAACCTGAACTCGATCAACATGCTTGGAAGTAGTTAGATGTCAAAACATAACTAGTTGCCTTTTTCTTTTCTTGGAGTATAGGAATATCAAAAGATTTACCCTTCTGGCTGTCTGCCGTGCGGGGGTTCCTGGGTTATCATAAAAAAAAAAAATCATATCGTGTCATGTTCACGCTATCAAATTTGCCCAAAATCATTGTGAGGTAAAAATATCACTTTCTATTTTTTGGGGGAAAAGTAATAGGGTGGAAGAGCAATCAGTGCAAATGATTTTCTTTGAGCATTACCATAAATGTTTTCCACTCAATATATTACTCTGCACCACCTGCGATATTAAGGTCCAAGATTATCGAGCCCGACACTGCAACTCGGCAAGATGCTATCACCTCCGCCAACTATTGCCAAATAGAATAGTTTATTATCGAAGAGCCCGTCTAATTACTTTCTTCCAAAGGAATTAATTTAAATTAGAAATCACCGAGTACATGAATGTTCCTCACAAGGAAAAATCATATCCAAAGATTGGACAATAGATGATCCAATCAGTCATGACGTCACGAACATAATTAGTGCGTTACACTCGGACTTTGATTGAAATGATGATTTGATGGCATGAGACCCGTCTTCTTTAAAGTACTAAAAAATTTGACATTGGACAAACACTTCCAAAAAAAAAAAATCCTCTTGATTTCATGATAAGTACACAATTTAGCTTACTCAACCCAATATGAGCAAGTGAGTGGCATCTGACAAAGATAGCAAATAATCAAATTGCAGAAAAATCCATCCTAACCTAGCAAGACAAATGTTTGTGTACGTGATCAATTGATGGCACATCAAAAACAATAGACAGGTGCACCATGATAAAGCACCTGGTGCGACTCCTAAGAGAGAAATCATGTCATAGCAGCACAAGAAATCCCAAATCTCATGCGAACTCTAAAAGTGTTTCGTAATTTTAAATGCATGTATGAATAGTTTTAAAAGGTTTCAGATGTAGATCAATTAATATATCCTAATCGAGTTATAATTCATGGTTTAAGTTTTTCATTGAAAATGAGTCCAACTGAATATATTGATAAACTTGAATTCACACTCATTATTGGCAATTTCTCATAACGAGGTACTTGGCTCCTCTTGCGCATCCCAACAATAGGCATCCTAGTCAAGTCTGGCACAGTTGAAGCGAATCAATGGCGATAGAAAATGGAAAAGTGAAAATCGACCTATTTCATTGTAAGGGTCTTGATTTTTGGATGGTGCAGATTGAGGCTTCCTTGTATCAGATGAACCTACACTTACTTTTGTTTAGGGAGAAGCCAAATCAATGATGCATGCTAATTGAGATTGCTAGATAGACAAGCAAAAAGTGTTACTCTGTTATTGTTGTTGTCTAGTAACGTCACGTTTAACACTTTGAATGAGAAAACCATAATGAGTTTGATGAATGGCTGCTAATTTCGTCGCTTTTGAATTATCTACTTTATGATCAAAGAAACCATTTAGTATAGTTTTGTTTGTATTACTATTACCAAATTGTGTGGCGTTAATTTACTTGTGTTTGGAAATGAGAACACAAATCATGAGATTTTATGGGACCACTAACAACAGTTAAAAAAGATAAAACTCTTAGATGAAAACGTGATTTATTATTTAAATATTCAAAATCAGATAATTGAATTTTCTAGCACTTATACATGTGCTTTTATTAACATTGGGAGACGTGGCTGACTGGGAATTATTGAATAAAAAATGGTATATACAGATTCGCCATTAACAAAGTTTCGAATGTGTTAACCACTATAAGAAGAAAACTTCATATGGTAAAGCGTATACTATATGTTAATTCAATCACTTATCGTTGTAGTAATTCAATATCACAATATTTCAGATGTTATCAGATCCGGTTATTGGAAAATGAATGCTATTTCGATTCTGATTGTTTATTCAGGTGCTTTTTACTTTATTCACATTATCTCCAGTTTAATATATGCAGAAATATTTGACAGATATAGGAATGAACGGGTAAAATCAAGTGCGATATGCTTCACTAAGATAAATAAGAATTAAATAAAATGATAGAATATGATGCACACAGTGGTTCGGCTTGGACCAAACATATATCCACTCTCTCAGACTAACAAATACCAACAAGCTATAATCCATTAGTAATCTCGTGAGTAGTTACAATGTAGCAAGTGTCGCTTCCACTTAAAGCTAATAGACCCCACCATCAATTCACAAGCACTGCTTACACACTTGTACACTCCTCAAAATACAAATTACACTAAGTTGCAAGGACAACTTTCGAAAAAGTATAACAACAAGCGCAACGCAATAAGCACAGTATGTGACGGTATCAGAGTTGATAGCTTTCTTGACTCATCTTACCTTCTTCAACAAAGGATTATTTTTCTTATATATTCTTCAATATCTAAACTAGCCATTTGATAATCCTCAAGATGATCAATTTACCATGAGGAATGATCAACATAATCACCAGAGATCTGGTCACCGATACAATCAAATCTTCCTAGCAATAGTGCAGCTTCCCAAATCACGTTGGCTATATAGGACTAGAGCCCGCTCCTCTGATTGAGTGAATAAATTTTGCAAGAACTGATTTGATTAATCTCCGGTTCTCCTTTTTAGAACTCCAAACCTAAAGCCAGCTGTAAAATCTTTTTAAATTATAAATTAGTGAAAGAATATCTGGGTCTTCTTATCCAAAATTTTTAAGCACGTGTAACGTACATTCATCACCAGTGATAGAGTGAGCTACTTCTATTCAGTAACTCGTGAGGCTATCCAAGCTTCTTGCTAGTAGTTGACCGACGTATTACCTTCCATTTGATCTTTCTGAACACGCTAGAGATCAAGACTTCACCAAACTGTTTACCTTGTTCAGTACCTCCAAGTTTCCATGAGCTTCCCATTCTTTTTGACTTGTTTACCTTCATCAAGGTTCATCTAGTTTCTATCATTCTTCTCACTTGGTTCTTCAGATCCTGTCAATGGTGATAGTATCACCTATATCAACATATCCTGAAATAAGAGAACATCTATATTTATCAAATAATAAAAAAATAAATGATTTTGTCAACTTTAAAATGTCATAGGAGGTTTCCCAACATAATCCGGTATGAAAACTAGAAAATCATGGAAAAGAACACTAGAAGTGCCAAAAGTTATGTACCATGCTAGCTTTAGTCCCTAAAGTTATTTTTGGATCATTTAAGTGACAAATTGGAGAAAAAACGATTATTTAAGTACTAAATCGGAGAAAAAAATGATCACTTAAGTGTTAATTTCGGCTAAATTGATTATGTGGCATTTATAATTAAAATTTTTAATATGACATGTCAGATTTTTTTAAAAATCCAATCAACATGGGCATCTAAAACAACGTTGTACAATCTGACTGGCACTGAAGTGATCCATTTTTAACAACAACTAACACTAAAGTAATCACTTTAAACAAAATTTGCTGCTTAATCGATCAATATTTACAACTTTTATATGACGTCCTTTAGGGGTTAAATGCTAACTGGAAAAGTGACAAGCCATGTAGGACTAAAAAATTAATAAAATATAGCTACATCATATTTTCGGCAACTCAGATCGAAATTGACACTTAAGTGATTGTTTTTAAAAAAATTGGCAATTAAGTGATCCGGAAAAAACTTTTGGCACTAAAGTGAGTATCGTACATAATTTTTGACACTTCTACTATCCTTTTCCTAGACAATCAATTACCATCCGATTCTTTATTGTGTATTCTGGTATTTTTTACTTTATTCACATTATTTCAATGCCTATAATCAAACAAGATCATCATCACCACCACCTTTTGACATTCTCTTTCTCTTTCAATGCTCCATCCTGCTTGCCGTGAGGTGCAAGGTCAGGATCCATGTAACGTCGCCTCTCCTTACTCAATTTTCATTTATTATTCATCACCGTTAAGTTAGTTTCCACATTTATTAACAAATGTTGATAGTGATTCAAACAAAAATTGGTAACTTAGGAAGGAATGATAGCATCACAAATATCATGACTTTCGTACAACACTCAATTGAATATCATTACTTTTTTTTTTATCATTTGAGTAGTTGACTTCTAAAAAACTATTTACTTGAGTGTAATAGCTTTCAATCAATTACTTTGTGCCATAAATTTTAAAAAACGTTCATCCAAATTTCAGAAATTTGACGTGGCATGGTACTCGTGGTGAACATCTTTAAAAAGTTATGACACTTAAGTGAACAAATGAAAAGTTATATGGAACTCAAGAGATAAAAAAAATTTATGACACTTAAGTGAGTACCATACGAAAGTTATGACACTTATGGTGTCATTTTCGCCTTTTCCTACAAGAATTAGTAAATTTAACATCTTAATTACTTATGTAAAGTATTGGAATAGTTGGTTTTTCCTACAAGAGTTAATGAATTTGATAAGTTTGTATGCTCCAAAAATAAATATTGGTAAATTATTAATACCATTGTTAATTTCAATAATCAAATAAATGTTAGCAATTAGATCAAATAAGAGTTAGTAGAGCATATATGTTGGTAACTTAACTCGTGAAAAGTTGGTAAATCGCCTGAGTAAAGACTGGTAGTCATTATATGAGTTAGTAATATTGACACACCGTTAACTTTGACAAATAAATTTTACTAAATTATTGGAGCAATCGGTAATTTTGAACATAATAAATGTTGATAAGTGGATTTAAATAAGAGTTGGTAATTTTCCATAAAAGATAATAATTTGAACACATTGGTAACTTATGTAAATAAATGTTAGCTTATTATTAAAATAGTTGGTAACGTAGGATAATCTAGTAACCGTTAGCACTTTCGTAACATTCTGAGTACCTTAACAATGTCTTATCAATTGAACAAGTTGCTAGTCAAAACTTTGTTGCTAACGTGTTTTGATAGTTATCAACGCTTTTCACATGTTACTAGTGCGAAAATGTGTTCACGACTCGAGAGTACTCATACAATTGATATAAACAAAACAATACTCAAATAAAGTGTGATGATACCAATAAAAAAAATAGGGTTAATACCATAAAAAATCCCAAACTGGTACACTTGTGACTAATTTACTAAAAACTAATTTTTTGACCACTAAAAGCGCCAAACTAGTACATTTATAACAAACCTATCATCTACTAGTTTTCATTAAATTGGATTAATACCACAAAAAATCATAAACTAGTACACACGTGACAAACAAAGGGTAAAATCCAAACTAGTTCATCTATCAAATGCCACATGTCATCCAACTCATCAATTTGACAGTAAAATTTAATGAAAATTAGCAGGAGGTAAATTTGTCACAAGTGCACCAATTTGGAGGTTTTTGGTGGTCAAAAAATTAGTTTGTATCAATATACCAATTTGAGGTTTTTCGTGTTATTAACTAAGGGTGTCAGAACCGAACCGGAAAACTAAACCGAACCGAATCGAATCGAAAATTTCGTACATTTTGGTTCAGTTTCAGTTTTGGTTCAGATCATCAAAATTAACCAATTTTTTTTTCAGTTCAGTTTGGATCGGTTCGGATCGAACCGAACTGAAATAAACACTCTTTCTCTCGCCGATACCATCCTCACGGCCCTCCACACTCTTCCTCTCGCCGCCGTCCCTGCTCTTCTTCTTCTTCCTCCCCATCAACTCGCTCGAGTCCCAAGCCTTGACCTTGCCATTGTCGCTGCTATTGTCGGTGATGACACTCATCTCTCTCGAACCCTAAATGCGGAAAACCCCCCAAATCATCCAACCCCATGAATCAGCATCCATGGCTCTCCGAGAAACTCCCTCTCGAAGAAACTTCCCAAAAAAAATCTCCCAAAAAAAATGATAAATTTTTCCAGGAAAAAAAGGCTCGAAATGGCTGATGCAGCGGCGGTGGCGATTGCTCCGGCTGGGAGGGTTTCCAAATCAATCGGCGGCGGACGGCAGCTCAATCTGCGGATGCGGCGGTCAAAGAAGCCGAGAACGCATCGGCAAGAAGAAGAAGAAGAAGATCGAGAGAGAGAGAGAGAGAGAGAGAGAGAATTTGGGGGTCGAGTTTAGCCTTTCGGAGAGAAGAAGAGAGAGAAAGAGAGGGGTGTGTGTGTCTGTGTGCGTCGTGTTCTTTCTCTATTTTTTTTTCTATTTTTTTCTCTTTTTGTGAATTTTCTACGGGTGGAATTCACCGAGAATGAAAAAAATGTCATTTTGTGGTGCAGTTGCATTTTTTTTATATTATTCGATTATTACTGTTATTATTACTGTTATTATTTTTTAATCTGTTTAATTCCTGAAATTTTCTTTTTTTTTGGGTTAAGCCTTTTTTATCCGGAAATCTTAACAATGTTTCTTTTTTTTTTGTTTTGCCGACGTAGGGATTTCAAAAAAATTATCATGAAATTTTTTTCATAAAAACAGAAAACCGAGCCATGAATAAAAAAGAAGAAAAAAGAACAAAAAAAAGAAGAAACCGAAAACCAAACCGAACCAAATCGGCTTATCAGTTCGGTTCCCATTTGGTTCGATTCAAGGAGGCACCCTTAAAGGTTCGGTTCGGTTCGATTTTTCAAGAAAATCGAACCGAACTGTTTACAGCCCTAGTATTGTCACACCCCGCACTTCTCGGTGCGCCACATCCCTCGCAAAGGTCGATTTATGTGCGACGTCCCAGGACGCGTCGCCGACCCAAATCCAACACAGAGAATTAAAGCACATGCAGAAGAATTTAAAACCACCCGTACATAGATAAACGCATAATCAAGGATAACCATAAAAATTCACACTAGTACTGGTATTAGAAATCATTTACAATATCTAGGTACAGCCCGAATACCAAAAATCAAAAGCGGTTCAAAGCCACTACTGACAAAAAGGGGTAAGTGGCTCGGGGCTCAGGCACTACAACTGGCTGAGGGCTTCTCCCAAAAATGCATCAGTACACTTGTCTTCCTCAAGGACGGGGATCTGAAAAGTCGGTTTTCAACAACCGTGAGAATAAATCTCAGCGAGTAATTCCCTAAACCTAAACTAGGCTAACACGCACCTCATGACAAGTACTAAACAACACGTAATACACACATAACTGACTCAGGCCCTCGGGCCTAAATCCAATCTCACTAGACCCTGCAGGTTAGGCGTCAAATCAACAAAAGTAGCTACACGACATAATTTAATCACAACACATACACGCGCATTTCTATGCCACAACGCATGTTATGCATATGCTAGTGCTCGCACTCATGCTCATGCCTCATCAATGCATTATCGCACACTTGCACACTAGCACTCAGTCATTTCTCAATTTCTCCTCCGACCCGCGTTAAACGCATCAGGTCTGACCCGCGTAAAACGCATCAGGTCTATCACTTCGAGATCGATCTCTAGCCCGTAGGCTCATGACACACAGCCCGCGTAAAACGCATCAGGCTGGACATTTTCCGATAAACCGGGCATCGTCCCGCGTAACACGCCTCAGGACGGGTTCACTACCCCGCGTAACACGCATCAGGGTTTATTGTGATCACACATTCACAAGTCTCGATTTTATCTGAACCCCGCGTTAAACGCATCAGGGCAATTTAGATGATCACAATGCATATGTCACTCGGGCACGCTCGTATATGCTCATGTCGTGCCAATGCGTGAGATGCACATTCATGGTTATTCATTCACACTTGGGCATTCACAGGCGCGAATCATAATGTAGCAAGTTCAACTTGCACCGCGCATACTCAATTCCACAAATCAACATGCCCACTCAGACAATCAAATTCAATTCAACCATGGCATCAACTTAACACGCAATTCATGCACAAAATTCACACAACCGAGTCAACGAATTTCACACATTAGGGGCCCACCATGCTATCCCACTCCTAACCACGCTAAACACGCTACATGGCATCATCAAATTAACCACAACCAAGGCTCAATTAGCCAGTCAATCACACCGCGTAATCCTTCCCAGAACTTCCACTGCCAAACCTCAAATTAACCGCGCCTTAACCAAATCAAATCCAGTCGTGGACGACCATCATACCGCGATCTTCTAGGCTAATAATTATCGCCAAAATACTCTATTGTACTCCCCAAATATCATTCTAATTGTCCACCACGAAATTAAATACGGCGCGCTATAATCCACATATTAATCCAAACAATCCCGAACTCGGCCCGATTTAGTCCAAACCGACCAACCCATTCATTGCGCCTCTCGGGCCACTAATCCTCCATTAATTAATCATAGTAATCCACCAAATCGACCGCAATCAAATCCCTAATCACCTTCACAAATTAACCCCTAAATAACCCTAATTAACCCCTAAACCGGTCTAGAAATGTAAATTAGCCTAATTAGGGTTTAGGGTCAAACTCACCGGGTGTCCTACGCTCAAAAATGGGCCGGATGAACAGTGACGGGCCCCGGGTGAACAGTACTCGCCGGTGAACAGTAACGCCGGCGATGAACAGTAACCGGCCGGAAAATGGACTGCGACGAGAACGGCGGGGCAGGTGGCCGGCTGGACAGAATGGAAGCAGCAGCAGCTCCAGCAACGGCGAGCGGCGGCGGGGCTGGCTCCGGCGAGCTACTGGGGAGAGGACCGGCGAGTAAGAAAGGGAGAGAGAGACAAAGAGCGAAAGAAGAAGAGGGGGAGAGAGAGAGGGGCGGCGGACCGGCGCCGGCGAGCTGGACGGCGGAGCGGCGACAGTGAGCTAATGGGCGGCGGCGAAGGGCGCTGGCCGGACTTGAGTGGGGCCGGACCGAGAGAGAACGGAGGAAGAAAGGAGGGCGAACCGGCGGCGGCGAGCAGCAGCACGGCGGCGGAAGGGACGACGGCGGCGACGTCCAGGTACTGGGGCGGAGCTGGGGGGGCTAGCTGGACGGTGGCCGGGACTCGCCGGACACGGCGGCGAGCGACGGCGAGCGGCGACGAGCCAAGCTTGTGCGCTCGGGAAGGGAGAGGAAGGCAGCGCCGGGCGGAGCTGTCGCGAGGCGTGGCGGCCCGACGACGGCGCGGGGAGGACGACGGCGACGGAGCGGCGAGGACGACGGCGACGGCAACGGCCAGACGCGGCTGGGCCACGTCGGGCGCGAAGGCCAGCAGCAACGCCTTGCTGCCGCGTGCGCGAGGGAGAAGGAGAGGCCGGCCGAGGCGACGGCGGCGGCCGACGCGGCTGCGACCGGGCTCGCTGGTGGCGGCGGCTGGCGGAGCAGCACCGGGCAGAGGCGGAGGGCGGCCGAGCGACGGACGACGGGGCTGGGCAGAGGCGAAGCAACGGTCGGGCTCGGGGAGAGAAAAAAAACGAAGAAGCAATAGAAGAGAGAGAAGAGAGAGAGAAAAGAAGGAGAGAGAAGGAGGGGTGCATGGGGAACATGCAGAGGGGACGTGCGTAGGGAGTAGGGGGGTAGCGTGCACGGCTGGGGGAAGAGAGAGAGGGAAGGGAAAAGGGAGAGAGAGAGGGGAACACGCGCGGGAGGGGGATGGCCGAGAGAGAGGAGAGAGAAAAGAGGGGAAAACGGTACAAATTCAAACTTTTAAGCGCGAACCAAGGGACACGGTTCAAACTAAAAATCGACCTATCGGTCCCGATTAAATTCGAGAAAAAGGCCTAACGGTCCCCGAAAAACCTCGACAATAACATAGGACAACGAGCCAAATAAAATAACTCGATAACACACTACGAGGGAGGTTTACCAGTCCAAATTTGCACCCGGTCCAAAAATTCACTTTCTCACTAATCTTGATAATGTCGATGCTGGCCACAATAATTTCGACACCGTCCAATTTATTTCGTCCCGAAACTCCCGGAAATTGACTGCCAAGTTCAGGGTATAAATAACGACCAAATTCGATCGAGTGCGATTCTAGCAAAATTTCTAATTTTAAAAATAAGAACCCGAGAGTGACCAGTTCCCGGGCGAAATTCCGTTATAAGCGCACTGACGAATTACACGTTTTATAATCCCCAAAAATGGGCCAAAATCCGGACTGTTACAATTCTTCCCCCCTTACAAAAATTTCGTCCTCGAAATTTACAATCCAACCCAACTATTCAAATAAATGGGGGTACTGGTGTTGCATCATTTCCTCGCTTTCCCACGTGGCGCCTTTCGTCCCGTGATGTTCCCAAATGACTTTGACCAATGGAATCGTCTTGTTTCTCAACACTTGTTCCTTCCTGTCCTCGATTCGCACCGGCTTTTCCACGTACGACACTCTGTCGTCCACGTCTACTACCTCATGATTCAGCACGTGGGTCGGATCCGGTTCGTACTTCCTCAACATCGACACGTGAAAGACGTTATGAACCTGTGACAAATTTGGGGGCAAGGCTAGGCGATAGGCTAATGTTCCAATCCTTTCTAAAATCTCAAACGGTCCTATGTACCTTGGACTCAGTTTTCCTTTCTTGCCAAACCGAGACAGTCCTCTCATTGGCGAGATCTTGAGAAATACATGATCGCCAACTTGAAACTCCAATGGTCTACGCCTTCGATCCGCGTAACTTTTCTGACGACTCTGTGCTGTCCTCAACCTTTCCCAGATAATTTTCACTGTTTCCACCGACTGCTGAACTAACTCTGGACCCGTTATACTTCTTTCTCCTACCTCATCCCAACACAACGGTGTTCTGCAAGCCCTACCATATAATGCTTCAAATGGCGCCATTTTGATACTCTGCTGAAAACTGTTATTGTAGGCAAATTCCATTAAGTGCAACTGTTCTTCCCACTTGCCCTGAAAATCTAGCACACACGCTCTCAGCATGTCCTCCAAAGTCTGAATAGTCCTCTCAAACTGGCCATCCGTCTGTGGATGATAGGCCGTACTGAATTGCAACTTAGTCCCCATGGCCGATTGCAGACTTTTCCAAAAACTTGCGGTAAATCTGGGATCACGGTCCGATGTGATTGATACCAGTACTCCGTGAAGACGAACTATCTATCGTACGTATAATTCTGCCAACCTTTCCAGCTCGAAGTCCTTTCGCACTGCCAGGAAGTGCGCTGACTTGGTCAGTCTGTCCACTATCACCCAAATAGAATCGTGTCCCCTCTGGCTTCTTGGCAGTCCCGTTACAAAGTCCATTGTAATGTGTTCCCATTTCCATTCCGGGATTTCCAACGGTTGTAACATCCCACCAGGCTTGCAATGCTGTGCTTTCACTTGCTGGCACGTCAAGCACTTGGCCACATGCTTAGCCACGTCCACTTTCATTCCGTTCCACCAATAGTGTTGACGAAGATTCTGGTACATCTTAGTGCTGCCCGGGTGGATACTGTAATTGCTCCTATGAGCTTCCGACAAAATCTCTTCTTTGAGCCCTAAATCATCGGGCACGCACAATCGTCCTCGAAACCTGAGAATTCCATCCTCGGACACCTGAAAGTCCGGCTTCCTCTTAGTGTCCTCCATACTCAAAATTTTCTGCATCTCAAGGTCCGTAGACTGCAATGTCTTGATCTTGGCTTGCACTTCCGGCTCGATCCTCAATGTCGCCATCAGACCGGAGAGGTGTCCTACCTCAAACTTAAATTCTGAGTCCCGGGCTCTCTCTAATAAAGTCTACTCTTTAACCAGCAATTGCGCGATGCTCGACTTCCTGCTCAAGGCATCCGCTACCCGGTTGGCCTTTCCAGGATGGTACAATATGTCGCAGTCATAGTCCTTCAGCAATTCCATCCAACGCCTCTGTCTCATATTCAGTTCCTTCTGCGAAAATAAGTACTTTAGGCTCTGATGGTCCGTGTAGATTTGGAACCTTTCTCCACATAAATAATGCCTCCAAATTTAAGCGCGAAAATAATTGCCGCCAGTTCCAAGTCGTGGGTCGGGTAGTTCATTTCGTGAGGCCTTAACTGCCGCGATGCATACGCAACCACCCTTCCATGTTGCATTAGCACGCATCCCAATCCTCTAAGCGAAGCATCACTATAGATCTCATACCCGCCCGGTCCTGAAGGAATCGTCAATACTGGCGCTGTCGTCAATCTCTGCTTCAGCTCCTGAAAACTCTCTTCGCACTTTTCAGTCCATTCAAACTTGGTTTCCTTCTTTAGTAACCTCGTCAACGGTGTGGCTATCGCTGAGAATCTTTCCACAAACCTCCGATAATAACCTGCTAGTCCTAGAAAGCTTCGAACCTCAGTAACTGTCGTTGGTCTCGGCCAGTCCATTACTGCTTCAATCTTTGCCGGGTCCACGGAGATTCCTTCACCGGATATTATATGCCCAAGAAATGCTACTCGGTTCAACCAAAACTCGCACTTGCTAAACTTAGCATACAGTGCGTGCTCCCTTAACGTCCGTAGAACCTTCTCCAAATGCACCTCGTGTTCCTCGGAACTCTTCGAATACACCAAAATATCGTCGATGAAAACAATGACAAACTGGTCTAAGAATTCCTTGAATACCCGATTCATTAAATCCATGAAAGCAGCAGGGGCATTAGTCAGTCCAAATGGCATCACTGTGAACTCATAGTGCCCATATCTAGTCCTGAATGCTGTCTATGTAATATCCTCCTTTTGGATCCTTAACTGGTGATACCCTGTCCTCAAGTCAATCTTAGAAAACACCGATACTCCTTGCAACTGGTCGAACAGGTCGTCAATCCTTGGGAGAGGATACTTATTCTTGACCGTCACTTGATTCAGCTGACGGTAATCGATACACAGCCTTAGCGACCCATCCTTCTTTCTGACAAATAATACCGGCGCTCCCCGTGGAGACGCACTTGGGCGGATAAAACCTTTGTCCAGTAGTTCTTGCATCTGGACCTTCAATTCCTTCAATTCTGACAATGACATCCTGTAGGGCGGCTTCGAAATTGGCTCAGTCCCAGGAGCCAACTCGATAACGAACTCTACTTCCCTTTCTGGTGGCAATCCCGGCAATTCCTGAGGAAAGACATCGGGAAAGTTGCACACCACTGGTATGTCCTCAAGCCGCACTTCACCTGCTGACGGATCAACCACGCTGGCTAAATAACCTTGACAGCCCTCATCCAACAATTTGGTTGCTTCCACAGACGAAACCCAAGGGATCGAGGTTCCTCCTCGACTCCCTACAAACTCAAATCTAGGGTGTCCAGTCGGGCGAAACTGGATCACCTTGGTACTACAGTCCAACACGGCATTCTGCTTAACTAACCAGTCAATGCCCACAATCAAATCGAAATCATACATCGGCAACACAGCTAGGTCTATCCTGCTTTCTACGCCACCAATCACTATCTCACAATTTGGGCATCCTAGAGATATGCATATCTTATCCTTCAATGGCGTAGTCACACACAATTGCATTTCTAACATAACAGGCTTTAATCCAATCAATTCAACAAATTGAGCAGATATAAACGAATGTGATGCTCCCGGGTCGAATAATGCATATGCTATATGGTGGCACAGAGAGACCATACCTGTGACCACCCCTGGCGCATTTTCCACTTCTCTTTGCGCCATTGCATACACCCGTCCTTGTGCCGGCAGTCTGCTCATAATAGCTGGCGGGGCATTCCCAGGTTGGTTTCCAATTCGAAGTTGTTGCTGAATCGGGGGTCCCGCGGGGCGTCGCTGGGGACAGCTCCTAATTAGATGGTCCAAACTTCCGCATATGAAGCAAGCCCCAAATCTGTTCTGTTGAAGGTTCGGCTTCTCGATGTTCCTCTTGATCGGTGGGACAAACCGCCTGTTTCCCGCCATCGGTTTCTTCCCAAAACGGCGGTTGTCCTTAGCCAGGGCGAACCGCGATCCAGAGGCGGCTGCCCTATCTACTTGTTCCCGCTCAATGGCCTGAGCTCTCTCATACAGATCTTCATAAGTTTTCAGATTTACCGGTATCAGCTGTCCGCGAATGTCCGCCTTCAGTCCATCCCGGAATCTTCGCGCCTTATCCTCCGGGTGTTCCACCATCCTTGGCGCGAACCTCGACAACCTCGCAAACTCCGCCTCGTACTGATCCACGGTCATTGATCCTTGACGGAGTCTCATGAATTCTGCCAACTTCCTTTCTCTGGCGCTCTCAGAAAAGAACTTCCCCATGAATTTTTCAGAAAATACGACCCAAGTCTGGGCGGTCCCTTCGGGAAATACCCGTCCTTTGGTGGCCCTCCACCAATCATTGGCGTTGTCCTGCAGCTGGTATACCGCCAATGTTACCTTTTCAGCCTCGGTGTACCCTAGTACTTCAAAGGCCTTCTCTAGTTCCTCAATCCAACGGGGTGCAGCCTCAGGATCACCTTGGCCGTTGAACTTCGGCGGCTTTAACTTCAAAAACTGCTCTACCAGCTTAGACATCGGCCTAATCACATTCACCGGTCCCGGGATTGGGTTCTCCACATTTCCCTGATTTTCACCATTTCCATTATTCCCGTTATTTCCGTTGTTCCCATTTGCCCCATTGGCAGCAGCGATGGCAGCCTCAACAGCAGCAGCGATAGTGGCATCTCTCTCCTGAGCCAATCTACCTCCCAGAATTCCAGCTTCCTCAAGGGCTCTTAGGATTCCATCAACCCTCGGATCCTCCGCAACCCTCACTTGCGGCTCTACACGGTCCTGTTCAAGACCTCGACCTCGACCTCTACCTCTACCTCGTCCTGGGTTACTCGTCTCTCCAACTTGCATGTCCATCCTCCTGCTATAATTCCCACATCGGGATTAGAGACCTAACCCAAGTTAAACCGGTCTAAGGTCCTAGGCAAGGAGCTTAACGCTACAGCAATCAATCACTCAGCATGCGATTAAGCATAAATAGCACAGGACTTCAGTCACAGAACACGTGTACTAACCTCGAGTCCCGACGCACCTGCATTTCACGGGTCAGATAATGCAGCCAATCAATCAAGATACAGATAGTCAGGAGGTACACTTAGCACACGAGGTCAACCTATTGGCTACCCAAGGTCATCGCTCCTTATCACTCCAAGCTTCGACCTAATTGGACCGAGCTGACCTTGCTCTGATACCAAATCGAACAGGGATGTCACGCCCCGCACTTCTCGGTGCGCCACATCCCTCGCAGAGGTTGATTTATGTGCGACGTCCCAGGACGCGTCGCCGACCCAAATCCAACACAGAGAATTAAAGCACATGCGGAAGAATTTAAAATCACCCGTACATAGATAAACGCATAACCAAGGATAACCATAAAAATTCACACTAGTACTGGTATTAGAAATCATTTACAATATCTAGGTACAGCCCGAATACCAAAAATCAAAAGCGGTTCAAAGCCACTACTGACAAGGGGTAAGTGGCTCGGGGCTCAGGCACTACAACTGGCCGAGGGCTTCTCCCAAAAATGCATCAGTACACTTGTCCTCCTCAAGGCCGGGGATCTGAAAAGTCGGTTTTCAACAACCGTGAGAATAAATCTCAGCGAGTAATTCCCTAAACCTAAACTAGGCTAACATGCACCTCCTGACAAGTACTAAACAACACGTAATATACACATAACTGACTCAGGCCCTCGGGCCTAAATCCAATCTCACTAGACCCTGCAGGTTAGGCGTCAAATCAACAAAAGTAGCTACACGACATAATTTAATCACAGCACATACACGCGCATTTCTATGCCACAACGCATGTTATGCATATGCTAGTGCTCGCACTCATGCTCATGCCTCATCAATGCATTATCGCACACTTGCACACTAGCACTCAGTCATTTCTCAATTTCTCCTCCGACCCGCGTTAAACGCATCAGGTCCGACCCGCGTAAAACGCATCAAATCTATCACTTCGAGATCGATCTCTAGCCCGTAGGCTCATGACACACAGCCCGCGTAAAACGCATCAGGCCGGACATCTTCCGGTAAACCGGGCATCGTCCCGCGTAACACGCCTCAGGACGGGTTCACTACCCCACGTAACACGCATCAGGGTTTATTGTGATCACACATTCACAAGTCTCGATTTTATCTGAACCCCGCGTTAAACGCATCAGGGCAATTTAGGTGATTACAATGCATATGTCACTCGGGCACGCTCGTATATGCTCATGTCGTGCCAATGCGTGAGATGCACATTCATGGTTATTCATTCACACTTGGACATTCACAGGCGCGAATCATAATGTAGCAAGTTCAACTTGCACCGCGCATACTCAATTCCACAAATCAACATGCCCACTCAGACAATCAAATTCAATTCAACCATGGCATCAACTAACACTCAATTCATGCACAAAATTCACACAACCGAGTCAACGAATTTCACACATTAGGGGCCCACCATGCTATCCCACTCCTAACCACGCTAAACACGCTACATGGCATCATCAAATTAACCACAACCAAGGCTCAATTAGCCAGTCAATCACACCGCGTAATCCTTCCCAGAACTTCCATTGCCAAACCTCAAATTAACCGCGCCTTAACCAAATCAAATCCAGTCGTGGACGACCATCATACCGCGATCTTCTAGGCTAATAATTATCACCAAAATACTCTATTGTACTCCCCAAATATCATTCTAATTGTCCACCACGAAATTAAATACGGCGCGCTATAATCCACATATTAATCCAAATAATCCCGAACTCGGCCTGATTTAGTCCAAACCGACCAACCCATTCATTGCGCCTCTCGGGCCACTAATCCTCCATTAATTAATCATAGTAATCCACCAAATCGACCGCAATCAAATCCCTAATCACCTTCACAAATTAACCCCTAAATAACCCTAATTAACCTCTAAACCGGTCTAGAAATGTAAATTAGCCTAATTAGGGTTTAGGGTCAAACTCATCGGGTGTCCTACGCTAAAAAATGGGCCGGATGAACAGTGACGGGCCCCGGGTGAACAGTACTCGCCGGTGAACAGTAACGCCGGCGATGAACAGTGTTCGTCGGCGGTGAACAGTAACCGGCCGGAAAATGGACAGTGACGGGAACGGCGGGGCAGGTGGCCGGCTGGACAGAATGGAAGCAGCAGCAGCTCCGGCAACGGCGAGCGGTGGCGGGGCTGGCTCCGGCGAGCTGCTGGGGAGAGGACCGGCGAGTAAGAAAGGGAGAGAGAGACAGAGAGCGAAAGAAGAAGAGAGAGAGGGAGAGAGAGAGGGGCGGCGGACCGGCGCCGGCGAGCTGGACAGCGGAGCGGCGACAGCGAGCTGATGGGCGGCGGCGAAGGGCGCTGGCCGGACTCGAGTGGGGCCGGACCGAGAGAGAACGGAGGAAGAGAGGAGGGCGAACCGGCGGCGGCGAGCAGCAGCACGGCGGCGGAAGGGACGACGGCGGCGACGTCCAGGTACTGGGGCGTAGTCGGGGGGGCTAGCTGGACGGTGGCCGGGACTCGCCGGACACGGCGGCGAGCAACGGCGAGCGGCGACGAGCCAAGCTCGTGCGCTCGGGAAGGGAGAGGAAGGCAGCGCCGGGCGGAGCTGTCGCGAGGCGTGGCGGCCCGACGACGGCGCGGGGAGGACGACGACGACGGAGAGGCGAGGACGATGGCGACTGCGATGGCCAGGCGCTGCTGGGCCATGTCGGGCGCGAAGGCCAGCAGCAACGCCTTGTTGTCGCGTGCGCGAGGGAGAAGGAGAGGCCGGCCGAGGCGACGGCGGCGGCCGACGCGGCTGCGACCGGGCTCGCTGGTGGCGGCGGCTGGCGGAGCAGCACCGGGCAGAGGCGGAGGGCGGCCGAGCGACGGACGGCGGGGCTGGGCAGAGGCGAAGCAACGGTCGGGCTCGGGGAGAAAAAAAAAAACGAAGAAGCAATAGAAGAGAGAGAAGAGAGAGAGAAAAGAAGGAGAGAGAAGGAGGGGTGCATGGGGAACATGCAGAGGGGACGTGCGTAGGGAGTAGGGGGGTAGCGTGCACGGCTGGGGGGAAAAGAGAGAGAGAGAGAGAGAGAGAGAGAGAGAGAGAGAGAGAGGGAAGGAAAAAGGCAGAGAGAGGGGGGAACACGCGCAGGAGGGGGATGGCCGAGAGAGAGGAGAGAGAAAAGAGGGGAAAACAGTACAAATTCAAACTTTTAAGCGCGAATCAGGGGACACGGTTCAAACTAAAAATCGACCTATCGGTCCCTATTAAATTCGGGAAAAAGGCCTAACGGTCCCCGAAAAACCCCGACAATAACATAGGACAACGGGCCAAATAAAATAACTCGATAACACACTACGAGAGAGGTCTACCAGTCCAAATTTGCGCCCGGTCCAAAAATTCACTTTCTCACTAATCTTGATAATGTCGATGCTGGCCACAATAATTTCGACACCGTCCAATTTATTTCGTCCCGAAACTCCCGGAAATTGACTGCCAAGTTCAGGGTATAAATAACGACCAAATTCGATCGAGTGCGATTCTAGCAAAATTTCTAATTTTAAAAATAAGAACCCGAGAGTGATCAGTTCCCGAGCGAAATTCCATTATAAGCGCACTGACGAATTACACGTTTTATAATCCCCAAAAATGGGCCAAAATCCGGACTGTTACAAGTATTAACCCAAAAAAATAAAGTGTGGTAATAGAAAATCAAGCCCTATCGGACAAAATATAACCTCGCTGGACACGGTGAGCTGTAAAGTGGAAGTCCACGCAAGTTCTCTAATATAGACCAATTTATAAAAAGAAAAATACATGAATATGCGGATGTAATATGTTATGCAAAATACACCTTCAATAAATTATTTATTTAAAATGAGCTATTACACGTGGTAATAAAATTTAACTAATGCAATCTCAAATGCCAGACAATACTAAGAGAATGAATACATACGTACATACATATGAACGAATATGCAAAATCCCCTAACTGCACCCCTAAACATGTTTTAAGGATTTGTTAATGTAGATACAGTCTCAAATCGACAGCATGCCAGATTCAATTTTTGTATATTTTCTATTTTATGACATGTGATTTCAGAAATAGATGTGCAAATATGACAATTAAATAATAATGCAATCTCAATGTCATAATGGAAATTTAATGCAAGATCCTCGTCTAATATGCAAAGTGTATGATCTAATTTAAAATTATACAATGAAATTAGGCTTAATGGACATGGAAATCCAGAATTTCTAGCACCCAACCAAACAATTTCACTCGATACGAACATTTCGAAATACAATCGAGGAACAAGATTAATCCTTGCATGGGCTTACTCTAAGAGACAAAAACAGGCATTTAAATCATAGAGTAGTCCTAGCAAGTTATGGATACAATTTAAAGTCCCAGCAGACACAGCTTGATGGCCAAGCTTTGGTCTCACAGAAATATCCAACTATATACTTAGAAATGGCGACGAAATCATCCAATTAGTAAATACGACTTAAATAACTAAAAAAACCAAATTGGATCCTAAAAGGAGTCATTATCCCAAAGAACCAAAATTAAATTATACCTGAAACAATATGAAAGAGATCAAAATCGAGCATCGGAGGCAGTTCATCGTGACTTAGCGACACCATGTGATAACCCAAACTGCAGCAGTGCCACGAATGCTCAATAGTGGCAAACGGGTTGACATGGGGGATTTGGTGAGCAGGGGCAGCAGCATCTTTTCTATACAAGCTTCTCCGAACACCGGAACTGTGTGTTGGTGACTTACAAATATGTCATTGACCGAACAAGTTGCCAATCAAAACTTTGTTGCTAACGTGTTTGATAGTTATCAAGGCTTTTCACATGTTACCAGCACGAAACAGTATTCATAGTTTTACCTTACGGAACAGTAGACCCGTCCAATTTCGGCTCACATAGTCAGCTCATTCTACATTAACATAATGTCTTATTTTATTGGACAAAAGCAAGGGACTTTTTTTCTTTATAACCAAATGCAAAGAAAGAGAGAGATGTCGGAGAATAATAAGCACGACTTCTTTGTTACTTGAAGCTCCAATAACAATTCTTCCATCATTAAGAAAGGAACTATCAGGTTCATAGTAGTTGCAGTGGCGCATAGCTCCGGAGTTGGACATGTCGATCCGCACTTTCATGCGGGGTGTCACCTGCGACTCACAGATGTGAGGACAAATGCTAGATACAATTAGCAACATCTATCAACAAAATGAATGAATGATTACGAGGAAAAGAAAATAGAAATCATGAGAGATAGAGAGCAATTTTACTTACTAAATAACCTCTTATTTGCGTAGTTGAAATTGAAAAGCTCTTTTGAACCAAAGTATGGTAATCATCCTTGTGATCGACAATTTTTCGATAATCCTATTCACCGCCCAAAAATAAGAAATCCTCCAAGATTGCTTGAAATGTAATATACAACATAATCCCAATAATGCTACTGCAAAGCCTGGTCCCAATCCCATGTAAAACCAAACAACAATGGAGTCGTCTTCATTAGACTCATCTTCAATCGTATTGTGACCATCTTGTCTGTGTTTAACATTATGATCCTCTCCAGGACAAACCTTCAAAAGAGGAGCTCCGCAAAGTCCATCGTTGCCGCGATAAATAGATTGATCGTCCAGGGTGCTTAGATGATTGCCTGATGGAATAGGACCGGATAAATTGTTGAAGGAAAGATCCAAACAACTTAGAAAGTCTAAATTGGATATGCTAGGAGGGATTTCACCCGATAGCTTGTTATTGGATAGATCGAGCGATTCTAAATCTCTCAAGTTGCCAATATCCAAAGGGATTTCTCCAATCAGATTATTTTGAGAGAGATTCAAATTCTGAAGTCTAGCAAGCATAGTTAGACCTTTTGGTATTTGTCCGTCTAATGTGTTGCTTGAAAGGTCAATCGAAAATAAATATCGGAGAGTGGTGGTGAATTCTCGGCTTGTTCCTTTCATATCAACCATAATGGGAAAGAGCGACGGGACTCCCTCATACGGAGAAAAAGTGGAATCGACCCACATCCGTGAAAAGTTGTTGAAACAACGGGGAATGCCTTTGGATAGGCTGTTATGTGCTAGGCTTAAATACTGGAGATTAGAAAGATGGCATAGCTCCAAAGGAATGTCCCCAGTGAAGCCATTTCTCCCAAGATCGATTATCCTAGACGATCGTGAGTGTCGTCCAAATGGAGGTATTTTACCAGTGAATTGATTGTCACTGAGATCGAGCATTATAAAATCTAGCTTTAGCAAACATTTTGGAAGCACTCCATGAAAGTCATTTTCTTGTAGGCCTAGAACTTTCAATTGCTTTAAATGGCATAGGGAGTTTGGAATCTGACCATTGAGCTTGTTGTCTCCCAATGAAATCCATCGCAAATTTGCTTGCGACTTCCTCCAACATCGTGGAAGTCTCCCGGATAGTTGGTTCCTACATAGATCAAGATAATTCAATCCATCTAGCATGCACAACGAATTTGGAATGCCACCGCTAAGGTTATTTCCAAAAAGTGACACTTGCATTAATAATGGCATCTTTTTTCCAATAATTCGAGCAATGGTGCCTCTGAGCATATTCTGCGAGAGATCCAATAGTTTAACATTGGATAAAACATCTGGTAGCCAGTGGGGAACTTCATCTGAGATGCTAGCATTTGACATGTCTAATGCTGAAATGTTGCTCTGTGTTCGAATCCAGTTTGGGAACTCTGGTCCCACTTTGCAACTTGACATGAAAATATTTTGAATTTGGAAAGGAGGAATCCAAGATGTGCTAACATTTATGACAAGCTCGTTCGAATAAATGTACAACTCGGTCAAGCTTGTGAGATTGGCAAAGTGAAGTTCACTAACAACTCCACTTAATTGATTATTAGCAAAGTGCATCAGCTCTAGATTGGATAGTCGCCCAATACTTTCTGGAATGTTCCCACTCAATCTGTTAAAAGAGAGGTGCAACTTTCTCAAAGATGACAGCTGACCCATAGTAGCGGGAATGGGACCTGAAATCGAATTCAACGAAAGATCAAGGAATTCGAGATCTTTGAAATTCCCAAATGGATTGGGTAGGTTACCACTAAGATTGTTGATGGAAACATCAATAATCTTCAGGTTACTTCGTCCACAAATCAAAGCATCGTCCTTGGTTTTAGAAATACTCCCACTAAAGTTGTTAGCACGCAAGCTTAGTACTTGCAGATTGCAGAAAATGCTCATATTTACCAAAAGTTCACCTCCCAACCTATTTTGAGAGATATCAAGGAATCTAAGCCACCGATTATTTTCAAGGATGGCAGGGGGAAATGTGCCCTGGAGATCATTATAGCTTAAATCTAGATGTTCGAGTTTGCTCAAATTTAGAAACCAAGGAGGAACAAATGAATTCATGAAGTTGTTACTCAGATCGAGGTATCTAAGAGAAGTGAAATTGACATGCAGAGAAGCTGAAGCATCTTCCAAATCACATCCACTCAAAATTAAATACTCTAGGGAGGAAAGCATGTTGATAGGACTCAACCATTCTTTGCGGTTGAGAAGGGGGACATAAGACAGGTCCAAGTACTTCAAGTTAGAAAATGTGGATAGCCATCGGAGGTTCTCTATTTTTATTGGGTTTAGACTAAGATCTAAGTACTGTAAGCTGGAAAGGTTACTAAGTTGATTAGAAATATTTCCATAGAATCCTGTAGATGAGAGATTGAGATACTCCAGTTTCTGAAGAAAAACTAAGGACTCCGGAATTTCTTGTATTGAAAAATTGTTGAAGCTGAGGTCTAGATGCTTCAAATGCTTCAGTTCTTTAAGAGCAGGATCTAATTTACCTTCCAATATGCACTTCACGAAGTCATCACAAGGATTGCGAAGATCGAGCTTCGAGACGTGACCAATTCTCTCACTGCATCCGACTCCTTCCCACTGACAACAATCCTCGCCAGTCCAAGACCACAGACGTCTCGAAGGATCGGAGAGATCCTGCTTCAACTTCAAAAGAGCTTCCTTCTCGGTGCCAATGCATCTTATATTTGTGAAGGCTTTGGAATGACTGAATTTCAAGGCCTGAATGACATAGAATGCACACAAGAATACAGGCACAGAACTAGTGTAGAAGTAGGATGCCATTGTTGTTTGAAATGAAATTGAAAACTTCCCTTTATATTGGCCAAGAAAACACTTCCATGAATGATATGATTATTTTCTTTCTTTTAGTCACACGTATCTTGGTCTTGATTCGCCATAAAAAAAATTGGAATGTCCTTTTCTCTTTTCACTCACAACTTGAAGAGACTTTAAATTTTAACAACCCTAAAACTTGTCACAAAAATATAATTGAGTTCTAAAATTTTCAAAAAGTGAAATCTGATGGGGTTATATCTGAACCGAATTAAAACAATCATACAAATAATAGAAAATGTGACACGCGAGTTTACTCAGGTTCACCCCAGAATAGGGCTACGTCCTACAAAAGGATTCTACTATGATATTTAGGTTTTACAACCAAAACCACTCATTACAATAATTTCTCATACGAGTATAATGTATAGGACTTAAAATGGGCCTAAAGCCCAAGCCTATCCAAATCCCTTTAATCCCACAACAAACGGCTTAGCTTAAAATATAAGCCAAAAAATTGATATTTTTTCAAGGGCACTAGCCCCGCCTAATCACCGGCGAATGGGGCCGCTGTCCGCTCACCGGGGAGCGAAACCCCTGCCCGCTGTCCGGTTAGTGGGACCCCCGTTTTAGGGGCGCTGCCTCCGAAGCCCCACATTCCGTATGCAGGGGTCACATGTCGTCGGATCATATTTCGATTTTCTTAAGCTTATGTGGGCGTGCCCGATATGAGAAATAAGAGTCCCCGAAATATTTGCGAACTCCAACAAAATCAAATCATAAAATTTGTTATGAAAGTGCAATTGAATCTTAAAACTTTCAAAAAGTGCAATTAAGTCATAAAACTTATCAAGTTAGTGTAATCAAATCCTTCCATTAACTCCGTCCAACTTGATAAATGGAGAATGCTAATAAGTTTTAGGACTTAATTACAATTTTTTAAAGTTTTAATACTCAATTGTACTTTCATGATAAGTTTTAAGACTTACATTACCCATATCTCAAATTTCAAAGTCATGCCTTGCATGGCCCGTCAAACAATCAAGACACTTTGCCAAAAAAAAATAGTCAAGACACCAAATGCGACCATTTTATATTGGTCCGATAATTCGACCAAGATCAATTTTATTTTTGTTCGAGTTAAATTTAATTTAATTAGGAGCATATCCTAAAAGGTCAACGAAATCATGAAAAGCACTAGCCGCCTAAAGCGACTAAAAATATTCCAAATCATGCCTTTCAAGACCCGTCAAATGGTCAAGACATCAAATGCGACCAAGAACAATTGTGTGAAGCATGTGAAATAGTTGGTTCCCATGCCCGTGTGTGAGGGTGTCAGCAAAACGATTCTTCCCTTCTGATAATCGAGAATGGTTTCAAAACGGAGGCACTTTACCAGGGATAGAACTCAGATAATTGCAAGATATACTAACGAGTTCGATTCAATCTCGATACATGGCTTTCGAGGATGGCAGTCTTTTTGCTGCAGTCCGCTCCTTTCTACTCGCAACAATTTTAGCCGGTCCACGATGACAAGTGGACTGGCGATGAGACCTTGCTTGAATTTTAACAGATCAGCTTCCCTCTCGGTACGGATGTCCATCACATTTGCTACAGCTTTGAAATATCCCAATTCAGATGCTTCAAATGGAAGAAGTAGTCCATCATCACTACAAAAAAAATGGATTTTTGCCACGAAAATTTGCGACGAAAAATTTTTGTTGGAAATTTGCAACAAATTTTCCAACGAAAAATAAAATTCGTCGGAAATTAGCCATGAAAAATTTTTCTTGGTTAAATTCGTTAGAAATTAGCGACGAAAAATTTTTTGTCAGAAAATTCGTTGGAAATTAGTGACGAAAATTTTTAGTTGGAAATTACCAACCAATTTTGCGACAAACATTTTTCGTTGCAATTTTCCAACGAAAAATTTTTCGTCGCTAATTTCCGACGAATTTTGCAACGAATTCAAAAAAATCCGGTATTGTTGGGCTTTTTAAATTCGTTGCAAAATTCGTTGGAAATTTCCAACGAATTTTGCAATGAAAATTGAGCACACTAAAATAATTGACCGGAAAATTAAAATTCATGGGAAAATTCATTGGAAATTTCCCACGAATTTTCTAACAAATTTGAAAGATGCCGCATTTACTAGTTTTGTTGCAAATTTCGTTGGAAATTTCCAACGAATTTTTCCACAAATTTAAAAATGCCGAACAAAAACCGGATTTTTAATTCGTTGCAAAAGTCGTTGGAAATTACCCACGAATTTTGCAATGAATTTTCGTTACAGTAAATTAGTTCTGTAATAATTTCGTTGGAAAATTCGTTGGTAATTTCCAACGAATTTAAAACACAGAGTGTTCTTATTTAATGAAATTTGTTGGAAAATTCATTGGAATTTTCCAACGAACTTATATTTTCCTTACATTAAATTAGTATGTACTAATTTCGTTGCAAAATTTGTGGGTAATTTCCAATGAATTTTGCAACGAATATAAAACACATATATTTCGTTTTCAATGAAATTCGTTAGAAAATTCCTTGGAAATTTCCAACGAACTTATATTTTCGTTACATTAAATTAGTATCTACTAATTTCGTTGGAAAATTCATGGGTAATTTCCAACGAATTTTGCAACGACTATAAAACACATATATTTCGTTTTCAATGAAATTCGTTGGAAAATTCGTTGGTAATTTCCAACGAATTTTCCAACCAATTTAAAACACCGAGTGTTCTAAATTATTCAATGAAATTCGTTGAAAAATTCGTAGGAAATTACCCACGAATTTTCTAACAAAATTATATTTTCGTTACATTAAATTAGTTGTGTAATAATTTCGTTGCAAAATTCGTGGATAATTTCCAATGAATTTTGCAACGAATATAAAACACATATACTTCGTTTTCAATGGAATTCGTTGGAAAATTCGTTGATAATTTCCAACGAATTTTCCAACCAATTTAAAACACCAAGTGTTCTTAATTATTCAATGAAATTCGTTGGAAAATTCATTGGAAAATACCCACGAATTTTTCAATAAATTTTGATTTTCGGTGCAATAATTTTTTGTTTGTACTATTTTTGTGGCAAAATTCGTTGGAAGTTCCAACGAATTCGTTTGTCGGTGCAATTCTTTTTTAATTTCGATGGAAAATTCCTCGAAAATTTCCCACGAATTTTCCAACGACAATAACTTGGTGCAATTATTGGCTGAAAAGGTGAAATTCGTTGGAAATGTTTAATTTATTGCAAAGTTCGTTGGAAAACATGTTTATATATTCGGCAACAAACATTTCGTGTGTACCAAGAATTTTTTACTCAACAAACTCTCTTTCTAGTCGTCCTCTTCGCCGTCCTCATCGCGGTCCTCCTCACCGCCGCCACCCTCACCGTCCGCCTTTCCAGCCACGGTAAGCATATCAAGCTCCGAGTAATCTCACCGAACTGCGTGAATACTTGGTAATACTTGGGAAGTCTTTTTGGCATGGTATTTGTCGCCAATTTTTTAATTTTATTTTTGTTGTGTTCTAATTAAGTTGTGTTCAATTTTCGATGCATTAATTTAGTTGTGTTCTAATTTTGTTGCAAAAATTGTGGGAAATTTTCCACGAATTTTACAACGAATTTATATCAAACATTATTTTTCCTCATATTGTCGAAATTCGTTGCAAAATTCGTTGGAAATTTCCAACGAATTTTGCAACGAATTTAAATTTCTGGTTAATAAAGTGGATGGTGCAGTAATTTTGTTGGAAAATTCGTGAATTTCCCACGAATTTTCCAACAAATTTTCAAAATATTTTTCTTTTCCCGAAAATTAATTTCGTAGGAAAATTCGTGGGAAATTTCCCACGAATTTTCCAAGTGGATGGTGAAGTAATTTCGTTGGAAAATTCGTGGGAAATTTCCCATGCATTTTCCAACAATTTTTCAAAACATTTTGCTTTTCCACGAAAATTAATTTCGTTGGAAAATTCGTGGGAAATTTCCCACGAATTTTCCAACAAATTTTTATTATGTCTAATGATTATGTACTTTTTTATTCGTTGGAAAATTTGTTGGAAATTTCCGACAAATTTTCCAACGAATTTAAATTTTGGGTTAATAAAGTGGATGGTGAAATAATTTCGTTGGAAAATTCGTGGGAAATTTCCCACGAATTTTCCAACGAATTTTCAAAAGTTTTTTGGTTTTCCGCGAAAATATATTTCGTTGGAAAATTCGTGGGAAATTTCCCACGAATTTTCCAACGAATTTTCAAATGTTTTTGATTTTCGGGAAAATTAAATTCGTTGGAAAATTCGTGGGAAATTTCCCACGAATTTTTCAACAAATTTGTATTATGTCTAACAATAATATGCTTTTTAATTCGTTGAAAAATTCGTTGAAAATTTCCAATGAATTTTCCAACGAATTTATATCAAACCTTATTATTCTGCATGTTGTCGAAATTCGTTGCAAAATTCATTGAAAATTTCGAACGAATTTTCCAACGAATTTATATCAAACCTTATTTTTCCGCATATTGTCGAAATTCGTTGTAAAATTCGTTAGAAATTTCCAACGAATATTGTAACGAATTCAAAGAACACATTATTTTTAAGCATATTCGAAATTCATTACAAAATTCGTTAGAAATTTCTAACGTACTTTTGCAACGAATTTCGATATTCGGTACATTAATTTTGTTGTGTACTACTTTCATTGCAAAATTCGTGAAAAATTTCCCTTCTTTTTTTCAAATAAGTCAAAAAACACCTTCTTGTTCGGGTTAATATAAATTCTCTCCAAAATTCGTTCGCAAATTTACAACGAATTTTGCATCAAATGCAAAAAACCAATTCATTAATAGAAAATCGTTCCAAAATGATTTGTACACACTTCGTAGAAAAATTTCCCACCAATTTTAGAACGAATTGAATACCATATTATTGTTCGGCATAATAGAAAATCGTTGCAAAATTCGTTGGAAATTTGGTCATATCTATGAGATGCCCATAGCCTTGTTGGTCGCTGGCCTGACTAAGAAGAAAGGGAAAAAAAGGGAAAGAAAAAGAAAGGAAAAAATAAAATGTACTTTATAGACGAATCTTATGTAATTATTTTTTATTTTAGGTACGTGTCCGTTGGAAGGTCTTGCAAATCAATTGAACATTGCGATTCTCATCAAATTGTCCACTTTCTACTATAAAGATTTCAGCCAAATACTTGGTAAGTTTTTTTGACATGATAAATTTTCCGAATTTTTCAAGTTTAAAGTAATTGTTTCGAAAACAACATAATTGTAATTTTTTGCATTTTATGGTTTTTATTAACAATATTAAACAATATATATGATATGTTGAATAACTTAGGACAATTTTTTTTTATTTTTATACAGACAAAATGCAAAGAGACAGAGGTTGGATGTATAATAAGAACTTACCTGGACGGCGAGGATTGACTGATGAGTTTCGTATCGGGTTAGAACTATTTTTGAACTTTGCTGGTACAAAATATGAGTTTATAGATGGAAATAAATTAAGGTGTCTATGTAAAAAGTACAGTAATGAAAAATTTCAAGACATTGATAAAGTTAGAGAACATCTTTGTAGATTTGGGTTTACTCCGAACTATTATAATTGGACTAGCCATGGTGAACCATTTATATATAATAACGGATATCGAAGAAGCGATCAATTTTCAGTTAGGGAAGAATGTAGCTATTTCAAACAATTGAACTCATATCAGGGGATGGTATTTGATGAAGCCGATCATAATTTGTATTCAGAATTGAACCGTACAAGTACTAGTTTTACTTATGTACCCGAACAAGTAGGAACTAGTCATGGAGCAGAATTGGAATAGATGGAGTTATAGGTTGTGATGAAAATGTGTGTGGCAGAACTTCTCAATCTAATCATTTCCAGGAAATGTTGAAAACAGCAGATGAACCTTTATAGGCAGGTTGTGACAACCACACATAGGTATCAGTGACAGCAAGAATGTTAAATATTAAGGCAGAGCATAATGTGTCCGTAGATTGCTTCAACTCTTTTGTTGAAGTAATGCGAGAAACAATACCTCCTGATAACATCATGCCAAATGACTTTTACGATATGAAAAAGTTGGTGGATAACTTAGGTCTTTCAGTTATACAAATTGATGTATGTGCTATGGGTTGTATGTTATATTGGAGAGATGATGAATATGCAGAATCTTGCAAATTCTGTAACAAACCCAGGTACAAGATTAACAGGAGGCAAGATCGTAATAAGAAGCGTAGACCATACAAACAAATGTTTTATTTGCCGTTAATCCCTAGGTTGCAAAGTCTTTATGCGTCGCAAGCCACTCTGAATACATGACTTGGCATGCAAATTATGAAACAGAAGAGGATCTAATGTGTCATCTTTCAGATGTAGAGGCATGGCAACATTTTGATAGAACATATCCCGAGTTTGCGCTAGAGCCTCGAAACATCAGGCTAGGTCTGTGTGCTGATGGATTTGCCCTATTTGGGAAATTAGAAAAAAAGTTATTCATGTTGGTCAGTTATCTTAACTACGTATAATCTTCCACCTGGTATGTGCATGAAGACATCTTATATGTTTTTGACATTGATCGTGCCTGGCCCGCAAAATCCGAAAAAGGCCATAGATATTTATATGCAATCTTTGATTGAAGAGTTACAGCGGCTATGGGTTGAAGGTGTCCCTACGTATGATGTTTCTACTGACCAAATATTTGTAATGAAGGTTACGCTTATTTGGACGATAAATGATTTCCCCGCTTATGGAATATTATCTGGATGGAGTACAGGTGGGATCTTAGGATGTTCGATTTGTATGGAGAGATCGAAGACTTTCAGATTAAAACATGGTAAGAAGGCTTGCTATTTTGATTGTCACAGGCAATTTTTGCCGCTTAATCATACATTCAGAAGGAATAAAAAAGAGTTCATCAAGAATAGGATCGAAAGAACACATCCACCATTGAGGTTGACCAGGCATCAAATATGGGAACGCGTGCAAGAGTTTCCAACTGTTGGTGAAAACCCGCACGGCGTAACTTTTGCGTATGGAAGTATACATAAATGGACTAAACGCAGTTTATTTTGGGATCTACCATATTGGAATGCCCATCTTATTCATCATAATCTTGACGTCATGCACATAGAGAAGAAAATTTTCGACAATGTCATAAATACTGTGATGGATGTCAGTGGAAAAATAAAAGACAACTTGAACACAAGAAAAGATATGAGGAATATTTGCGATCGACCAACACTAGATGCGGATGCAAGCAACAGGGGACCGAAACCCAAAGTAGTTTATACATTGGATAAGGAGTAGAGATGGGTCGTTTGTCAATGGTTGAAATCGGTGCGATTTCCTGATGGATATGCTTCTAATCTCGGCAGATACGTTGATATAAATGAATGCAAATTGACAGGTATGAAGAGTCATGATTGTCACATATTTATGGAAAGATTAATTCCGATAGCCTTCAAGAAAGTTCTACCAAACTTTGTATGGGACGCCATTACAGAGTTAAGTAATTTTCTGTATGATATTTGCTCAACAACGTTGAAATCATCACACATTGAAAAACTAGAGAGAGATATTCCAATTATTCTTTACAACTTAGAAAGGATATTTCCTCCATCATTTTTTTATTCAATGGAGCATCTCTTAGTTCATTTGCTTTATGAGGCTAAAGTTGCAGGTCCCGTCCAATTTCGATGGATGTATCCATTTGAGAGGTAAATTTTTTTTAATTAAATGTGAAATTACTTCATGATCACATTCTGTAACGATAAACTGTTTGCTACTGCAATTAGGTTCTTATATCATTTGAAGAAAAAAGTGAAGAATAAAGCATGTGTCGAAACTACAATTTGTAATGTATATATTGTGGAAGAAGTGACAACATTTGCATCATACTATTTTGAGCCGCACGTGCAGTGCAAGAGGCGGAAAACTGGAAGAAATAATGAGGGTCCCATTGATCCCAATTGCAAATCATTCTCTATTTTCAATTATTTGGGTCGACCTATCGGCACATGTAAGTTTCATCACTTAACAGGCGAAGAAAAGCTGGCAGCCCATACATATATTTTATAGAAAAGTTCAGCCATACTTTGAGTAAGTGTATATTTGCGACGTATACGTCAAATAATTGTATCAAACCGTTGCTAATACATAAATGGTATTTGTTACTAGGAATTTTCGAAATTCAATGTATGGACTACCACCCAATGAGTTTGACCGTTTGTGCTAGAAACAATTTGTAACATGGTTCAAAATATGTGTAAGTTGAATATGGACGAAATCCTATTTATTCGAATTTTTTATACATCATATTTTGAAATATATATTATTGACATTGCGTGTGTGGCACCTTAGGTTCACAATATTGATGCTCAAGTTGGACATCAAGGAATGCTACATCATCTGTCGTGGAGTCCAAAGTCAAGAGTACGAACTTGGCCAGCATATTTCATTAACAGGTATAATTTTCACACTCGCAAATATGAATGGGAAAGGCTACAATGAATAGTGGGGTGTGTGTTCAGTCATCCAATGGTGGCAATTCGCAAGGTGATTTTTATGGCTTGTTGAATGAAATCATAGAGATTGGGTACTATGGACCATTAATGCGAGTTGTCTTATTTAATTGCATGTGGATCGACTCCGTAAAAGGAATGAATGTGCATACCAAATTTAATTTGATTGAAATAAATTACAAGAAAATATATATGAAATATGAACCATTTGTCTTGGCACAACAAACAATTCAAGTCTATTATGCATCATATCCCAGTTTGAAGCGTGACAAAGCCGATTGGTGGGCTGTATGTAAAACCAAAGCAAGAAAGAAAATCGAGGAACACTAGAAGGATACGGCATATCAACAAGAGGAAGTTCGTAACATAAACGAAACTGCTGAATATAATATTCCTACTTTACGAGATCCATGTGGTGCGATGATTGATGTAGATCCAACTGAAATTTGGGAATCAAATTTTCGAGTTGGTACACAATATGATTTGGAGACAAAATATGAAGATGAGAATCAGGAAGAAGACGAAGACGAAGACGAAGAAGAAGGTGAAGATGCATATGAAGATGAAGATGAAGATTATGATTTTTGAGACTTTTTACTAATTATGTCTAATTATTACTAGTAATACGACATGTGTGTTTTGTTGTTGTAGTACTTTTTAATATTTCCGTTGTCGTAATTATTATTGTTATTGTTCTCGTTGTTGTTAGCATGACAATATGTTGCTAATTCGCCTGATATTACAATAGTTTCACAATTTGGTATATTAATTTTTTTTTGTAATAATTTCCTATTGGAAAACCTTATTTTCGGTTAATTTAAAAAACGCTGCAAAATTCATTCGAAATTTCCAACGAACTTTGCAACAAAATTCAATTTTCGTTTACTAAATCAAAGTCGTTGGAAAATTCGTTGGAATTTTCCCACGAATTTTCCAACAAATTTTGCAAAAGTTTTTGTTTTTCCATGAAAATTGATTTCGTTGGAAAATTCGTGGGAAATTTCCAACGAATTTTCCAACCAATTGTATTATGTCTAACGATAATATGCTTTCTAATTCGTTGGAAAATTCGTCGGAAATTTTCAACAAATTTTCTAACGAATTTAAATGTTCGGTTAATTAAGTGGATGGTGAGCTAATTTCGTTGGACAATTCGTGAGAAATTTCCAACGAATTTTCCAATGAAATTGTTTAATGTCTAATAATAATGTGATTTTTAATTCGTTGGAAATTTTCAACGAATTTAAATTTTCGGATAATAAAGTGGATGGTGAAATCATTTTGTTGGAAAATTCGTGGGAAATTTCCCACGAATTTTCCAACGAATTTGAATTTTCGGTAAAAAAGTGGATGGTGAACTAATTTCGTTGGAAAATTCATGGGAAATTTCCCACGAATTTTCCAACGAATTTTCAAAATTTTTTTGTTTGTCGTTAAAATTGAATTCGTTGGAAAATTCATTGCAAATTTCCAACGAATGTAAAATTTTCGATACTTTTGCTATTATTGTTGGAAAATTCGTTGGAAAATCCAATGAATTTTCCAACGAAATTTAAAGTGAGGTCCAATAATTGTAGTTGTATCAATTTTGTTGGAAATTTCGTTATAAATTTCCAACAAAATTATTCCTTTTGTAAATTCGTTGGAAATTTTGTTGGTATTTCAAAAAAAAAAGCGTTGGAAATTTTTTAACTTTTTCAATTTTGTTGGAAATTTCGTTGGAAATTTCCGACGAAAATTTTTTCAAATTTGTTGGAAAATTCGTTGGAAATTGTAGTTTCGTTGCAAAATTCGTTGGAAATTTTAATTCGTTGGAAAATTCTTTGGAATTTCCAACGAATTTTTCAACGAAAATAAAGAAACGGGTTTTTATTGTTCGATAAGAAGACGTTTGTGTCCACCGAGTATTTTTGCCACAACATTATTTCTTTCTCCTCGTCCTCTTCAACCACCTCGCCCTACTCGCCGTCGCTGGGCTCGCCGTATGCCTAGCCGTCGCCGCCCTCGCTGTACGCCTCGCTGTCGCCGCCCTCGTCGGCCGCCTTGCTGTCTCTGTCTGTGGTAAGTACTAAACTGAATTATTGTAGCCGCGGGGAATGGGGGGCTGCGGCTGGGTTGCTGTGGAGGCCGCGCGGTTTAGCGGCCGGGGGGTTTCGCGTGAGGAAGGGGGGACGGGGTGGGTCGTGGCTGGGCGGAGGTGGGTTGCGGCCGGGGGAGGGGGTCGCGGCCGCGCGGGGGGTGTTGCGGCCCGGGGGGGGGGTCACGGCCATGCGAAGGGGGTTTGCGGTCGAGGGAGGGGGTCGCGGCCGCACAGGGGGGTGTTGTGGCCGCGTGGAGGGGGTGTCGCGGCCCCGTGGGGGGGGTCGCCGCCGGGGGAGGGGTGGTCGCGGCCGCGCGGGGAGTGTTGCGACCGGAGGGGGGTGTTGTGGCGAGGGGGTCGCCGCCGGTGGGGGCGGAGGGTCGCCGCCGAAGGGAGGGGGGTCGCCGCCACGCGGGTGGGGGGTTACGACCGAGGGAAGGGGATTCCGGGGCCTCGCGGGTGGGGGGGGAAGGGGGTTGGCGGCCGGATTCCGGTGGGGGGAGGGAGGCGGTTTCCTGCGGCCGGAATCCGACTAGGGGGTGGCGGCCAGATTCCGACGAGGAGGGGCGGTTTTTGGTGGCCGGAATCCAGCCGAGGGAGTGGCGGCCAGATTCTGGTGGGGGGGTTTTCGATCCAGTGGGGGGTTGCAGACGCAATTTTAATTTGGTCTCAGACTTATAATTCGTTTTGCAAATTAAATATGCTTCATTATACAATTTAGTGGCATCTGATGTGATCAAAATTGTAATAGGTTCTTTCGACGATGACCAGTGACTTGGCTATTTATTAGAGGCGGTACTCTGTTAGTTTCAATTTCTTAAATTTATTTTTTGATATCTAATACAAAATGGTAAGGAAAATGGTTTCTTTTTCTATCCCTAATATCTGTTCATATTTTTTTTTAATATTTGTCTAACATTTATACTAATTGTCAGTATAATCGAGGAGGTCACATACGGGGTGGGGCTTCACAAAGAAGACCAGGCCTCTCCACTTCCTCATCCTCTTCCCCTGCCCTGCCATCGAACCCTATTCTACCATATGAGTAGTAACAATACGGACACATTGGCCCATCCTCCAACCCGCAGCAACATATTCAGGAAGAACTGCGGGACATACGAACTGATTTTACTTCAATTCCATCTCCTTGGGTGCCACTATCTTCATCAGTGCAACACTCAAATGAGGAAGAAGAGACCCGATGCGTTATATGCCCATGCGGAGATTCGTAAGTAATTTATTTTTGTACGTATATTTAAATTATGGATGTAAATAAAATTGTCCATGTGGGCAATTTTCCATATGCTTGATTGTCTTATTCTCTATATTGTTATAATATGTTTTCAAATTTACGGATTCTACGCATGTTGTCCGGGAACTTAATAGAATAGTCAATAACTGTTGGATAGGGCAGTTTACAACTTTCAGTAGCGCTCCTAAAGAAATAAAGACTTTGTGGTGGAATGAGTTCAAGGTTAGTGTTGTTTTTATTCATTTTCTCACAACGTAAGTTCGATATAACATATTGATGGTCAATCATGAAATTTGTCACGAATTATTTGGTGCATTGTAAGGGATATCTCACTTGTGACCATTATAATTAATTTTCGTTGATTTTGCTATTAATTGTAGCGTAAGTTCACGTGGGATGAAATGGAAGAGGCTGAGGTTAGAAGAATCTTTAAGAAGAAAGTGAGTGATCACATGCGTTATGTGATAAATAAAGCGAAGAGAACAAAAGAAAAGCCGGATTTCATTACAACGGACGATTGGATAGAAATTACGAGAACTTGGGAAACTGAGAAGTATAAGAAATGATGTGAATAGAACAAGAAGAATCGAGCTTCTAGTTCTAGTGATGGGTCTGCGTCAGCTACATATGTTGGGGGCTCTATCAGCATCGGCGAGCATAGAAGAAGAATGGTAAGTCTATTTAAACTTGTAAGTTCATTTAATTCAATGGTGACTAATTTTTATTACATTTTTGTAGGTGGATGAATTGGGGACGGAACCCACATTTACAGCTACATTTAAACGCACATTTCGGAAAAAGGATAACACGTGGAATGGCAATCGGTCAAAAACTACTAAGGTATGTAAGATTATAGTTTGGACTTTATGGAAACTAGAATGAAAATCATGCATGTTTTTAATATTTATGGTAATATATACGAATTTATTTTATTTTTATCTATACTGTTAATATAGGAAAAATATGATTAACTTTTGATGAGCACTGCTAGTGGTTTTGGTGGTGGTGATGATGGTGGTGGTGGTGATAGTGGTGATGGTGTTGCTGTGTCTAAGCCATCGGTTGACAGTATGGCATTATGGATAGAGGCAGCGAGTGGGATGAAAGGAGGAAAAATATTTGGGATGGGATCCTTGTCAAGGATATTCAAAATGAAGGCTGCTGCAACTTCATCTTCCAATGCAACTGTTGCAAGGAGGACACGACATGAGGAGCACATGACCCCAGAATTGAGCCAATTGAAACAGTTGCTTGTACAGAAAGACGAAGAAATGAAACTTTTACTTGGACAGAAGGACGAACAAATAAGAGTGATGAATGCACAACTGCAATATGTCATGCGACGCCTCAACATCGATCGTAATGACGTTCCTCCTGTACCTCCTGTTAATATAGCCGGTTATGGGCATATTGATGAGCCACACGATGATGCGGCGATTGGTGATGATGCTAATGATGATGATGGTGATGATTTTATTGTCAGTCCCCCTTAGGTAAGAACATTTTTTTTATAGCTAATTCCACGTCAATGCATAAATGCTTTTTTTATATTTTGGACAAATTCCATATCTTTATTTATGTTTTCATATTTCATCAGGTGTCGATACAGCTGACTGTTCCTGATGTCATGCCCAGTACCGAAGCTGCAAAGGTCTTATGGTTGTCCCTCGTCCTTTCAATGTTTTGAATGTATTAATTGATGTTCATTATTGCTTAGCTATCTTTATGAATTATGAGATTGAATATCTAATATCATCATCTGAGACTTTGCAATTTATGCATTGTAGAAATTAATATTGCATATCTAATTAGATTTCCAATCCAAATTGTCCTGAAACAAAATTCGTAGCGACGAATTTTGTCACGAATATATTTCGTCGCAATTTAGCGACAAAAAAAAATACATTGCAATTTATCGAAAAAAAATACATTGCTGCAAATTAGCAACGATTTTTTGCACGAATAATTACGGACGTATTTTGTAACGAACAATTAACGGCGTAATTTGCAATGAAATATTTATGGTTTCCCACGAAATTACCAACGAAATTTTTGCAACAAATTTTCCAACGACATATTTGCAACAAAATTTCCAACGAAATTTTCCAACGACATATTTATGGATTAAGGTCTTGAATTAAGTATTTGAGAGGCTAATTAAGCTTAGACAAGGCTTAATTAAGTGTATTTGGTGGTTGGGTGGTTAGGGTATGTGATTAGGCCCTAATGAGATTGTTTAAGTGTGATTTAGTGCCTAAGGCATAATCTGCCCTGGTACTATTCATCCAGTACCAAATTTGCCTAAGTTTTGCACTAATTGGATTCATTGACTAAGGACTTGGGTTAGGCAAATTTAGGTGTTAATTAGGCTTAGTTAGGGCCTAATTAAGTGTATTTGGTTGTTGGGTGATTACTGATTGTGATTAAAGCTTTATGAGATGGCTTAAATATGATTTAGGACCTAATTGATACTCAGACTTGGTACTGTTCATTCAGTACCGAAAATGCCTAATTTTGTCCAAGTTGAGTATTTAATGGATAATGGATTGATGGCGGGAATTTGGGCATTTTAAAGGTCGATTGGGACTTGTCTAAATTCCATTAATTGGCCCCATGCTGATAAGAACGACTATCGAGATGGAATTGTCCAAGGCGGGCCTTAGGCGCATTAAATTGATTTGTGTAATGAATGCGTGGAATGAACTTGGAGTTGATTGGACTAGAATGGCAATGATTGGGAATGTCGAGATTGAGTGGAATATGTCTAATTTGAGCATAATTGTGCTTGGTGATTTGGCATCAGTAATTAACTTTGAATTCCCGGGCATGTGGTTTATAAGAGTATGTTTTAGCATGATTGAAATTGAGTGCTTATCGTACATGTTTGAGGTTTTATCAACTGTTGGCTTTCAGGTCGGGACTACGGGTTGTTTTTATCAACTGTTGGCCCTCGGGTCGGGCCTACGGGTCGTTTTATCAACTGTGGCCTTCGGGTCGGGCCTACGGGTTGTTATATTTAATTGTGGGCCTTCGGGTCAGTATAATTGCACGTTATTTGCTTTGAGGTCAAATGTCTAACCTGCACGGATATGAGATAATATATTGGGCTGTGAGCCCGGAATGAATTCATGTTCATATACTGGTTCATTGTTTAATGCATTTTATTTACCCTTTTGGAGGTGCACGTTAGCCTAGTTTAGGATTGGTGGTTTATACTTGCTGAGTTTTCTCACGGTTGTGGTAAAACCGACATTTCAGATCCCCGGCCATAAATTTCAAAGACATGCCGCTACATTTCGGGATCCCCACCCATATCAAGTGCACGGTGACGGTTCATCCAGTGGGAAATAGCGAAGTGTACCTTAGACATTATACGTTAGTATGGGTAAACGCAAGCTTAGCTCACCTTTAGACCCATGAGTACCTACCTTGGTGTTTCTGGGACCGTTTTGGAGACAAGTTCGGTCCCATCAGGTCTGCCGATGTTCCGTTCGTAGGTGAGGGTCAGCTGGCTAGTCAGTGTCCAGACAGTGATATAGTAGATGTTGATATGAAGGGCAATCTCGACTCTAAGGTCAAGTACGAGATTGTGGAGGATGAGGAGGAACATGAGGAGCTAGGTGGAGTAGCTTTTGAGCCTAAGGTAGTAGATCCCGTTCTAGAGCAAGCAGCTACCGAGGCCCCTAAGCCTATAGAGATAGATAAGGATGAGGAGTAGGACCCGGACCCAGAGACCGAGTCAGAGGCCATGAGTTCCGAGGAGGACCAGGAGTAGTCCGAGAGTTCTTCGGAGTCGTTAGGTTCTGATCTCGATTGGGTACCGTAGGCTAGATATCAACTTTAAGAGCGAGGGCCGACCCTTTTTGACCGTAGCCCTTTGATAGTTAGTTCGATACCCTAGGCCACCGATCCCTTTTTATTTCGTGGCCCTTTTGATGTACCTTTTGTTTATAAATGGATATTGTATATAAGTTTTATAATGAATGTATATATTGTTTTAATCGTTTGCAAATTGTTGACTCTTGCTATTCATGGTTGCTTTGTTAATTGTTTGGGTGTATATATATTATATATATACGTCGTTTCCGCTTGTGACGTGTTTTCTCTGATTTGGTTTTTCGGGTCGGTGATGTAACCTGGGAGCGTCGCACCACATTTCGAACTATACGCGGATGTTCATGCTTCGCAGGGTACGGAGCGTGACATTCCTCGTTCGAATTGGTATCAGAGCAAGGACAGCTCGGTCCAATCTGGTCGAACCCCGGAGTGATAAGGAGTAGTGACCATGGGTAGCCGTAGGGTGACCTAGTGTGCTAAATGTACCTCCAGACTGTTTGTGTTTGAGCGTGTTGGTGATTAATTGAACTAGTGTTATGCAAATGCGGTAGGACCCAAGGTAAGTGTGCAAGTCTTTGGGCGAAATGTTAGTGCCATTGTATTAAGCCGCATGCTGAGTGTTTGATTGTTTTTGTGTTGATACCTGCCTAGGACTTAGACCGGTTAGTTGGTTTAGGTCTCTAATTCCTGGACGGAATTATAATAGGTAGTTGAATGCTCAGACTGGAAAAATGAGCCGAAGGAAGGGCAAGGAACCCTAAGTGCAGTCCAGTTTTGGTGGCCAAGAGGCTAGAGATCCCAGAATGGAGCAAGTTATCAAAACCCTAAGTGAAATAGAGAATGTCTTGAGCAAACAGGCCCAAGATAGAGTCGCAATCATTGCTAAGGCTGCAGTAGCTGCTGCCATTAATAGGAATCAGGCTCAGCAAGCCCAAGCCCAAGCCCAAGCCCAGCAAGCTCAAGCCCCACCAATGGTAGCAGCCAGACCGATGCACCAGTTGGTGGAGCAATTCCTCAAGCTGAAACCGCCCAAGTTCACGGGCAGAGGTGACCCAAAAACCGCTCTACGTTGGGTGGAGGAATTGGAGAAGGCATTTGATATATTGGGATGTACTGAGACCGAGAAGATTTCGTTGGTGACTTATCAGCTGCAAGACAATGCCAACGACTAGTGGAAAGCAGTCAGGGACAGAGTATTCTCAGAGAATATGGAACAGACTTGGGCAATATTTGTGGAGAATTTTTATGGACAGTACTTTTCTGAGAATGCCCAAGAGAAGAAAATGGCGGAGTTCATGAGATTTTGTTAGGAGTCAATGACGATAGTTCGGTATGAAGCAGAGTTTTCAAGACTGTCGAGATTTGCTCCAAGGATGGTAGAGAATCCACTGGACAAAGCTCGAAGATTCTGGGATGGGTTGAAACCGGATCTTCGCACTCAGATGCTCCTGCTGAATATTAGGGATTATAGAGAACTGTATGAACGAGCCCAAACTATGGAGAGAGATCAGATGGAAAGGGCAGTAGCATCGGGTTCACAATTTAATCAGAACCGGGGCAATTATTGCTTTGGCAAGAAGCCGATGACCAGCAATAGACGATTTGTTCCACCTCCGAGGAAGAGTATAGGGAAACCAAGCCAGACGCCGAATAGATTCGGGGCTTGTTTTCACTGTGGGAGCTTTGAGCATCAGGTTAAGAATTGTCCCCAGCAACGCCCTTTGGGACCCCCAGGACAACATCAGCAACCCAAAGTGGGAAATCAGGCCAGGAATCTCCCACCGGCTATTTAGGGTAGACCACCTGCACAAGGACGAGTATAGGCAATGGCACGTAAGGATACTGAGGACGCACCGGGCGTGGTCACAAGTACCATTTCTCTCTATGATCATGCTGCCTATGCGTTATTTAATCCCAGGGCAACCCACTCGTTTATCTCAGAACAGTTTATTAGATTGATTGGTAGGGAGCCCGTATTACTTGAAAGTATGTTATGTGTGACGACCCCACTGCATGATAAGATGTTAGTATCATTGGGGTGCTTGGATTGTAAAATTGTGATTAGGAATGTAGAGGAAAGGATCGATTTGGCTGTGTTAGCCATGTATGATTTCGATGTGATCATCGGTATGGATTGGCTAACGAAACAGAAAGCCGTTATGGATTGCGGCAATAGGATGATCCAATTCAATTCGATTGAACATCCTAGGTTTGAATTTCAGGGAAACTGAGGAGAAACCTCGATCCCTTGGATCTCATCAGTAGAGGCGACTAAGATGCTCGATGAAGGTTGTGAAGGGTACTTGGTGAATGTGAATGATTTGACAATGGAGGAACTTAAATTGGAAGAAATCCCTGTAGTGTGCAACTTCCCTGAGGTTTTTCCTTAGGAATTACCGGGCTTACCGCCAAAACGGGAAGTAGAGTTCGTAATAGAATTGGCCCCAGGTATTGAGCCGATTTCTAAAGCCCCATATCGGATGTCCCTATCGGAGTTAAAGGAGTTGAAAGTCCAGATGTAGGAACTGTTAGATAAAGGATTCATTCGTCCTAGTGCATCTCCATGGGGAGCGCCAGTCCTGTTCGTGAGGAAAAAGGACGAAATGTTGAGACTCTGTATAGACTATAGGCAGTTGAATCTGATGACTATAAAGAATAAATATCCACTGCCAATGATTGACGACTTGTTCGATCAATTACAATGAGCATCAATGTTCTCCAAGATTGACCTTCGGACTGGGTATCATCAGTTGAGAATTCGGAAGGAGGACATACCCAAGACTGCCTTTAGGACGAGGTACGGGCATTATGAGTTTACAGTCATGTCCTTCGGGTTGACGAATGCCCCCGCAGCTTTCATGGATCTGATGAACAGAGTTTTTAAGAAATTCCTGGACCAGTTCGTTATTGTCTTCATCGACGATATTCTGGTATATTCAAAGAGTCCAGAAGAACACGAAATGCATTTGACTGAGGTACTACGGACATTAAGGGAGCACACATTTTATGCGAAGCTCGGCAAATGCGAATTTTGGCTTAGAAAAGTAGCATTCCTTGGACATATAGTATCGGGAGAAGGAATATCTGTGGATCCGACTAAGATTGAGGTAGTGCTTAAGTGGCCCAGACCGACATCAGTGACGGAAATAAGGAGTTTCTTGGGATTGGCCGGCTATTATCGACGTTTGTAGAAGGATTCTCATCGATAGCCATGCCACTAACACGATTGCTGAAGAAGGAAATTAAGTTTGAATGGGATGACAAGTGCGAATGAAGATTTCAGGAACTAAAATATAGACTGACGACAGCCCCAGTATTAACTATTTTGTCAAGATCTAGTGGATTTGAGGTCTACAATGATGCTTCACTTCAAGAACTTGGTTGTGTATGAAGTGGCTAGCACAGGTCACCTAGAGAGGGGTGAATAGGTGATCCTGAACAAAACTTATAAATTTGCGCGGAAATATAACAAATAAAAGAAGAGTCTAAATAAAATTCAAATTCAAGTTAGATCAGATAAAAGAACTTCTGAAGTGCAAAAAGTAAAGAGAGAGATGAGGAAAAGAGAATCTGCACACAGATGTATAGTGGTTCGGCTTATGGTAAGCCTACATCCACTCTCCCACGTTTACAGCCTACTGGCTGGATTTCACTATGTAATCAAGAGAAATTTTACAGACTTTGAGTCTCAGAACTATTGTGTATGATATGACTCTCTATCTCACACAAATACTCTTTACAAAGTAACCCTCAAGATCTTAATCTTAAGTTCAGAATGACAAGAGAACAGATTGGAGTAAACTCAGACTTTGGACTTGTTGAATCTTGAATCTCTCTTCCTTCTGTTGCTCATGTTCTCCTTAAATACTCCTCTTCATCCACACTAGCCGTTGGACAACTCACAGAGGATCATCTTCCAATTTTCACCTTGGACAGATTTGTAAACTAAGGATTGAGTAGCCGTTAGTTGATAGATTCTGAATCCCACTGATTCTGGTCGCCCATACAATAAGAATCTTGGTTTCCAAAAATAGAGTTTTTGTCCGTTGTAAATCATTCTTATCTTAGTATTTGATTGTCAATCAATTTGATTACGATTGAACAAACCAATACTTTCCTTCTGTGAAATCCATGCCAGATCACTAGCTGTTATTCTTCGTTCTGAGTTTTGCTTCTGAAGAATTACTGCGTCTTCGTCTGCTTCTGAAAAATTTCAGCTTCTGCATCTACTTCTGAAAAATCTCAGCTTCTACGTCTGCTTCTGAAAAATTTCAGCTTCTGCGTCTGCTTCTGAAAAATTTCTCTGAATCTCATAACTTTAGCTTTTGTGGGTCTTCAAGAACTTATAGAGTCTGAATTATTTCTCCGTCTGGAAAATATCTCAGAACTTAAATAATTCTTCTTAACTTGTAAAATCTGAAAAACTTCATACTTAGCTTCCAGAATATATATTCCTGAAATGAGAAGATTCAGAATAAGTATCAGATTTACAAACATTATGGAAGGTTTTGTCAACTTCAAAATCAGTAGGAGTTTTCCTCAACAATCTCCCCCTTTTTTATGGTGACAAAACTTTCATGCAGATTGAATCAATTTAAAATAAATTGGAAGTAAACAATCATATTCAGCGCATTAAATCACAGATTGAAAGATCAAAATCTGTGCTTCTTTTCTTCCTTTGTCTATAACCTGTATTGAATCTGCATATAAATTCTCCCCCTTTTTGTCATCAGCAAAAAGATAAATATAAAGAATATAAAGCATTGATATTAAGTGAATAACCAGTCTGAACAAATAATGTTAATAAGTTTACAGACCAACAAATAAATTTTGGAAGAGAAGTTTTGAACAGGCTATGTTTTAGAAGGTGTTCGAATCAGTTGAAAGTTTTCCAAGATAGAGACAGCCTTCTCAATCTTCGAACGGCATTGACCCACTGCTTTCTCCATGTTGGATGAGCATTGAGCAATGGCCTCCTCCAGTTCTGCTTTGTCTGCAGCTGCTTGAAGTCGTTGAGTGTGAGAGTTTTCCTCAACCATTTTCTGCAGATGCTTGACTTCTTGTTCCAGTGAAGTTTGTTTGTCTTTGATTTCAAGCAGAAGTGTGAGGATGTTCTGATAAGTAGAAAACTGTTCTTGGACATTTTCTGGCGCAGACTGTTCGAACTCCTGGGTTGCTTCTGTTGGAATCTCCCCCTGAACAGGTGCTTGCTCTTCAGATGGTTCAGAAACATTTGGAACTGGTTCAGAAACATGTTCTGGAACATTAGCATGTCCTGTATTAAGGTGTTCTTCTTCTGCTTCATCACTTTCATCATGCAGAAGGATTTTTCTTTTCTTGTACACCTTCAGTGGGACTGGAGATTCTTTCTTGCTTCCTAACCTCTTTTTCTGCTCCGTTTGTCTGATATTTGACCTACCATCAGAAATAGCCTCAGCCTCTTTTCCCTTGAACTTTTCCCTGATATCATCAAATTGTTTCATCTTGGAGAGCATTTTCTCCCCAACAAACATACAGGGGACACTGTTCAGTTGCAAGTCAGTAGGAATTGATATTTTAAGGAACATAAAAATTCGTGATATCAATGCACCGTATGGTAGCTGTCCCTTATCCTTTTGTAGTGTCCTGTACATGTGAAATATGATGACATGAGGTAAGGAAAAAGGTTGACCTTTCAAAAGAGCCCAGATGAATTTAATCTCAGATTTGGACAGGTCAGTTTTTTAGGCTGCTTTTGGCTTCAAATAGTTGATGATGATCTTGTGCAGTATGATGGATCTTTTGGACAAGTCAGAATAAGAAAGATGCCTCTTGGATTCTAGAGTAAGATTGGATTTTTCAGAAGCTACCCTGGAAGCTTTTTCATAGCCTACCTCCAATGGAATGAATTTGGAGTATTTTGCTCCAATTATTTTTGCTAACAGGTCAGCCTTAATATCAAACTTCTTGTCACCAACGGTGAACTGGAGCCAGTTGGGTGACAGAATTGAAAGATTGGAGTAAAAATAGGCTGTTAACTCATAATACACAGATGCAGATTGAAGGCAAAACTCATAAATGCCTTGTCTTTCGAACAGATGTTGGACCAGAACATCAGCCTTCTCTAAACAAGCGAAATCCACAGTTCTGTGATTCATAACACCCCGAGCGAGTAAAAGCCTATAACATGTATGGTGCTCAGCACTTCTAAACAATCCACCTGTCCCCGGCATTCTAGATGCTATCCCCAATTTCTTTTCAAAAAGCTCGAAGAACCGAGCATCATCTTATGGAACAACAAACTTTGAGGAGGATTTAGGGCTTACCACAGGCTTTGTTACAGACTTTGTTACAGACGGAGTGCATGGTTCTCCGACTTTTTTTTCCCCTTTCTGGAGCGATGCAAAGTAGGGGTTGTGTTAGCAGAGGTGCGATCAGTCCCAGCAGAAAGCTTAGAATACTCTTGGACAAGATGAGTTTCCGACCGAAAATGGTTGTCTTTGAGACATTTTAGAAGCGTCTCAGCAGCAGCATTACCCCTCTTCAACCTTTGATAATTTTTCCATAAGAGTTTGATGTTTTTAAAAGCGAAAATTTTTGTCACCTTCTGGTTTGGATGAAGACGATCGAGGCGGTGGCGTAGCATGAGCAGTTTCTTCGAGATGATCCGACTCTATGTCTGATAACTCCATAAACTCTGGCGAAGCAGAAGATTTAGATTCTTGATTCAAGATACGTGAGGATCTTCTCTTGAAAGGCATTTTGAAGTTTTCTTGATCAAAAAGTTTTGATCTTTGGAGAAGGAAGACGAGGAGGGTCTCTGAGAGTCGAAAAAGGTTTGAGCAGAAAATTGTACTGATGAGGGTTTTGGAAAGAGACGAAAAGGTATATAAGCGTGAAAGACCGATTTTTGGGAATAAAAGGTTATTTTAGAAAGTAAGAAATAAGCCAAAGTAAATAGAAAGGAAATATATTTTCTGAAGCATAAAAGATCTGAACATTATCAGATAATATTTTAAGCTCAAATAAACAGATAAGTTTGAATACATACCTGATTTGCTTCCAAATATAATAAATATGAACATATCCTGCCAAAAATATTCCCGCCAAAATTTAAACTGTGTACGTACCGTTCATGAGAGTCTGGAAAATGTTCAGACCGAGATCACTTGAGTCTGAAGAATATTCCTATCTTTCAAACACTTCGAGAAGGATTAGTAATGCACAGTTTGTTTCTAATAAATTCGAAAGACGATTTATCAAGAGGTTCTGTGAATATATCAGCTAGTTGATTCTTATAATCAATAAATTGAATATTCACATCACCATTTTGCACATGATCTATAATAAAATAATGTTTGATCTCAATATGCTTGGCTCGAGAATGAAGAATAGGATTCTTAGTGAGATTAATGGCACTGGTATTGTCACATCTGATTGCAATATTTGAGTCTTCAACAGCAAAATCTCGCAACTGCTGCTTCATTCATAGAATCTGTCCACAGCAACTTCCCAAGGCTACGTATTCTGCTTCTACTGTTGATAGTGCGACTGTGTTCTGCTTCTTTGAATACCAAGATACTAACATCTTTCCAAGAAGTTGGCATGTACCTGTAGTGCTTTTCCTATCCACTTTACATCTAGCTAAGTCAGCATCTGAATAACCAGTAAGAGTAAAATCTGAATCTTTGGAATACCAAAGACCTAGCATAGGATAAGTTCCAATGTATTTGATTATCCTCTTTACTGCAGAAAGATGCGATTCCTTTGGATCTGACTGAAATCTCGCACACATACAGACGCTAAAAAGTATGTCAGGTCTAGATGCAGTAAGATATAATAGAGAACCTATCATGCTTCTATATACCTTCTGATCAACCTTTTTACCATTTACATCTTTGTCTAGCTTGGATAATTGTGACATTGGAGTGTCTGTCTTCTTGCAATTTTGCAGACCAAACTTCTTGACTATCTCCTTGGCATACTTTTCTTGGCAAATGAAGGTACCATCTTTCATTTGTTTCACTTGTAAGCCAAGAAAGAATGTTAGTTCTCCCATCATGCTCATCTCGAATTCGTTCTGCATATTTTTAGAGAATTCCTTGCAAAGTAATTCGTTAAAAGATCCAAAGATAATATCATCAACATAGATTTGAACAAGTAGAAAATCCTTACCCTTTTTCTTAACAAATAGAGTTGTATCTACCTTACCCTTTGTGAAATCATTTTGCAGAAGGAAATTACTTAACCTTTCGTACCAAGCTCTAGGTGCCTGTTTCAAACCGTAAAGAGCCTTTTTGATTCTGTAAACATAATCAGCCTTTCTTGATTCTTCAAAACCAGGTGGTTGTTCCACATACACTTCTTCTTTGATGTATCCATTTAGGAAGGCACTTTTCACGTCCATCTGAAAAAGTTTGAAGTTATGGAAACAAGCATAAGCTAATAATAGCCGAATGGCTTCTAACCTTGCAACTGGTGCATATGTTTCATCATAATCAATGCCTTCTTCTTGAGAATAACCTTTTGCAACCAGTCTTGCCTTGTTTCTTGTAACCTTCCCTTTATCATCCAGTTTGTTTCTGAATACCCATTTTGTTCCAATTACTGGATAGTTTTTGGGTCTTGGCACAAGCTCCCATACTTCATTGATTCTGAACTGCTGAAGTTCCTCTTGCATAACTTCTATCCAGCTTTCATCTGATAAAGCTTCTTCAACATCTTTTGGTTCTATTTCAGATATCAATGCCAAGTTGCTAATGTATTCCTTCTGTTTGGATCTGGTTTTGATACCATCTTCTATTTCTCCAATGATGAGGTTTTTCGGATGACTGGACTTATGTTTCCAGTTCTTGTCATATCTTTCCTTCTAAATATTTGCAGACTCTAAATTTTCTGGTTGAGTCTGTATTTTGTCTTCTTTTCCTTCATTCACAGAGTCTTCGATCTTTTGAGACTCTAGATGACCTTCAGAAGACACTTGAATGTGGAGAGATGATTCGGATTCATCTTTGTGAGTCTGAATATTTTCTTCAAACCTTACATTCATTGTTTCTTCCACAATTTGAGAATTTTTGTTGAATACTCTATATGCTTTGCTTGTAGTAGAATAACCAAGTAGGAATCTTTCATCTGCTCTATCATCAAACTTCCCAGGGTGATCATTTGAGTTTTTGAGAATAAAGCATTTACAACCAAATACTCCAAAATATGAAATATTGGGCTTTCTACCTTTGTAAAGCTCAAAGAGGGTTTTCTCAAGAATGGGTTTGAGAAAAACTCTGTTAATAATATAACATGCTGTAAAAACTGCATCTGCCCAAAAATGAAAAGGAATCCTGCTTTCAATCAACAAGGTTCTTGCCATTTCTTGCAAGGAACGGTTTTTCCTTTCCACAATACCATTTTGTTCTGTATGGAGTAGAAAAATTATGTTGAAAGCCATTTTCCTCACAAAAAGTCTGAAAAACTTTGATTTTCAAATTCTCCCCCATGATCAGTTTTAATGCAGGAAATGGTATAGCCCTTTTCATTTTGAACTCTTTTTGCAAATTTTGTAAAATATGAAAATGCTTCATTTTTATGAGCAAGAAAGAACACCCATGTAAATCTAGTGAAATCATCAACAATAACTAAACAATATTTCTTACCACCAATGCTTTGTGTTCTGGTTGGTCCGAACAGGTTCATATGAAGAAGCTACAAAGCACGATTAGTAGAAACATGATATATGGATTTGAAAGAGCTTCTTACTTGTTTTCCTAGTATGCAGGCATTGCATAGGTCTGTCTTTCTGTATTTCAAATCTAGTAAACCTCGAACCAGTTTCTTGTTAGAGATTTTTGAGATTTGTTTCATACTGATGTGTCCCAACCTTCTGTGCCAAAGATCTTCATCCTCTTTGATTGAAATTAAGCAATGATTGGAGTTTGGATCAACATCCAGAAGATAAATATTGCCATGTCTCCTTCCTGTGAATGTTTGAGAAGAATCTTTGCTTGTTCCTGAGCATGTATCTTCTTGAAAGTTGATTCTGAATCCTGTATCAAAAAGCTGGCTTATGCTGATCAAATTGTAGTTGAGTCCTTTTACCAACGACACGTCATTGATTCTTAGTCCTCCAATATCAACTGTTCCTTTGCCGATGATTTGTCCTTTAGTATTTCTTCCAAAGGAAACTTTTACACCCTTCAGACTTTGAAAATCAGCGAATATGCTTGGATCTCCTATCATATGTCTAGAGCATCCACTGTCTAGATACCACTTTCTTTTTCTCTTTGTGGTAATCTGCAAAAAATACAACATCTCAAGTTTTCTTTGGTACCCAAATTTGTTTGGATCCTTGAGTATTAGTATAGGCTGTCTTAACAAAATCTCTTCGAACAGGTCTCCAGACCTTAGGAATTCTCAAAATGTTGCGGATCTCCACATTTTGAGCATCTGAGTGCACTCCGCCCAACAGGTTTTACAAAATTCCTTTTGAAATGATTTTTGTAAACTTATCTAGAAGGTCTTTGTCTTAATCTCTCTTCGACTTTTGGAAAATCGATTAAGCTATCACTTTCCTTTACAAATCCAAGACCAGATTTGTTATAGTAAGGAATTTGAATGGAAAGGATATGTTTCAAAGTTTCTGAGCCCTTTGAAAAATTTGAAGTAATTTTTGAAATTTCCTTTTTCAAAACATCATTCTCTTTGGAAAGAAAATCTCGACTTTCCTTGATTTGATGAAACTCTTTTTGAAGAAAATCGATCCTTTCTTTTTTAGAGACATCCTGTTGCCGTAGTGAAGAATTTTCCTCTTTCAAAGAAAAGATTCTTTTAAGAGCAGTCTTGAATTCAAAGCACAATTCATCAATATAGTTTGACACTTTGATAGACATTTCAGAAGGTTTTACCTCAATTTCCACTCTAGGATCAGAATCAGAATCTGAGTCTGAATCTGACTTTGCCATCAGACAGACATCTTCATCACTATCTTCACATTCTGTGTCACTCCAGGTTTCAGCCTTTAAGGCCTTCTTTGCTTTCTCGAATTTGGTCTTCTTTTTTAGAAGTGGACAGTTTGGCTTGATGTGTCCACGTTTCCTAATGTGAAAGCAAATTATATCCTTTGATCTCTCTGTTTCATCGAGAGACTTCTTGTTCTCAAAAGGCTTCTTTCCTTTGAGGTTTCTTTCTCTAATTTTCATTTTCTTGTACTTCTTTATGAAGAGAGCTAGTTCTTCATCATCAACATCTACATCTTCAGTGTCTGCATCAGAATCATCGTTAGTTTTCAAAGCAATTGACTTATTACCTCTAGATTCGTTTTGCTCATTCTGTTTCTCAGTTTCATATGATTGAAGAGTTCCAATCAATTTATTCACTGATAGAGGCTTAATCCTGTGTGTCTCTCGAAGAGATGTTTTGATGTTGTCCCATTGTTCTGTCAGTCCTCTCAGAAGTTTGTTTACTTTCAATGCATCAGGAACTGGCTGTTCTTGATAAGCAATACCGTTTACTATGTCAGTAAACCTGTCATAAAAATCAGCAATTAGTTCTCCAAGCTTCATTTTGAAAGATTCATATTGGCCAAGCAAAATATTGATCTGAGTTTCCTTGGCTCGATTTGTTCCTTCGTACGTAACATAAAGAGTATCCCAGATTTCTTTTGCAGAATCACAAGCAGCAATTTTCTTATACTCAATAGGAGATAATGCACAATAAAGAGAATAAATTGCTTTTGAATCTAAAGTCTCTCTTTTAGCTATCTCAGTTTGAGATAGAGGAGGATCTGCTGGCTTGCTTGCATCTGCCTTTTCTTTTGAATATGAAGACTTTGGATTGACTCCTCTGATAACCACATCCCATTGCATGCGATCGATTGATTTGATGAATGCCTTCATCTTGTTTTTCCAGATGCTATATTTTTTGCCATCGAAAAATGATGGTCTGTTGTTACTCTGTCCTTCAATGAGCCTTGGAGCACCATAGCTAGCCATATAAATCGTTAGCTCAGAAGCAAAACACTTCAGTAAAATGAGCAACCTGCTCTGATACCAATTGAAGTGGCTAGCACAGGTCACCTAGAGGGGGGTGAATAGGTGATCCTGAACAAAACTTATAAATTGGCCCGAAAATATAACAAATAAAAGAAGAGTCTGAATAAAATTCAGATTCAAGTTAGATCAGATAAAAGAACTTCTGAAGTGCAGAAAGTAAAGATAGAGATGAGAAAAAGAGAATCTGCACACAAATGTATAGTGGTTCGGCTTATGGTAAGCCTACGTCCACTCTCCCACGTTTACAGCCTACTGACTGGATTTCACTATGTAATCAAGAGGAATTTTACAGACTTTGAGTCTCAGAACTATTGTGTATGATATGACTCTCTATCTCACACAAATACTCTTTACAAAGTAACCCTCAAGATCTTGATCTTAAGTTCAGAATGACAAGAGAACAGATTGGAGTAAACTCAGACTTTGGACTTGTTGAATCTTGAATCTCTCTTCCTTCTGCTGCTCATGCTCTCCTTAAATACTCCTCTTCATCCACACTAGCCGTTGGACAACTCACAGAGGATTATCTTCCAATTTTCACCTTGGACAGATTTGTAAACTAAGGATTGAGTAGCCGTTAGTTGATAGATTCTGAATCCCACTGATTCTGGTCGCCCATACAATAAGAATCTTGATTTCCAAAAGTAGAGTTTTTGTCCGTTGTAAATCATTCTTGTCTTAGTATTTGATTGTCAATCAATTTGATTACGATTGAACAAACCAATACTTTCCTTCTGTGAAATCCATGCCAGATCACTAGCTGTTATTCTTCGTTCTGAGTTTTGCTTTTGAAGAATTACTGCGTCTTCGTATGCTTCTGAAAAATTTCAGCTTCTGCATCTACTTCTGAAAAATCTCAGCTTCTACGTCTGCTTCTGAAAAATTTCAGCTTCTGCGTCTGCTTCTGAAAAATTTCTCTGAATCTCATAACTTTAGCTTTTGTGGGTCTTCAAGAACTTATAGAGTCTGAATTATTTCTCCGTCTAGAAAATATCTCAGAACTTAAATAATTCTTCTTAACTTGTAAAATCTGAAAAACTTCATACTTAGCTTTCAGAACATATATTCCTGAAATGAGAAGATTCAGAATAAGTATTAGATTTACAAACATTATGGAAGGTTTTGTCAACTTCAAAATCAGTAGGAGTTTTCCTTAACAGTGTATTGATGCAGCATGGGAAAGTAGTCGCGTATGCGTCACGTCAGTTGAGGCCACATGAGTTGAATTATTCGACACATGATTTAGGACTGGCCGCCATTATTTTCGCTCTCAAAATCTGGAGACATTATTTGTGCGGGGAAAAGTTCCAGATTTATACAAATCACCAAAGTCTTAAATACCTATTCTCACAGAAAGAGCTGAATATGAGGCAGCGTAGATGGATGGAACTTCTGAAAGATTATGATTGTGATATCATGTACCATCTTGGAAAGGCATATCAAGTGGCGGATGTGCTAAGTCGCAAATCAAGCATGGCGCACATGATGATTAAGGAGTGGACATTACTGGAGAGACTCCGAGATTTCGAGTTTAAATTTGAATTAAGCCATGTGTCAAATCTGCTGGCTACTTTGAGAATCGAGCCTGAGGTTCAGACCAAGATTAAAGCGCTATAATTCACGGATCAGGAAATTCAAAAGATCGTAGAGATGGATGCCGCTACAAGGAAGCCAGATTTCCAAGTATTTGACGATGGAATTTTGAAATTCAGAGGACGTTGGTGTATGCCCGACAATACCAAGCTTAAGGAAGAAATATTAAGAGAAGCTCATCGTAGCAATTATAGTATTCACCCTGACAGCACGAAGATGTATCAGAATTTGCGACAACATTACTGGTGGAATGGAATGAAGACGGATGTGGCCAGATATGTGGCTAAGAATTTGACATGTCAGCAGGTAAAGGCGCAACATTGCAAACCTAGAGGACAGCTGCAACCGTTGGAAATTCTCGAGTGGAAATGGGAACATATCACCATAGACTTCGTAACCGGATTACCAAGAAGCCAGAGATGGCATGATTCCATTTGGGTGATTGTGGATCGACTCACGAAGTCAGCACATTTATTAACAGTACGAAAGGATTTTGAATTAGAAAGGTACGCAGAACTGTACGTGAGACAGATCATCAGATTGCATGGAGTACCAGTGACGATCACTTCGAATCGTGACCCAAGGTTTACGGCAAATTTCTGAAAAAGTCTACAAACGGCCTTGGAAACAAAAGTACAATTCAGTACAGCTTACCATCCGTAGACTGATGGTCAATCAGAAAGGACGATTCAGACTTTCGAAGACATGCTGAGGGCTTGCGTGCTGGATTTTCAAGGAAAATGGGAAGAACAACTGCATTTGGTAGAGTTTGCATATAATAACAGCTATTAGCAGAGCATTCAGATGGCCCCATTTGAAGCCTTGTATGGTAGAGCATGTAAGACTCCATTGTGCTGGGACAAAGTAGGTGAATGGAGTATTACTGGCCCAGAATTGATACAGCAGATAGCGGAAGTTGTCAAGATTATTCGGGAAAGATTAAAGACAGCCCAAAGTCGCCAAAAAAGCTATGCCGATCGGAGACGACGACCTTTGGAGTTCTAAGTAGGAGATCGTGTATTCCTCAAGGTGTTGCATATGAAAGGGTTATCACGATTCGGCAAGAAAGGAAAACTAAGGCCGAGGTTTATTGGACCGTTTGAGATTTTGGAAAAGATTGGCGATATGGCGTATAGGCTTGCCCTGCCACCTAACTTGTCTCAGGTGCACAACGTTTTCCACGTGTCAATCTTGAGAAAGTACGAGCTAGATCCGACACACGTTCTGAAATATGAAGAAATAGACGTAGACGACAAGATGTCGTACATGGAGAGACCAATCAGGATTAAGGATCGGATAGATCGAGTACTGCGGAATAAGACAATCCCGATGGTTAAAGTAGTCTGGGAGCACCACGGGACAGAAGGCGCTACATGAGAAAGCAAAGAGGCCATACGACGTCAACACCTCCAGCTGTTTGAGGAGCAAGATTAGAGTACAAATTTTGGAAACAAAATTTTTGTAAGGGGGGAAGAGTTGTAACATCCTAAATTTTGACCCGTTACTATGATCAATAAAGTGCATATTAGTTCTCCTTTGATTTTAGTAAGTCTCGCTCGGACTTGATCAATCACAGGATACTAACCAAATGGGAAAGGCTAAATAGGAACTGGTACGTGGACCGAGGACTCGAACGCGATTGAGCGCTAATTTCGAGTGACGTCGAGGGAACATTTTGAATCAATATGAGCCAATCCTAGGAGGATAACGGATTTGATATAGTTAATAATGTACGATCGGATCGCAGGTGATTCCGCACGACCGAAAGTATACCTGACGAACAAATCCCAAATTCAATTCGAACGATCGTGATCCCTGGTACTAGCGATACTTCCTCTCGTTCTCCTGAAATTCAAGGCCATCACGACTAGGACAATCCTAGGTCGATACACATAACACCTAAATAGCCGCCCGTTAGTGAGAGGCCTTAAGACTTTAAAATGAGCTATTTTGATTCGCGATATTAAGCCCAAACTTTGATATCAAAATTACAAGGGTAAATACGGTTATTTTGCAAGATGGACATCATTTTAGAGTGGCCGCATATGTTTGGAGCTAGTATGGCTGAAAACTGAATTTTCGACAGAAGTTGAAAAAAATTACAATTTTGCCCCTGGGGACTCGATGTCCATTTCCGAGGCACAAATGAAATTATTTTTCGAAATCGATGTCATTTTGGGGTGGCCACGCATGTCTGGAATGCGTGCAGTCAAAAATTAGAATTTCGACCTCGGAACGAAAAATTACAGTTTTACCCCTCCAAACTTTTGGACTGATTTTCGAGGGCTTAAAGGATGAATTTTAAGGATCCAACACCATATTATGCTTGCCATGAATATATAGGACCGGTATGGACAAAAATTGGAATTTCGATTTCGGGATCGGAAAATTACGAAAATGCCCCTAGGTCATTTTTTAGTAATTCCGAATTTTGATCAAATTGTGGGGGTTAACCCAGGTTAATTGAGATTAAACCAGGTCTGGTCAGCCATGGTTAAGGACAAATGACCAATGGGCCCCTAAATTATTGGATTAGATCAAATATGGGCCCTTGGATTAAGGGCAAAGTTGTCCAATTGACTTAGATTTTGACACATGGATCCCACTAAGCCATCTTTGACCTATTTGACCTGAATCTTCTCTCTCTCCCTCTCTTATTTTCTAATCAGTCGAGACACTCTCCTCTCCCATTTCCCTTCTTTCTCACCATTTTCTTCCTTGGACGTTGGCACCGCCGGGAGGCCATCCACGCCGGACCACCGTGCCGGAGCAGCCACCACCGAGCCAGCCACCATCCAGTACCACCATCAGCCACTTTCGTCCCTTGACAGCTACCCACAGCCCCGGTTCCAGCCCCCAAGTCGAGAGGACAGCCACTAATCGCCACCACCGACACCGCCGTGACCATAGGCTTGCCCCCGAGACGCCGCCGCCGATTTGCACCGCGTGTCGGTAATCGGCCGCTCGTCCTCATCGACGCGAGTTTATATTAGGTGAGTACAAACCCCTAAACCCTTAATTAATCTAATTGTGCTTTTTAGAGGATGATTAGGAGGTTAATTAAGCTTAATTAGGTTCTAATCATGTCTAATGTTGTGTGGGATGATTAGGGGACCTAATTAGTGCTTAATGTTATGGTTTAAAGGTAAATTATGGCCTAATTAGTCTGCTGTCCTGGCACTGTTTACCAGTACTGAATTTGCAATAAAATGGCTTAAGTTGTGCATTAAGTGGGTTCATGGATTAAGGTCTTGAATTAAGTATTTGAGAGGCTAATTAGGCTTAGACAAGGCTTAATTAAGTGTATTTGGTGGTTGGGTGGTTAGGATATGTGATTAGGCCCTAATGAGATTGTTTAAGTGTGATTTAGTGCCTAAGGCATAATCTGCCCTGGTACTATTCATCCAGTACCGAATTTGCCTAAGTTTTGCACTAATTGGATTCATTGACTAAGGACTTGGGTTAGGCAAATTTAGGTGTTAATTAGGCTTAGTTAGGGCCTAATTAAGTGTATTTGGTTGTTGGGTGATTAGTGATTGTGATTAGAGCTTTATGAGATAGTTTAAATATGGTTTGGGGCCTAATTGATACTCAGACCTAGTACTGTTCATTCAGTACCGAAAATGCCTAATTTTGTCCAAATTGAGTATTTAATAGATAATGGATTGATGGCGGGAATTTAGGCATTTTAAAGGTCGATTGGGACTTGTCTAAATTCCATTAAGTGGCCCCATGCTGATAAGAACGACTATCGAGATGGAATTGTCCAAGGCGGGCCTTAGGCGCATTAAATTGATTTGTGTAATGAATGCGCAGAATGAACTTGGAGTTGATTGGACTAGAATGGCAATGATTGGGAATGCCGAGATTGAGTGGAATATGTCTAATTTGAGCATAATTGTGCTTGGTGATTTGGCATCGGTAATTAACTTTGAATTCCCGGGCATGTGGTTTATAAGAGTATGTTTTAGCATGCTTGAAATTGAGTGCTTATCGTACATGTCTAGGGTTTTATCAACTGTTGACCTTCGGGTCGGGACTACGGGTTGTTTTATCAACTGTTGGCCTTCGGGTCGGGCCTAGGGTCGTTTTATCAACTGTGGCCTTCGGGTCGGCATAATTGCACGTGATTTGCTTTGAGGTCAAATGTCTAACTTGCAGGGATATGAGATAATGTATTGGGCTATGAGCCCGGAGTGAATTCATGTTGATATACTGGTTCATTGTTTGATGCGTTTTATTTACCCTTTTGGAGGTGCACGTTAACCTAGTTTAGGATTAGTGGTTTATACTTGCTGAGTTTTCTCACGGTTGTGGTAAAACCAACATTTCATATCTCCGGCCATGAATTTCAAAGACGCGCCGCTACGTTTCGAGATCCCTACTCATATCGAGCACACGATGACGGTTCATCCAGTGGGAAATGGCAAAGTGTACCTTAGACATTATACGTTAGTATGGGTAGACGTAGACTTAGCTCACCTTGAGACCCATGAGTACCTAGCTTGGTATTTCAAGGACCGTTTTGAAGATGAGTTCGGTCCAATTAGGTCTGCCGATGTTCCGTTCGTAGGTGAGGGTCAGCTGGATCGTCAGTGTCCATATGGTGATGTAGTAGATGTTGATATGGAGGGCAATCCCGACTCCGAGGTCGAGTACGAGATTGTGAAGGATGAGGAGGAACATGAGGAGCTAGGTGGAGTAGCTTTTGAGCCTGAGGTAGTAGATCCCATTTCAGAGCAGGCAGCTGCCGAGGCCCCTGAGCCTATGGATATAGATGAGGATGAGGAGCAGGACCCGGACCCAGAGACTGAGTCAGAGGTCATGAGTTCCAAGGAGGACTAGGAGCAGTCCGAGAGTTCTTCTGAGTCGTCGGGTTTTGATTCTGACTGGGTACCGTAGGCTAGATATCAACTTTAGGAGCGAGGGCTGACCCTTTTTTACTGTAGCCCTCTGGTAGTTAGTTCGATTCCCTAGGCCACCGATCCCTTTTTGTTTCGTGGCCCTTTTGATGTACCTTTTGTTTATAAATGGATATTGTATATAAGTTTTATAATGAATGTATATATGGTTGCTTTGTTAATTGTCTGGGTGTATATATATATAAGTCGTTTCCGCTTGTGACGTGTTTTCTTTGATTTGGGTTTTTGGGTCGGTGACGTAACCTGGGAGCGTCGCACCACATTTTGACCTATACGCGGATGTTCATGCTTCACGGGGTACAGAGCATTACATCATGTGGTCTCATTACCATTGTCGTTCCTCCGATACATTATACCAACGTTTGTTGTCCCCCTTAAATATCAAAGGATCCCTTCATAGCTTCCCAATGAGTTTTACCATGATGCTTTATATAATGGCTAATTACGATCACATCTAATGAAATGTCAGGCCTAATGCATACCATGGTGTATATAATACTATCCACTGCACTAGAATAATGAACGGCAAAAGGACATTATAAGTGCCATAATTTGTGTACGGCGCTCACTTTAATGCCATAACTTTTTTTCGAATTACTTTGGTGCCAAGTCGAAGGAAAAACGATCATTTAAGTGTCATAACTTTTTTTTGAATTGCTTCGGTGCTAAAATTTTTGAAAAACGATCACTTAAGTGCTAAAATTTTCTAAAACTATCATTTAAGTGCTAAAATTTTTGAAAAATGATTACTTGTGCCAATCTCCGGCGAGACTCCGGCAAGCCACGTCAGCTTCCGAAATTAATAAAAAAAATTGTCACGTCGGATTTCCGGCGAAAAATTGTGTATGGCACTAGAGTTGGCACTTAAGTAATCGTTTTTCAAAAATTTTAACACTTAAGTGATCGTTTTTCAAAAAGTTTAGCACTAAAGTGATCTAAAAAAAGTTGTGGTACCAAAGTGAGCGCCGTACACAAGTTATAGCACTTGTAGTGTTCTTTTGCCAATAATGAACGCAAAACATATACTTCTCCTCCTCCTCAGTCTGCGATGATAATTTATCAAAATGTTTAAAGTGCTTCGTTAAAAGTGTACTTACATATTTCGCTAATTGCATATTAAAACGTACAACAATCTTCTCAATATATATATATATATATATATATATATATATATTTTGAGATAAACATAAAACTCATGCAATCCTATCACGTAAGATCTCCATACCCAATATTTCCTTTAACCTAAATCTTTCATTTCAAACTTAGCACTCAATTGCTTCTTTAGCACATCAATATCAAGCAAATAATTAGCTTCTATCAACATATCATCAATGTATAATAATAGATATATCAAAGACACATCATCCAATCTCTTAAACTAAACATATCTATCCATGAAAGCATCAGAACGCTTATATCACTGTCTAGGATACAGTTTCGACCCATATAAAGATTTCTTCAATAAGCAAACATGGTCTTTCTTCCTTGGAATAGCATATCTCTCTGTCTACCTCATTGAAATCCACTCCTCCAAATCTCCATAAAGAAACACCATTTTTCACATCTAGTTGCTTCAGCTTGAGATCTTATACAACAACTAATGTAATACACGAATAGAAGTATATCTTATCATAGGAGAGAACACATTATTGTAGTTAATGCCATCTTGCTGTGTATACCCCTTCGCAACAAGTCTACCATATACCTTGCTGCCTTGACACTAGAAATACCCTCATTTCGTTTGTAGACCCATTTGCTTCCACAATCTTGTGACTCTTGGGTACTTTAAATAGCTCCAATGTCTAATTTCAATGAAATGATTCTATCACTTTGCTCATAGCTCCCAACCACTACAACAACTCATTATTAGCCATCATCTCAAAGTAAGACGAAAGCTCATCCGTCTCCATCTCGTCACCTACAGTCAACGCATAAGCAATATCTATATAATCATAACATAACGGTGGTTTAATTTGCCTTCTTTGTCTGGTGATAGCTACAGTGGTGCGAGTGTATTGGTTGTTCAATATCACTAATTTCAAGAATTGCGGCCTCATATGCAGTCTCAACCTTTATTACTTTCGAGGTCTTCAGAGTTTCCACTTAAAACTCCACCTCACCATTAACACCGCGATCTATCTACTTTGCTAGTTGTGTCTCAAAACTCCTCTTTCGAGGGATTGCAATCTTGTCGAAGATCACGTCTCTATTAACTACAAATCATATGTTTAGGATCGGTGCACCATAGCCAGTGGCCTTTCATCCTATGTGCATAACCCAAAAATATGCACTTCTTCATCCTTAGCTCAAGCTTACCATCACTCATATGAGCATATGCAAGACATCTAAACACCCATAATCTGGAATAATCAACAAGTTTTCTTGACCATACTTCCTCAATAGTCTTCTACTTAATAGCAGATGATGGAGATCGATTAGCTCAGTAACATGTCATGCTCACTGCTTCGGCTCAAAATTCCTTGCCCAATCTTCTATGTGAAAGCATGCACAGAGCTCACTCAAGTAAAATTCCTTACCCTGCAATGCTTTAGCCAAACCTTGAGTGGTTAATAAAGCCTCCATCTTGACGCTTCATAACTCAAAGTTGTTCCTGCCATCAAACTTCTCAATTTCTACTTTCGCTCTAAACATAATTGCAACAACAGAATTTCCAGATAATAATCAAATAAGCAAAAGCCTTAAATCAAAATAGAGAAAATCTCATCTCAATCTTTGATATCAATAATTGAAAGCGTCCAGCAAAAGCTCAATACCTTTGCCGGGGGAGATTGCCAAGAGAGAGCCCAAATCTGAGCCAGTCAACATATTCAATTGAGTCCATCTTTATACAAAAGCATTAGCCAATGAATATGAGCCAACTTAGATATATTAACTGCTTTGCTTTACATCAATTATCCAATGTGAGACTTCTCTAACACAACTTTAAACCTGTATTTCAACAATTATTGACTAAGAAAGTTGTTGGTCATTTTACATGTTACTACCACGTAATAGTTTTCACCTGTTACCAGGACGAAACATTGTTCCAATTTTTAATATACAGAGCACTTGACTTGTCCAATTTCAACTTACATAGTTGACTCATTTTACATTACACACGCATGTCTTATTTTGTAGAACAAACGAAAGATTTTTTTTAATGACCAAATGAAAAGAGAGAGTGAAATTTTGGAGAATATTGATAACTTCCTTATTACTTGAAGCTTCAATAGCAATCTTCCATAATGAAGAAAGGAACTATCAATTTCATAGCTACTGTAGTGGCCCATGTCTTCTAAATTGGATAAGTTAATTTGTACTTTCATGCGAAGTGCGACTCACAAATGTGACGACAAATGATAGAAACAGCTAGCAACATCTATCACAAAGTAAATAAGTATGTGAAGGAATATACAAATAGAGAGAGAGATTTCACTTAGTAAATAAACTGTTGCAATCGAAAGCTTTCTTGAGCTAGCATGGTAATCATCATCACGATCAACAATTTTTCAATTATCCTGTCCACCACGTAAAAATAGGATATCCTCCAAAATTGCTTCAAATGTAATATGACACAAAATACCAAGAGTTCCATCGTGAAACCCAGTCGCAATCCTAAGTAAAACCAAACAACAGTGGAGTCACCTTCATTAGATGATTGCTTGATGGAAGAGGACCAGATAAATTCTTAAAGGAAAGATCCATACAACTTAGAAAGTCTGAATTGGATATGCTAGGAGTGATTTCACCCGATGGATTGTTATTGGATAGATCGAGTGAATCTCAATGTCTCAAGTTGTCAATATCTGAAGGGATTTTTTCGTTCAACTTATTTTGAGAGAGGTTCAAATTCTGAAAACAAGCAAGCATTGTAAGTCCTTCCGATACTTGTCTTTCTAATGCGTTGCTTGAAAGGTCAATGAAAAATAATAATTTGAGCATGCTAGTGAATTCTAGGCTTGTTCCTATTATATTAACACCATAATGAAAAACCTTGACCAGAAACCCCCATACGAAGTAAAAGTGGAATGCAAGAAGCTGTGGAAACAAGGAGGAATGACTCAGAAATATTATCATACGCTAGGCTTAAATACTGGAGATTAGCAAGATGGCATAGCTGTAAAGGAATTGCCCCAAATGAAGTAATTTTCTCTAGATCAATCATCCTAAATGATCGAGATTGTTGTCTAAATGGAAGTATTATACCAGTGAATTGATTGTCATTGATATCAAGGATTACAAAATATAACTTTCGCAAGCATTTTGGAAGCACAACGTTCAAGCCATTTTCATGTGGGCGTACAATTTTTAATCGCTTTGCATAAAGGGTATGGAATTTGACCATTTAACTTGTTGTCTCTAAATGAAATTCATGTCAAATATGTTTGTGACTTCCTCCCACATCAGAGAAGTCTCCCAGACAGTTGATTTTTAGAGAGATTAAGAAAAGTTGCTCTCCTTGAAACTCCCTCTATTTCTGAATGCCGTTTAGATCTTTCTCCATAATTGATTTCTCACTCCTCTTTCGAAACAGAGCAAATTCATCAAAGGTGACATATCTGCTTAACATAAAACCAGGTAAATTTCCCTCACTGCACCATAGCCGATATATCTTCACCTCATGTGTATAGCCTAAGAATATGCACTTCCTTACCCTTGGCTCCAGCGTGCCATCACTCACATCAGCATAAGCAAGGCAACCAAGGATTCTCAATCCGGTGTAATTAGCAGACTTACTTGACCACGTTTCCTCAGGAGTTCTTCAATCAATTATTGTTGGTGGTGTGATCTCTTTACTAATCAACAAGCGGTATTCACTGCTTTAGCCTAGAAATCTTCGTCTAATCTATCCGAGTCATGCCTTGCAAGACCCATTAATTGGTCAAGACATCAAATGCAACCAATTAATAATTGTGTGAAGCATGTGAAATAATTGGCTCTTCCTGCAAATGTGGCCAAGCATATGAAGTTGCCTGAGTGCATTGCTTTGTATGGTATTGGATAGGGGAAAATTAGAATCATACCGGTTGGAATTATAAACAACCATGAGCAATAGTACTGTGAAAAATCGAAAAATGTGTTCTTTATTTAGAAAAAGATAAATATTGGATAGGATATAATCCAGATTTCCGTGCAATGAAAAAAATATGGACATTAGGTCTGTCACTGTAAATTTGAACATTGGTCAGGAAGTGTCAGATTTTGTTGGTAAACTAAATGGACCCAAAACTTATTTGGCCGATTAGTTATTAGTTATTACTATCGAAACAATGATTCTTTTAACCTTAAGGTTGGTGCAGTTGATTGCACCCTTGGGAAATTTCCAACTGAGGAGCGAGAGCAGCCCGTTCAAATTTCACCGATTACATGCGGACTTTTTTTTATTAGGGTCACTTAAATAGACCAAAATTCTAGACTTAATCGATTCGTGGGACTTGTAAGTTATTTCATGGGTAACTAGATGAATTTGCCTATATCAAATTCAATAAGAGATAATTAACTGCATTGTTACCAAAATGCTAAAGAAATAATGAATTTACCACTATTTAAGAATAATAAAATGTTGGAACCCTTTGCCGTTGCGTAGGAATCGCCGATATGAAGTTATCGCTTGGCGTACATAGTAAAAGAACTAATCGAGTCACAAAATCATTAGAGATCATACTAGGAGGTGAAGTAATTCTAGTATACAAAAGTTGATCTTGTATATTACTTGACGAAAAAGAAAAAGAAAGAGGTAAATGATAAGCATGTCGATCATGTCCGAACAGTCTAAGAATTTCGAACTTAATACCCGATCAATGCAACTACGAGGGGGTCCAATCGAGTAATCCATTGTGAATCCTCCAACGCCAACGTAGATCATGAGCCCTTTATAGGACTGTAAGAGATGATGCAATCACAATAACTAAATTTACATACGGTTTTTTTTTTGTCGAAATTTATATATCGTTTGAACGTCTATAAATGGTTCATAATTACCTATATCTTGATCAAAATCATTTAGGGTACAATAACGTGCAAAGTGGATCGACCTTTGACATGAACCTCCATGAACTTTGCTAACCGAAACGATATAAAGAAGCGAGCATTGCATCAGAGAAAGTCAAGCCTATTGACTAGACTCCCACCAACAATGTGCTGGATAACGTGGAGGACTGTCATTGGCTTGACCATCCAGAGCATGAGGATCTTTGTCAAACCTGTAATACCCGCCATTTTCGAATATCTGTTGTCATGCTCATTCAGACCTTCTAATCTTCCATTGAAGGGACAGAGAAGAGAGAGAGATGTCCAAAAAAAAACAAGTCGAAAGAAGATCTGTACAACGACCAACAACGACCAATTTAGCCTCCGAGCTTTCCTCTTAACCGTCGACACTCTCCTGAGTCCATCTTCTCATATTATTGCCCTCATGCGTTTGCCGAAAAGCAGCTGTTGGCACCTCCTCCTCGGCAAGGAAGAGGTTTCAAATATGCTCCGCATCGCTGATCTTCTTCTCCGAGCTTCTACATACTTCCAACCAAGAGAAAGTTCGGTTTTGCTGGCTCTCGTCGGAACAATGTCGGCAAGGGCGGGCCAATTGCTAACGGTTGTGCTTCTGTCCGCATTGGTGTTGTTGGCGGCCGCTGAGGACGGCAGGAACAAGTTGCAGGGAGTGACTTATGACGGGAGGTCACTGATCATCAATGGCAAGAGAGAGCTGCTCTTCTCGGGATCCATCCATTACCCTCGGAGCACCCCCGATGTAACCCCTTTCGAAATCAAACTCATCTTTTGTTCGAAGTATATCCCCAGCCAAGTTTAATGGGTTTTCTTTTTATTTCTTTTTTAATCGGGATGCAGATGTGGCCTGACCTTATTAGCAAGGCGAAGCATGGAGGATTGAACGTGATCCAGACATACGTGTTCTGGAATGTTCACGAGCCCGTTCAAGGCCAGGTGATTGAACCGGAAGTTACACTAACTGAATTCCATGAAATCATGTCGCCGATTGAATTTTAAGCAATCATATCCATATTTATTCTGCAGTTCAATTTCGAAGGAAACAATGATCTGGTAAAATTCATCAAGATGATCGGGGAGCATGGTATGTACGTCACCCTTAGAGTTGGGCCATTCATTCAGGCCGAATGGAATCACGGGTACAATTCTGCTCTCTCTCTCTCTCTCCCTCTCAAGCACAAATCTCATCGATACTTCAATCTTATCTAGAGGACTTCCATATTGGTTGAGGGAGGTTCCGGACATCACATTCCGTTCAGACAATGCACCGTTCAAGGTAATCTATTGCTCCGAGCCTGAATTTACCTTTTTGTGAATCCTACTGGTTGACTCATCTGATCGGATCTTTCATCTTTCAGTACCACATGGAAAGGTATGTTAGGAAAATCATAGACATGATGAAGGAAGAGAAATTGTTTGCTTCCCAAGGAGGTCCCATCATTCTGGCTCAAGTATGTTTCCAATAGTATCATGAACTGTCCTCCCTAGAGCTCTATATGAATTTTCTGCTCTTTCTTGTTTCCATAATCGTCTGATATTTATATTTGGTTATACAGATTGAAAACGAGTACAATCATATTCAACTCGCTTATAAAGAGCTAGGAACCCGGTATGTCCAATGGGCTGGAAACATGGCTCTTGGTCTTAATATTGGAGTTCCATGGATCATGTGCAAGCAAAAGGATGCTCCCGGTCCAGTGGTATATAGATGATATATTCCTTTATTTTGACAAAAACGATCTTTCAAGAATGAATGAAACCTAGAAATTCCATGGCAGTTGGGTAAAATGGAGAAGCCATATTTTCACAGAAACACGTTGGCTCCTACTAGTAGAAGAAAACATTATTGTATGCTACACTTCTATGTTGTTCATAAAGTGGACGTGTATATCAGATTAATACATGCAACGGAAGGCACTGTGGTGACACTTTCACCGGCCCAAACAGCCCGAACAAGCCAACTCTCTGGACAGAGAACTGGACTGCTCAGTAAATATCGATGTTTCAAAGATTTTACTTTACGCTGATGCTAACGTGCCCCCTTTTCTCAACTATGATGAATGATTGCAGGTATCGAGTATTTGGAGATCCACCATCCCAAAGATCAGCAGAAGATATTGCTTTCTCTGTTGCACGTTTCTTTGCTAAGAACGGGACTTTAAGCAACTATTACATGGTATGAGGGTGTTTGAACTTCCTTACAACATATTATCAGTAGTTAATCGCTTTGCTTTGATAGCATTCATGCCTGCAATAATTTACTCATAAACTATATTTGCAGTATCATGGTGGAACAAATTTCGGCAGAACTAGTGCCATTTTCACAACCACCCGCTACTATGATGAAGCTCCTCTTGATGAATATGGTAGGCATACCCAAAAAAAAAGAAATATTTCTCTATGGTCATAGACTAAGCTTCTTTTGTAATAACCCTTAATTTTATTTAGGTTTGCAGAGGGAACCCAAATGGGGCCATCTCAGGGACTTGCACAAGGCTTTGAGATTATGTAGGAAGCCATTGTTGTGGGGTAACCCAAGCGTACAACTGCTTGGAGCAGACGTTGAGGTACTTATGAAACTCTAGTTTTAGAAGATGAAGGAGGAAGAACATGGCTACTAACTTGGACAATTATTCCATGCAGGCCCGAACTTATGAGATCCCAGGGACCAAAGTTTGTGCCGCTTTCTTGACTAATAACGACACCAAAACGGCACAAGTCACCGAGTTCAGGGGTGAAAGTTACTATTTGCCTCCTCATTCCATTAGCATCCTCCCTGATTGCAAGACTCTAGTTTACAACACACAATCAGTAATGTTGCTTCTTTCTTCACATTACTAGTAATCATTGTATCCCTATATTCGACTAAAGCTCATGAGTTAGCTTGTTCTGATCTTCTAGGTTGCATTTGTAATCCTAAAATGCTTAACGGAAATTTTTCTGTTTCAAAAATTAGATTGTATCACAGCATAATGCAAGGAACTACCGCAGATCAAAGGTTATAGACAACCTTAAGTGGGAGATGTCCCAAGAAGCCATCCCAGACACAGCCAAAGTACCTGTTGATTCTAAGGTACCGGCTGAGCACTTCGGTTTGACAAAAGACACCACAGACTATGCATGGTTTACGACAAGGTATGCTGTTCTTGAGCATCTTAGCCTCTTGAAGATCATATGATGGATGTCTGAGAAAATACTCCTTTACTTAAATGCATCTCCAACTCTATTACACTCTAGAAAAGTGACACATTCATGTAATTGTGACCTCAGTATTGAGGTAAGCCCACGCGATCTACCAGTGCATAGAGATATCGTCCCAGTTCTAAGGGTAGCAAGTCTTGGCCATGCTGTGCTCGCATTTGTAAATGGCGAATACATTGGTAAGTAATCAGAAAGATGGGTAGTTAAATTCTTAGCGGCTAGGCTTGTCTTGGTCTTTATTGACTTATTGTGAAATACTGTAATGGTTCTCAGGAACGGCCCATGGAAGCCACGTTGAGAAGAGCTTCGTCTTTCAGAAACCTGTACACTTGAAGCCCGGGACCAATTACATATCTTTGTTGGGCATGACAGTTGGATTACCTGTGAGAACCTAGCATCTTTTGTAGCATTGTAGTTTAAAGCATCTGAGAATTGGCATCAATATATCTTCCTTGGTTGACACAGGATAGCGGAGCATACATGGAGCACAGATTTGCTGGGCCTCGTTTGGTGACAATCCTTGGTTTGAACACCGGCACACTTGATTTGACACTGAATGGCTGGGGGCATCAGGTACTGAAGAAACTTCTAAACCGATCTTATGATGAAAGAATTATCTTTTGGATGAGCTCGTGAGGAAAATGGAATCAAGACATAAATGATCATGGTGATTAAATTGGAAAAATTGAAGGTTGGCTTGGACGGGGAAAAGGTTCGTGCATACACACAAGCAGGATCGCACCGGGTACAATGGAATAAGGCAAATGGAGTTGGCCCAGCTCTTACTTGGTACAAGGTATGCGAATTTATTTCAGAGACATCACCTGGAAATCTAACATGATAGTGTTAATCAATCAATTATATGAGTCAAGAACAATGCACATAGCCGCATCATCTTGATTGCAGACATACTTCCATGCTCCCGAAGGAAACAGTCCCATTGCTATCCGACTTCCTGGCTTGGGCAAGGGAATGATCTGGGTCAACGGCAAAAGCATTGGCCGCTTCTGGAATTCTTACCTTACTCCTCTTTTGCAACCATCTCAATCAGAGTAAGCAATTACTGGTGCACCGCCTCCTTAGCTAACTCACGGGCGAAGAGATATATGAGCTTCCTAAATTTGCTTGTTACCAGGTACCATATTCCAAGGTCCTTTATTAAACCAAGTGACAATCTCTTGGTCGTATTGGATGAAGAAGGAGGCAATCCTCAGTCAATTGAGATCCTCACTGCGGACAGAGATACTATCTGTAGCTTCATTTCTGAAAACCATCCACCCAACGTGAAGTCGTGGGCAAGAAAGAACAGCCACATCAGACCCGTTGCAAATGCCGCGAAGCCGACGGCTAACTTAAAGTGCTCAAACCACAAGAAGATCATCGCTATTGAGTTTGCAAGCTTTGGCGATCCGTACGGTAGCTGCGGAACCTTTTCACTTGGAAAATGCACTTCTTCCATTTCCAAAAAGGTGGTTGAACAGGTACGACTCGCACCCACCAATTTTTGAATATTAAGAACAATGCTATGGACTTTCTCATTGAAGTTGAAGTTTCCTTTCATTAGTTTCGGAAAACAATGTTTGGTTCATTAGAATCAAGGTTTGGTAAAACATTAAACAATTCGAAATCTAACTGCTGATAAATTTATTGATCGAACTGGCCTACTCATTTAGCAGATGATGCCAATAGCAAACACTAAACCATTTGTATTAGTACTTTTCCGGGAACATAATCATCAATATCATATTTAGCTGAAAGCCTTGGTGTGTTCAAGACTGCAAAATGTGGTTCAATGAGGCAAAATCATGAGTTTTACAAGGAGACACACTTCACCGATCTAACAGGGTGCTTTGGTTTTCTTTGAATAGTATTGCCTGGGAAAAACCAGTTGCCAAGTTCCCATTGACAGATCTCTCTTTGACAAGAACAACGACGGGTGTCCCGACATCATGAAGACGTTAGCCATCCAGGCAACATGCAGCTAGCCCTCAAAAGCAAGAGAGAAGATCAGCGAGGAAAATGGGTCGAGATGAGCTTAACAATCGGTTCAAGGCCTTGATTCTAGTGGCTATCTGAAAAGGGCAACGTGTTCTTGAAATCGGATGCTGCGCCATTCGCCTCATCCTGTTTTGCTTCCGCTCAACTTAGACGTCCAGTGGACTTAACAGTCATCGTTGATCTTTCAAGGCCAGAAGTTTGAGTACTTCTCTCACATAGCTGTATAGACCGCGTTTTTGTCGCCTTAATTTTGCTTCTCATCAATTTTAATTTGCCATTTCTTCTTGTACTAACTTTCTCCCTATTATTTTCCTGTCATTGTTAAAGACTACAATTTCTCCATTGCGCTTTCACATCTGTTATTCGACTTCTCATCGATCCATTGAAAACCAATACGCTTCATGGGGTTCTTGATTCAGCATTTGTGCTCATGCACTCATCTTTGATCTCCGCAAACATTTCTCTTTCTTTAAGTTTATGATGCCTTGAAACTATATAATGCTTCACCCAGAATCGACAACTTAGCCCAATGAAAATGAATTTACAAGGACGTGAAGACACAGCAAGATCCGATTGAATTTCCAAAAGTCCTATGCTATCTTCTCAAGATCCGATTTTATTGTGAATTACAGGTAGACCTGTCAAAATAGATCATAAACCCATTTCTTAACCCATTTATTAGTAAATGGGTCATAAATGGGTTAGTTATATTTAGTAAATAGGTCATAAATGGGTAGAAGTCTTATATTAGTGTTAAATGGGTCATAAATGGGTCGCAAATGGGTCATAAATGAGTTTACAACTAATTTAAACTCAACGCATTTTTCTCACCCTCACTCAATCTTGCACTCACTTATTCTGCACTCTCATTTCAGCTTGGGTATGAATTTTCCTATATTTAATTAAATATGAAAGTATTTTAGCAATATGAGTCTAATCGGGTATGGGTTAGGTATGGGTCGGGTCGGGTATGAGTTAACAAAATTGCATTACGCATAAATAGGTCATAAACAGGTTAATGGGTCAATTTGGGTCGGACCATTTATGACCCGACCCAAATCCAACCCGACCCACCCATTTGACAGGTCTAATTACAGGATACCCTGAGTTCTTGCCGCCTAGTAATGGGTTGTTAAGGGTGGCGATTTAGATTGTAAATTCACCTTTTAACTCATTTTTAATGGGTCGGGTAAGATATAAGTTTTCCAAAATTTTTAATTTCTGAATGGTTAAAGAAAAGAAAGCCCACCTGAATTTGGGCTAGAGTCCGTATGACCGAGATCAATTATCTAACCCATTTCTGTAAAAAGGAGCGAAATTATAAAGTCGAAAAGTCTGAAAAGAAGGGAAGAGGCCAAGTGACGATTTTGACAGAAAACAAAGGAAGAAGACGAAATCATGGTGGACTTAATTTTGAGAGGCTATGAGGCAGATTTTCTGATATACTTTGTCATCGTTAATGCCATAATTTTAGAAAATACTTTAAGAGATTGGTTTAAAAAACATTTTAAGTTTATTTCTTAAAAATAATTTAAGTGGTGTACTTAACATATTTTAAGAAAACATTGTGGCAAACCTATTTTCATTTGAAGAAGACACCATCGTGGTGAAAATCGGGCATTCTCTTTCTTATAATGTTAATAAAAAAATTTCAGATAATTTTTTACTTCAAAAATATGAAGCAAATGCCAATTTCATCAACTGGTTAATATCACAAAAACCCTAAATTGATACACATGTGATAAATTTAACCAAAACTAATTTTTTGACCATAAAAAATCCCAAACCAATATACCTGTGACAAATTTATCCTAAATTAATTTTTTCATTACCAAAAACCCCAAATACATTTGTGACAATTTTACCCTTTATTAGTTTATGTTAAATTTTATTATTTAATTGCCAAGTTAGATAATACGTAACAGTTGACGGGTGTACCGATTTAGGATTTTACCCTCTGTTTATCACAAGTGACTAGTTTGTGATTTTTCGTGGTATTAATTCAATTTAATGGAAACTAACGAATGGTAAATTTATCACATGTCACGTCCCAAACTTTATCGAGCATGCGACACCCTTCTTGCCCGATTAATGCGACATCCCAAGGTATCGCCGACCTCACTTATAATTATCAGAGATTTATATCGACAGTGGAAACCACAAATACCTAGACAATAATATCTGGGGTAATCAGGAAGAATGCATATATTCGTTTCTCATTCAAACTTATATAATATTTACAACTTACATACCGCTATACACATATGCACACCATACTATAAACCATCAATATTCAAAACAATCGATGACCTGGGTATTCTATCCTCAAAATTGGTACTCTCCAAAAAGTCTAATCCCAACTCTTACTCTAACCCCTACACACTCTGCTTGGCGTCCACTCTCTGAATCAGACTCTTCGTCATCTTAATCTGAGTTCCCCTGGATAGTCTACTCCTTTGAGGACTCCGGCTCGACCTCAATCTCGATTGGGTGGTTTATATCACCCGACTCAGCTGGAACCTCGACCCATTCCTCCTCGACCGACTCCTTAAAGAAATCGTCCTCATGCACAAAATTGGGGTCCATCCACTACTCATGCGGGAGTATATACTCCGATTCTTCTTTAGGTTCTGCGGACTCAGCAAGCTCATCCTCAGGTTCGGCCTCAACCTCTCCTTCTTTCGGTTCTTCCTCTAGAATCGGTTCGAGATCCACGTCTATTGGATCATACCCCGCCTGCGACTCATCAAGTTTTGGCTCATGCTTGGCCTCCGAGGGCTCATGTGCTACAGGAGCTTGCTACAATCCAGACTGTGCCAAACTAGTCTCCACACTAGTCAACTCGCCGTCAGGAGGAGGTATAGCAGACGGGTCCCAGTCCCTAACTCTGTCAAAGGGAATGTCAAATCCGCAGACAGAACCGAACTCATCTACCTCGTCCCGAAAGAACCAAGCTGTGTATGTATGGGTCTCCCATAGGGGTAATCCTACGTCTACAAAGACTACAGTGGTATGCTTAATCCAGGTCATGTGGTCATCCATAGGAAACTCTACAACATCATGTTCGGTGTGCATTGATACTCCAAAATGCTCAAGCGGCGACGGAGGATTCATTGTTCCGGTCGGGGTTCTGAAATATTTGGTTTAAACAACTATGAGAATACATATCAGCAAGCACACGCCCTAAACCCCACCTAGGCTATCGCGTACTTCCAAACAAACACGACAAACAATCACACTCAGCTATTACACCGCAAGTACACAATCAGTACTTATCTGGCCTTTCCAGTGTGCAACCTACACGTTAGTCATCACAGCACTGTTTCACTCACATGCATGTTATACCTATATTTCGTGCATTTGTTCCGACCTCATCACAACTTTTCCACAACTCTCGTCAGTGACCAGCGTTACAGTACACGTCTCAGGTCCACCACGACCAACTTATAACAACACTTCAGGGCTCGCGTTATAGTACATGCCTCAGGCCATGTCTCTTTCCCGCGTTACAGTAAACGCTTCAAGCTCAACATCTACCCTCTACGGCACAACCCGCATTGAAGTACACGCCTCAGGTTGGCCGTCCTCTGGTAATACCGAGTATCGTCCCGTGTAATCGTACCGCCTCAGGACGGATCAATTCCCCATGTAATGGTACTGTCTCAGGGATTCCCACGGTCACACATGTCACACCACGCACAATCTCTTACTCATTCACATGCTCAATATTCACCTGCCAATAAATTGGCCAAACATACATGGCCCGTGCACTCATCAATTCACACACATTTCTCATGCTCACTAAGCATTCAACATGGCCAATTGACAATTAATATAATTAGCCCCAAACATGCACATAACAAAACATATCTCAATCAATCAATTGCATATTAATGCACCCAATTTCATCACCACAACTCAGCCATATTAAAAACACATAATCAACCTACAAATCGCCATTTTTCCGCATTCAAACTACGGCAAATCAATTCCAGCCCTTCACAACATTTTCACATAATTAATCGCCGAATCCAAATACCCATTTTACATACTAGATAACACATCACAGCACGCATATCAACCCCTCACAACCTGCCTTTAGCCTCTAATTTTCCATCAAAATCTCCCAAATTATTTCATAAGGCTCGCTAATCAATTCCGCTCCTAAAACCGTACCAATCCGTGTCTAATTAACTCAATTTCACCCCGAATTTGTCCGTCGATACCCAACATCCTAAATAAAGTTTAAGATGCGACTTACCAAACTCTAGACTAACGCGGCTAGAGCGGAAAGCACTGGCAATCGGTGGCGCGGCTCGGCGACGGCGAGCTGCGGCTTGGGCCAGTTCCTCACGGCCACGGGAGAGAGAGAACCGAGAGGGTGAGAGGGACGATGATGGCGCAGTATGATGGTGGTGCGGCGAGAGGTGACGGCACGGTGGACGGCGGCGGCAGTGCGGCATGCGGCAAGGGGGAGAGAGAGAGAGCTCTCGATGGGGGGTGCTGCCGTGAGATGAGAGAGAGAGAGAGAGAGAGAGAGAGAGAGAGAGAGAGAGAGAGAGAGAGAGAGAGAGAAATTTGGACTAAAATAGTCCAATTTTGATCAACTTGGCAAATTACAATCTTGTCCCTCTCTAATCTTTTTAATCAACAGCTGATTCGATCTTATCTTGGAATCGGCGGCCAAGATCGAATCTTTTTCAAAAATATCCAAGGGAAATTTGAGAATTTCATAAAATTCCAACGGCAAAATTGTCCAACTCAAAAATTAAGGCAAAATAACCAAAATGCCCTTCTCCTCTAATACTTGCCCTTTATTAACCTCCAAGGGTAAAATGGTCACTTTTCCATTTTCTTGTCGAAATTAAATTTTTCTGAAGGATTTGGGAAAATCCAAAACTATACGTTCCAACCACAACGTCGTCCTAACGTCCCGTCGTGACTTCCTAATTTTCCGATGTCCAATTTGGGCTCTAATTTAATGACTAAGTTTAAATAACGGAACTCGAGTAAATCTCAAACTAACGGGTGGCTTTTGGGGAAATTCGCACTATTGACTTGTGGACAATACTAAGTCATGCCACGTACAAGTTAACTCGGGTCGTGACAACCTCGATTGTCACAAAAAGATCAATCACTAGTTTCAATAGGCACGATCGTTTGGTATAGGTTTCGAATCATTCGCCAATTCATTTCGTAGTCCAGCAGAATCACCCGCGATCTACTACTATGACAGTGGTGAACTGATCTCTGACTATCCTTGGATCAGCCTACACTAGCTCAAAATGTCACCCCGACAATTTTCGTGGTCGAAAGTCAGTTCATGATCGAGTTCTTTGGTGACGCGGATTTAATTCCCTAATTAGCATTTTCCTAACGGTTAGTATTCCCGAAGTGATCAATTTTGGGCGAGATCTAACTGCAAGCATGTCCGTAAACTATTCATTTCATAAATCCCAAGTGGGCAAAATTTCATGATGTCATCACAAATGTACCAGTTTGGGGTTTTTTGCAATCAAAAAATTATTTTGAGGTATATTTATCACAAATGTACCAGTTTTGGGTTTTTGGTGGTCAAAAAATTAGTTTTTGGTAAATCTGTCACAGGTGTACCTGTTTGGGATTTTTTGTGGTAAAAAAATTAGTTTGAAATATATTTGTCACAGGTATGCCAATTTTAGGGTTTTTCATGGTATTAACTCTTTGACCAATTAGAACAACTATAATTAAATTTAGTCTTACAAAACTTAACATAAACACATCTAGTGAAGGAGTTGCGATGATTTGTAAGGGTTTGAACGGGTTACGTTGAATACAGGTAAGTACAAATATAAATAGTTCGATATGGGTTAAGACGAATGGACTTGTTTCCAGCCTAAACCCATCCATGCATGTATTCTTTCCTGTAAGAGAGCCATCTACTCATGTCTTCACGTTACTCGGAAGCCACGCGAAGTCCTAGCTCACGACCTGATATGAGCACCCAAGCTTCCCCACTGACTCGACAAGACGGTATATAGAGTCCATTCTTCAAAGGCCATAATTTAAGGAGAAAATTTCCAAACAAAGGAGCATGGGCTGAGTCAGGTACAGATTGGGACCAGGTCAGTTTTGGTATGGATTGACATAATTATATTGCATAAAATTGTTAAGTTTAGGTCGAACGGTTTTCAACCCAATCCACTCGTTTAACAAGCCTATCAATGGTCGCTTCCGATCATCTCAAAGGCAAGACTATTAGATTCTATGGTCAATTAACTCAAAGTGTTGCCTTTACCTTTGCCATTGATTGTTTCTTTCATGTAAAAGCACGAGTGAATTCCTTAAGAGTGATTGGACAATGAAAATGAAACCACAATTTGATTTGTATGACTTGTGAGCTTTGGATCAAATTGTCTAAGAGTAAGCACCGTCGTTGAGGATAATTTCGCCCCTTAAAGTACGAAACTCAGTGCAATAGGCTCTAGTAGCTATTCTCCAAAAATACAATAGACCTTCTTCTTTATTCCGCACCCAATAATAAAAGGAACAGTAACAGTATTATGTATATAACGTAGCAAAGAAAGAAAATATATGAGAATGAAAAGAAAATTCTCTTTTTAATTTGATATATCTTGATTGCGATTTGAAGTTTAATTTTACATTCCAATGAAAGAGAGAGCCATTAAGAAACCATTATAAATCAATTGGTAATTATTAAAATGAGGATAGTTATAAAGCCGTTATAAAATAATGGAGGGTTTATGAAGAAATAAATCAAACGTGACTAAGCTGTTATGAGGGAAAAAGCCACAAAAAATTCCAAACTATGCCAACTGTTATACATTTAATCTAAACATTCTTTTTGTAATATAAAAAACCCCAAACTATGCCCACTGTGATATATTTACCCTAAATTTTTTCTTGTGACATAAAAAAATCCTAAACTTGTACATACGTGACAAATTTACTCTCCGTCAAGGTTCTGTCAAATGATTTTCAGCCAAAATGATGTTATTTTTATTTCACTTAAGCCATGCGGGCATCATGTTAACACTATTTGCTTGCCGGCGTCCATGTAGACAAATTTTCAATGATTTTTATTAGCAGAATTTGATGGAAGGTAAATGTGCCATACATGTTTAAGTTTAAGATTTTTTGTGTCAAAAGAAAATTTAAGGTAAATATGTTACGGTGGGTATCGTTTAGGATTTTTAGTGGCTTTTGCCTCCATTATAAAGCCGTTACAAAACCATTATAAAATGATGACTTTCATAGTAGTCATAACTTCTATCAAAGACGTTACTTTCAAAAATATTTCAAAACTGTTAGAAATAGCCATCAATCCCCCACATGGGTTTTGGAAAGAAAAAATAGAATAATGTTGGGTTATTAGAGAGCAATGCATTTGAACTAGTGCTTGTTAGGCTATGAAACAGACCTAAAATTCATGAAATCATTGGTGAAGTTTGACACTTCTATGAATAAGAATTTCTTTTTGTGAATTATAATTTTGACCAATCACATTACACTCCCACAAATTTTGTTGTTCAACACAGTTATGTGCTAATTAATAGACCATGTGGGTGCTTGGTTTATTCATAAATGATCTAGAGATTAATGCCAATTATTCTCATAGGAGCAGTCCCACTCCACACTTATATAGGTAATTTCATCAAGTGTATTTCGCAGTTTAATACACCATTAATAATGACTATAGAATTCCTTAAGAGCTTAGCTTAGCCTCTTTTTCATTGCAGTCTTCCACTGTTCTCACCTTAGGAGGGACAGAAATTTATAGTAGTGCAATACTAGATCAACAAGTGAGTTATTATTACTCATATGAACCTAATTCATGAAATCCCCAATCACATAGGTTGGGTTATCATCCCTTTTGATTTTCTTCATGCATGGTGGACTTAATTTTGAGAGTTTATGAGTCAGATTTTCTAATATACTTTGTCATCGTTAATGCCCTGATTTTATAAAATACTTTAATAAATTTGTTTTAAAAACATTTTAAGTTTCTTTCTTAAAAATATTTTAAGTGGTGTACTTAACATATTTGAAGAAGACAACATCGCGGCAGACCAATTTTTATTTGAAGAAGACACCATCGTGGTGAAAATCGGGAAATTTCTTTCTTATAATGTTAAAAAAATATCAGATATAATTTTCTATTTCAAAAATATGAAGCAAATGACAATTTCATCGACTAAAAAACTATAATTGAATTTAGCCTTAAAAAACCTAACATTAACACATCTAGTGAAGGAGTTGAGACGATTGGTACGGGTAGGTTGAATACAGGTCAGTACAAATATAAATTTGTCAATATGGGTTAAGACAAATGGACCTGTTTCCAGCCTAAACGCATCAATGTATGTATTCTTTGCTATCAGCGAGGTACTCACCCATGTCTTCACTTTACTAAAAAGCCACATGAAGTCCTAGCTCACGACCCAACCTGGGCACCCAAGCTTCCTCATCGACTCGGCAAGATGATATATGGAGTCCATTCTTCAGAGGCCACAATTTAAGGAGAAAATTTCCAAAAAAGGAGCCAAGGTTGGGTCAAGTATAGACTGGGAACGGGTCAGTTTTGGTATGGATCGCCAAAATTATATTGCATAAAAATGGGTTAGTTTAGGTTGGAAGGTCGGACGGTTTTCAACTCGATTCGCCCATTTGACAGGCCAATCTATGGATCGCTTGCAATCATCTCAAAGACAAGACTATTAAATTCTATGGTCGATTAACTCGAAGTGTTGCCTCTGCCTTTGCCATCAATTGCTTCGTTCATGTAAAAGCACGAGTGCATTCCTTAAGAGTGATTGGACAATGAAAAGAAACCACAATTTGATTTGGATGATTAGTGAGATTAAGGATAATTCTGCCCCTCGAAGTATGAAACTCAGTGCGATAGACTCTAGTGGCTATCATCCTAAAATATAACATAAATTCTTCTTTATTCTGCACCGAAAATAGAAGGAACGGGAACAACATTATTTGTATAATCTAGCAAAGAAAGGAAAGATATGAGAATCAAAGGCAAATTCTCTTTTTAATCCGGTATATCTTGATTGCGGTTCGAAGTTTAATTTTACATTCAAACAAAAGAGTGAACCTTCAAGAAACTATTATAAATCAATTGGTAATTATTAAAAAAATGACCGTACAAAGCTGTTATAAAATAATCAAGGGTTTATAAAGAAATAAATCAAATGTTACAAAGTTGTCATAAGGGAAAAAGCCACAAAAAACCCCCCAACTATGCCCACTAATACACATTCACCCTTAACTTTTTTATGCAATATAAAAACCCCAAACTATACCCGTTATAATACATTTACCCTAAACGTATTCTTGTGACATAAAAAAACCCCAAACTTGTACCTACGTGACATATTTACGCTTCGTTAAAGTTTCATTAGATGATTTTCAACCAAAACAATGTCTCTTTTATTTCACTTAAGCCATGTGGGTGTCATGTCAATATTATTTACTTTCTGGTTTCCATGTAGACAGATTTTTAAAGGTTTACATTATCACAATAGGCATCGTTTAAGCTCTTTGATTGCTTTTGCCCTTGTTATAAAACCGTTACAAAGCCGTTATGCAATTGTTACAAAATGATGGTTTTCATGGCATTCATAACTTTTATCAAAGCCGTTACTTTCAAAAACATTTCAAAACTGTTGGAATATCCAACAATCCCCCACATAGGTTTTGAAAAGAAAAAATAGATTATTGTTGGGTTATTGGACAGTAATGCGTCGGAATTGACGCATGTTAGGCTATGAACCAGATCTAGAAAGAATGAAATATAATTCACAAAATCAATGGTAAAATTTGAATCTTCTATGAACCAAGAATTTCTTTTTGTGAATCATAATTTTCACCAGTCACATTACACTCCCACAAATTTTGTTTTTCAACGCGATTTGTGCTAATAGGCCATGCATGTGCTTAATTTATTCATAAATGCTCTAGAGATTATTACTAATAATTTTCATAGGAGCGACACCACTCCACACCTATCCAGGTGATTCCATTAAGTGTATTTTGCAATTTAATGCGCTACTAATAATGGCTATGGAATGCTTGAAGAGCTTAAGCTCAGCCTCTTTTTTATTGTAGTCTTGCACTATTCTCATCTTAGGAGGAATAGAAATTTTTAATAGTGCATCACTAAATCAACAAGTGACTTATTATTACCGATATGAACCTAATTCATAGTATCACTAATTATCTAGGTTGGGTTACCATCCCTATTGATTTTCTTCAACTGACTTAAGTCTATTTCTGTAACAGCGCAAATTTTGATGTAATTCCGGAAATTAATAAAACTGATATTATTTCACATTTCACTTTAGTAAGTTTCACCTGGAGCTGATCACTCTCGGGATACTACCCAATGGGGTATGACTAACTAGAAAATGGTACGTGGACCAAGGACTCTATCGTGAAACAATCATCGATCACAAGAGATGCTGATGGAATATTTTAAGCCAACGTGGGCCGATCGTAGGAAAGGATAATGGATTGGGTTTGGCCAAGGCCTACAATGTACAATATGGACGCAGGTGATTCTGCAAGACCGAAAGTACACATGGCCAACCAGTCCTGAACTTGAACCAAATGATCGTGACCTCTAGAACTAGTAATAATTTCTCATTATCTCAGTGATTGAGACCATCACGATACAGATAGCCCTAGATCGATATGAGTAACCTCTAAACAACGGTCCGTTAGTGAGAGACCCTAAAATTGAAAGTTTAGCGAGTTTTGTTCACGGAATTGGGCCTAGATTTCAGTGTCAACTTTCAAAGGCTTAAGAGATTATTTTTGGGAATCTGACGTCATATTATGCTGGCCACACATATTTGGAGTTAGTACGAGTAAAAATTAGAATTTCGATCCAGGGGTGAAAAATTACGATTTTACCCTTAGGGACCCCAGCATTGCTTTTCGAGGCCAAATGAGATTATTTTGTAGGCCGACACTATTTTAGGGTGGCCACACATACCAAGAGTGGTTATGGCCAAAAATTGGAATTTCGACAAAAATTTGGAAAAATTTACGATTTTGCCCCTCAAACTTTGACGTGGATTTTCGAAGGCTTGCACGATGAATTTCGCGATTCTGACACCACATTATGTTGGCCACACACATGGAGGGTTGGTACGGGTGAAAAATGGAACTTCGCCCCGGGACCGGAAAAATGACAGTTTTGCCCCTCGACTATTTTTTGTTCCGAATTTGGGGGATAATTAAAGAAATTAATTAAAATTGGACTTATCTTAATTATTGCAGCAAAGGACCAAAATGCCCTTGAATTATTGGATAAGATTTAATGGTGGCCCTTGGATGAGGGGCAAAATGGTCATTTTGGGCTAGATTTGTGACACTTGGCACCCTAGCCCCTAATGTTTGACCAAGATAAGACCCTCTCTCTCTCCTCTCTCCCTCATCTGGCCCGACCATCCTCTCTCTCTCCCAAAAATCTCTCTCTCTCTCTCCTCTCTCCCTCATCTGGCCCGACCATCCTCTCTCTCTCCCAAAAATCTCTCTCTCTCTCTCTCTCTCTCTGCCAAGCTTCGCCGGAGCGCACCACCGCCAGCCGCCATATCCTACCGCCAGCCGCCGTGCCCCGCCGTGGACCACCTCAGTCCCTAGCCTTAGCCTCAACCTCACCCAACCCCTTTCTCTCTCCCTTCTCTCTCTTTCTCTTCCTTTTTTCTTCCCAAAATAGGACCGCCGTCGCGCCGGAGCTCGTACGACCGAGCTGCTGCCACTGTGACATCCCCGACGTCCATACGTCACTGTTCACCATCGTACGTACAGTGTCTGTACGGGTGTCCATACGTCGCTATCCGTATGCCGTCGCCGGGAACACTGCCGCTGGTTCCACTGTTCACCAATGATCGGCCACCGTTCCTCCTCGTCGTGACCTTAGATTAAGTGAGTAAAATTTCTAAACTCGGATTAGGACTAATAGTGCATTTTTTTGGACTGGTTTAGGAATACTAGTACATGCTAAGAGAAATTAGTGTATCGATTGGTAGAAGTTATTATCAGGAAAAATGTAGTGAATCAATAAGAATTTATTGTGGGAGAGTAGTTGGATTGAATGGCCAATCTAGGAGCCATTGGTGGAATTGCCGGATATGTCCGGGTTGACTGATTATATGTAATTCGTGCTTAATTGTGATTGATTGCGTACTGCCATGTTGCATGTTATGTGGCTGATTTTTGTGAAGTGCGATTGGCCACTGTTTGGCTTGCAATTAATTGTTGATATGTGAATCGCACGTTAGGCCACACGATATCAATTGGGCCAATTAGGCACGTGTTGTGACATTGAGTGTTTAAATCATATTGGTGCTCGTGGCGCATTACATTACATAACATGGACACACATCGTGTATGCCAAAAGTGAGGCATGTGATGAAATTGTGCGGGAATGCGTGCCTGCCATGAGCATGTGATCACCTAAAATACCCTGAAGCGTTTTACGCTGGGTTTAGATAATAATTGATTGTATGATCACCTAAGGACCTTCGGGTCATGACTTTCGGGTCAATATCGTCCTCATGCACTTTGACGTAGGACGATGCCCGGTACGTCCGGAAGACGACCATCCTCATGCACTTTGAAGCAGGCTCTGGTTCGTAAGGAGATCAGTGTTACGCCTTATGCACTTTGAAACAGGCTAGAAACACTGGGCCAGATCGGTTGTTGCGCCTCATGCACTTTGAAGCAGGCTAAACATATCGGACCGTAAATATTGTTGACTCGAGTCATAATAAATAATAAATTAGGCGATTGCCAGTGTGCCAGTGTGCTAGTGTGGGCCAGTAGGCCGGGAAATACACATGACATGTCGACGACACTTGCATGCATGAACATGCATGGACTGGCATGCAAGTGTGTGAGACTCGGTGCATGAGCATGTGTTTGGCATACGTGTGATTATGCGTGCCACGTATGTGCCGTAACTATTACATGTTGATCTATCTAACCTGCAGGATCAGAGAATTGTTTGATTATTGTTGTATTGTGATTTAAATGTTTACTTCAGGTCAGGAGATTGCATACTAGCCTAGCCTAGGTTTAGGGGTTGAACTCGTTGAGATTAGTCTCACAATTGTGTAAACCGAAACTTTTCAGACTCCCAGCCGTAAAGATGCCGAATCCACCGCTTTTTAGAATACCTGTACAGATACACCAGTATACCAGTACATACCCCGCAGGAAATGGGAAATCCTATGTGAGATATAGATCCGTGGTGTTTGTAAACGTAGGAGAGTATTTTCATCATACCCAGGAGTACGTGGCCTAGTGCTTACGAGACGTAGACGGCAACCTCGGGCGACCCCTTAGGACCTTTAATGTGCCAATTGACCAAGATGGATTGATGATTCCACCAATGGCTGATGGTGAGATAATCAATCCTCATGATGTATATGACGTAGACGGCATGGATGAGCCCATGCAGGGGGAGCCTCAAGTAATCGACGAATATGCTGATCAGCTCGAAGACGAAGAAGAGGAATTTGAGAATATGGACATAGATGACGAGGAAGAAGTCGGAGAGGTCGCTGAGGTAGGGTCCAATGTAGAGATAGGAGCTGAGGAAAATGATGAGTTAGGATCAGACGAGGAGGGGTTCGAGCTTTACCTTGACCCGGAGTTGAAGCCGAACTCCAAGGATGAGCGAGCACAGGCCATGGATTCGGAGGAGTCAGGTTCTAGCGATGATGCCTCCGAGGAGTTGCCAGATGATTCTATTGAGTCGTTCGACCCTGATTAGGAGCCCTAGGGTCGCCCTGTGTCCTTAGCTAGTAGTGAGGGCCACTCTTTCTAAGTTTTAGCCTGACCTGCCTAGCCGCTTACCACTTTTTGACCAAGTGGCTACTGATCGTGTGTACCTTTTTGTTTGTACTTGTAAATATTGTACATATGGTTTTTAATACTAATATAAATGTGTAATTATTTTCTATGATGGTGTTTGATGTATGGCTATCCTTGGCTCATATTGTAGTTGTCTGGGTTGGCTTATTTAATGCTTCTGCTTGTGTTTGATCTCTGTTTTGGGCGTGGGTTGGCGAAGCTTCCTGGGAGCGTTGTACTATAATCAATCAGTACATGGGATGATCGCGCTTCGAGGGGTTCGAGGCGTGACAATTTCCCCTCAATTTATAGTTTAAGGATTGGCCAAAATCACTTCTAACTCAACATAAGCGACAAACATAATTCTATCTTGAAGCAAATGCTTTACAACTTCATTGCTTGATTGGATGTGTCTATTTTTACTATTGAAGTTTTTTTTTTCGTTACAATGGTCATTGCCACTTGGCAATCATAATGTACAAACACCAAAGGTGTCGGGTTCATCCACAAAGGAATATATGGTAAGAAGTTTCTTAGCTACTCAGTCTTATTGCCAAATATGAGTTTATCACCCATTTTTTCACATTAGCCACTATATTGTCAACGGATTGCTATCCAAATTATATGCAAGCATCATTTACACGAAAAATCTCATATGTATAAACATTATCATTTTCGGTATACAATTTATTTATATATAGTGAAATACATTACACCAAAAGTTGTGAAATACAAGGATCAAGAACAATTAAACCTAAAGGAAAGATAAATACAAGTACTGGGTATAATAATTGGAAACTGAGAAAATACAAGACTCTGCATTGATGATCTTATCAAAGAGTTGGCGTTTATTCCGACAAAATCTCTATTGACTTAGTTTATCACTTGTCGATAATAATCAAAAGTTTTTTGTTTTTTGTTTCAACAGAGTGCATATAAGTCTAATGTACCTGAGCGCTTGATACATGGTGAGTTCTATGTAGGGGTCGCAGAATCTAAAGGCCAAGATGCGATGAGATCGCGAGCACCCGATAATGTCTCCTTTTATCTTTAACCCCTTTATGGAAGAAGATGCAACTAAAAAGTCATCACTTGTGGAACATCACTCTCTTTCTTTCTTCTCTCATAATTGAAACTGACCAGAGTCCCACATGGAAATGACACCGAAAGAAGTAGGTATGGGTTCATGGGACAGTTCCATGGTCTTGTCCCGCAACTAATGGGCACATGCATACCAAATTACCCAAAGCCCTATCTACATACGTGAGCCATTAAAGGCATCACTTTTGGCTTTTATGGAGACCTATAGAAATGGTAACGCTGGAGACATTTGAAAAAAGAGCGTAAATCTACCTAATATGGTTGAAACTGTCGATTGAAGATGAAGATATCACGAGTCTTAGTCAGAGATAGGTATACTACTTACTACATACCTCGATTCGTTATGAACCAAATGGCCCAGATACTATAGTACACAGACCTATAATGTTAAACTGTATTATGGAGGCTCCGGAAAGTGTTAAATCTCGTGAGCACGGTTACAGCTTGTTTCTAGTTGATAAGACCGTGTGATCCTCATGCGGGGCTTCTCGAATTTAACAATTATGTGAGTTCATCCGTGCTGAGTTTATTCAAGAATCGCTTGGCGAATTAATCACTCACCGTATGTGAATATCGCAAAATGTTTTAGCGAGGATACCGCTTCCCTAGCTATTCATGGCGAAAGGTTTGAATCTCTCTTTGTGTACCCTTCATCTCATTTCGAACCCTCAGATCAGTTGACAAGAAAACCTTCTAAACTTATCGGTTTTCTCGGTCGCCTATATGTGAATTTAGCTCGCACATCCTCGTTTGGAGGACCGGAGTAATGGAAAGAAGAAGATATGTATACATGGATAAGCTTTAGATGGGTCCTTTTTGCAAAAAAAAAGGAAGGAAGGAAGGGACCTGTCAAGAGGAATTAACATCATAAACAGTGAGGCAAGTTGAGACGAGAAATGGACACTCGGAAAAGAGGGAAAAGGTGGGTGAAGATTCAGGCTCATTTTAACTCGACAGGTGAACAATCTCTCTCTCTCTCTCTCTCTGCGCGTTCCCTTGAAAACAACCTATCTCCATCATCCTTAACTCTTACCATCCTCTTGACACATCTGTTAAAGCATTCTCGTTCATCAAATTCAATTTGTTGGTTTTAATCCGACTTACATAGCAGAAGAGAGTTTAAAGTATCTCACTCACTTTTCTACATTGTATTTGTGACTCTTTTGCTATTAGTTTAAGATTTTACATTGGACGTTCTACTATTATGGAGAAAGATGCTAGGCGCATAACAAGCTTTTATTCCAATCAGATGATTGTAACACTAATACAAGGGTATGATCTAATTTCTCAAATCCCTAATTCCAACCTCTTGTCTTTTCTCTTTTCCAATTTAGCCGAAAACTGAAACAATATATGAGGCCTTACTTTTTTGCTTTGCTTACATTACACGAGGCCATAGTTTTCACCTTACTTTTAGAGATGGATTTTCTTTTAGATTTGTTTGTGCATAAATGAAAAATTTTACAGTTGTGCTGGGGGGGTCTTGGGGCCTAAACGTGAACCAAAAGAAGTTGGGGAAAGGAGAAACCAGAAAAGTGGAAGGTGAGCCACAACCATAACCATATATATTTTTCTTTTCTTTCATCAACCCCTCCTCATCTTCTAGAATCTCTCTCTCTCTCTCTGACATGCATGGTGAGAAATAAGATCCAAAACACATATATGCACGAAAGTAGAGCCAAACACTGTGTTTCTTTGCCAAGAGCCACCACAACTAACGAACTAAAATACCATATTCAGGTTCTAAAGTATCATTTTCGTTGTTAGCCGCTCCATTAAACATATTATATAGTCTTGCATGGTCGCTCAACTAACGTTCACATGTCTTTTAGTACAAGACAAGGAATTTCTAGCCCCCCAAAAAAAAAAAGAATGTACAAGACAAGGAATGATTCGATCAATTGAGCAAATGAAGCTGTCATCGGCTTACTGGGTCAATATGCAATCTAGGGGAAAAGTCTTGTTGAAATTTGTACATACAAAAAGTTTTAGATCTAAAGGTGGTAGAAGAAAATCGTGTTTCGTCCATCACTTTGTTAATGATGTTGCGAAACACGTATTCAGGAACTAATATGAAACCTGCAAGAGCAACAAACATGAATACACATGATCTATCATATCCAAAGATAATGCCACAGATTTTAAGATTGATATACAAAATTGATTTGTAAAGTGACATGGTCAACTCCCATTCATCATTTGAATACAAATCACTTCTTATGATATCGAAATACAGTTACCCAAATAACTTAGTAGATCGATTTCGCAGGTCAATTGCAGTCATCCTTCAAAGGTCTTTTAAGGAATGTACCACCAACAATTCAGCTGATTATGGTTTGGCAAGTAGCTGATGAGGAGGCGACTCCATAAATCCCTGTATGTTTAGTTCAAGAAACGAACATGGGTGGGCTGGGGCTAAGTTGGCCTCATAAAAGGACAACACATGGTACACCTTTGAAGAAACCCCCCAAAGTGTTAGTTCCACCAACATGATTTAATTATTCGAGTTGGGTCATGGAGTCTGGTACAATTTGCCCAGTGAGATCTTGAGAGCTAACTGAATTATTTATGAAGTTGTTCAAAGTTTAGGCAAGTGAGGCAAGAGAGAGAGAGAGAGAGAGAGAGATCTCACAATTATTACACCCTTGGTCCCTCACTTTAAACACCTTTGCTTTACACCTACCTGAAAGGTTACCCTCCAGTTATTACTTGTAGTCTCTTTCTCAGCTCATTCAATGTGATCGTGTGATTCCATTATCATCACGGAGAGAGAGAGAGAGAGAGAGAGAGAGAGAGAGAGCTTCTAGATGAGAGTTGGTGAGACAGGTAGAAGGAGTGGCCGGTGACTGTCTCTCTCCATCTCTCTCTCTCTCTCAAGAGTCAAGATTATAAAATCACAAGTTGAGGCCTCCAACGGGCCGGCTTCTCTCTCTTTGGTACAACACCGAAAAGGAAAATTAGGGGAAAAAGAAAGAAAGAAATCTAATGTTATCTCTATTTTATTCTCTCTCTCTCTCTCTCTCCCCACCATTCTAGGTCTCTACTACTAATAGAAAAACAGTTCAACCAGCTCAACTAGTTACAAACTTTCAATAGACCAAGTTAGGGAAATTCTTCTTTACACTCTTCAAAATCACCATCATCACCATCATCGTCACCAACGACGACAACATCAACAACATGGGAAGGTCTCCTTGCTGTGAGAAGGCTCACACAAACAAAGGCGCATGGACCAAGGAGGAGGATGACAAGCTCATCGCCTACATAAGAGCGCACGGCGAGGGCTGCTGGCGGTCGCTCCCGAAGGCCGCCGGCCTCCTCCGCTGCGGCAAGAGCTGCCGCCTCCGGTGGATCAATTACCTGCGGCCTGACCTCAAGCGGGGCAACTTCACCGAAGAAGAGGACGAGATCATCATCAAACTACACAGCCTTCTTGGTAACAAGTAAGCTCCAGTGTAGTACTCAATTATTTTCTGCAACCCCCGTAGAATATACATAACTTTAATAATAAGAAAATTGCTAGATGGGATGAGCACGCAGAGATTTATCAACCTCTTGTTTTTTTCTTTAAATCGAACCAAACACTCCCCCTAAGATTATGTACCTTCTTCTCATCTCCTTGTGAATCAATTTCATCTAGCTTATTTGTATTAACTTTCCCCTTGAGTTGTTGTGGATTTTCCTTACAGATGGTCGCTCATTGCTGGGCGGTTGCCAGGGAGGACGGACAACGAGATCAAGAACTACTGGAACACGCACATAAGGAGGAAGCTTATGAACCGAGGCATCGATCCGGCCACTCACAGGCAGATCAATGAGCCCGCACAAGATCACCATGACGAGCCCACCATTTCTTTTGCTGCCAATTCCAAGGAGATCAAAGAGATGAAGAACAGCGCTGAGCTCAGTTTCGTGTGCAACTTAGAAGAGTCGACAGACGCGACATCTTCAGCTCGAGAAAGGTGTCCCGACTTGAATCTTGAGCTCAGAATCAGCCCTCCTTCTCATCAACAGCATCAGCCTGAGCCAATATTGAGATTCACAGGTAGGAAAAGTGATTTGTGTCTTGAGTGCAATCTGGGGTTGAAAAATAGCCAAGATTGCAGTTGTGGTATCGGAGTGATCGAGAGCGAAACTAGCGTTGGGTATGACTTCTTGGGCTTGAAGGCTGGTGTTTTGGCTTATAGGAGCTGAGTTGTGGTGAAGAAGATGGATCATTGTGCAGTGAAGGGATGAGAAAGAGATTGTTATTAGTTGAAATCTCTTTATTAATTTTTGTTGCTTCTCTCTCTCTCTCGCTCTCTCTTTTACCCTTTTCTCTAAATTTATACATGGTCCTGGTTAATAGTCGAGTGCATAAATCACAGGTTAATTAGAAATATTACCAGTTAGAGAGGTGAATGAATGATATGTCATCTTCAGTGATATCATGTCGAACTTTTCCTATATGAAAAAATTCGAGACCTTTTCAAAAAAAAAATTTTAAAGACCTTTTTAAAGACCCAAGAAGGGTGACAAATTTAATATGGTGGTTGCAGCTAGCTACCAGCGTCTACCAGATATCTGTGAGAAACAAGCATGATTTTTTTCTTTTCTTTGGAATGAAAAAGATACATTTCCCTTAAATAAAACACGACAATGATATGTCTTAAAAAAGACATATTCAACAACAAGAACTTGTAATCTTTGAATGCGTTGCCTAATTCACCAAATGAGATCAAGAAGATTTATAACCCACTTTGGAGACCATCATTCTTTTTCAAGAGTATTAACAAAGGGACAAAATGGGTTTTAGTTTAGCTAAATTCTCCATAGAACGGAGGATAATCATCATTACTTGGGAATTTTTCATTTGATTTAAGGTCAAATCCTTTTTTGACTGAACCACCGTTTAAGATAAGTGATTCACCATGCGACAAAAACATTACAAGCATCGTCTTTTATGGACTATAGAAAAGCAAAACGAAAATCGTTTTCCTTTCTGAAGGAGTTGGATAAGATGTGAGAGGAGGAGATAATAGGGTCGATGGAGTGGTTGGTAGCCTATCTCTGGCACAATTGCGATAAAAGCACCAAAGAAAGTAATATTAAAAGCGTGAAGGAACTAACAACTGTCCGTAGTACCATAACTCGACCACCCTAATATTTGCCAACTCATTCCATGAGCCCACCCCAACAAACCCTAGCTTGATTGTTTTTCCCTTCTCTATTTTTTTTCTTTTTGGCCCTTGCTCTAATCCTGAATTTGCAAATTGTAGCTTCTAAAGGATTCTAATTGAGATGGTACACAATCGTTTCTTAATGTTTTGGCTGTTGGTCAGTGTCAAGTGATACATGTCTTTCTCTAAGCCAGACAGGACAAACAGGGTAGGCATGCAGGGCTTTGTGGCTATCGCGAGGGCAGGGATTAGGTTCTTCTCCTAGCCCCATGCGCGGCACAAGGTGAAGATGAGGACATTATTAATGTCATGCGGCAGGGCGCGGGGCAGGGATAGACAATCCCGGCCTCGCCCTACCCCATTGCCATACTTACACATAAGACAGCGAGTTTGAAACTTTATAGCATGTTCGTCAAATGTTGAGAGTTTAATTGACCAAAACGGACGTTAAGCATTCAGTTGACCACTCCTCCAAAACGTCAACAATTTATTTTGCACTTATCCCTACTTCTGAAGTAGAAAAAAAAACATTTTTTGGCATCATATATTCTTCCAATTACTAATTTCTTCGAAAGAAAAATTACATGCCTAGATCATGCTATGCATCAAAACGATCATTTTCAATTTTTGAGGGTAGATATCTTCTCTATTACATGTAGAGAAGAGAGTCCCTTAAAATTAAAGATTAGGATGGTCACGTCCTTGAATAGCGCTTAAATTGAAGAAGAAAGGTTAGTAGGCTGTTAAAAGTTGGTAAAGTGGGAAGGATACTAGACCTCCATATCCATGTGAGGAGCATCCTCGGTAATTAAATTAGGTCAAATCTTTTTCAGCCTATTGTCACAACCTCCCTGCAAATTTAGTTGTCAACACCTATCTTGAGAGCTCCATTTGTACCAAAAACACCGTTAATAAAACAAATCATTTACACGAGAGAATCCCTAATAATGAAAAGAGTATATGTCACGATGGTGTTTAAAAAAAATAGATACGATTGCTAAAAATTTGGCGCTCATCACTAAATTGAGTTCTCCAATGGAAAGTATAATTTTTTATCATTGTAGTGAGGAATTCAAGCAGGTAGGGGTGAGCATGGTTCAGGTTGGGCTGGTCCTGTACCTAACCTTGGAACTAACCCACGCAGTGTTGGTTCTCAATTTTTAGGACCAAGGACCAATCCTATTGAGCCTAGGATCGAGGACTGGGCCAACCTATGGGTTTAGTTCGGTTCCAAGGTCAACTCTAGATCAATCGATTTTTTTTTGTTTCATTTTTTGTATACCTTGAAAGTACAAACATGCTCTTTCAAATTTCATATCCATCAATAATGCAACATTGAGCAACCAAACTATGAACACCGATACATATCAAACATAAATCTAAAATAAGATAACAATAGAAATCTTCATTTGCTAAAAACAACAAACCATAAAAAATGAACACGTGAAAGTGAGGCCAAGGCGAGCGAAGAGGCAAGTGGTGAGCGAATAGAGCTGAGAGCAAGGCAAGTAAACAGAGATGAGGAATAGGTTTCACAAGTGAGTGGCGAGCAAACAAAACGAGGAAGACGAGGGTTTCTATATTTTTTTGGTCAAATCAGGGTTGGGTTAACCAGTTAAGTGAGTTTCTTTTGACTAAAAAAAAACGATGGGTTTCTACTTTCTAATTTATAGTTCTTTTGACCAAAAAAAATCTTCAATTCTACACGGCAAAACTGCATAACAAATGAAAGAACAAAGGCACAACCGAGGACCAACCCGCACAGTGCAAGGTCCAGGGGTCCTAGGACCAAAAACCAACCCAGTCCCCCTAGGAACTGGACCAGAACTGACCGGATTGAGCCGGTCCAGGGGGTCAACCCTAAACCAATGCTCACCCCTATGAGCAGTTGTACTGGGTCAACCTTTACCACATGGAAAAGTTATGTGGTCTTTGTGTATTCATTTACCTTTCAAGGTTATCAAACTAACAAAAAGTCATAAACTTCTCATGTTGAAAAATATGAAATAATATAGACAAGCTTGACTTGAATGAGTTCACCACTTTGGGATTTACAATTTAAGAATATTGTAAATTTATAACCCAAGAAATTTATTTAATACAAATTCAAAATTCATGTAAAACATCTAAGAATATCGATGAAATTTCTAAAATTATGCTCGCTTTTTTTTTTCCTTTTGAAGCTTAAGTGAATAGCTTGAACTTCTTCTAGACATGAATTTTGTATCATACGAAGCCCTCAAAAGTTAGGTACCAAATCTAGGTCAAGGGGCCTAGGTCCACCAGTTTAATGGCAAGCTACCCTACATTAATTGTGATTAATGCCACTAAGGTCCGACTATATTGACTCATCTAGTTGCTAAGCTTTCTCAGTTGTACTTCTAGATTGATGCCTTGAACCACCCACCTTACAAAAAAGTTGATGTGATTATCCCCATAATATCAAATAAGGGTGTATTACCAACCTCTTATTAAAGGGAAAATTTGGTGTGGGGAAAGCAAATGACAAAGGGAGAGGCACCTATCTATGTTGTTAAAAACAGCCTCGGGCCAAAAGAGGGCACCCTTGAATCCCCACAACACTATAAAAGCAATCAAAGCAAGAGATAAGAAAAGAGCAAAAGGACAAGTGGTTGGTGGCTATACTTTCATATTCCTTTTCTTGACAATATCCAAATATATAAAAAGAAAATATGACGCTTTGCCACGTGGAAAAAGGGAGTCGCTTTTCAACATTTCCACCCATTCTTTATCCTTTTTCTAATGTGGGGTTAGGTAGAGACATTTTTGGAAGCTTATCTAGGGTTTAGCCATCCCCAATCTCTCTCTTCTTTACAATATTTGGTCGAGATTAGGTTTGGTTTTTAATGTAGAAAATTGCTTGTCTCATTATCAATATTCAATAGAGTAATTATTGCATGACATCAAGACAACTAGGGGATTGATTCCCACCATGTGACCTTGACAAGCGGGTCCCATCGACTTCACCCTTTTGGGTCCTCTTTTCCTAATAAAATCAAATTTGTCTTGACCTTTTCAGCTTTATGTATTAGGGATGTGCAAAGAAGCCGAGAATAGTCTGGATCACCAGGACCACTCGAAATCGAACTAGAACTGGTGATTCCTAAAGGAATCGGTCCAGTTCCAAGTTTCAATTTTTTGAAACCGATGGGTACAGGTCAGATTTCCAGTTTTGAGTGTGGAACTGTCCACTCACCCTTCTGGACCTAATCAGTAATATAATAATATATATTATATTATATTATATTATATTTATTGAATTTTTAATTTAAAAAAATTCTTAATCCCTAAACTAAACCTAACTCGCTTGACGCTTATAGCCTCACACTAAGTCAAGAAACATATTTTTTCTATTTCGCCTCACACTCACTCTCACTCTCTCGCTCTTCTCGGTTGATGCTCACATCACCGTCTCTGACTCTCCGACTCCATCCTTGGCTGGTGGAATTGGTTCCATGGACACACCTAGGAATCAAACCGGATCGGACCAGCAGTCCAATTTCTTAGTAGATCCATGGAACCAACAGGTGGTTCCCATTTCTAATTTTTTGGAACTAGTCCCTAGTAGGCGGTTCCCGGTTCTAGGATGGGAACCGTTCACCCGAACCATGCTCACCCCTTATATATACTACTAAAAATTTGTACCCTTCATTGGTTATTGTTCATTAGTTATTCCGTAATAATCCATTGGTTTCATATATATTTAAAAGTTAACTGGGTTCTACTACAATTATTTAAGGAGATAATATTTAAACAATGGAATTCATTAAGTAAAAAACATATTATTCAAGAACCGGTTCTTCGGAATGACAGCGCGGAAAGGGCGTGTATCGCGATTCTTGCCACAAACCCATGTGAAAGAAAGAAAATATTTTTTTAAAATGGAAAATTTTCCCAACTGTTAATTATATCACTAATGTTTAATTACCACATTATATATAGAACACTTGGGTCTGATGATTATAGACAATACTAAAATGACAGCTTTGTGTGATGTGCATCTATTAAAATGAACAATTCTTGCTGAAGGATCACATGTAAGTAGACAACTCAATTATGTATTCTTTTGTGCGCATGACGGTATGCTTTATGATATAGTTTGTCAAAATTGAAACGCTGGTGAACTTATGGAAGATGTAATAAGTATAAGCTAAATCCAGATTGAGAAATTCGTTCCCGTTAGAAAACTAAAACCAAAACTGGAAAGCAGTGAAAAGTCAAAAGTTTGCTCTAGGAAGTACTAGATGATATTTCGTAACTTCAATTTGATGAATTTAGTAATATCAATTTAGTGATGAGAACCATCATGAGTCGGCGAAGAAAAAATGGTAACTAAAACGAAAGTTACCCCAAAAACATGTAACTATTGAAAGTAGAGGTTAAGCCCATCTAATTATATTAATGTCCGTACTTGTTAACTATTATGAGAGAGTATTAGGAACGATATTCGCACAGGAGATAAAATGGTCTTTTTGGCTTAATAATATTGATTACAAAATCGTGAAGTAAAATTGCAGCACTTAGAGGAGTCAACCTAGAAGGCTAAAAGAAAAGGGCGAAAGAGTACGAGATTTAAGTCACGAGTTCTCCAAATAATGTGAGAGATGTCCCATGAATTAAAAATACCTTTTTCATTATGGATTAATATAATATACCCGTTAGAATGGACAAAAGATATGGCGGAACTCAGTGGCCTTTTAGTTGTTGACTGTAATCCCACAAAACTTTTCATGGTATCATAGATTCGAATTTTTAAGATGTTCATATTTACCTGCTACTGATGATTTGCACGTTTTAATATTATTGGCTAAATCCCATAACTATTATGAGAGATTGTACGCATTCATTAACCATTCAATATTTTTTTGGAAAACTAGTATGATCCCACAAAACGCTACTTGATAATTATAATTGTCCTCGTCATTTGTTGCTTTCGCTTGGATTAACTAACCAATAAACCCGCTAAAACGTTGCAATCCGAGAATTCAAAGAGATAGCCCCCAAAAAAGAAAGAGAATTCACAAAAATAGCCTAAGCTGATAGATATATGACCCTATTGATAAAGTGATTGGGGGTAGGGACGCTAGTATTACAGATGAGGGGTTCGATTCTTGTGTTATGTAAGAGGCGGAGTAAAAATTATAAAGTGAGAAGAGGGTTAAAGATACGACAGATAAAAATTTGTCGAAAGAAAAAAAAAACAAAAGAATTCAAAGGGAGAGCAAAAGGAGTTTCATGAACAGTGGCATAATTGTGAATTTGGGGGGCGAAAAAAGGGAAGGTGCGTGGACCCCCCCCCCCCGGTGGATAGAAAGTTTTACCCGGCGCTGGGCCCCGCTCTGCTTTTAGTGCGTGGACCCCACGTCCGTCGTGGCCCTAGCGTGCGCGATTGCGGCGGCGGACCCCCCCCCCCCCCCCCCACGGTATCGATCGATCTCGATTTTTTAATGGCGCCGTATTGTTTTGCACTACAAAGTCTTGAACCGAATTAGTGGGTCATGCAAGGAAAAATGTAACCCCCTTGACCATATAATAACCATGAATCGCTTCATTCAGTCGTACCTACCACATGAATCTCCACATGGTTTTTCCTTTGTGTGTGCCCCCCATGAACCGCTTCTTTAGAAACTAGCCGAGGGAAATTTAGAGAAGAAAAAAAGAACGGAAAGAAACGAAGAGGTCGAGCTGCACCGGAGGGAGAGCGGTGCTATGGTCGGACAGCCCCGCCGCCCCCCTCTTTTGCCGACAAGGGGATGCCACGGAGGTCGACGGCAAGACCGGGCTTTGTGTCGACGGCCGCCCGGCACTATCACTGCGCAGGCAGCGATGCTCCCCTCGTCGGGATCAACCGAGAGTAGGTAGGAACTCGCCAGAATAAGGAGGCTCAGCAGCTTCACCCTTATGCTGCTACCTGCCCTTGGTTTTTTTTTTTTTTTTTTTTTTGGTAAGGGCCCTTGGTTATTTTTTGTTCCTTCAATTCTCATATTTTGTTTTTATTTTCGATCTTTTGGCAAAGTAATTTTACTTGTTCAGTTTTCTTAATTTTTTTTTATCACCGGCATATTGTACGACGACACCTCATATTGTAGACCAAGATTATCGTATGACACTTTCTAACATTACAAGATATGTTACCATAATGTAGAACGGTCCGTCGTATTTAAGACCAACCATCATATGTCTTTAATCAAATATTATTCAAGGTTGGACGTTCAAAGCCAAATACCTCAAACATTAACTTCCAACATTATATGCTATTTTGTAAATTGTGTACCATATTATATCATACATTCTACGAAACATTGTACTCCTGGCAAAAGTTGCAGTGTTCGATATTCTATTATCATCTTATCTCGTAAATTTTCAATTTTTTTCAGTATACCATGTTTTGTCGTACTCTAGACCAAAGCCGTAGTATGTCATTGTTTAACATTAATATGTTATTACGAAGATGCACAGTATTTTGCCAACCGCCATAATTTGAAGATTGTATAATACTCACGTATCAATTTCTCGTGCTCGAGGTGAAAAGCATCGGGAGACAATTTTTAATCTTTAAAGGCATAGGATGTTTATGATATTTTGGTAAGTTGTGATTTTTCTCATGCACAATTATACGACGGTATGTCGTACTCGAAGAAACAATGATTGTATATCCAGTTTTGCTATTATATGACGCTACAATGCTTGGTTGTGCGTTAAGCAAAATGTGTTGTACAAAATACCTTGGTCGTTTAAATTTTTCAGGTTCATTTTACTGTATTTAATGTATATAGATCCGAAGAGATATGTTCAAATATTGATTTTTGACTTTTGACAATCTGCAGTTAATTAACCAAATTCAGCAAATTCACGGTTTTCAGGTTATAACCCAATGATACGAAAATAAATAGACATGTCTGTTCGTATTCCCCTCTTTCGGAATTGCTACTTCTATTAATTTTCCAAAAAAAAGTAAATATCTAGAAATTTTTTCTTCTCGCCATTAAAATTTTGAATCCCTGTCGCTTCATCTTTCTCTTTAGAAGGATCAATGGAAGAAGTAGAAAAAATTACTGTTTTAACTTCTTGTGATTGTCCAATCAAAAAAAAATCTTCTTGTGATTGCAAAATTGGATTAATATCACAAAAAACCCCCCAAATTGATAGAGCTGTGACAATTTTATCCCAAACTGATATACTCGTGACACATTTACCACAAACTGATATGGATTTCCACATGTATTTACCATGTCAATTGAGTTACTGCAAAGTGTCATCCAACACAGTAATTTTACGGTAAAATTTAACAGAAGCTAAAGAAGAGTAAATATGTCATGAGTGTACCAGTTTGGGGTTTTTGGTGACAAATAATTAATGTGGGGTAAATTTATCACAAATAAACTAGTTTGGGGTTCAAAAATTAATTTTTGGTAAACTTTTCACAAGAATACTGGTTTAGAATTTTTCGTGGTATTAACCTTGCACAATTTACAATAGAGGAACTTAAAACTTCAAGGACAGTGTTCATTCATGAACAAAAAATTCTAGATTTCCTTCTCTGTTTCTCTTTTCATTCCCAATTCTCAAACAACAAGTGGATGAATTCCAATTTCAATAGCCAAAAGTCATAGAGGCAGCACTGATAGATGGAAGAGATTTGACCAACGGCCCTTCGAAAGTTTCATAAGACAAGTTGAAACTTGTTGGGGAAAGGATAATTACGGCGACTAATTTAGTTATAACCTTTCAATTATGCCAATTCAGTAATAAACATTTTGATGATTTGTCAATTTAGTCATGAATCTTTAATTTATCAATTTAGTCATAAACTTTTTGAAAATCTGTCAACTCGGTCACAAAACCTATTATTTGGATAATTTGTCAAAAGACCTATATTGGAAAATCATTAAAAGATTGAGAACTAAATTAATAGATCGTCAAAATGTTTATGATCAAATTGACACAACTGAACAGTTTAGGACTAAGTTTGCTAATTAAAAAAAATTTTAAGACCAAATTGATATAATTGAAAAATTTAGGGCTAAAATGGCTGTCGTATAATAGGTTTGGAATTTTTTTGATAAATTTTCCGATAATCCTTCTTAGGACCAACAATTTTGAATTCGAATAATGTAGGTATCCGTGAACTATAATTGACTAAGAACCGAACAAAAGTGCGGCCGATGTCTGTCATGAGTAGTGTGGTCAGGCAAAAGTGACATCTCTTTCTTTATCTTCGATTCCCTATTTCGACGGGTAATACGCAAACTGCGCACGGTGCGCAAGGTAGCAAAAGAGTGGATGGTGGAGAGACTTTGGTGAGATTTGTTGGCTCAATAATGGCGAGCGAGGGAGGATAGGCTTGGCAGAGGAAAGTGACAAAAATGGGAGGATGGGGAAATTCAGAGATGAGGTCCAAATGGGTTTGTCATTTTGCACACAATTTACATAAACATTTGTCTATCTAGATTAATCGAATGGATGTTTGTAAGGTTATCTTTGGAAGCATTTATGTATTTGCGCAAATGGTCATTAAGAACGGTCCGTGTTAGCGAAACTTGCAAAGATTAGGTGCATACCGAACATTATAAAGTAACAAAGTTTGTTAAAAGCAATTATTTGAAGGAATTTTGCAACTTTCACAGCACCAACTTTTCTTATGTCGCGCATTAATGGGATGAAGTCATTTACTAAACTTAAAAGAAAAAATTGTCTACATGTCAAGGCCGAAATTTTTTTATATGATGATTCTTTTCACATGGTCAACGCACCAAATTATAATCCGGTCGGTTGAATATATTTATTAAGTGACTCGTAGGCATTCGTTAATGGCACTCGGGAGAAGGAAAAGGAAAGAAAATGGAGGATAAGATATCTGTGTGGCCATAAATAACATGCACGCATGCATGCATGCATGCATGCATACATGCTCAAGGGAGTTAGGTGGGGGCGCTTTTGTTTGGGATGGTGATGGAATCCCAAAAGGTCATCGTGTCTCGACAACTACGTGAGATTGTCCCTCTCCCCAAAACTTTGGTAGAACTCATTTACTAAGGCCTTCCCTACATTATCCTCCACTCAATCTCATCCTCTTCACTATATTCAGGAAATCTCCCTACCTTCCCAAACATCATTTAGTGTCCTCACCAAACTTTTCTGAAATCCAAACATCTCTTTCCACATATGTGTATATACATAACAAACGTGTACATGTATATGGATGGATTCACAGGTTGATAGCCATTATCAGATTTTGCACTTGGTCCAAGGGGACATTAGTCGAAAAATGAGCCATATGATGGTCCAAGTATGTACCATGCTTTGTGTCCGAATGTTTGAAAACTTTCCACTAGATGCATCATCCATAATTCTATATAATAAGCTTATTTTCTTATGAAAGAAGATTTATTAATAGGATAGCACCAACCCCATTGTTTTTTTTTTTTCATTTTTCCTTGTCTTTTTTTCAAGCAACGGACAACATATGTACAAAACATGATGATAGAACAGAATTTGTGTCAAGATGGTAAGAAAATCTTAAGGGAAAAATGGAGAAGAAACGGAATCTGACCTTGTCAAATTGTTTGTGAAGAACGATGGATAAAAGGAAAAGGAAAAAGCTACTCATGAAGAACATCAACATCCCACAATCGCTTAGCGTTGTTTTGACTCCGATGGTGTTCCAAAAAAGACAGAAGATGAAAAAAACATGCTGTTTTGTGCTGTCCTCATTCTAATACCAATACCACAAAATGTTATAAAGTATATGAATATTATTAACATATGTCTCAAGTTTGAATTTGCAAAAAAATCTGATCCTAATCGAAGTATGTAGAAGACCGATCTATAGCGAAATCCTGTGCTGCTCTCTCCATGAAATTAGTCATGCCCACCAAACCACAAGAATCTGTTATGCGATTTATTTCCTTGTTCTATATATTATTGTGTTTGATCGCTTGTTAACACAACATTTGGTAGCCTATCTCATGCACATTACACTAAAGCACAAAAAACTAATATTAAAAGCGCAAACCAACTAACAACTATCCGTACTACCATAATTCAACCAACCTTATATTTATCAATTTATTCCATGAGCCAACCCCAACAAATCATGGTAGTATAGTAGTACTCGAACTACAAAGATTGTGTATCATTCTGTTTTGTCCAAAGTTCGTAGAGAGCAGAACGTGAATGTACTCGTAGATGGAGCACGTGTTTCTATTTTGTAAATGCGTCAATAGGTGAACTAATGTTCTTGAACACGTTATGAGCATGATATACATCTCAACGGGAATGTCCAGTGATACATGCTTTCTCTAAGCTAGACGAAGCAAAACAGGGTGGGGACGCGAAGCCTGCGGTGGCTATTGGGCACCTGGGATGGGATTCTCCTCCTAGCCCCGTGCAGAGTGCACGGTGAGGATAGGGACACTGATTAATGTCGTGAGGCAGGACTGCCGGGGCTAGGATAGGCGATCTCCGCCTCGCACTACCCCATTGCCATCCCTACGCATTAAAAACTTGTCAAAGGTTAAGGTTTTAACTGATTAAAATAAAAGTTTAAGGATTCAATTGACCATTTCCTATCAAAACATTAAGGACTGATCTTGCACTTATCCCAAATTCTAATGCAGAAGTTGTATACGGTTTTTTTTGGCGTCGTGTAATCTTCCAATTACTAATTTCTTCAAAAGAGAAATCACATGCTTGGATCATGAAATCGTATCAAAACAGTTGTCTTCATTTTTTGGGGTAGATCTCTTTTCTATTACATGTCGAGAACCCCTAAAACCAAAGACACTATAAATTAGGATGGTCACATTCTTGAACAACATTTAAATTGAAGAGCAAAGGGTAGTAAGTGGTTAAAAGTTGGTAAAGTAGAAAGGATCCTAGACCTCCATATCCATGTGACTAGCATCCTAGGTAGTTAAATTAGGTCAGATCTTTTCCCCTTATCTTGAGAGCTCCATTTCTATATAAAAACACCATTAATAAAGAAATAAATAAAGGTCCCATTTGAACGAGAGATATCCTAACAATGAAACCAATATATGTCATGATAGTGTTTTAATTAAAATAGATACGATTGCTAAAAATATGCTAATCACTAAATTTAATTCTCTAATGGAAAATATTATTTTCTCATTGTAGTTAGTAATTCGTGCAGGTGTGAAAACTTTCATTCGCGGGTGCACGGCCCAACCTTTATCACATGTGAAAGTTATATTGTCCCTGTTCATTCTATCCTCTTTTAAGGTTATCACACTAAGAAAAAGTCGTCTAACTTTTCACGTTAGAAAATATGAAAGAATATAAATAAGGTTGACTCCAGTGGGTTTACCGTTTTGGGATTTAAAATGAGAAAATGACACAAATAGTTTCTGAAATTTGACTCAATGTACAATACGTTCCTGAACTTTAGCCTAATGTTCAATTTAATTCATAAACTTTTAATTTGTTCAATGTGATCTCTGAACTTTTGGTACATGTTCAATATAGTCCCTGAACTATATGAAAAGATTTAATGTAGTCACTGAGCTTCAATTAATGGAAAGATTATATTGGATATTTTCATATAGTTCTGGGACTAAATTAAACATGTATCAAAAGTTCAGGAACCACATTGAACAAATTAAAAATTTAGGGATCACATTAAACATTAGGCTAAAGTTTAGAGACTATATTAAACAAATTAAAAGTTCAAGAACCAAATTGTACATTGAGCCAAAGTTCGGGGACTATTTGTGTTATTATCCCATTTAAAATTTAAGAATCCATGTACATGTATAACCCACAAAATTTAGTTAAAACGGATTTGAATTCATATGAAATATCTAAGTATGTTTCTGAAATTTCTGAAATTACCAATGATGCTTGCTTTTTTCCTTTTGAACCTTACTTAAACATCTTCTAGTTATGAATTTTCCAACATACAAAGCCCTCAAAAGTTAGGTACCAAATCTAGGTCAAGTGGCCTAGGTCCACCATTTTAATGGCAAGCTACCCTGCATTAGTTGTGATTAATGCCACTAAGGTCCGACTATATTGACTCATCTATATTGACTATATTCACTTGTAGTTCTAGATTGATACCTTGAACCACCACCTTACAAAAAGTTGATGTGATTATCCCCATAATATCAACAAGGATGTATTACCAACCTCCTATTAAAGGGAAACTTTAGCATAGAGATAGCAAATGACAAGGGAGAGGCACCTATCTATGTTGTTAAAAACAACCTTGGGCCAAAAGAAGGAACACTCGAATCCCCACAACATTATAAAAGTAAGGGTTAATACCACGAAAAACTTCAAACTAGTATACATGTAATAAATTTACCTCAAACTAATTTTTTTACCACAAAAAATCATAAACTGATGCACATGTGATTAATTTATCCTCCTATTATTTTCCGTTAAATTTTACTGTTAAATTACTGTGTTGGATAACACGTGATATTTAATAGGTGTACCAGTTTGGGATTTTACCTCCGTTTGTCACAGATGTATCCGTTTATGATTTTTCGTGGTATCGATCCAATTAACAGAAACTAACAAAGGATAAATTTATCACAAATGTACCAATTTTGAATTTTTGGCGGTTAAAAAATTTGTTCTAGATAAATTTATTACAGGTGTATCAATTTGAAATTTTTCGTGGTAAAACATTAATTTTGTATAAATTTATTACTGATATACTAGTTTAGGGATTGGTATTATCACTCAAAGCAAGAGATAACAAAGGAACAAAAGGACAAATGGTCAGTAGCTATTCTTTTTTTCTTTCTTTCTTTGGTATAATATAAATATTAAAAAAAGGGCTAATACCACGAAAAACCCTAAATTAGTACATTTGTGACAATTTTACCTCAAATTATTTTTTTGACCATAAAAAGCCCCAAACTGATACACTTGTAACAAATCTACCCCGAACTATTTTTTTGACCACCAAAAACCCCAAACTGGTATACATATGACAATTTTACCCCGAACTAATTTTTTAATATTATTTTTTATTTTTCAAATTTTTTAATTAATTTTTTTTTATATTTTCTTTACTTCTTTTTTTCTTTTCTCTTCAACCTTCGGCCGGTCGCCGGACCAGCGACCGCCCGAAGGCCGAAGCCAGCGAGGTCGGCTCCACAAGCCACTGGCGAGGCTCGACCTTGCCGGCGTTGGGTGAGGTTGGCCTCGCCCCACAACAGCGAGGTCGACCTCGCCTCGCAACGGCAAGGTCAAGCCTCGCCAGATCTGGCGAGGGCCCGACCCCGCCGGCCGCTGGCGAGGCTCGACCTCGCCAACGTGGGGCAAGGCCGACCTCGCCGTTGCAAGGCAAGGCCAACCTCGCCCAACGCTGGTGAGGTCGAGCCACGCCAGCAGCCAGCGGGGCTGGGCCCTCGCCCAATCCGGTGAGGCTCGACCTCACCGTTGCAGGGCGAGGTCAACCTCGCCCAACGCTGGCAAGGTCAAGCCTCGCCAGTGGCCAGCGGGGCCGACCTCACCAACTTCAGCCTCCGATCAGTCGTCGGTCCGGCGACCGGCTAGAGGTTAAAAAGAGAAGAAAAATTAAAAAATTAATTAAAAAATTCGAAAAATAAAAAAATAATATTAAAAAATTAGTTTTGGGTAAAATTGTCACATGTATACTAATTTGGGATTTTTGGTGGTCAAAAAAATAGTTCGGGGTAAAATTGTCACAAGTGTACCAGTTTTGGGTTTTTTATGATCAAAAAAATAATTTGGGGTAAAATTGTCACATGTGTACTAATTTAGAGTTTTTCGTGGTATTAACCCTAAAAAAAAATATGGCCCTTTGCCACGTGGGAAAAGGGAATCACGTTTTTCAACATTATTTTTTATCCTTCTTTTTAATATGGGGTTAGGCAGACATTTTTGGGAGCTTACCTGTGGTTAACAATCCCCGATCTCGGTCTTCTTTTCGATCTTTTAGCCGAGATTAGGTTTGCTTTTGTCGTAGATTATTGCTTGTCTCACTATCAATAGAGTAATTATTGCAAAACGTCAAGATAACTAGGAGATTAATTCCCACCCTATGACTTTGACGCGCGGGTCTTATCTACTTACTCTTTTGGATTCTTTCTTCCTAATGAAACCACCTTTGTCTTGATCTTGTGAGCTATATGTATTATTAAATTCATATCCTCATGAGTTATTGTTCATTAGTTACTTCTTAATAATTGATCGGTTTAATATATATCAGTTAACTGGGTTCTACTACAAATATTTAAGGTAATAGCCTACGAAGAATGAAATTTATTAAGTAGAAATAATATTGTTTATGAACCAGTTCCCCAGAATGATTGGGCGGAAAGGGCACGTATTGCACTTTTTGCCACAAACCAATACATAACGTGAGAAAGAAATTCATTCCCCTTATCATATACTTTCTTAAAATTGAAACTCTGGTGAATTTTTGGAAGATGTAATAAGTTTAAGCTAAACTCAGATTAAGAAATTCGTTCCCCTTATTAAACTAACACCAAAATTGGAAAGCAGGGAAAGGTCAAAATTTTGCAATAATAATTACTAGATAATACTACATAAATTCTATTTGATAAATTTAATGTTACCAATTTAGGGATAAGATGAGACCGGTCGTGTGAAGGTGAAGAAAGAATGGTGCAACTAAAAAGGAGGTTACCACAAAACTACCAAAATTGTTAAAAATATAGGTTAAGCCCATCTAATTATAATAATGTCCTTATTTGTTCACTATTATGAGAAAGTGTTAGGTACAACATTCGAATCAATGAAATGTGAGATAAAATGGTGTTCGATTTAATAATATAATAGATGACAAAATCGTGAAGTAAAATTGTAGCACTAAGAGGACTCAACCTAGAATGTGAGAGATATCTCCAACTATTAATAATATCTTGTTCGTTTTGATTAATATGATATACACTCAGGGATATGGTGGTTGTTAGTGCCTTCAGATGTTGATTGTCATCTCATAGGATTTCACGTAGTATCGCAATGAAAGGTTCGAATTCCAATTTCTTCAAGTCCTCGTATTTGCCTCCTATAATCAATTTGCATGATGTAATATTGTCGGCTAATCCCAACCTACAATACAGATCGTATTATAATATGTTTGTCTATTAAGTATACATCCAATTATCGAAAAACTAGTCTGACCCCGCAAAATTTTACAATGAAAGAAATATCCACGTCCGTTCAAATTGATGATTAAGGTAGAAAAGAAAAGAAAATGTAGATAATACTAACTTGTGAAATAACTTCTGTTGTCATCTATGTGATTCGAGTTTAGTTGCCCTTCTCTTGTTATCTCTTTCTTTTTCTTATCTTTTTGAATTTTCAGAAGTATTGTCATACTAAGAAATAAAAAAAAATCTTATTTACCTGAATTAATCACGAGATGATTAAGATGAATATGGATAGCGGTTGTAAATATGACGTGCAAATCTACAGAACTTAAATAGGGTATGTCTAGATTCTGTGCTTTTGATAAGTCTTAATCCACTTTTGATCATTGTTATTGTTATCATCTATCGTTTTGGCTATGATTAACCAGCAACCTGCTTTACGTTGCTCATTGAAGTCAAAAGAGTTCCACGACGTGACGTAGGCATCATGAGCGCAATTGCGGCGGCGGGCCCCCTAATCAATCAATCACTCTTCCGGTTCATGCAAGGAAAAGTGCAGGTATTGGAAATATAATAAGCATGAGTCACCTCAATCAGTCATACAATAACTACCACATGTGTCTGGATAAATCGAAAAGGAATTTCGAAACGTACCTTTTGCAGATCGAAGATAAATCGACAACTGATTATGTCTGGATTAGCACCCCAAGTGTTGCGACTCTACCGGTATCCACATACACGAACGAAATTCTCCAACGATCCACGTGCTAGCGGATGATCTTGAGGTTTTCTTTTTCAACGCCTTTTGATTTTCGATACCGTATCGAAGAAAACCCTAGACAGAAAACGATTCTCTATCTATTTATATAACCTCATTATCCAGCGGAATTAAAAGAAGTGGGCCGGGCGATTTGGGCCCACGTTTAATCGTTATCTCATAACGCGTACGACCGCATAGATGATTGAAATAAGATAATAAATTAAAATCTACTTCTTAAGTAGATCAAGGCGTACAGAAAATATTAAATCCGTTCGCTATTGTGTGCAACCCGGTAGGTTCACTAAACATTAGCAGTGTGCTCAAAACTCTTTTGGCCCACAAGTCATAAGCGGTCTCTAGCAAGACATTATGACTACCTAAGTATAGTGAAGGTCGATTTTTTCGACACAACCTAATCCACAACTAATATTAGAGTATCAACATTGATTGATTCCTAGGGCAGATCACTAACACTTCTTCCTAGATAAATTCTCCCATTTGTGCCTCATAAAAGAACTCGTGGGTTGATGTATCATTACCCTGATAATATATGGTTCCTCTATCTCGCATGATGAGGTGAGGAGAAGAGATAAAGAATAATAATAAAAAAAAAAGATAGATAGATTTGAGCAACCATAGAGGCTTATTTTGTGCATTGCATACGGCTATACAATGGAATTCACTTTACCTTCTATTTCCATCGAAGAAGAGAAAAGAAATATAGATACAAGTTTATCCAATTCAGATCAACAAATGATCTAATTACCATCCTTCCTTTCGAAGCAGTTAACAAATACCATGATGGGGGCGAAATGTATCCCCATCATGGTATTGTAAGCGAAATGTACTGTACAAACTACCTTCAACTAAGTTTTCTGAGTTCATTTTAATTTATTTAATTGCTAAATAAATCTGAAGAGATATGTTATTTGAATATCATTTGTGACATCTTAACTTTTTGTGATTGCAAAATTTATAATAGAGGAATTTAACCCTTTAAGGACAGTGTTCATTCATGAAAAGCACCATTTGCTTCGCGAAAAATAAATGATTTGATAAGCATTTTTAGAAAATTACCAAAGATATCCTAAACATATTGTACATACGCCAATCAGTTCTAAATTTTTTAATTTGGTCAATTTAATCCTAAACTTTTGATTATTTGCCAATATAGTCCTTCCTGCTAATTTTTGTTGGTAATCACTGACATTGAGGACTTAATTGAAAAATTGAAAATTTTATAATTGAATTAACATTTATACATTATGCTTATGATTTTTTTGGTAATTATCCCAAAATATATTCCTGAAAATGATCGTTTGAAATAATTAGTCAATGGAAAAAAATTTCATTATAAACAACAATTTATCTATACATATATATTTATCTATACACACACACACACACACACACACACACACACATTTCTCATAGACGATCATATTATTTTTCGTTTACTCATTTTTGTAAGATGTATAAATGATCTTTTTTTCGTTTACCCATTTTCAAATCATTCATTTTTTGCTTAATAAACGGAGCCAAATCATAGATTTATTTCCCTAATTTGCTTTTCATCCCTAATTCTCTAACAAAACATGGCTAAATTTCTATTTCATTATCTAATGCTCATTTGTTTTCTAGAAAATGAATAATTTGAAAAATATTTTTGAAAAAATGATCTCTTAAAATAATTAGCCAATGGAAAATGTTTTTATTATTGACAAAAATTTTACATCTAAATATTTTTATGGACTATGAAAATATTTTTCGTTCACTTATCTTTGTAAGCGATACAAGCGATCATTTTTAGGAAAATATTTTCTAAACATTCATTTCCGCGAAACAAACGGAACCTATAAGTCACTTGAGGTAACATCGATAGACGAAATAGGTTTGACCAACAGGTTTTCAACAATTACATGCGACACACTAAAACTTATTGGAAAAAAGGATAGCTACTTCTTTTTTAATACATAAGTTGTATACCTGAAACAACCTCTATCTTCTTTGAAGTCACCCAATACCCCAGTTGGGTGGCCAACGTTGTGCCGGTCATGAAGAAGGATGGCCAAGTTCGGGTTTGCATCGACTACCGCGACCTCAAGAAGGCCAGCCATAAAGACAACTTCTTATTGCCACACATAGACGTTCTAGTGGACAGTACTGCTAGGTTTGAGTTGTTTTCCTTCGTGGATAGTTTATCGGGTTACAATCAAATAAAAATGAAAGACAGCAATAAGAAGAAATAGCATTCATTACCCCATGGGGGACATTCCACCACAAAACTATGCCCTTCAACCTTAAACATGATGGGGCAACATATCAACGAGCAATGGTGACGCTCTTCCATGAAATGATGCATAAAGAAATTGAGATCTATGTTGATGACATGATTGCCAAATCTTGACTCGGAGAGAGTCACGTCGATATCTTGAAAAAATTATTCGAGAGACTCCGTGAGTTCAAGCTCTGTCTCAACCCCGGCAAAGTGCATATTCGAAGCAACCTTGGGCAAACTACTCGGGTTCATAATAAGCAATAAGGGCATTGAAGTCAATCCCTCCAAAGTGAGGGCTATATGTAAGTTACAATCTCCGTCAACCATGAAAGAAGTACAAAGCCTTCTGGGTAGGTTGAACTACATAGCTCGCTTCATCTCTCAGCTATTTGAAACTGCTAAGCCATTCTTCAAACTCTTAAAGAAGAATGCTTAAGTAGAATGGGACGATGATTGTCGAGAGGCGTTCAATGAGCTGAAGTGGTACTTAATGAAACCACCAGTGCTAGTCTCACCAATGCCGAGGCAGCCTCTTATCCTTTACCTCACAATTCATAGCGAGTGGGAAAGTTACTTGATCGATTGGTTTTAGTAGGGAAGTTAGCCAAGTGGCAAATCTTAATCTCAGAGTTTGATGTCCAGGCAATGCCGCAAAAGTCAGTTAAAGGCCGTGTAATCGCTGATGTGTTGGCCGAGAACTCCAGAGTCTCGGCTGACGATGGATACTCCCCGGAGGACCTATTCTGCATGAGAAAGAAGACCCCTAGACCATATTCTTCGATGGAGCCATAAACTTGTCTGGCTCCGGTACTAGGGCAGTTCTCATATCCCCGAATGGACAACATTATCCAGTAGTTGCAAAGCTGGTATTCCCATGCACCAACAACATAGCCGAGTACGAAGCTTGCATCCTCGAACTTAAATCCACAGTCAAAATGGGGCTAACCAGGTTGAAAGTGTTCAGTGATTTCGCCTTGATCATGCTCCAAACTGTGGGAGAATGGAAGACGAGGGAGACTACGCTAGTTCCATCTCACGAATACCTCGAAGAAATCATGAGAGAATTCGAGGACATCTTCGTTAAATACCTGTCGACGTCCCACAATCAGTTCACTGACGCACTAGCTACATTATCATCTATGCTACAAGTAACTGGTGGATTGGAAGTAGAGCCTCTGAAGATTTAAGTCCTCACAAAGCCATCCTATTCTATGGTCGTGACTGAAGGACCTGACAGAAAACCATGGTATTACGATATCATGAACTACATTTGAAAGTATGAATTTCCTGAAGGAAGCACCCTAGCCGACAGGAAGTACGCAATGAAATGGCCTCAAAGTTTTTCGTCAGTGCTGAAAACCTATACAAAGGTCTTACGATTTAGTCTTGTTGAGGTGTGTGGACGCGGTTGAAGCCACAAGAATCATGCAAGAAGTACGTGAGGGAGTATGTGGTCCACACATGAATGGCCACATGTTAGTCAAGAAAATCATGAGATTGGGCTACTACTGGCTTAGTCTTGAAAGTGACTGCGTCCAACATGTCCGAAGATGTCATCGTTGTTAAGTTCATCGGGATAAGATAAATGTCCCTCCGACTAAACTGCACCAATTGTCCAAACCATGGCCCTTTTCAATGTGGGGCATCGACATGATTGACCCAATTAATATTAAAGCATCAAATGGACATCGATTTATCTTAGTCGTGATTAATTATTTCGACGAATGTATTGAAGCGGCGTCTTATGCGAACGTCACTACACGAAACGTTGTAAGATTCATCAAGCAAGACATAGTCTCTAGTTATGGCATCCCCGAGGCTACTGTCACTAATAATGGGACAAATCTGAACAATAAGTTCGTGGATCAGTTGTTTAACGAGTTCAAGATTCGACACCTGAATTCGTCTCCCTATTGCCCACAGATGAATGGAGCAGTTGAAGCTACAAACAAGAACACCAAGAAGATCTTGGCCAAAATGGCCAAAAGCTATCGTGACTGGTATGAAAGGTTGCCTTTTGCACTTCTGGCATATCAGACTTCAATCGGAAACTCTGTCAAGGCAATCCCTTTTTCCTTGATGTATGGCATGGAAGCAGTCTTGCCTATGCAAGCAAAGATCCCTTCTCTGTGAGTCTTGTCCCAAGTGGAGTTATCCAAGGCAGAATGGATACGATAGAGGCGCGAGCAGTTGAACCTGATTGATGAGAAATGACTGAAAGCCATTTTCTAAGGTCAAACTTATCAGCAAAGGATAGCTAGGTCCTTCAACCGAAAGGTGCGTCCAAGACACTTTGAGGTAAATGATTTAGTCCTGAGGAAAGCACTACCAATCACTCTTGTTCTCGAGGGAAAATTCGCCCCAAACTACAACGGTCCATATGTGGTTAAAATGTGCGTCCCAAAGGTGCCCTAATTCTCGCAAAAATGGACAATCGTGAGTTTTTCACTCTTGTTAATTCTGATGCTGTGAAGATTTATTATCCTTAATAGAATCTAACATTTTGCAGCAAGAGTTTTCGAGTGTCCGATTTTATACTCTAAGTTGCAAACATTTCACTGATGAATAAATGGTTTCAATCAATTTCAAGATGGAATGAGTGCATCGGCTTTAAATTCTGCTTGATTATTTTGTCAGTCTACATCATCGATTTCAAAAAAGGGGAATTTGCTTGAACAATCTAATAACTCATGTGAAATTAATTGAATGTGTTAAATAAGCTATATCAGAATGATGAAAGGCAAAACATACCCCATACGCAGTCCTATACACTAATCTCTAGTGAGTTGAGTGAAAAAATTCAATGTCTACAAGGTAAAGGGTTATCTCAAAAAAGGTAAGAGGCATTTCATTTCTCTATCTCAAATACTATAGATTGTCCATTATTTCGCCACTTTGAGCCTAAACAGTTGGAGAGGTTCTTTCAAAATTACCTCTGTTAAAAACCACCCCACATTGGGGCAAACTGGAGGTAAATTAGCATTAGGAGGTGATAAAATGGATAGAAATTTTCTTGCTCTCACTTGCATCAATATTCGAGTGTTGCTTTTTCGGATGAATGCCTGCAAAGATCAAGTGCCTTAGGATGACAAAGAGCATTTCTTTCTCTATCCCATATACACTTTATCCTTTGCTGAGCCTAATAGAGCCTACAAATTCATTTCTTAAACCCAGTTGGTAATCATCCCCCACACTGGGGCAAGGTAAAAGCCATCACCACCAAGCAACATATCCAAAGCATCGATGGAAGACAAAGACCCCTAAGAGTCTAAATGTTGAGTCATTCGATCAAAACGCAAAGTGTAGTTGGCTAATGTATGCATTGTAGATAATGGGTGTCAAAAAAATAATATAAAAAAATGATGAAAACTAGGGGGCATGAAAAAGTAGTGTATCTGATAAAAGTAAGGTCAATTGTTGAATGAGTCAATGTTCTACGTGGTCAATAAGCTGGAGAATGTTTCTGTTGCTATTCTTTAGGGGTTTGTTGTAGCACGTTGCTGCACATTAGTGAGTCTCTTTTGTTGCTATTTTTAGGCTATGTTTTAGCTCTTTTCGTTGTTGCTCTGTCTATATAAAGAGCTTGTGAGAGATGAAGTAGAGGGTTAAGGGCAATAAAGCATTCGTTATCTCCTACGTTTGTCAAAAAATAATATAAAAAAATGATGAAAACTAGGAAGCATAAAAAAGTAATGTGCTTGGTAAAAGTAATGCCAATTGTTGAATGAGTCAATGTTTGAATTTGTCAATGTTCTACGTGGTCAATAAGTTGGAGAATGTTTTTGTTGCTATTCTTCAGGTGTTTGTTGCAGCACGTTGCTGCACATTAGTGAGTCTCTTCTATTGCTATTTTTAGGCTATGTTTTAGCTATTTCCGTTATTGCTCTATTTATATAAAGAGCTTGTGTCAGAGGAAGTAGGGGATCAAGGGCAATAAAGCATTCGTTTTCTCCTCTATTTGTTTCCTGTGACTTTTTTTTTAACAATGGTATCAGAGCCACAAAAGAAACGTAAGTGTGTTGAGTGTTCAAAAGGAGAGTCTTGAGTGTTCAAACACATGAGGAAAGAGAGTCCTAGACAGTAGCTTCAGTTGCAGCAGCAACCCATGAGTGAGCATATTATATTTTTCTTATAGCAATAGCAGTGATTCTTCTTTGTAGCAGCAGTGATGGCCACAGAGAATTCTGTACAATCCTCTATACCTCGTTTTGATGGTCATTATGACTATTGGAGTATGTTGATGGAGAATTTCCTCAAGTCTAAGGAGTATTGGGACGTTATTTCTTCTGAAATTGCAGAACCAGAAGGAGCAACTTTGACAGCAGCACAATGAACAGCTCTTGAAGCGGCAAAGCTAAAGGACCTCAAAGCAAAGAACTACTTATTTTAAGCAATAGACAGGTCCATCATGGAGGCAATCCTTTGCAAGGATACTTCTAAGCAAATATGGGATTCCATGAAGAAGAAGTATCAAGGCTTAGCAAGAGCAAAGAGGCAACAACTACAAGCTCTTTGTACGAACTTCGAAACACTACGAATAAAGTCAAGGGAGTCAGCCACAGATTATTTTTCAAGAACGATGGCAATTGTCAATAAGATGCGAATCCACGGTGACAAGACGGAGGATGTCACCGTTGTTGAAAAAATTCTTCGATCCTTGACACCAAAATTCAATTTTGTTTTCTATGCCATAGAAGAAGCTAAGGATATTGAAGAACTTTCAATTGATGAATTGCAAGGTTCTTTATTGGTTCATGACAAGAAACTCCAACACCAAGGTATGGAAGAACAAGCCTTGAAGACCTCCACTAATTTTTGTCATTCTTCATCAATAAGAATGAATAATGGTAAAGGGAGAGGAAGAGGATTCCACCAACGTAGTAGCACCATCAATCTAAGAATCGAAGGCTCTTCCTTTGATGATGCACGAAGTAGAGGTCAAGGACAGTATCCAACTGGCTTCAAGCCAAAAACAACAGACAAATCTAAAGTTGAATGCGTTAGATGCCACAAGTATGAACACTATAAGTCTAAATGTAGAACCAATCTCAGTCGACATGCGGAAGAAACAAATTTTGCTGCAGCAAATGAAGAAGAAGGAGAGACGCTCCTAATGGCATGTCAGGAGAAAGAGATGTCTTCACCAAATTTATGGTACCTTGACACTGGCCGTACCAATCATATGTGTGACAACAAGGAGGCATTTTCTTTAATCGATTATACCCACCGCACCAAAGTAAAGCTTGGGGATGATTCTACCATTTCAGTCATGGGTAAAGGTACTGTTTAAATCTCTTCAAAAGGGAAAACACAAACCATAAGTGATGTTTTCTATGTTCCCAAATTGAAGACAAACATCATGGGTTTCAGCCAATTACTTAAGAAGGGGTATAAAATTGTATTTAAAGGTAGAGTTTGCAAGATTTATAATCAGAAGCAAAACTTGCTTGTTCAAGTTGATATGACACCAAACAGAATGTTTCCTCTTCATCTTCATGATTCTTCTTATGCTTGCTACATGGCAAAATTAAAGAGGAAGCATGGATTTGGCATTTCAGATATGGGCATCTTAATTTTGGTAGCTTGGGGACACTACACCAAAAGCAGATGGTGAAGGGACTTCCTTCAATCACAATCCCATCAGGAGTTTGCAAAGACTGTGTTGTCAGCAAACAACATCGAGCTCAATTTCCACAAGGCAAGGTGTGGAGGGCTAAGAAGCAGCTTGAGCTGGTTCTTTCAAATCTTTGCGGTCTAATCTCACCAATTTCTAATTGAGGTAAATGATATCTGATCACATTCATTGATGATTTCAGTCAAAAGGTGTGGGTATATTTCTTGCAAGAAAAATTTAAAGCTTTTGAAGCACTCAAGAATTTCAGAAGTCTTGTCAAAAAGGAAAGTGGCAATCAAATCAAAGTTCTTCGTACTGATCATGGAGGGGAGTACAAGTCTCTTGAGTTTGATGATTTTTGTACGTAGTATGGAATTCGTAGACAACTTATTACAACCTATACACCATAACAAAATGGTGTATGTGAGAGGAAGAATCAAACCATCCTTAACGCGGTTCGAAGTCTACTACGAAGAAGTGGAATTCCAATGAAGTTATGGACAGAGGCAGTAAATTGGAGTGTCCATCCCTTGAACAGAAGCCCCACACTTGCTATTCTGAATATGACTCCTGAAGAAGCTTGGTATGGTCGAAGACCAACGGTTGATTACTTCAAAATTTTTGGATGTATTGCATATGCCCACATTCTAGATTAGAAAAGGAAAAAGCTTGAAGATAAGGGAGTAAGATGTGTCTTTCTTGGTGTAAGTGATCAAACAAAAGCTTACAAACTCTATGATCCTATGACCAAGAAGATTATAATCAGCTGTGATGTAGTGTTTGATGAAGGAATGTTATGGCCTTGGAATGATTAAGCTAAAGGTGATACACCAATTGCAGCTAATTTTGAAGAAATTGGCGAGGAAGACTAACAACACAACTCAACCTCAGCTAGTAACAATTCTAACCCTATTGAAGATAAGGAGCAGCAGCCCAATTCCAAAGCTACTACAACACATGGTGCACGTCGCCAACGTCACCTACAAAGGCCAGCATGGATGAGAGATTATGAGGTGTCTAGAGTTGATCAAAGTGAAGACCCATTAACTCATTTTGCTTTGCTTGCAGATAGTGATCCAACTACTTTTGACGAAGCAATTAAACATCAAAAGTGGAGAGATGCAATGGATGCTGAAATTGAAGCAATTGAGAAAAACAACACTTGGGAATTAACAAATCTTCCCAAAGGCCACAACACTATTGGTGTCAAGTGGGTCTACAGGACCAAGCTGAACAAGGATGGTAGCATTGACAAATACAAGGCGTGTTTGGTGGCAGAAGGGTACAAGCATGAATTTGGAGTGGACTACAAAGAGGTATTCGTGCCAGTTGCGAGACTTGATACAATTCGGTTGGTGATAGCATTAGCAGCACATAAATCTTGGCCTAACCATCAGTTAGATATGAAGTCCGCTATCACGACCTAAATTCTTGAGGCTAATGGATTATTAAGTCTCGGCTTAACTCGGGCCCTCCCAAGCCATACCAATTCGCAACTTAGGTTTTAAGTTTTTAACATGCAAAAGTTTTCATGCTTGGAGTCGTCACTAATTTATTTGTGGTAGGTCAATTAAAAACCTAAATAAAACATAGGAATATTTTATTCCTACAAACTAGAGATTCTAAACTTGAGGACTTGATTACGCTAGATCTAGTCTAACGCTCTTTCGGTACCTTTTCTTTTCAAAAAATATTTATGCAGGCAGTTTGGATCCATTTTATTATCTAATCACTAATATGCAAGGTATTCATGCGGGTGCGCAAACCATCAATTTAACAGCCAAGAAAACAATAAATAGATTGTAAGGTTAGGAGAATGACGTACCTTAAAACAACGCAAGCATCCGCATTGTTAGTAAAAAATTACACAGATAATCCTAATATGATTTCTAATTAACAAAGCAAGGCACTCAAGGTGTTCTTTAGGGTTTGCGCTTTATTAAAATGCAAACTAACCTATATGTAATGATGTGCAAAATATGACATGCGATTAATGCAACCTAGCATGCGAACTATACGACATGCGACGACGTGACCTAATTCTAATGAAGGAAAGCGATGCGTTTTTTCCAATGAAATTCGGAATTAAAAAAATGCTTAAATTAACATGCAATCTATTCTAAAAAAAAGATAATTTAATTTATCCTAAAGTGACTTCTTTTTGGTATTTTTATGAAATTTCGAAATCAAGAATTACCCTAAAATGAACCATCGAGATCAGGATAATATCTAAATTAAACTAGGAAATAAGTCACTCTAATTCCTAATTTAAATTAAAAAGTTGTCCTATCGACTTATTTAAAGAAAGTTATTCTAAACCTATCCTAAACATGCATCATTATCTTCCTATAAGATCAATTCAAATCCTAACTAATCTTTCTTTGGAATTTTCCTTTTAAAGGAAATAAATCAAATAGATAGATAATGACCATGATCAAAACCAGTCCACGCGATCCGCAAGATTTATTTTATTATCTTTGAATTAAAGAAACGATATAAACCAACGATCATATCCATGTGGTTATAGATATTGATGGAAGGCTATTCGTTTGAATTTGGGAACAAAATAAAATCTATTATCGTATCCAAATGGTTATGGATAAGATAGAGATTTTCCGTGCCACCGAGTATCGTATCTCATGATTGAGATCGGATAGTCGTCTCGACACGTTGTTAAGTTAGGAAAGTTTTCTAACTTGGGGTGATTTTTAAATATCTGCGGATAGCACACACTCACCCAAATCAAGTAATGAAATATTCAAAACTATATCATATGAGATCATTACCTAATTTGTAGATAGTTTCCAAATTCGAACTTAACGGAATCGGGATTGCGGATCGGAACGACCGACGGTGGCAGACCGGCGGCAACGACGGCGGTTCTCACGATGGTGTTCTGGTCAACCGGGGGCGCAGTGGAGGACTCGCAGCAACTATTGGACACTTGTGCTCAAAGAGGATTCACGGCAATGATTGTAATCTTGGACCACGATGAACGCTTTTGCCCTCGCGTTCTCCTCGTTTGTGAATGATCCAAAGTGCACCCCTTTAGAACCTTCTCGCCACTTCACTCACAGATCACACTTGTACACAACGGAAATTTCTTTCGTTTTTCTATTTTAGTAACAACCCCCAACGGACACGACACCCAAAGATCTCCGGCACAACTTCGCGCAATTGGGATTATCCCAGCGAATTGTTCGGTGAAACTCGGCTTGGCCACTAGCAGCAGTGGGGAAGAGGCTGATGTTGATCTTTTGCCAAGGAAAAGCTTGAGGTAGTGAGGCTCTCGATGGCAACAACTCATCGTTGGTGTAGCAGGAGTGTCAGGCGTGAAATGCTTCGCGACTTGGCTGCATCGTTCTCGGCCGGGGGTGCAGTGACCGTGAAGGTTGTTGGCGACGGTGAAAAGGCACGCCGGTGTGGAGGGTCTGCTTGGTTGTGAGGCTCAGCTAAGGGAGGGGCCAAGACTCCTCTTCTCTATTTCGATCCCTCCTCTCTATCTCTGCATCATATTTTTTTGTCGTGCTTTTCCTGAACGTGGCACTGTCCCTCTGAATCGTGAAGCCCCTCACGATATCTTCTTCTCCATGTGCCAAACTCTCTACTGTGGCCGTGTATGTAAGTGGTGTGGCCTCCTTCATGTGAACCCTTAATGAATGTATTTATAGGTAAAGTGTAGGGTTTTTTTTGCTTGCAATTATTTCCTATTTCGATTCAAAGAAGATATTGCAATATCTCTTGAAATCTATGATATTATCAAATCAATTTGTTCAATTTAAATCACGATAATATCCAAACTAATATTTTTCAACTCAACATTTTCAATGAGAATTTCAGCTCTTATGATATTCATGGGCTTGGCCAAGAATTTTTTTGAACGCGGGCTTAGTCCAATTTCATTAAGTTCAGAGCCATTCACTCAAGTCTATCCACCGCCAGTCCAATGCAGATACAACTATATGAGCCTATGCAAATGCTTCTAATATCTACATGCATTTTAATTAATATTTTTTCCTAGAGACCAGGATCGATCCCTAATTTTTTATGCGAAAATTAACTAACTGGATTGCCAAAATTTAGGTATCAACATCCGCTTTTTTACATGGTGATCTCCAATAACAGGTACTTATTGACCAACCTCCTGGATATGTGAAGCTTGATTGTGAGGATAAAGTATACAAACTAAAGAAGGCTTTATATGGATTAAAGCAAGCTCATCGAGCTTGGTACTGTAGGATTGAAGCTTATTTTTTGAAGGAAGGGATTACCAAGTGTCCTTATGAACCTACTTTGTTTATTAAGGTTGGTCATAGTGGAAAACTACTTTTCGTATGCTTGTATGTAGATGATCTCATTTACATAGGGAATGATGGTACCATGATGGAGACATTTAAGCAATCAATGATGCATGAATTTGAAATGACAAATCTCAAGTTAATGCATTATTTCTTAGGCATTGAAATTAATCAGTCTACTGCTGGTACCTTTGTTTACCAAAAGAAATATGCGCAAGAGATTTTGAAGAAGTTTCAGTTGAAAGATTGCAATTCAATTGCCTCACGAACAGGGTTGGATTAAAGCTCATTAAAGATCCTGGTGGAAGGAAAGTGAACAGCACCATGTACAAGCAAATTGTGGGGAGTCTTATGTACTTAATAGCAATAAGACCAGACATCATGTTTGGTGTTAGTCTCATTAGTAGATACATGGAGAGTCCGACCGAAAAACACCTTCAGGCTGCTAAGCGTATTTTACGCTATTTGAAAGGGACTGCATCTCTTGGGTTGCTTTACAAGAAAGTAGAAAGTTCATATTTGTTTGGTTTTACTGACAGTGATTATGCTGGTGATATTGAGGATCGAAAAAGCACCTCAAGCTATGTATTTACGCTTGGTTCGGCAGCTATCTCGTGGTCTTCAAAGAAACAACCCTTAGTCACTCTTTCAACAACAAAAGCCGAATTTGTGGTTGCCACATCAAGTGCTTGTCAAGCTATTTGGTTGAGGAAGATTCTTGAACAACTTCAATTCGAATAGCATGAAGCAACAATAATTTTTTGTGACAACGATTCAGGCATTAAATTGTCAAAGAATCCAAATCTACATGGGAGAAGCAAGCATATAGATGTGAAGTATCATTTCTTGAGGAATCTTACAAAAGATGGTGTGATTGATCTTGTTTTCTGTAGAAGTGAAGATCAAGTTGCTGATTTGTTCACAAAACCTCTCAAAATTGCCACATTTCAAAAGTTAAGGAAGCTTCTTGGTGTTTGTTCAGTGGATGCTCCAAATTAAGGGAGAGTTAACCTGTTCCTTTAAACTGATTGATAAATCAATTTAAGGGAGAGATGTTGAACGAGTCAATGTTTGAATTTGTCGATGTTCTACGTGGTCAATAAGCTGGCAAATGTTTCTGTTGCTATTCTTCGGGGGTTTGTTGCAGCACGTTACCGCACATTAGTGAGTCTCTTCTATCGCTATTTTTTAGGCTGTGTTTTAACTGTTTCCGTTGTTGCTCTGTTTATGTAAAGAGCTTGTGTCAAATGAAGTATGGTGTTAAGGGCAATAAAGCATTCGTTATCTCCTCTATTTGTTTTCTTTTGAGTCCTGTGACTTTTATTTTATCACCAACGTCCATAGATGTGAAAGTAAAAAAAAATGAAATAGAGGGCATAAAAAAAGCAGTGTGCCTGGTAAAAGCAAGGCCAATGCCCAATAGAAAAATAGGAGTGTCAAAATTGTCTCCAACGGAGTCACCAAGCTATCGCAACCTCTCCTCTATTTTCTTTGAAAGTTCAAGCTCAGTTTTCTGCAGTCTCTGTTTCTTGGGCGGCATGCTCAGATTAGTAGGTAGACTTTGCTCCACAATAGAAGGGTCTAAACCCGGCATATTGGAGTACGACTAGGCAAAGACATCTTGGTAGTCCTTCAATAGTTGGACCAAGCGTTTTGCTTCACCTTCGAGAAGGGTTGGCCCCATCTTCACTTCTTTGGGTTCTTCCGTATCGCCCAAGTTAATAGTAATAGTTTGGTCTGATGTGGAAACTTTAGGCCTTTCATGTCATTCTAGATCACGTAGCATTTCTAAGGGATCTTCAAAATCATCGAGATTGTCATTGACTATACATAATTCACCAAGTTAGACCATTCCCATACCCTCGAGTGTCACAAGATTGCCACTAAAACATAAAGCAGGGGATTCAAAAGGACAAATGAGGTTTTAACACGAGGAAGCATGAAGAAGCCTAGGTCTCGGGATTCTCCTTAGACTATATTTTTCTTTTATCGGTTGGATATCATCACCAGGCTGGTTTGATGTACCTCAACATGCCCTCAAAACAAAATATTTTGTAATTTCATTGATTATCACCAATTGAATTACATTTATTGAATGGAAATTGCGACAATCGAATCCTGGAAACGAAAATAAAGCAAGCAAATCCTAGAAAGCTGTAAATCAGCAAGTCGTAAAAAGCAATAAAATTTCCCATGTAAGGGAAGGTGCGGAAAAGTAAAGGTGTCACTCTTGTGGGCTAGTGCCCATTCCTCCAACAACCCTTCTTCGATCGCTCCAATAAGCATGACATCGTACATGGTGGCAATTCCTTCCATTGTGTTATCGAGATCTTCTATCACTGGAAATGTTGGATCATCTATACTTCTCTATCCATCGGGGACAATATCACGCAGGTCAATATAAAAACTTGGAGGAGCCAAGTATTTCACATAATAGTTGAACTTATTGCTTGGTTGCCCCAAAGTGTCGATCACCTCCTTCTCTTCATGCATTATTCTTGTAGGACTTGGGAATATGATGCGAATGTTTAGAATTACAAGAAGATCGTCACGGCCTTGGCAAAGGGACGAAGCGCGGAATGTAAATGCCCTAGCATCTAAGAGGTCATAGACCTCATCAGTGGAGTTATCGACTTCTCCCAGGTGATAGTCATACTTTTTGGAGGGATCGTAGTTGTAGAAACATATAGGATTAGGCCGCTTCGACTGAGTGGAGAGCAAGCCCTTCTGTTGGAGAGCAAGCAAGACTTTAGACAAGGGTGCAGGGAGAAGTGTGAACTACCTCCTAGCGCCTCGTTGTTGATTAGGGCATCTCAATGGGTTGTTACGACACCTAGGGAGTAGTTGTACCTTGCTTTGCTGGGGGCGTGATGTTGGGATGGGTAGACCCCGAGTACCTTGTTCATGCTTCATGAACTTTGGACACAGGGTGCTCAACTCCATAGTATCAAGGGACTTAATAGCATTGTCGAGTACAACTATTTTGTCATTTGAATTGGTGCTGAAAGGCTTCATTTGAATCATCACCCTTGGCCCCTGAGGAAATGGACGGGTCATGGTGAGTTGTTTCAAGCAATCCGACAGATGTGCCGCTTGCCTTGAGAGTTGTTGGAGAATGATGGAGGTCTGCTTTGGGTCCTTCTCAATATTAGCAAGGCGGCTCAGCACTTCACCCTAATCACTTGTTTTCGCTTGTGGCAGGGTGGTGATCCATAATCACTTAGCTCAAGTTTCAACTTCCCCGTGATAGCTCATAGCTAGGGGCTTCTCGGCTTAGCGACTGTCTGACGTATGGCACTCCGAGAAACAAAGACACAAACGGCATTTATGCAGAGAAGCCGCAGTTGTCGCGAGAACGGCAAGTGGTGAACGGACCTGCAATTTGTGCCAGGCGGTGAGCTCACGGTGGAGGAGGAGCAACAACAAAAGAACTCGGCGGGGTTGCCCCTTGGCGAGGCTTGAGCGACGGATCAACAACTGTGGATGATCCGTAGTCACTTTTTTTTTTTTTTTTGGTAAAGAAAAAGTCACAATATCATTAAGGAATTGAAAAGAAAGGTTTCCTATTGTAACAGAGGTAACAAGTAGGACACATCCCTGGAATTTCCTGGATGTTGTGAGAAAGCGAAACGAACTTTCTTTTGGTCAACGGTGATGAAAAGGAAGCTGATCCGTAGTCACTTGATTCAAGAGAAACGAACCAAATAAGCACATGGTCAAGAAAAGGTTGGTCCATGACACGCTTTCTAGTCTCTTTTTTGTTTATTCATGAAAATATTCGTATATGAACAAGACTTTATGAAAAAGTGACCTAGGCAGAGAAATATAAACAACACCCTAGACACAACCTAGGAAATAGAAACACAGAAATCCCTAATCATAAAATAGGGAAAAACAAAAATTGAGACTCCTTAGAAACTATGAACTAAAAACAAATTGTCTAAAGCCTTTTTTTTTCTTTCCCCACGCCATTTTTCTTTTTTATTTTCTTTGTAAAAAAAGGGACAGCAAACTTCTTAGAAAATAATTACCAATGACACATTTAGGAAAATAATTCTCTTAAAAGCTTTCTTTCTCTTTTTTTATTTTCAAAGGACTCAATGATATTACCTTCAAATTTATAACCAACTACCGACCCGAAAATTGCAATAACTAAGTAAATTGCAAGAAGGAGAGTTCAAAAGACTTACTTCACCCAGTAGTACCATGGCAACCACATAGACACGCACATAAAATATGAGACTCGATTTCTATCTAGACTCTCGCTTGTAAAATGGAGACGCGAGGATTACCGGGCTAAACCAGACATGGCGGTGGTTTGGCCGAGGTTCCCCTAACTTCGACTCAGTCAAGGAGCTAACCCGGGTCACAGGGTTGCAACCATAGTGGTAACTCAATAACACCATAAAAGAACTTTTGGGATTGAGGAGGGCGACTCATATCACTTCAATGTAGTCGGGGTGTGCACTGTCTTAGTACCATCCTAAAATTGTGCCACCTAGGTCCAGCAGTAGGTAGTTAGTGCGGTATAGTGTAAATGCAAGACATGCACAACAAGTTATATCAAACAGCGCTTCGTGTATAAAATAAGCCATACATCTTATGCCTCCCTGTAAAATAAGGGTTAACAATCATGTCTCCCCTTATACCTCCCATTCTGCAAAAAACATTGAATACCTTAAAAGTTAGGGACATACCTGGAATCCTCGCTATCAAATAAAAATATTTTTTTAAAAGAAAAATGGCCTAAGTCCACTAAGAATTTTCAAATCCCCAGTGGAGTCACCAAGCTATCGCGACCTCTCTTCCTGCACGTGTGGACCACCTAGGGGTTCGGCTAATAGATTATTAAGTCTAAACCTAATTCGAGCCTCTCAAGACTTATCAATTTGCGACTTAGGGTTTAAGTTTTTAACATACAAATATTTTCATATTGGAGTCGCCACTGATCTATTTGCGGTGGGTCGATTAGAAATTCAAATAAAATATAGGGAGATATGTTTTATTTCTGCGAACCAAAGATTTTGAATTCAGGGACTTGGTTACGCTAAATTATTCTAACGCCTTTTCGGTACCTTTACTTTTCATGAAAATGTTTAAGCAAACAGTATGGATCCATTTTATTACCTAGTTGCTAACATGTGAGGTAACCATGTAAGTGCGCAATCCACCAATTTAACACCCAATAAATAAAGCAATAAATAAATTACTATCTTAGGAGGACAATGTACCTTTTAGCAAAGTAAGGATCAGCATTGTTAGCTAGAGAATCACACAGACAGTCATATTATGATTTCTAATTAACAAGCACTTCAGTCAATTTGTTTTTTAGGGTTTTCTCTTTATTTAAATGAAGACCAACCTACGTGCCATGATGTCTAAATTATGACATGCGATTAATTAAACTTAGCATGCGAACTATATGACATGCGATTGAATTACCTAACTCTAATGACAGGAAGGTATTTTTTTGTATTTTTCCAAATAAATTCGGAATTAAAAATTGCCTAAATTAAGATGCAATCTATTCTAGGAAAGATAATTTAATATATCCTAAAGTGACTCTTTTTTTTGGGGGTATTTTTATGAAAATTCGAAATAATTAAATATCCTAAATAATCTATTAAGACTAGAACAATCCCTAATTTGAACTAGGAAATAAACTACCCTAAATCCCAATTTAAAACAAGCAATTATCCTATCTTCTAAACATATTCAGGATTCCCTAAATATGCAAAGTTTCTAATTTAAATTCTAACTAATATTTTAGGATTTTCTTTTTTTTAAGGGGAAATAAATTAAACAAAGATAGTGATCCCAACCACCCAAGCGATCCGCAAAATCCATTAATCATGTTCAAATTTGAAAACAACTCAGGCTAGTGATCATATCCACAGGGTCGTGGATATCGATGGAAAGCCGACCGTTTGAATTTGGAAAGCAAATAAGATATATTATCATATCCAAGTGGTTATAGATAAGATAACAATATTTCGTACCGCTGCGTATTATATCTTAGGATTAAGGTTAGATAGTCGTCCAGGTATGCAACTAAATTAGGAAAAACTATTAATTTGGGGTATTTTAAATATTGCGAATATCACACACATTATCCCCAAGATATCTAAAAATCCACCAAAGATATCACGAAATATTCAAACACCAAAAAATTAAGAAATTAATATTCTAAAAATATTGGATGAGAATCTTACCTAATTTCGCGGATTATTTCCGAATTTGAATTGTCTCGGGATCTCGCAGATTGGGACGAGGTGGCCGACAGTGGATCACGAGCGGCTCGGCCGGCGGGCTGCTCGATGGAGGTTGATGTGATGGTGTGGACTTCTCGGCTTGGACCAGTCAGTGAAGAGAGATCATCGGCGTCCAGTTGTCTTTGATGATTACTCGTCCGATCATCAACAATGAACAGCCTCTGGAAAAACCTGCAAATACAAAAACTTTCACGCCGTGGAGAGACAGTTTGCGGTACTCGGCTGGCTATGGGCAGCAACGGTCTTCGTGGGTGGACTGAGCTAGGTGAGTCGACATTAGATATCCTGCAAATAAGAAACACCAAAACAACAATGGTTTAAACCAATGCAATCTGGACGTCAGGGAGGCCGTAGAGCAGGAGGGTGTGGAGACGCGTGGAAGCGGAAGCACAAGGCACGAACGAGAACTGCAAGAACAGAAATCACCACCCTTTTTCTTCCTCGATTCTCACTAAAGTGGGCGTGCGTTCTTTCGAGTGCAAGCTTGTGGATAGCTCCTCTGTCTTTTTCTATGGTTCCAGAGAGAAGTCTCCCTTTTTCTCAATTGTCAACGTCCGTCTCCTCCAAGATTCGAGCTTCAACCCCTCTCCCTTGTCTTTTTGTGACCGTCTTCTCCAAGGACCCTCTCTAGATTTTCTTTTTTTCTTCTCTCTGTAAGGTGCTCTCTCGGAATTGTGGCGTGTATTCAATGTGTGGCCTCTTCCCATTTCTTTTCCCCTTTCTTCAGCCATGCAATGGCCTATTTATACTGCATTGGAACCGACCTCTTCACATATTTCCTTCCTCAATCAAATATTTCTTTCCCTGGTTGACCAGCTCTTGCTGCGGAAGTAAAGCCCATATTTCCATTCATTATATATTAAACAATATACTTTTTAGCATGGATCCTTCATTCCCCCTCTCAATTCACACGTGGCCAAGAAAAGGTTCCCCTTTAAACTACTCCTCTTTTCGCTAATAAATCTTTTAATAGCTGGCCACCTCTCTCAGCAGTGACTTCCAAAAGAAATTTTCCTTGGAATGAAACAATGGTGGATACGTCATGTGTGAGAAAATTATTGGACTTGGCCGAATTATGTATATATTTGGGCTTAGTCCAATTAATTCCCTTAAACTTATAACCATTCATTTAAATCCATCCATTGCTAGTCCGATGCAAATGCAATGACTAAACTATATGATAAATACTCCTAATAACTATATACAATTTAATTAATAATTTTGTTTAGGGATCGCAATCAATTCCTAATTTTTTATGCAATGGACGACTAACTGGGTTGCTAAAATTTAGGTGTCAATAAGTTTGCATGCAATTTAGAGAATTTGAATAAATGATCTTCGATTCTGATATGGAGATCCTTAACTTCCAAACCAATCACGCTAACCCTAGTGGAAGTTTTCAAATATTCAAAGTGGGTGTGTATCATTGCGAAAGCTCTTTCTCATTGAAATTAAAGGTTCGGGAATCAATGTATTTTGCCTCACAATGAAAAAAAAAATTTCCCTTTATTTAGAAGCTACACGTTAAAGAAGTCGTTATCTTACCTTTACAAAAAAAAATCAAGGGTTTTATACCCGAGAACATTCAAGATTCATTGGTTATATATTGTTGGTAATCCTTTCAGAAACAAATCATCTTTTATCCATATATATTCACGGAAAATTATCCAAAAAATCATAAACTTATGATACTTTTATCAACTCAATCTTAAACTTTTTGATTGTGTTAGTTAAGCACCAAATCTTTTTACGTTTTGTCAACTAAATTCAAGTCATCAATTTTGATCGAAAATTACTGATACCTATGCTAGTCGCTGTTGATGACGGCCAGGAATTGACCGAGTGCGGCCCTGGACTGTAATCCACTAGGGAACCGAATAAAAAGTACGATCGATGTCTGTCATGAGCAGCGGTCAGTCAAAAGTGACATCTCTTCTTTATCTTCCCTACTCGACAGGTATTGTGCAAACTACGCACGGTGCGCAAGATAGCAAAAGTGACGGCAGTAGGAAGAGGCCAGAGAGAATTTGGTGAGATCTGTTGGCTCAATAATGCTCGAGGGAGGGAGGGAGGGAGGGATAAGCATGGGAGAAGAAAGTGACAAAAATGGGAGCATTGGGAATTCAGAGATGAGGTCCAGATGGATCTGTCATTTTACACACAATTTATGTAAAAACATTTGTCTGTCTAGATTAACCGAATGAATGATCATAAACGGTCATTCGGAACGGTTCGTGTTAGCGAAACTTCATGAAGATTAGGTGAATATTACAACTTAAAAAGAAAAATGGGGACCTACCGTGGATCCCTAGTAATGGTTACCGAGAATACCTTGTCACAGCAAGGATATTGTTGCCAACTGAGGCTGCCCCCACCTGTCCAGGCATATATACCTAGAGAACTAACAGGACTGCGTTCCTTATTTTAAAGTATCGGTTTCTACACGCCCAACCCCCTAATTGGAGAGAAAGATTTTCTACCCTCTTCTTAGGGAATACCATGTATTCCCTTATTTTACGTCCCATAGTTCAAATAAAACCATTTAATACCATAACTTAAAAAGAAAAAAAAATGTTTTTAAAAGCTATCATTTAAGGAAATTTTGCAGCCTCTAAAGCACCCATTATTCTCATGTTATGCATAATCGATGTTTCGAAAATTGAATTTGCCTAAGTTAGGATCTTATGTAAGGTAATAGGCATACTGCCAGTGTAAAATATTACTTTTTACACAAGCAATAACAAAATGGAAGTTTTCACTTAGGAATGGGATGAACGCGTCAGCGTCTGAATCCTAATTGCGTGATGATTTTTTCTACACCATCACTAAATCAAATAAAATTGGTGTCAGTTAAATATATTTCTGAAGTGTCTCGTAGGCATCAGTTAACGACACCTAAGGGAAAAAGGAAAGAAATAGAAGATAAGATGTTTGTGTGGGCCGTGAGTAACATGCATGCATGATGCTCAAGGGGGTTAGGTAGGGGGGCTTTTCGTTTGGGATAGTGATGGATCCCAAAAGGTCATTGTCTTTGGACAACTACGTGATTGTCCCTTTCACAAAAAGTCAGGAAGAATTCATTTACTAAGGCCTTCCCTACATTTTCTTCCACCTATCTCATCCTCTTCAAAATATCCTGTTGGCGTGAGATGTCAATTAGCTGATTGTTGTAATATTTTATTTTAGAAATAGATTAGCACCATATTAGAAGGAATTATTTTGTTATTTGTGAATATCCTGTTACCATATTAGTAGGAGAAAGTTTAGATCAAACTTATATATGTATCTCTGTTAAGTCATTGTAATGAGAAGAAGAACGTATTCTTTTCTTCAGAAATTTCTTTTCCTCATGGTATCAGAGCCCTAGGGTTTGATCCTTAGGGTACTGTACGTCAATCATCGACTACGGCGCCGTTTTTCGTCGCAGTGCCGTCGTCTCACACCGGTCGACTTCGTCCCGTCCGATCTTCTTCATCTTCATCTTTCTAGGACCTGTTGTACGCCATGGAGGGACAGGAAATAACAACAACACAATCTAGTGAAGGATCGACGGCCACAGCAATCCTTGAGAGTCTTACTGCTGCGATGAAGCAGCTTGCAACACAACAGAATCCACCATCATCGACAGAAAATTCTGCCCCTACAATTGCCATTAAGTTCAACGGCATGAACTATGGCTTGTGGTCCCAAGTTGTCGAGATGTACATCTCCGGCAAAGACAAATTGGGATACTTGACTGGTGACATTCCACTACCAGCTCAGACTGACCCTGCTCTTCGGAAGTGGAAAATTGAAGATGCCATCATGAAAGGTTGGCTCATAAACTCAATGGAACCTGCGTTGATCGGAAATTTTATAAGATTCCCAATGGCAAAAGCAGTATGGGAGTCGGTGGCAACAACCTATTTTGATGGGACTGATAAGTCCCAAGTATATGATCTAAAGCGGCAAGTGTCGCGATTGAAGCAGAATGGAAGACCAATTGAAACCTTCTATAACAATCTTCAGGCTCTTCGGAGAGAAATCGATTTTCGCAGACCGAACCCCATGACGTGTGCTGATGATATTGCGAGATATAACTCGGTAGTTCAAGAAGATCAAGTTTATCTCTTCCTTGATGGACTGGATGATCGACTCGACAAGGTTAGAGTCGATGTACTACAGATGCAACCATTCCCCACTGTAGAGCAAGCATATGCTCGAGTGAGACGGGAGGATGTTCGACAAACGGTGATGCTCTCATATGGAGAACATGAAATTTCGAGTGGGGCTATGATCTCTCGACGTGAGGGGGCAGATTCTCGATTCCATTTGATGACAAGAGGAACACCGAATCGAGATGTTCGACAAAAAGGAGGTGCACAACAACCTACTGCTATCTCTGGAGGGTGTTATTACTGTGGGAATTCACGACACACGAAGGATACTTGTTTTAAACTCCACGGGTATCCTGAGTGGTGGGAAGAATTACAGAAAAAGAAGAAGGCAGAAAAAGGGGCAGGAAAAAGAAGTGCTCAAGCAGCTTTAGTCTCCGGAGGTATTGGTTTTTCGTTAGTGCCAAATCAAAAACCAATTGAAAAACCTGAAGGTAATTCAGGTTATGTTCTTTATGTCTCTCACATGGATAAGAATGTTGGATGGATTATTGATTCCGGGGCAACTGATCACATGACCTTTGACTCTCAAGATCTTGCAACAACTTCTCCAATGCGGGACTGGATTACAAATGCAAATGGTCACAGCTCCGGTGTAACTGGAGCAGGGGATGTTACACTCTCTAAATCTATCTCTCTTTCAAATACATTGCTAGTGCCCTCTTTGTCAAATAAGTTATTGTCTGTAGGACAACTTACCAAAGATCTACAGTGTTGTGTTTTGATGTATCCTAATTTTTGTCTTTTCCAGGACATTCGCACGAAGGAGATTATTGGACATGGTACTAAGAGGGATGGATTATATTTCTTGGATGATTTTGGGTCGAAGTCAGGTCATGTTTTACATACTCAGGGTAATCTTAACAGAGAAAGAAGCTTCGTTTGGTTATGGCATCGTCGACTTGGGCATCCTTCCTTTGGGTACTTGAAGATTTTATTTCCTGAATTATTTCGTCATTTTTCAGAGTCATTATTTACATGTGAAACTTGTATTCAGGCAAAGAGTCACCGTGTTAGCTTTCCTCCTAGTATCAATAAAAGAACAAAACCATTTGCTTTGATTCACTCTGATGTGTGGGGGCCATCTCCAATCTCTACGGTTTCTGGTCTTAGATGGTTTGTTACATTTGTGGACGATTGCACTAGGATGACTTGGCTATATCTAATGAAGCACAAGGATGAGGTTGCTGCTATATTTGAAAAATTCCACGTAATGATTAAAACACAGTTTGATGAAAAGATTCAAGTACTTCGAACATATAATGGGGGGGAGAGAATATGTGAACAACAAACTTGATGCCTATTTTTATCGACATTGTATCATTCATGAAACCTCTTGTGCTCAAACACCACAACAGAATGGAGTATCTAAGCGAAAGAACCGACATATTCTTGAGATTGCAAGAGCTCTTCTCATAGGGAGTCATGTTCCGAAGAGGTTTTGGGATGCTGCTATAGTTACTTCAGTGTATCTAATGAACCGAATGCCCTCGCAGGTGTTAAATTTCCGAACTCCATTGCAAAGCCTTGCCAACCATGTGGAGCTTCCTGGTGTTTTGACTCTACCTCCGAAAGTCTTTGGATGTGTGGCTCTTATTCACTTGCATAAAAATCAACGGACCAAACTGGATCCACGTGCAGAAAGGTGTGTGTTTATTGGATACGGATCAAACCAGAAAGGCTACCGATGTTACAACCCCAACACCAAGAAGATCCATGTCACATTGGATGTTGCATTCATTGAATCTAAGTTCTTTTATCCAACAGCACAACTGAGTATTAGTACCGAGGGAGCAGAGCTGGATAAAAATTGGTGGGATATTCCCAATATACCGTTGCCTACAATAAACATCCCAGAATCAATACCACAACTACAATGGAGAGTAGTATACTAGCGCAGCCCACGATGGAAGTACCACACCTTGCAATTGACGAACAAACAGAGTCAGGCAGTGGTGGCGTTCAAGCAGAATTTCAGGAGATTTCAGAACAAATTGATTTGGGAAAAGACCATAATGTTGCTATTGAACAAGCTTCTATCCATCCATCTCCCTCTTTAGTACGCGACCAAGCTCCTGCGAATGATCCTGAGGTAACCATTTCTTCTCCACCCTTTGATAATTTAAATAGTTGCAAGACATATATTCTTCCTGATAGGCACAACAGGGGGAGGGCACCTAATAGATACTCTCCCGAAGTTAAAAATTGAAGATCCAAGTATCCTATAGCCAACTATGTGTCAACAAGAAGATTATCAGAATCATACAAAGCTTTTATTGCCAATGTCTCAGCTGAGCCTGTTTCCAAGAGAGTAGAGGATGCTATGAAGGATCCTAAATGGATGGCAGCCATGAAGGAGGAGATGGAAGCTTTAGAAGAGAATGGAACTTGGAGACTAGTAACTCTTTCAACAGGGAAAAAGGCAGTGGGTTGCAAGTGAGTTTTCACGATAAAGTATAAGTCCGATGGGTCCGTTGAGAGATATAAGGCACGACTCGTGGCAAAGGGGTATACACAGACATATGGAGTCGATTATAAAGAAACGTTCTCTCCAGTAGCAAAATTAAATACTGTGAGAGTTCTGTTGTCTTTAGCCGCTAATTTAAATTGGCCCTTACATCAACTTGATGTATAGAATGCATTTCTTCACGGGAATTTGAAAGAAGAAATTTACATAACAGTCCCACCTAGATATAGGTGTAATGGCAACCCAAATGTTGTATGCAGATTGGAACGGTCACTCTATGGACTGAAACAATCCCCCCATGCATGGTTTGGAAGATTTTGTTTAGCTATGAAGAGGTATGGATATGAGCAAAGTAATGCCGATCATACCTTGTTTCTAAGGCGACACAATGAGAAGGTAACTCTTCTCATTATATATGTTGACGATATCATTATTACAAGCAATGATCATGTGGAGAGTACAAGACTCATGTCTAGACTGAATGGTGACTTTGAAATGAAGAATCTTGGAGAGTTAAAATATTTCCTAGGAATTGAAGTAGCAAGATCGGAAGAAAGAATTTTCTTGTTTCAACGGAAGTACGTGCTAGATCTTCTTTCCGAAGTCGGAATGCTGGAATGCAAACCAGCTGATACTCCGACAATACAGAATCATAAGCTTCACAACAGTCCAGATCAAACTCATGTAGATAGAGAGCAGTACCAACGTCTTGTAGCAAGACTAATCTATCTATCTCATACCAGGCCTGACATTGCATATGCTGTAAGTATGGTAAGTCAATTCATGCACGCTCCAAAAAAGGATCACATGGATGCTGTTGTTCAAATCTTGCAATATTTAAAGGCGGCCCCAGGAAAAGGTTTATTTTTCGGAAAGTATGGTCACCTGGATGTAGAAGGATATAGTGATGCAGATTGGGCAGGAAATGTTATGGATAGGCGATCAACTTCTGGATATCTTACTTTGGTGGGAGGAAATCTTGTTACATGGAGAAGCAAGAAGCAAAAAGTTGTGTCCCTTTCGAGCGCAGAAGCTGAGTTCAGAGGAGTTACAAAAGGGATATGTGAACTGCTTTGGCTAAAAAGGTTGATGACTGAACTGGGTTACCCTCCAAAAATAGGAATGAGACTCTTTTGTGACAATAAGGCAGCTATAAGTATCTCTGAAAATCTAGTACAACATGACCGAACTAAACATGTGGAGATTGATCGTAATTTCATCAAAGAGAAGCTGGAAGAAGGGGTCATTCAAATCCTGTTCATCAGATCAAGTGATCAACTGGCAGACATGCTAACTAAAGCTGTATCTGGGAGGGACTTCAAAAGCTCACTTTTCAAGTTGGGTATCAAAGACATTTTTTCTCCCACTTGAGGGGGAGTGTTGGCGTGAGATGTCAATTAGCTGATTATTGTAATATTTTATTTTAGGAATAGATTAGCACCATATTAGAAGAATTATTTTGTTATTTGTGAATATCCTGTTACCATATTAGTAGGAGGAAGTTTAGACCAAACTTGTGTATGTATCTCTGTTAAGTCATTGTAATGAGAAGATGAACGTTTTCTTTTCTTCAGAAATTTCTTTTCCTCATATCCAAGAGTCTCCCTACCTTCCCAGCATCATTTAATGTCCTCACCAAAGTTTTCTGAAATCCAAATGTCTCTCTCGACATACGTGTACATACAAACGAACGTGGCGTACATAAGGACTCACGTGTACACATAAACGGATAAATTCATATGTCAAGAAATAACATAGCCATTGTTAGATTTTCACACTTGGTCCCAAGGGAAGTTGTTTCGTCGGAAATGTACTCACGATGAAATATAATTCACCGAAAGTCATTCTTCGGCTCTTAATGAAAGGAGACTGAGTTCTAGATTCAATTCCGGACAAGAGCAATCCGGGCGTGAATAAAGAACTTGATGTTAACAGAATATTCAGATGAAATCATCCCATTGCTGGTGGCGTCCAAAGTTTGCAAAGGCCTAAACAACTACATCTAAGGAAACTAAAAATGCGAAACTTGAGAGTAAAGACTATAGCTATGGAAATTGAAAGTACAAAGCTTGGAAATAAAGATAAAAGACAACATTTGTTTTGTTCATGTGTGCAGGGGGTCCTTCTGCTGATAATCAAACACTATTTATAGCACAGACTTGATAACCATTCTTGGTATTACATCCGATATCCATCGTCGATTTCATCCTCACTGTCTATTTAATGACACCTGTTTATCAACTGTTATCGATTTTATCTTTGTATAAAGTGATAACCGCTCTTGAGCCCTTTTAGTCTCTGAAATGATAACCGTTATCGAGCCCATTGGTTCTCTAAGGTGATAACCGTCATTGAACTTTTCCCTATTTGACACCTGTTTCTCGGGAAGATTACTGTTATCGAGCGTCCTCTCCATCTGATAGCTGTCTCTTAGGATGATAACCGTCATCGAGTCTATTCTCTGTTTGGCACATGTCCTTTGGGATGGTAACCAATATCGAACTTTTCTCCATCTGACATCTGTCTTCTCAGGACAATAATCGTTATCAAGCCTTTTCTCCGTTTGACATTTGTCTCTCGGGACGATAACCGTCCTCGACCCTTTTCTCCATTTGACATCTGTCTCTCGGGACGATAACCGTCATCGAGCCTTTTTTCTATCTGACATCTGTCTTCTCGAGACGATAACTATCATCAAGCCTTTTTTCCATGTGACATCTGTCTCTCGGGACAATAACCATCATCGAGCCTTTTCTCCGTCTTACATCTATCATCCTTTTCATCGATATCATCGATGAAGGCATCTTAGGTACCTGGACATCTTTCTTTCCTAGAGCAAAGGTTTTCATCAAATCTTTCCTAACTTGACATATGTTCTCCTCCTTGTTGATATCTTCGATAAAAATCCCTTCAGCATTTTATCCCATCCATCTGAATTTCAAATTTCCTGCCTATGATTGCCCGTACCTACCAGCTGCCATTTAGTACAGGTGACGTCATCCCTTGTCGTTTTATTCATCTATCCTAAGCATCGATATCTCTAATTATTTTCAAGTGTCAACATATGCCCCCTTTTAAAAAGAATTAATTCTTTTGTTTAATTCTTTTAAAACCAATGACCTGGATAATCTTACTGTTAATGCCTCTTAATACTTTGCTCTTTCTGACACGTCATCTCGAGCATTTATAACCTAGCAGATTTTCATGATAGCAAATCACTTGAACCATCATATCCTGATGAAAAAATTGCAACTTTTGACCTTCCATCTTCTTCTTCGATTCTAGGTTTTCTTCTCAGTTTTTCACTCCTTTGTTTTACTTCAGATTTTCACTCAATCCGCACTCATGGCCCACAAATATTCTCCCAAATCATACATTGAGAAATTTGATCAACTACGTCATGATCACGAGTCCTCGAACTGTGACTTTCGACTATTGCACTTGGTCAATGAATCCCCCAACCAACTCATTCTGGGTCCTTGCTTTCGCAATCATCACTAGATTACCGCTTCTCTTCATCCTTGTTTTCCAAGGAAAACAGGTGAACTGCTTCCTGTTCAAAAGTCGTCGGTTGCAGACATCTGGTTTCCAGAAAACTCACGCTTTCGGGATTTTCCTTCTCTTGAGATGAGTTTTCATCGCTGGTATGTGAAACTAAAAGGAGATATAACTACTCGTCTTGCCGAGATAAGAGCCGGTATTGATATCGCTCTAGAAGTCAGTATGCTGTTGTATGATTTAAATCTAGGGCTTTTAGGTGCTGCCATCAATTTCTGGTCCCCTTCGACCAATTGTTTCTTTTTTCCCCCAGGGCCCTATGTCTGTTACTCTTTTGGACATGTATGCCATTACTAATTTTCCTCTGATTGAGACTCCCATAAGTGACATGGCTTCGATGTCGGTACCCTCTATTCCTGATGAACATCTTACTTATGGTAGATTTTTAGAAACATATTCTGTTAGTGTTGAACTAATAAACTTTGATGAACGTACTTGTTTTCTTCTCTTCTGGTTGTCTAAGTATGTTTTCCGTGCTCCCACACTGAAAATTTTCGAAGATTTCTTACCACTCGCAACCAATCTTGCTACTGATAAAACACTTGCTTTGGCACCATTAATGCTCGCTACTCTGTATCGAGGAATAACCCATGCATCTTTGTCAATGACGTCCAAAGAGGAAGGCACTTTATTCGAACCATTCTGGATACTTCAATGCTAGATGGTGCATTACTTTCCTTTTCTTTCTACTCATATTCTTCGTACCTTTCGACATCGTTCCCTTCCAGAATTCCAGCCACCAACACCCCTTCCCTTTGGATGTTGTTTACTCAATAATTTCTCATTAAGTGTCTCGGAGAATCTTTCTCCTTTTGCTTTTTACCTTCATATACTCTTGACAGTCCAACCAAATGAAATTGATTTTTTTGCTTATGATGCAAATGAATTCAATTATTTATTCAATTCAGTAGCTCGCCCTAACTCAGCTGACTTTTGGCTATGCATCCTTACTCCTGTGGACCTTCCTCTAAGGCTATCCTAGAAAGGAAAATTTTGCCATGGTTTTGAGATTTATTCTCCTCAATTCTACGCCAGGCAATTTGGTTTAGTTCAAGCCATTCCTATGCCAATTCCTTATTCTCTTGAATTTCCAAGCATGGTGAAACAAAAATATCCTTTCAAGAACGATGCCCCCTTCGCATGCTGTGCTAAAATCACTCGGCTTATGTTTGCCAAATTTGCCTCTGATGTCGATGACTTCGAACCTAAGCCTAGATGCACTCCTGCATGGACTGCTTAGTGGCTTTCTTTCTATCTTAAAAGCCCTTATGAGGAGGCAACTCAAACCATGCTAGCTCGAATAGCAGAAGACGTATTTAAGCCAAGGAGTAGAGGTAAGAAGGGTAAGAAAGCTCTTTCCATAGGACTGGATGTTCCAAGTTCTGAATCAAAATAATTGCGGATAACTCAAAGGACACCAACCAAAAGTGCTAAGGACAAGTCGCCAATGTCTTCCAAGAAAGTGGTTCCCTCTAGAAGTATTCCTATTCAGACCTGATTGTACTGTGCTACCGCAATGAATCGACCCTCAACCGATGATAACACATCTCTTCTCAAGAGAAAATCCAATCTAATGCAAGGTATCCATTTAATGCAGTCTTTTCTATTTCATATAATCTCACATTACCTCTTAACTCTGGTATTTGTTCTTACATAATCTCCATCCTCTAATCAGTCTATTGAGAATGCAGATGAAGAACCAATTGCTGCATTGATCAAAAGAAAACGTCTCAATCCCCTCAACTACATCAACTTCCTCTTCTATGGCTACTGTTAATCTTGTAGAAGCTTCGGATTCTCAGGTCAATCTTGTACATTCTGAAGACAATTCAAATGGTAAATCTTTGTTGTACCCTTCTTTATTTGTTCTTTCCATTCAATGCAAAGTTATTACATTCTAGCAATTCATTATTGGTAATATATAGCAGGACTTTCTGTTGACCCTGATCTTGTGGCTGCTACTGTTGATCCACCCATATTACTCCTCACAACACCGTAACCAGGTATTTGTGTTATAATGGTATGTTATAATTTACTATATGTCTCAATGATTGATTTCTTTCTATGTTCAGGATCTTTAAATGATTCGGCACCACCAATCTTAGCAACTTTAGAACCTCAGACAATTGCTAGTATTCAACCCATCGATAGCCATATCACCTCTGGTTCCCCTATCCATTCTACTAAAGTCCAACCTTCTAGTTCAACTTTTGGGCACTACTCCTATCCCAGTACAAAGTGATGCTGCTCCTTTGACACAGCCTTCTTCGAGCCATTCAATTCCTTCTACCGAAGAAATAAATTCACCGGAATCTCTCTTGAAGACTAAACACATGCTAGATGAAGCTTCTCACATACTGGGTTTTACTTTAGATACACCTTCCTCAAGATAGATGGACATTGAAAATGTCAGAAATAAACTATTATGACTTCTAAACATTTCTAGTGGAGGTTTTCCTATACTTATGTGCAATCAGATAGCTTTTGATCGACTGAAATTTTTGTTCGATGAGTTGTGTGGTGTTGCACTTAATGAAACACTGCCCCCTCAGCTCAAAGTCAAACTTGATGATTTTTCAAAGGTTTTTGTCAATAGGATAGAGTCTTATCGACGTAATTATGACCTAATTATGTCTTTAACTCTTTCTGATCAACCTCTTGCCGAGAATAATTAAGCCATAAACGAGCTCAGCCATACTGTAAAGGAAAAGCAGACTAACCTTCAGACCTTGGTTGAAGAAATATCTGGACTTGATGAGGAGGCACTTCATCTTGGAAAGTAAAAAGCAGAAATTGAGCAGAAACTGGCCTTTCTTCGAGATACGCGAAAGCTTAAGCACACACAGAGGCTCCAACTGGAGATGGACTTCAACAAAGACATTACCACTCTCAAAGACCTCAAGCAAATTGAGCATCGATGTCGACTGACAATTGAAGCTGAAAATCAACGTACCAAAAACAAGTGTATAATTGAAAATGGTCAATTTGACCGTAGTATGTTATCCCTCCAAAGTGATATAAAGAAATTATTGTTCCCCAAGAGAACTTCTAATCAATAAAGTGACCTCCATTTCTTTTGAATTTATCTTAATATTCCTTTTCAATAACTTATATTCAGCATGAACATTTTACTTCAAATTTCTCCACGTTCCTCATCGTGGGTGAAGTTGGTTACCACGTTGGGTCTATTTATACCCTTCGACCTTCAATTTTGCTTCGTCCATCTCAAACATGGCATCCAACCTTCCTTTCTTTTCTCATGCCTCACCTTCTATGTTCTTGAATCGTCTTGATGATCTTCAAGTGTACGAAACAAAAGGTCGTATCTCTTTGTCCTTTATGGATCATAACACTAACAACAATCACATTGTATTGGGTCCTTATCTCAAATCCATTCCAGCCCCTCCTATGTTCACTCAATGTTTTCCTCGCCATTATCAAGAAATTCTTCCCATTAACAATAGCCGCATTCATGCTCACGCTTAACTGACCTCTAATTATATGTTCAATTCTTATCCCTGTTTTGACAGGAGGTTGTTTCAATGGTATAAACACTTTCATGGTGTGATGAAATCCAAATGGCAATCAGCTCAAATTGACACAGCTATGATGTTTTGTTGCATGTCTATCAATCCAATGGAGTATGGTCTTATTGGCAGTCTTTGTACCTTTTGGTCACCTTCTTCGCATTGCTTCTTCCTTCCTTGTGGTCTAGTAACCATCACTCTTTTGGATATTTTGGCCTTAACAGGCCTTTCACCTTTTGTCGAATTCCGAGGTCAAGAAATCCTTGAATGTTTGCCTTTTCAAAACTTAATGTCTCTTAGTCTTTCGTATGATGAATTTATGGACCGATTTACTAAGTCTGAGGGGGAAATTTATTCTGATGAACATGTTGCATTCCTTCTATGTTGGCTTTCACGGTACATTTTTTATACACCAACTTTATCAGTTTCTTCTGAGTTCCTCGACATGGCTCACATGCTTTCTCGTGGTCTTAATGTTGGTCTCGGTCGAATTGCTCTCCCTGTTCTTCATCGATCTCTTACAGATGCTCAGACCTCTTTTTCTAATGCGCATCCCGATCCTTTCTTTGGTCCTCTATGGATGGTGCACGGATGGTGCCGTATGTATTTTCCTGATCTCTTCTTTGATGTAGGAATACCTCCTGTTTACTAGTCTGAGACTGATCTTCCTCCTATCGAAAAGGAATTTGGGCTTGGAGACTTTGTCGTCCTCTTTGTTACCCCTTAATAGAAACTTCCTTCTTCAAGGGTTTCCTTCAATATTTGCTTTCATCGAGAAGCTGTCTTCTATAGAATTTGTGTCAATGTTCTTGAGGCCAGCCCTTCTTATGATCAGTTTGATGCCTGTATTTTTTGGAAAAGCATTCTCATCCCTTGCGATCTAATTGTGGACCTCTCGATGAAAGGTCACTTTTTTCCAAGGTTCGAGGTATACAATCCGCACTACTGTTCTCGTCAATTCGGTCTTACCCAAGGTATGCCAGCTCCTATTGCTTAGTCCATGGAATATCCTTTCTTTCGTACTAGTAGTCATTGTTTCATCAATGAAGGAAGTATTTCTTGCTGTAATGAAATTACTCGTACCATTCTTGGAAAATTTGACTACATACATTTTGTCGAAGATCCGCATAGTACCAATGCCTTTGATGAATGGTGAGTGGAATATTGATCATATGTTTTTTCTTCGCACGTCGATATAGTGATGTCTAGAGTCACTCACTGTCTTCCTGGACTGAACCACCCATTTGAAAGGCCTTATGATTTATCATCTAACTATGATGATCTTTCCTCAAAATCAGAATATTCATCCGATAAAGGTATCACCTTTAGTTTCCAACCCACATAAAGTTCATCTCTTATTTACTTTAAACTTCATCTTCTATTGTTTCCTGTCTTGTAGACATGAGTGTTACGTCTTATAAACGGGAAGTTGAGACTTATATTGGCACACCTGTCGAAGTCCATTCTCCAACTTATATCCCAATTTCTGATGACACCCCATGTTCATCGAAGCGAACCTTTGGTAAACTGTCTGTCTTGGGGAAATGACGAATTCCGACCCAAATGGATTCGACTTCTCCATTTACTGTCACCTAGTTTATCTCACATTTCTAATAATGTTTCCATGGAGACAGAAATTAAATCTCTTCTGACCGAGTTATCCAATTTACCTTGTCCTTTGGATTGTCTAGCTATGGAGTACGCTGTCGAAGAGTTGGCTCAATCTTTTAATTCAGCTTTAGCATCTTATAAGTTTCGATAGGATTGTATCGATACCTTCGACCATATGGAAAAATTATATCTGAACATGCAAGAGGATATGGAGTAAGCACGTGCTGTCCTTGCACGTTATCAAGTAGTTGATGATATTCCACTGCAACGCCTAGCTAATCAGCTTAAACAGGTTGAACAATTGGAGATTGAATGCAAGACTATGGAAGACGAACTTCAAGAGATCACCCCTGAAAAAGATCAATTCTTCAAGGCCAATTGTGATCTAGAAATTCGCTTACGCAACTTCTATCTAGGAATTGAACAGCATTTTATGTAACCACAAGTCCAGTTTGCCTTGTAAATACTTAATGTATATATTAGGATTTCTACTTTATCCACGTCCGAATGTAGTCTCAGCCTTTGAATATATGCACTTTCCTTTTCACTAAACATGCTTGGTCGACGAGCTTTACTTCTTTTCCGGTATTCACGGCATTGTACCAATTTCAAAAGTCAAACATGCTCAATTGTAGTTGGTCATAATGATCCATCTTCCTGGCAGATGAAGCATATAATTGCAACCCTTCATATTCCTATACTTAGCTGCTTCTACCCTTTCTTTGTAAGAGCTGCGGATGGGTTCGCTGCATATGTTTTCCCGTACTCCCACTATGCCGTTTTATTCTCTTCGATAGCAATAACATCCCGACATATCTTTACTTTCGTCTGTTCGAAGAACCTATCAATTACATCTATTTTCACTTTGCTTGATTTTCGCACGACCCTTTGGTGTTACTAGTTCTTGATTCATTATACCCACCTTTTCTTGCAAAAAACTGCCGGCGGACACGATCTCCTATATAACCTTATCTTGTCGTTCCATTTCTACCAGCATTAATAACTCATCGCGATGTGTTCTTGCTCTCCAATTAGTTCATAGCACCTGTCAATTATATTCATTACTCACATCGCTCAAGCCCTTTAGACTTCTAACCGTGCCTATCTGCTTTGGCTCTCTATTTAAACCACTGCTTTGGCTCTCTGTTTAAACCACTTTGTAGTCTTACTATCCTACCACCTTCATCCAATTATCCCATATTCCATACTAGCTTTACCATGGCCAAATCTTCTTCTTCCTCATCTTCACATGCTTTGCTTTTCACCGAGGAATTTATCTCCTAGTGGAACGACATCTTATGTCGCTTGTCCTTCACCTATGCCTATCTATCTGTCGAATCCCAGGCTGTGGATGAAATCTTCACTTTCCTCAAAGAAGCTGAACCTAAGTTCCTTCCATCTGACCATCCTTTCAGATTTGACTTTAATGAATTTTGCAACATTTTTCTCTATGGTCTTCAAGCCTTTTCTGGCAATAAAATGATAGTCGAAAAGAATGAAATCGCTGAGGGCGATTATTTCAACAAGGTTAACCTTGTGACCCAAGCTGAGAAAGTATACTATGACCGGCTCAAAGTTATAGAACCCGCTCATGCAGGACTAAGTAGTTTGACCCGAACAAGGGAAGCGAAAGCTGATCTACTAGACATCACCTCCCGTCATCTCTAAGGCAAGCTGACATCCGAAGAGAGAGCAGCAGAAGAGACAGAAAAGAAGGGGCTGATTGAACTGCTAGCCTAGATAGACGAGGACATCAACTCCTGCATGTCGTTGGTGGATTACTTGGATAAGTAGGCTAACGCATTCTTTGCCAGGCTCACAAAACTAGAAACAGAGTGTAACCAGGCCTATTTGGCCAAGAACACCAGCTCTTCTGCCTGCTTCCATGCTGAAGAAGAAAATCGTTATCTAGAGAGTCGTCTGTGTAGCTTTGTCAACAAGTTTAGGCGTCATATCAGTGTAAACTGATCATGTAATAATGCCTCAACTATTTCTATAAATCCGACCTCCAAGGTTGGCTAACTCGACCCCTTCGACCATCTTGTTTGCCGACCTGTTTCATGGACTCTTTAGACTATTATTATGTGGAATGTTTATCAATTTCTTGATGTTTCTTCATGTCCCACATGGTAGGATAATATTTCTTTAAATATTTTTCATTGATTGATCTAGGCATTTCTCCAAGACCATCGATATCTATCAAATGATATACATTTCTGCTTAAAACTTGTGTAACTAAATATGGACCTTCCCAATTTGATGACCACTTTTCAAACTTTTTATTATTCAAACCCACTGGCAAAACAGTTTTCCAAACTAAATCACCGACATCAAACCGTTTTTCCTTCACATGTTTGTTATATGCTTTAGCAACTCTATTCTTCTGGGCAATTAATTTCTCCAAAGCTATAATACTATTTTCTCCCAATTTATCAATGTTTCTATACATCAATTCGTCATATTCTTCCTTGGACATGCCCCCTTGTAATTTTACCCTTAATGATTATACTGTAATTTCTACATGTAGCACAACTTCCTGGCCATAAGTTAACAAGTATGGGGTTACTCCCGTACTTGACCTCCTCGATGTTCTATAGGCCCATAATACCGTCGATAAGAGTGAATCCCATTTTATAGGGTTTTCTTCCAAATGCCTTTTAATAAGGTTAATGACAACCTTATTAGATGCCTGCGCTTGCCCATTCGCCTGAGCGTAGTAAGGAATTCAATAAAGCATCTTGATCCCCCTGGATTTAACCAGAACTTCTTGACCAGTAAATATAGTACCCTGATATGCCGTTATTGTTTCTGGTATTCCATATCGATGAATAATTCTTTCCTCTATAAATTCCTTTACTACTTTTTGAGTTATGTTCTTATACAAAGCAGCTTCGATCCACTTGATAAAATAATCCGTAGCAACCAATATGAAACTATGTTTTTTAGATGATGGAGGACATATTTTCCCAATTATGTCCATTGCCCATCCTCGAAATGGCCATGATTTGATAATAGGTTATATAATTGCTGTAGGGACATGTTGCAGTGGTCCATGTTTTTGACATGCCTCACACCCTTTAGCATAATCAATACAATCTTGGGTCATTGCTAGCCAAAAGAAACCATGGCGGCTCAATAACTATTTCATTTTTATCCCCACTTGATGTGCACCACATATTCTTTCATGTACCTCCACCATTGCTATAAATGATTCTCTTTTACTTAAACATCTAAGCAAAACATCATCAATTGTTTTTTGATATAGTTCTCCATCCAACAGTAGGTACTTCAACACTTGTTTTTTAAAGGATTTATCATTAGAAACTGAGTTCTCTAAATATAGAATGATAGGTTTTCTCCGGTCTTCTTCATCGATATCGATATGCTCCCTATTGGACTGTATCATCATAATTCGATTTTCTATCGATGGCAAAGTCTTTGTTTGTGTAACAATAAGTTTTGCTAATTCTTTTGATATTTTATACCCAGATGCCATTTGAGCTAACTCATTGGCTTCCGCATTATCATTTCTTTTTATATGCTCCAGTTCATAATCAAAGAACTCGTTTAATAAAACTTTTGCCATATCGAAGTATCGAACAATATTCTCATTGAAGCATTAATAATTTCCCTATAACTGATTGATCACTAATTGGGAATCCCCCTTTATTTTCACAAATTTAACGTTCATGTCAACCAATATATTAAGGCCAACAATTAACACTTCATATTCTACTTGATTATTGAAGCAATCAAAATCAAGTCAACACATAAGTTTTGTTCGATGTCCCTGAGGAGATACGATCAATACCCCAATACCAGATGTTGTTGTCGTACTTGTTCCATCAAAATACAATGTCCATGGCACCACCTGTATTGATCTCTCGACATTCTCCTCTTCCAGATGTACACATGGATACTCTGCAATAAAGTCGACAACCGCTTGACCTTTAACTGCTTTAAGCGGCACGTATATCAAATGTATTTTGGATAAAGTGAAAGCCCACTTGGCAATTCTTCCTCTGATAATTGGGCGAGTTAACATATATTTAATAATATCCATCTTACAAATTACCTGAACTATTGTCGACAACATGTAATGACGTAATTTTGTACAAGAAAAGTACAATGACAAGCATAATTTCTCCACCGAAGTATATCTTTTTTCTGCATCATTCAACATCCGACTGAGATAATATATTGCTTGCTCTTTTCCATTGTCATTTTTCTATGCCAACATGCTTCCAATGGTACTATTAGTTGCCAACAAGTAAAGTTTCAATGGTCTACCTGGCTTGGGTGGCATCAAAACTAGTGGACTGATCAAATATTTTTAAATTTGATCAAAAGCATGATGATGCTCTTTCCCCCAAACGAATTAATCTTGATTCTTAAGTTTAAGCAATGGAGAAAATATTTCTATCTTACCTAACAGATTAGCAATAAACCGACGCAAGAAATTTATCTTCCCTATGACCATCTGCAATTGTTTCCTACTTACGGGTGGCGGCAATTCTAGAATAGCTTTAGTTTTATTCTTATCTATTTCTATTCCTCTCTGATTAACCATAAACCCTAAAAAGTTGCTGGCTCTTATTCCGAAAGTACATTTAAAACGATTCATTTTCAACTTAAATTTCTGCATCCTTATAAAAGCACGCTCAAGATAAGTTAGATGACTTACCTGGTCTGATTTGATGATGATATTGTCGATGTAAACTTCCATGAAATCCCCAATCGCATCGTGGAAGACAAAATTCATAGCCCTCTGATAAGTTGCTCCGGCATTTTTTAATCCAAATGGTATCACCAACCATTCGAACGTCCTAATAGCTCCTGGACATCGAAATGTTGTTTTATGCACATCTTCCTCTAATATAAATATCTTATTATAACCCGAACGACCATCCATTAATGACATAATTTAATTGCCAAATGCTGAGTCAATTAACATATCTACCATTGGCATTTGGTACTCATCTTTTGGGGTTGCTGCATTGAGATCTCGAAAATCTATACACATCCTTATCTTCTCATTCTTCTTTTTAACTGGCATGACATTTGATAACCACTTGATATATCTTGCAATTCTAATAAAGCCTGCTGTCAACGGGCGTTCAATTTCCTCTTTGACCTTCTGCACAATTTCTGGTGCAAACCTCCTTGATGGTTGTTTGTGTGGTCGGAAACCTTTCTTAATTGGCAATCTATGCTCAACCACATCTCGTCACAATCCTGGCATTTCGTGATAATCCCATGCGAAGCAATCTCTATACTTTTGTAACAGCTCAATCAATTGAGACTTTGTAACCTCATCTAATAATGCACTGATGAAAATTAGTCAATGGTGTTGGACATCTCTAATGTCAACTTCTATTAGCAAGTCTTGAGCTTTGATAAGTTTATTGTCCTCTCTGAGGGGCGATTCTTCAAATTCCATAATGCATTCATCAAGATCTTGACTACTTACTTCTGCCTTATAAGCTGTATACCTCTTATTGAGGTCGCCTAATAATGTAAGGTTCTCCATGAACAACTTTGTCCAAACACCCCGCCAGGTCAGTTTTGGGAATCCAATAGACATTTCCCTTATCAAACCGGCAGAATGCAACATCCCTTGAATCAATTCTAGGTAGTTTGATAACGCATGAACTGTCATCTGACATCTTCTTTAACTCTCGATCAATCCTTAAAGCATGCGCCCATGACACATGAGCCTTACTATTAGATTTAACATATTCAACTTTGCTCCCATTCCAGAAGGCTGACATCCGATGAAGGTTCGATGGTACACACTAATTTCCATGAATCCAATCTCTTCCTAACAACACGTTATATGAACCATCTACCTCGATAGCACAAAAAGCTATTCTAGAAGTTTTAGATCCTATAGTCAGGTCAGCCACAAATACTCCTTTGACCTCTGTTACTTCTCCCGTAAAATCCGACAATTGTATATTTGATGGGATAATTTTTTTCATCTCTATTCCTATCTTTTTGAAGAACCTATATGGAACCAGATTTAAAGTGGATCCTTTGTCAACTAGAACCTTGGAAACCAGACAGCCATCTATCCTAGCATTTATATTAAGTGCCCTCAGATGTCTGGATCCTTCGTAAGACGGTTTCTTAAACTCCATTAATTCTTCTTCATTTTCAAATTGAAACTCTACTTTATCTTCCTCATCGATAATTGAACCTCCATTGGTTGTTAAGCTACAGATGTTACTCTATATTGTAATAGGAGTCTAGCTTGAACCATGCATGAACTCAAGGGCATAACCAATCTCGATAATACGGCAAGTCTAAGTACTATTTTGTCATTAGTCTTAGCTTTTTTCGGATCATTATTGTGCTTATCCTAACTAGAATCCCCATGATTCCTTCTCCATACTAAATTCCTAGTTCGGAAGTTCTTAAGTTTATGAGGTATTGATGGAATTTGAGTAATATGAATATGATTAATCTGTATTTGCAGTTCATGCATCTTCTTCTTTCTCTGTAACCTCCTTTTTTGAGTCCTTGTTACATTGCCCCTTGGACCCTGAACTTCCCCTGATTCAAACCACTCATCCTCTGGTGAATCGTTTGGTATTTTTGAAGTCCTAGTTCGATGAGGTGTCAAAGTCGGCCTGGTCTCTCTTTTAGGTGGGTCGTCGAATTATGCACCTCATCCAGTTGCAACCACTTCCTCCGAATATCTAGGAGGTGGACCATAGTCAACATAATAATCGAATTTACCACTAGGCTCTCCTAATGTTCCAATTCTAGGGTCACATTCTTCATAATGTTGCTTGAAAGACTTCCATTTTGTTGGGTATTGTCTCGAATTATCGACAACTTGAGCATTTCGCTCCCGATTCGAACGTTTATTCCTATCTTAAACATTTCGAGATCGACTCCGATATTCATTCCTTTTGTTATAATTTTGATATCCAAAGTTATCCCAAAAAGTCTTCTCTTGCGAAACATCCTACGTCGAAAGATGTTCTCTTCTTCGATCATAATTGATTTCTTCTTTACACCAAGCACATAGGTGTGGCTGCATCATTTTACCTTTAGGTTTTAATGACACCATTCCAGTCATCACAGGGAATAGATCAACATCCACCTCCATAGGAGCCTTTTCTTTGTCATTCGCAAATTTGATTTTGCCTTGTCGAATCGCTTCTTGAATGTTCTTTCTTAACACAATACAATCAATTGTATCATGACTCCATGAATAATGCCACTTACAGTATTTCTTTCCTCTTACATCTTCTAGACTTGGTATAACTTGGCCCTCAGTAAGCTTGATTTGTCCATCGGCCAAAAGAAAATCAAATATTTCATCGACCTTATTTATGTCAAAGGAATAATACTGGGCATCCTTTGATTTAACCATGACAGTTCCCTTTTCTTTTGTTTTAGCTGGCTTCAAAACAGGGCAAGTGTACGGCTTTTCTATTATCATCTTGGCAACTGCCACTTCAGCATACTCTGATTCATTTTCATCGACCAGTGTTTCACCGACAAAGTTCACCTCATGTCTAGTATGTTTTCAATCCTTTTCTTTCAAAAAGTTTTCATACTTCGCAGCAATGGTAGTTAATGAAAACAAATCATAATAGGCATGTCCTACCATTCTTTCCATAATAGGCATGTCCTACCATTCTTTCCATAATAGCAAACTTTAAACCGTTAAAGGAAAATTCAGCAAATGTTCTCTCAGGTAATGGTACAAGACAACTATTTCTTGCCTTCCTAAATCGGAACATGAACCGATCAACTAATTCATTGTTATACTATCTCGTTGCTAATAAATCTGCCATAGACATGTCTGACACTGCCCTTTGAAATTGACTATGAAACATCATTTTCATTTGATCCCAAGAAACTATAGAATGAGGAGGTAGAGATTTGTACTAGGTAAAAGCGGTTTTGGACAATAATAATGGAAATAAACGTAACTTCCAATGATCTCCATATGTAACATCTCCACATAAAGCAATGAATCGATTGATATGCTCATGTGTTGACTAATCATCTTCGCCGGTAAACAAAGTAAATTCTGGCATTTTAAACCCCCTTGGGTACGGAACTGCATTCATCCATTCTGGATATGGCTTCCTGTATAATTGCCTAAAACTCTTTGTTCACCGCCATATTGCCGTAGCATTGGATCAACTGTGTATTGATTTTGTCCTTTGGGATCACAACTGGTGGTGCGTTTTGTTGCAGCGGCTGATGCATCTGATAGTGGGGTATTAGTGCTTATGGAATTGATTGTAGTAATGGATACTGTACTGCTGGCTGTGGATGCTGTGGAGCTGGATTTTGTAATGGTGGTTGGATATATTGTGGAATTGTGTTCTGCAATAGTGGTTGTGAATATTGTGGCAATGCCTGTGGTGGTGGTTGTGGATATTGTGGCAGTATTGGCTGTGGTGATTGTGGATATTGTAGTGGTATTGGCTGTGGTGGTGTTACTTTCCTCCCCAGACTATTCATATTTACATTAGGCCTGAACAACATTTGAGGAATGCTTGGTTCAGTCGCAAAATCACTAGACAATAAGTTGTCGTGTAATTAATGCAGAGCAGTATGCTGAGGAACCATATTTGTGGTAATCACATTTGTTTGAACTGGACCAGACAAATTTAGTCCGTTGGCTGGTAGTTGACCCGTATTGATATTCTCATTCCGATGTGCCAGATTAACCGTATTACCTTCATTTGTCGATAACTGATCGTGTGTTTGACTTGCTAATGTATTTTCTCCTCTCTGAAGAATTCTTACTGGTGCAAGAGGCATAAACTGCCCTGCTACTATACTGGCAGAGTTTGTAACTATGGGATGCCAAGACCTCCTACTACACCTGGAGGTACGATGGGGATAATTTGTGGTTGAGAAGAATTCATCGATGAATTCGGCTTTCCAGTGATCTCCTAAACTGTATTGATAAATAATGGCCTAACAATGTCAGCTACGCATCTAGTGACTAGATTAGCCAAATCATTATGTTGTTCTTCCATGATTCTTCTCATAGTAGTAAGTGTAACTGGATTTGATTCCAATTGCCTTCTTTGTTCTTCAGTAAGGTGTCTGGGAACATCCATCTCCCCCACCTGAACTTGCTCTGTAATTGTTCACCCGTTTGACGATTCTGCGCGTGTTGCTCGTTCTACAGCAAGGTTCGGGGGTGCACCACTTCCTGGAACATTGCTACTCTGGTCTAATTGGCTCTGATTTCTCGTTCGTGCCATTATTACTCCTCCAATTGATCTAAGGGTCCCATCGGGCATGCCAAAATTATGTTTCATCGAAAATGTCCTCATGACGAAATATAATTCACCGAAAGTCGTTCTTCGGCTCTTAATGAAAGGAGACTGAGTTCTAGATCCAATTCCGGACAAGAGCAATCCAAATGTGAATAAAGAACTTGAATTTTATAGAATATTCAGACAAAACCATCCAATTGCTGGTGGCGTCCAAAGTTTGCAAAGGCCTAAACAACTACATCTAAGGAAACTAAAAGTGCGAAACTTGAGAGTAAAGACTACAGCTATGGAAACTGAAAGTACAAAGCTTGGAAATAAAGATAAAAGAAAACATCTGTTTTGTTCATGTGTGCGGGGGGTCTTTCTGTTGATAATCAAACACTATTTATAACACGGACTTGGTAACCGTTCTTGGTGTTGCATCCGATATCCATCATCAATTTCATCCTCACCGTCTATTTAATGACACCTGTTTATCAACTGTTAGCGATCTTATCTTTATATAAAGTGATAATCGCTCTTGAGCCCTTTTAGTCTCTAAAATGATAACCGTTATCGAGCCCACTAGTTCTCTAAGGCGATAACCGTCATCGAACTTTTCCCCATTTAACACATGTTTCTCGGGAGAATAACTGTTATCGAGCGTCCTCTCCGTCTAACATCTGCCTCTTGGGATGATAACCGTCATCAAGCCTATTCTCTGTTTGACACTTGTCCTTTGGGATGGTAACCAATATCGAACTTTTCTCCGTCTGACATCTGTCTTCTCGGGACAATAACTGTCATCGAGTCTTTTCTCCGTTTGACATCTGTCTCTCGGGATGATAACTGTCCTCGACCCTTTTCTCCGTCTGACATCTGTCTCTCGGGACAATAACCGTCATCGAGCCTTTTCTCCGTCTAACATATGTCTTCTCGAGATGATAACCATCATCGAGCCTTTTCTCCATGTGACATCTGTCTCTCGAGACGATAACCGTCCTCGACCCTTTTCTCCATCTGACATCTGTCTCTCGAGACAATAACCATCATCAAGCCTTTTCTCCGTCTAACATCTATCATCCTTTTCATCGATATCATCGATGAAAAGCATCTTAGGTAGTTGGACATCTGTCTTTCCTAGAGCAAAGGCTTTCATCGAATCTTTCCTAAGTTGACATATGTTCTCCTCCTTGTCGATATCTTCGATGAAAATCCCTTCAGCATTTTATCCCATCCATCTGAATTTCAAATTTCCGCCTATGACTGCCGTACCTACCAACTACCATTTAGTACAGGTGACGTCATCCCTTGTCGTTTTATTCATCTATCCTAAGTATCGATATCTCTAATTATTTTTAGGTGTCAACAGAAGTTATTTGAAAAATGAGCCATATAATGATCTATATATTTTCCATACTTTGTGACCGAATGTTTGAATACTATCCACTAGATGCATCATCCATAATTCTATAGAATGAACTTATTTTCTCATACAACAAGATTTGTTATTTATCGACATTTCGCACTCCAAAAGGTGGAGTTTTGAAGGTCGTTCGAAATGCCTAGGTAATAATGAGAAAAATCAAGCACAATGACCTGTAAGAGGTCAAAGTAATGACAGCGGCATTCGCCTTTGAGATGTTGAATGCATCTATTCGAGAATCAAAATTGCGGAATATGTGTTTGGAGGCACATATCTTTCTCTATTATTCAAGAGGTTACGCCATGAAACCTCTTGAATTGTGGCATATGTGTGATAGAATTCTGCATCCATCAGATGTGTTGCCTAGAATTAAATTCACATGTTGTCAGTAAAAAAGTTACATTTGAGAAGCCTCTCGTACTTTCGGATAGGAGTGGTTATGGCATTGTTCATACAAATATGAAAGGTGTCCAACTCGAGGTAGAGTTGCAATAAAAAGAACTCCTAAGATATGAGGGTAATAGCAAATAGTAAGCGACATAAACAATGCTTGTGTCAAGATGGAGACCGTAAAGACAATAAATGTTGTAACCACTAAGACAAGGTGCAAGTTGGCCTCTTGAAAGATATGGATGGAACAGTGATTTTGTGTTATTTACGATAGAGGTTGGGTCTAAGAATCTTTGTGGAATGGTTGAAGGCGCAGATGGAGTTAGCGCTATGATGACATCCACATATGTGGCCATGTTTAAGCACGACTTGGATTTATAATATGTCTGTGGTGGTGGGAGAATTATCAAAAAAGTCCAAAACCTATTAAAAATATATTAGTTCAGTCCTAAATCTTCTTTTTTTTACCAATTGAATCATAAACATTTTTACATTTATACTAATTCAGTCTATCCGGCCAATTTTGGCCAACAGGTGCTGACATGGCATGACCGGCGCTAACGTGGCGTGGCCGGCGCTAACGTGGCGTGGCCAGCGCTAACGTTGATAATTTTAATTATTTTTTCTTCTTTTTCTTTTGTTTTCCTTTTTCTTTTCTTTTTCCCTCCTTCATTTTTCCTCTGACCAACAAGGTCGGCCTTACTCGCCATTGGCAAAGGCAAGCCCCTACCAGATCCAAGGAGGGCGAGCCTCACTAGTGGTTGGGCGAGGCCCCACCTCGCCAAGCGATGGCGAGGTGAGCCTCACCAGGGGCGAAAGAGGTCAATCTCGCTGCCTACAGGAAGAAGGTAGATGGAAGAAAAAAATAATTAAAAATTCAAATGAATATTAAAATATTATTAAAAATTATCCACATCAGTACCGGTCGTACCATGTCAATGCCAGCCGGCCAAAATTAGCTAGATGGATTGAATTGGCACAATTGCAATAAGTTTAGGACTTTTTTAGTAATTCTCCCTTGTGGTGGTTGAGGAGCCCATGGATGATGTGGGAGGTAGCAATAAGTTCATGTCCAACAAGTGATCGTAATTTCTCTTAAACGTCGAGTCAAAATGAAGATTTATGAAATTATGTTTCCAGTTTGAGCCTGTAAAAGAAATTCAAAATCCGGCCCTCATCACAAGAGCTTGATGCATATTGTACAAAGTCCGAATTGGACTTGGTGTACGACTCCGAGTATGCGAAGCAAGAGATAATACTACTCCTTATTGGAGTAGGAGTCTTGGTGAAGTTGGCTTCGTTGGGGTTTCATGGCTTTTATATGAATATAATTCAAGAGGCAAAATCTGTCTTCAAGCCGTTGATATGCAGAGTGCCTTCTTCGTGGGTTTTGTTTAGCATCCAATTAAGAGTGCTTTTTCGCGGACTTCGTCCAAAAGTTTGAGTGTCTTAGTCATAAAATCCCTCATTGAGATTTTGCATACTTCTCTGCGGGATTGAGTAATTGTTTCGTCAAGATTAAATACCGCGAGTTAATGGAACATTGATATTTGAGTTATGTAGTTGTAATTTTTATTTTATCACTTGATTTATAGTGAAATCATATGCTAATCTTCACGTGAAGTAGGTCATTTCGACTGAACTATGGAAACTTAATGTGTGATTTATTTCCTTATTCTATTTGTTATTATGGTGTCCGATCACTTGTTTTTGAAACATAAGAGTTTGCATGTCCTTTTCATCCGTGGAAGTGTAAATGATTGAAAATAAGATTTTCAATATTTTTTTTTTGGGTAAAGATAAGATTTTCAATATTTGGAAGCGTGATCAACGAAAAGATGATTTTCTGAGCTAATAGAGCGGAAATCTAATGCGAGGGAATACTGCATATTTGAGAATTTTGATCGGAAAATGCAAGCCATGAACAAACAAATGGCTAAGGCATCCAAGTTTCAGACTCGGATGAGCCCTTCGATACTTAATCCAGTAATACAGCCAGGAAAGGCGGTAACTTAAGTATACAGATAGGGTTCCTCGGGTGTAAACTTTTCCTAATCGGAAACCGTTCTCTCATAATGCTAGGCATAGACGTCTGAGTTGCTGACTCGTATTTACGTGCCTGTACCACTTCGTCCCTAACTTGTTCAATGCGGTCGTAACCCAGTCCAGTCGAGGTCCTTTCCCGGAAGATTAAGCTTTGATGTTGCTACCTATTTGGTATTTCATGCCCTAAGAAGGATAGGTTGGTCCCCAGAACTGGTAGCACAAGGGCTATGTGCTGAGTACAAAGCTCATTCATGTTTCACTAAGTGTGACTTTAATGCTGCAAATGATAACCATTCTGTTTCTATTTTTCTATTTCAGAAACAGGTTTGGATCATAAATCTGTTTGATAATGCAATTTCATTTTTCTATTTCTGAAACAAATTTTGATTTCAAAAATAGGTTTGGAACAGAAATGAGAAGTTAAAATTTTCTACTTTTCTATTTTTCGAATAGAGATGAGAAGTTCAAATTCTTCTCATTGCTCGCCCTTGCTACTAGCCGGTCGCCCACCCGCTGCCCACCTGCCAGCTGTCGCCTCCCGCCATTCGCAGTCTCCTGCCATCAGCCGCCGCCCGCCATCCGCTGACCACCATCTCTCGCTGCCGCCCTCCTCCCATTGCTGGCCACCTCTAGCCGGCATCCTTCGCACTGACCGCGTCACCGTCCGGCGCCGCCTCTCCCTTTCGTCTGTCACCTGCTGTTCGTTGCCACTGTCTGCCGCCCACCATCCACTCACCGACCACTCGAGAGAGAGAAATTTTGTGCTATTATTAAACAAATTTTTATTTTAGGAACAGAAATTTTGTGTCTTTATCAGATATGTTTTTTTGCTTAGAAACTCGTCTAAAAATAGAAATAGAAAAATCAATTTCTAGAAAAATATATTAATAAAAATTCAGAAAAATATTGAAATTGTCCAAGTCAGCACCCACGTTGAATAGCCGACGTCCACGTTAGCGATTTTCAGTCAGATGGACTCAATTGGTAAAATGTGAAAAGATTTATGACTTAATTAGCAAAATTTAAAAATTAATAAGAAATTGGCAAAAATACAATATGTTTAGGACTTTTTAGACAATTTATTGTCCATACAAAACTAGCTTGCATGAACCAATGCGTCCGATATCATCGCCAAGGTACAAGAGTAGTTGTTATTCGGCACGACTATCTTATTCAGATTTGTAGGGGGTCTAGGTGGGCCTCGTGTTTAAGATCCATGCCTAATAATCACTTTTTAGGCAACTTGTTCTAACAAATTTGTGGCCAAGTCCTGATCTCATTGAGGTCTTCCTCAGTAGGCAACACTCAAAGTAGAGGCATGGCCAAATTGGTTTTGGTAGGTCTTCCTGCCAGCACTATCCAGTCGCATTCATTAAAACGCCTCAATTTCAGGAACACATTTTTCCATTGCCATCACCACAACTAGAGCTACTCCATGACTTTGACAATTCAAGGCCCTTTCTTGCACCTTGCCCATTTCAGAAGATTTCTTCGTGCAAGAATGACTTACAACATGACTTCGCAAGGGATGAATTTAGGAAAAGAGGGAAGAGACATCAGTAGATCCTACTTCGATATTGTTTGAAAATTGACTTCGAAAATGAGTAGAACAATGAAATGAGACTTTAAGACATGATATCATTTTTCTTTAAGGAATTATTTGCCCCACTAAGTTGCTAATAGTTACCAGCAAATTTCCTCTAAGATAAAGCAAAGTCTCGATGAGAATACTATATAGCAATTCTAGTATTTCTTCAGGGTCTCTCTACGAAACAATTCGAGAAGATGGCTATGTTTTTGAAGAATGAAAATCTCGAAAATAAAAGCATTCTATCATGCCAAAAACCGACGAGTATATATAAACACATTTTAATGAACAATGGCAATCTTTCGGTAAACGGTTAAAATAAATAAATACAACTCTTTGATTGACAGTCTATAATTGAAAAAGGTATGATGCCAAAAGGGTATATGAAAAGACACGAAAATTCGGAATTAAAAAATTAAAATAATATTTTTTTACGAATTCCGAATTTCATAATTTCCAAAAATTTCAAAATGAACAAAGACACCCTTCCGACTAACAACAGTCATAAAGAAACCACATGATATAAAAAAAATAAGAACAAAGTAGAGGATTAGGCTAATTAATCCGTGAGCGTGCAAAGTGCTAAGTGCACCTAATAATCGCGCCCCCACACGTGGATATTATGGGTCTAGCCCATAACTCATATGCTTCTTTTGAACACACAAAAAGAAGCCCACGCTTATAAACAAGCCTACTTCACTCCATCTTTTCTACGTGGGACATAGAAAATCCACTTTTGTTTGTTTTACAAACAAACTTCCAACAATCGTCCACTTTGTTTGTAAAACAAAGATTTCACATGAGAATAAAATTTTTTAAGAAAAAAATATACAGCCAAAATCTCGATGAGATTAAAGATACATACACAAAGGTCTCTTTCGAATTAAACCTTTACTTAGAACAAGTACCTCAAGACTCTGTCAAAGTGACAAGTAACTCGGCTTTAAACTTGTACTTTTAAATAATAGAATCAGACATATCGTACATATACTAACCTCTTGTTTCAGCGAGAAGTTCTATATTACTCAACACTATTATGGCCTTGTGCTTGATCTTATTTTATGAGCTCTCTAGAAAGCAACCCTAACTTTCGTAAGAAGCAACACCACTTCTAAGCTCATAGAGGTGAAGTATCTACTATGTGTTTCTGTTACTATTAACACATTACATATTTGTACAATACTTCATTAAGAATTCAATTCAACCTTCAAATCGTAACAGACAATACCGACTTCTCATATCAGGACTAGCGTCAATATCAAACAATCACTTTTCAATAACTTATTTTTACCCATTAAACCTTGTAACTAGTGTCTGGCCAAAAAAAAAAACCTTGTAACTAGTGATGTTCTAAAAAAAAGTCGGATTACCATTACTGGTAATTTTAATTAAAGGGTTTCGGCCCCATTTCTTGTGAGGCTATTTTTACCATATCTCTTGATAATGCTTTTGTCAAAGGATCAGCCAAATTATTACTTGACCTCACGTAAATAATTGTTATGGTACCATCTCTAATCAATTGTCTCATAAACTCATGCCTTAGGCTAATATGTCTAGACTTCCCATTATAGGTGCTACTATAAGCTCTTGCCAAAGTAGCCTGATTATCACAATGGATAGAAATAGGAGGCATAGGACTAGGCCATAATTTGATATTCAATAATAAATTCCTAATCCACTCAACCTATTTCCCATTTGCCGCTAAAGCAACAAATTCTGACTCCATAGTTTAGTGAGTTATACATGTCTATTTCTTGCTCACCCAAGAAACTACACCTCCACCTAGAGTGAAAACCCATCCTGAAGTGGAATGTTTATCACCCACACTTGTAATCCAACTAGCATCGGTGTATCCTTCCAATAGAGCTGAATAGTTATTATAAAATAAGCCTAAATTTTTTGTTCTCTCAAGATAACCAAACATTCTAGTAATAGCTTTCCCATGTTCCATATTTGGATTGCTAGTGTACCTACTCAACTTGCACACAGAATAAGCAACATCAAGTCTAGTATAATGCATCGCATACATTAAAGACCCTATAGCACTCGCATATTCAAGTTGTGCTACAGCCCTACCAGAATTATAATTTAATTTAATACTGAAATCAAATGGAGTACTTATATCCTTGAAACCAAGATGTTGAAATTTATCTAACATTTTTTCAATGTAATCGCATTGGCTCAAAGAATAACCCCCACTATGTTTTTTAACTTTAATACCTAAGATAGTATCTACTTCACCCAAGTCTTTCATTTTAAACATGAAAGTTAGATAATTCTTAGTGTCAATAATTTCAGTCATATTTGTTCCAAAGATAAGCATATATCATCAACATATAAGCACACTAAAACACCATAGCCTTTAGTGAATTTAGAATATATACACTTATCAGCACTATTTTGTGAGAAACCATTAGACAATATGACTTAATCAGATTTCTCATGCCACTGCTTAGGAGCTTGCTTAAGTCCATAAAGAGACTTAATCAATTTACCTACTTTCTTTTCATTTTCAGGAAGAACAAAGCCTTCCGGTTGTTCCATGTAAATTTCCTCATTAAGTCTCCATTCAAGAAAGCAGTCTTGATGTCCATTTGATGAACACAAAGATCATAAATAGAAGCTAGAGAAAAAAGGATTCGAATAGAAGTTATACGAGCTAAAGGAGCATACGTATCAAAGTAATCTATTCATTTCTTTTGTCTATACCCCTTAGCCACTAATCTAGCCTTAAAAGTTTGGATAGAACCATCAGAATCGTATTTCCTCCTCAAGACCCATTTACATCCAATAGGCTTGGATCCTTTCGGTAAATCAACTAACACCTAAGTATTGTTGGATATAATTGAGTCCATTTCATCATTTACAGCTTCTTTCCAAAAAGAAGCATCTCTAGAAAACATAGCATCAGTAAAACATTTAGGATTGTTTTTTAAATTTAATACTATAGGATATTTATTTACCACGTTATTTTATCGGTCTTCTTCAACAAGGAAAACATTAGTAATAAAGTTTGGACCTAAGTCCTTTGACTTCCTAGCTCTAATGCTTCTTATCAGCTCAGTCATGTCCTTAGAATCATTTGTCTCCTTCTCATGAGAATCTACTTGAGTCTCTACAGGTTTTGAATTATTTTCAATAATTTCACAACTCGTTGAATATTTATTCTCAAAAAATTCAACATCTCTCGATTCTACAATGACATTGGACTCTAAGTCAAGAAGCCTATAAGCTTTATTGTTTTCAACATATCCAATGAAAACACTTTTGATGGCTCTAGGACCAAGTTTGGTTCTCTTGGGGTCTGGTACTCAGTAGTATGCCAAACATCCCCACACTTTAAAGTATGACAAGTTTGGTTTTCTACCCTTCCATATTTCATAAGGACTTATGTCATTTCTCTTGGATGGTATTCTATTATGAATATGACATGCAGTAAGCAATGCTTCTCCCAAAGATTAATTGGTAGCTTTGAATTCGAAAGCATACAATTAACCATTTCTCTAAGGGAACGATTTTTCCTTTCAGCCAAACCATTTTGTTGCGGAGTGTATGGTGCCAAAACTTGATGAATGATACCATGTTCTTCACAAAATGAAGAAAATTCATTCAAGAAATATTCTCCACCTCTATCTGAATGTAGAACTTTGATTTTCCTTTCCAATTAATTTTCCACTTCAGCCTTATATTTCTTGAACATGGTAAAAGTTTCATCCTTCGTCCTCATGAGATAAACATATAAATATCTACTGCAGTCGTCCACAAAGGTAATAAAATACCTTTTACCACCTCGAGTTAACATGCCATTAAATTCACATATATCACTTTGCACCAATTCCAATAAATTCGAATTTCTTTTGACACTAGGAAATGGTTTCTTAGTTAATTTAGACTTAGCACATATTTTGCATTTATCTATGTCACTGTTGAAATTTATCAAGTCTAACTTTTTCATATTCTTTAAATAACGAATATTTATTTGTGCCAACCTACTATGCCATAAAGATAAAAACTCAACAATGTAAATAGAAGTAGAAATTTTATTATTGATACTTAGTTTATACATGCCATCATTGGCATAACCCTTTCCAACAAGCAGCCCATTCTTCGACAACATAACCTTGTCGGATTCAAACAAAACCCGAAACCCCATTTTACAAAGTAAATCAATAGAAACTAGGTTATTCCTAATTTCGGGTATGAACAACACATTAAGAAGAGTAATTTACTTTCCAGAAGTGAAGTCTATTTCCACTGTGCCTTTGCCAGCAACCTTTGCAAGAGCATTATTCGCCATCAGAACCTCTTGAACGTTTGTATCGACAGTCTCTTCAAATTGCTTAAACAAGTATTTATCCTTACACACATGGACTATGGCACCATAATCTAACCACCAACTGGACTAGACAATAGTAGAGTTGACTTCAGAAATCACTGCCATTGAATTATTAAATTCGGAAATTTTCATGTTTGACAAAATGGTTGAAATCATGGCCACATAGTTTTCTTCAACTAGATTCGCATATGCCTTCACCGATGGAATGTTCTTGTCTTTTGACATGCTCTTGCAATGAATGCATTCCTTGGCAAAGTGTCCCTACTTGCCACAAACAAAACAACAACCCTTCTTCTTCTTTTATGTCTTCTTAAATTTATGCCCATTATTTACTTTGAAGTTCTAGCTGAATTTTCGCTTTCGGTCCACAACATTTACCTTAGAGTCATACAAAACAAAATTATCACGTAAATGTGACTCTTCCTCAATTTGAAGGTGTTTTTGTATTTCACTACAAAAAAAACGCATTTTTGCCACGAAAATTTTCCAACGAAAAATTTTCGCCGCAAATTTGCGACAAATTTTCCAACAAAAAATAAAATTTGTTGGAAATTTCCAACGAAAAATTTTTCGTTGGAAATTTCCAACGAATTTTGCGACTAATTTTTTTTTGTTGGAAATTTCCAACGAATTTTGCAACGAATTAAAAAAAACCCAGTATTGTTCGGCATTTTTTTTATTCGTGGGAAAATTCGTTGGAAATTTCCAACGAATTTTCCAACGAATTTGAATTTTCGGGCAATTATTTTTAGTGTGTACAATTTTTGTTGGAAAATTCGTTGAAAATTTCCAACGAATTTTTTTTCGTTAGAAATTTCCAACGAAATTTCCAACGAATAAAAAAAAACCTGGTATTATTCAACATTTTTTTTATTCGTGGGAAAATTTATTGGAAATTTCCAATGAAATTTCCAACGAATTTCAATTTTTCGGCTAATTATTTTATTGTGTACAATTTTCGTTGGAAAATTCGTTGGAAATTTCCAACGAATTTTCCAACAAATTTAATTTTCCGGACAATTATTTTAGTATGTACAATTTTCGTTGCAAAATTTGTGGGAAATTTCCCACGAATTTTGCAACGAAAACCTAACTTCTGCCTACTTTAAATTTTCGCGCTCATTATTCCCACTTTCAATTTCCACATCTCTCTCTCTCTCTCTCTCTCTCTCTCTCTCTCTCTCTCTCTCTCTCTCCTTTGTCCTGCGCCTTCTCCCTCGCTCTCTCCGTCTCCCCCTTCACCTTCTTCCCCGCTGCCCCGCCTCCTCCCCCGCTGCCCCGCCTCCTCCTCCGGCTGTGGCTCTGGCTCCGGCGCCATGGACAGCAAGATCGCCATGCCCCGACGTCGGCTCCCTCCCCAAAGGCGCTCCCAACAGCCCCGACGCCCCCCGACGCCCTCCAACGCCCCCAAGGCCACCATGAGCCGCCCCCGAGGGCCAGCCTCGTTGCCGGCGTGGGGCAAGCTCGCCCAAATCTAGGCGAGCTCAAGCCTCGCCAACAAGGGGCGAGCTCACCCAGATCTGGGCGAGCTCGCGCCTCGCTGGCGACGAGGCTGGCCCTCGCCGGCCATGGCGAGGGCCGAGCTCCTCGTTGCCGGCGAGGGCGAGCTCGCCCCTCGCCGGCGACGAGACTGCCCTCGCCAGCCATGGCGAGGGTCTAGCTCGCTAGCCCCGACGTCCCCCGACGCCCTCCGATGCCCCCGACACCCTCCGACGCCCCTAAGGCCACCATGGGCCACCCCCGAGAGCCAGCCTCGTCACCGACGTGGGCAATTTTTTGACAAAAAAAAATTGTCGACCAAAAAAAAAATTTCGACAAAAAAAAATCGACCAAAAAAAATTTTTTTATGGAAAAAAAATTTACACAATTTTTCGACGAAAAAAAATTATAGTTTCCAACGAAAAAATATTCGTCGGAAAAAAAAATTCGTTTCCAACGAATTTAGCCACGATTTTTCCAGCGAATTTTCCAACGAAAAAAAATTCGTCGCAAATTTCCAACGAAAATTTAAATTTTTCGTTGGAAAAATTTCCAACGACCTATTACCAACAAATTTTTTTTCGTTGGAAAATTCGTTGGAAATTCCCTTTCCAACGAATTTTCCAGAATTTTTCGTTGGAAATTTTGTCGGAAAAAATTGATTTTTTTGTAGTGTTTGCTCTAGGGAAATGTCCTCAAACTTATGCATCAGCCGTTTTCCATATGCTTTCCAAGTTGGAGGCAATTTTGTAATAATTGCTCTGACTTGAAAGGCTTCTGGAATTTCAATTTTGAGGACACGAATTTTGTTGACAAGCACTTGTAATTCGTGGACTTGTTCCAACAAGGGCTTAGTATCAATGAACTTGAAATCAAAATACTTTGCGATCAAATACTTATTGGTACCTTGCTCCTCCGCTTTGTACTTGAATTCCAATGTGTTCCAAATTTCTCTAGTCGACTTCATCTCAATGAATAAATCATACAATCTATCAGACAATGTATTTAGAATGTGTCCACAACATAGCAATTCGTCCTCCTCACGTTTCCTCTTTTTCTTGTTAACCCTTTCAACGGCTTCTGCACTTGGCTGTCCTCCCTCAATAACAGGCTTTGGATCCTCAATAGGCGCCAATTTTGGATCCGGAATGTAGGATATCTTCAGGGTAGTGAGTAGGAACATCATCTTGTCCCTCCAGCGAGCATAGTTGTTCCCATCGAACCGGTCCAATTTGACCATGTCTTGGTTCATGATTTTGATCGTCTCCGACTCCATTGTTAAACAAAATAATTCCTTAAAATTGTTGGAAAATTGACTTCGAAAATGAGTAGAACAATGAAGTAAGACTTTGAGGCGTGATATCACTTTCTTTAAGGGATTATTTGCCCCACTAAGTTACTAATGGTCACTAGCAAATTTCCTCCAGGATACAACAAAGTCTTAATGAGAATACTAGATAGCAATTCTAGTATTTCTCCAGGGTTTCTCTATGAAACAATTCAAGAAGATGGCTATGTTTTTGAGGAATGAAAATCTCGAAAATAAAAAGGATTCTGTCATGCCAAAAACCGACGAGTATATATAAACACATTTTAATGAACAATGGCAACCTTTTGGTAAACGGTTAAAATAAACAAACACAACTCTCCGGTCAACAGTTTATAATTGAAAAAGGTATGCTGCCAAAAGAGTATTTGAAAAGACACAAAAATTTGGAATTAAAAAATTAAAATAATAATAATTTTTTTTACGAATTCTGAATTTCATAATTTCCAAAAATTCCAAAATGAACAAGGACAACCGTCCGAATAATAACAGTCATAAAGAAACCGCATAACATAAAAAAAAAATTAAGAACAAAGTAGAGGATTAGGATAATTGATCCGCAAGCTCGCAAAGTGCATCCTTGCACGCGGATGTTATAAATCTAGCCCATAACTCATATGACTCTTTTGAACACACAAAAAGAAGCCCACACTTATAAACAAGCCTACTTCACTCCATCTCCTATACCCAATAAATCGTGAAGCAGCTTTGAGAACTAAAAGACAAGGTTCTAAAGATTTTAGAGTGAATGGATGTACGATTCGTATGGTTGAAGAAAAATGAGAAAACTATGTTTCTTTTCTGGTGCTTTCTTGGCATCCTCAGCAGCTGCCTTCCTGGCTTTAATCTCAGCAACAATAGCACCGGTATCAGTTTTGTCGAGTTGCCGCAGCCTATGCTCTCTAGTAACAACAGCAATCTCTATGTTCTTCCCCCCACTTTCTACAACTTAATTGCCCGATAAAAAGTCAAATCATATCAGAGCCAATCAAATTGGTCACATTGACAATTCAAAATATCGTGCTCAAAAACATGAGCTGTTGTCATTGCACAAGAAGAACAGATCGCAAGTGAGGGAACGAATGATCGGAGCAAACTTTAATTGTTCTAGCCACTTCAATGAACTAGTGAAGCTTGCTCTCGCTGAGAGCTCTATTTATTGTTTAAGAAGTTCAGATGCATTTGAGAAGTCGCAATAGCATGAGGCTTTACCTCTATGACTTGTAGCAAATACAGTACTGATAAACGGCAACTATGGCCTACAAACAATTTGTCATTGAATATTTACTATCATGTTAACATCATTGGGCAGACTGGACATTTGACTTCTAGACTGAACTCATACATGAAGCAGCATCTCATCGGGTCAACATAAAGATTCATCCATGCATAGAATGTGTTTCCTACAACCCCTTCAGATGACTAGGCATAGGTTATCATGCTATTTTGATACCATTTCGTCTGCCAAAGGCAGGAAGACGCAAAAGCTCAAACACTTGACCTAGGATAATCTATTGCGACCCAGCTGCAACCAAAGCATCTTCAAGCAAAAAAAAAAGGTGCAATCAAGCATCACTTACTCCAAGTACCAGAAGAAGATCAATCCACTTATCATTTTATTACCATTTAAAATTTCAACACTATCCAATTACATTGCATCATTCCAGAAAGGAGACAGTATTGTCTAACTAACTACTGATATTTCACGTAAGCATTCAGGAAGCACCTACACAAGCTTGAAAGGAAGAGACACTAAGATGCGTGCATCTGACTTCAGATAGCAGAGTCCTAGCACCCTTCCCATGTGAGAAACTAAAGGAAATGTACTGTTACAGTCACTTCCATAAGACATCCAAATATATGCATGAATATGAATATGATACCTCAAACTTAAACCAATATAGAACAATGAGCCCGGCATCCCAAAAGCATACCTGATATATCCAAGGGGCTAGAGTAATATAGCTAAAGGAATCAATTTTGGTTGAGGCTAATGGAACAAACCTTGCCGTATGTGTTATGGACCATAAGACAATTGTGTAACCCTTTGAAGAACATTTCCCTGGTTTATAGGGCTTTTCTTAAAATCAAAAGATACAGAGTCTTCCATGATCTGAACTGAACCTTACAATACCGTCCTTCATCCTCAATAGGTGTTCACATCTCCTCGTAGCAGAGAAAAGAGAGAAGCATTTCTCCAGGCAATTGAATCTGAGACAGCTAATATTATTAAAATAGAAAAAGGGAAGCAGCAGACATCGTCAACTCAAAGGGAACATACGCTGTAGCTAAATGCAAGAAGAATAGATGAAGGGACATAATTCAGTACCAAAACAACAGCAAGAACTGGAGCTTTATTAACTTTATCAGAAGGAAATGTTGAAGCCTCTAATCCACCATCACCATATAAAGCAAAGTAAATGCAACTAAGAAAAGTTCATATTTTGTACACATAAAAAGAAGCGGCAAACCTGAATGTTTCATATAATCTTCATGGATACAACAAATATATAGACTGACCAGAAGACACGTTTGCTCAAGACCTATTCAACATTAGCTAAATGATCAGTTTGTCACAACAATTTAACCACTAAAACATTCTCTAGACCAACTCCTAGCTGATAGATTTGCAAATGGCTTAATTGATTCAAGCATCCAAGTAAGTGGACGCAACATCATATCATCTCAAAGGGCAATATAAATTGCATACAATTACCGTGAGAACTACTAGTACAATGACAACAGACTAAGTTCATTCAAGAATATAAATGAAAACAAAAAACTTTCATGTAAAACACGAATTTCCAGCTTACAGTCTCTTGTCCGGAGGTTTCTTGATAGTTCTTCTCCAAATATTGCCTTATCAAGTTTGAGTTTCTACCAGTTGCGTTGGCTTTCCAAGCTGAAAATGTCCCTGATGGATTTGTCTGATATAGAGATGGGACCCCAGTGTATAGATAAAAACCTACAACCAGGTTTGACAGCCCAAACGGTCCGACACCACAACTTTGCACATACTTCTGCTGTAGACCTGCTATCTAGCTGTTATGTATTCAACCATAACGGGAACCTCTACTGTAAGTATATGACTCTGACATTCCATGCGTGCCCTATTTATCAAGACACATGCATCTCCTATCAACCCAGCATAGGCCAATGCAATGTGATCATCCGAGGACACTATCTTCCTAACTGTTCTGTAGACAAAAATAAATGGAAGATTTGAGCATGAGTTGCTGATGCTCCAGATCATTTACAGAATTATGGTTCAGGAATTTAAAATGGAGTGAGAAAAATCACTTCATTGCACTTTGACAATGGAACTGACAGTTTCTCTTAATCACCAAAGAATGATATGACTAGAAGCAATGCGGCACAATAGAACTAACATTTCCAAACAATAAAAAGCATGGCTTGGCAAAATAAAACACGAAATGGAAGATAACCATGTGGCTACAAGGAAAATCCACACGGAACCATTTACAGTCTCATGAAGCATTCTTAAGCTCACAAGAAGCAATATTCATGGTTGGCTTTCAGAAAAGTTATGCATATCGCAAACCACAAAATTCAGAAATACGATCAAGATCCTCTTCATAGTAGGGCATTCGCATTTGGTCCTTCACAGGGTACCCTGAATCATCGAACCAATGAAGGTGTCAACTTAGGCCCACTTTATGCTACATGATCATGAACCCGGTCCGGAAAGTGCAATGGCAACTGACAGCAAAAATTAGCTCCATCCCTTTTATTGGATCATTAAGCTCTGTGTAAGCAAAACTGCTGAATTAAAACATTCAGTGTACACATATGAGAAGCCAGCATTCCACATCCGTTGCTGAGTAACTGTTGCTCTTTACCCTGGCATCGCCATCAGGTTATTTCTGTTCCAATTAAGTTTTGGAGTTCTATTGTCGATTGTGTGTCCAGCTAGTTTTGTGTTGAAAGAACAACACTGAAGTTAACCACGTTATCGGAGCCTTTTGGTGTTGTGACTGAAGAATGCCAGGTTGTAGTTGCCCAGTATGGGAACCATTATTCAGATGCTTTTAGTAAAGGAAGAACCACACAAAACATGCTCAGGGATTGGATTATGTTCTCGAGGGATGGGTCAGCATGGACATTGAGAGTGTTGTGGATGAAAAATGTATATGATAAGAGAGTTCTACTTGTGAAATAGGTGAGCACTTTCTCTGCCTCATTACCATTGATTTAGCCGTAATCGCTAGAGCTTCAGTATTTTTAGCAAGAAAACCACAATCAAAATGCTGGTATCAACTCCACACTGGCCAACAATACATGACCCAATCACTATACGCACGATCAAATCACTATAACCGAATCATGACATACGTAGCTAGCGCAGACTACAATCCCATGCAAAACCCCCTAATCAGACTTACCAACTCACATGCACACATTTTTCAAGCTTTGAAATTAGAGGCGGCATAGGAAACAGAGGCTTGTCTGGCGAAATTCGGGAACGTGAGCAAGGGGACAAATCAAAAGGTGAATGCAGCTGGAGTGCTGGAGCTTGGCGGTAGATATATTCTTGAAGCGGAGGACAATGCAGTCCGAGCTGCAGATGCCAAAAGGCGGCATCGCCCTAGCGAACGGTTACTGTCAAGGACCCCGAAATTCCCACCTTCTTGAAAAACATGTTCCCGAGCTCATTGAGCTAGCTTCGAGCTCTCATAATGTTAGACATTTAATTCTGAGCCCGCCTTATCTTTCGGATTCGGGTTCGAGCTCCAAGAAAGCTAGAATTTTTAGTCTTGGTTTCATCTCACCTCCTCGATCATAAATTTCATCTCTGACTCCCTTCAAGAAAGGTTAGTCCTTAAAATGCAATCTAAAGGCAGTGTGAATGCAAAATTATATTTCTGTCTAGGGGTCAAGGTTATCCTTAATGACTAAGTGGAGTAACCAAAATTTAAGTGTTAATAACTGCTGTGGTATAACAAGGAGAAATGAAAGAGGGTGGGTAGGTAATTAGTGTTTGGTGGCAATTATGTTATTAATGAGGGGATTAAAAATCTCAATTATGTAATTAATGAGGGTAGACTTGTGTTTGACCAAAAAGCGAAAATCTCAATTAAGGAATCGAATCAATGAATGTTATGGAAATGGTTCTTTGTTGACTATGACCAAGAAGGTATGGCTGTTAAAGTAAAGGGTAACTATATCACGAAGAACTTCAAATTGGTAAACTTATGACAAATTTACCTCAAATTAATTTTTCAATCATCAAAAACTCCAAACTAGTATACCTATGACAGATTTACTCTAAACTAAGTTTTTGACCACCAAAAACTTCAAATTAATACATTTATAATAAATTTACCTTTCGTTAAATTAGATTAGTATCACAACATATCACAAAATGATACACCTGTGACAGACGAATGGTAAAACCCCAAACTGTTATACTCATCAACTGTCACGTGTCATCCAACTCAAAAATTTGACAGTAAAATTTAACGAAAAATGATAGAGGGTAAAATTGTCATAGGTGTATCAGTTTGAGATTTTTTAAAAGATTAGTTTGGGGTAAATTTATCACAAGCGTACTAATTTGAGGTTTTTTGTGATATTAACCGTAAAGTAAAGTGCAAGTACTGGTAATTAAAGGTTGAGAGAATACTAAAAGCTACAGGAATTAAAAAGGGATAATGATACAAATAGTTCTTGAACTTTGGCTCAACGTGCAATTTAGTCCCTGAATTTTTTATTTGTTCAATGTGATGCCTGAACTTTAACCCAATATTCAATGTGGTCCATAAACTTTTGATACATGTTCAATTTAGTCCATAAATTATATGAAAATGTACAGTGTAATCCCTAAGCTTGAATTAATTGAAGGATTATATTGAATATTTTTATAAAGTGCAGGAACTATATTGAACATGTACCAAAAGTTCAAGGACCACATTGAACATTATAATTAAAGCTCAAGGACCACATTGCATATTGGGTTAAAGTTCATGGACTACATTGAACAAATTAAAAGTTCATGGATCAAATTGCACATTAAGTCAAAATTCATTGACTATTTATATCGTTTTCCCAATTAAAAATGCTGAAAGAATAAATTTGCAGGAAAATAAAGATGGAAGTAAATGTGCATAAGAACAGATGTTTTGTTGTTGATTGATTAGGCTTTGCAAATATTACAACATGGGCTTTTATATCCCAGTATCATTAGTTATATACAAGCAGACATGGATTTTGAATCTAGAACAACTTTCTAGTACTATCTATAGTTTTGATAAGCAGTTATGCTTTCAAGATTCTAAACATGATCCTCTATCATTTAACAAAGCTTATCCACTAGAAGTTACAAATTACGAGTTTATAGGCATAACAACCTAGCAATCATGAGTTCATGTCAATCCACCTTTTTCGTCTTCGACTGATGTGTTGGCAAACCTTTGTTTTGTTCATAACTGACACTGCTTTATCACTTAGCAAAATTTTGCTATTGTTTATTGTCGATTGCTTTATTGGTCAATTTCCTTCGAGTTGTTAACTGTTTCATCAATCAATTTCTTGCAAGTTGGCAATTGGTGAAGAATTTCTTCGATAACCTCTGCACTAATCTTACCATCATGTTGTATCAACATCATGCACTGTCGATGAGCTTATAGCTTGCCGATTGTTTTATTCATTGATGACTTCCATATTGACAAAACTTTGCTCTCATTGATAGAGCTTGCTACTCGCGGATATCAACAAAGAGTTGGTTATTTTCAACAAAGAATTGGTCATTTTCTTAAGTCAACAAGGTAATATGCATCCAATAGCGTGTTAGGTTGTCATGAGAGACAGCTGCGGGAGATGATGACAGGTGCTTTGCTTCTTCAGTCTAATTATGTGATTCGTAAAGTATAGGATTAATATACACTTTAATTATATGAACTTATGTGATGAGGCAACAAATATGAACTTTAATTAAGTCGATCAGCGACTTGTAAGGAAGGGCTCATCATGATGTTCAAATCGAATCTCCAGAACGTCATATTAGATATTTTACTTTCTAAGTTTTGTCGTACACGTGTAAGGGCGTGAAACAAATGAAAATACCACATTGATCGTTTGGAGTAAAAAGGAACAAAAACTTAATTGGCTAACCCTAAATTGACGACTTAGAACGTTAATCAACAAGCTCAAATTCTGGGCTCCCTCGTGGATCTCTCCATTATGGAGGCATTGGAGTGCTACCGTGTGTTCTTTTAATATTGATAGCAATGCCGATGATTGATATGCGAGCCCTCCAATGTGTATTGATATGTGGAGTAGACAAAAAATCTCTTGAATCTGCAAGTTTTCAAGTGAAGATAGATTAAAGTCAAATATGCTAATGGACTCAAGTTTGACAGTCTCGCTTGGGTCTCCTTATTACGTAGGTGTTTGGCCGAGAAGGACGATGAAATACCTTTCGAGATACAGATCGATCAAATACAAACCGACAAAGGTCGCAAAGGGTGTTTTGTTGATTCTTGGACAAGAAATGTAAATGACGAGAAAATTAAAAGTACTGAGACTGGGAACAATCGTTGTCGGCCATGTAAAAGATACAAGAATGTCCATCTAGCTGCTACGCCCGCGTCTGAAAGGAACTTTCTCCTTGCCCTTTCCTAGAATGAACGGGAAGGCGGCTAGGCTTGACTTGTGTAGTGCGAGCAATGATGATGGTCTGCCTTGGCAATTTATACTGCCCGTATGCAGCCAGCAACCGCTTTGATATCTTGCGTTCCCCCGTAAGAGATAAACTATCGAACGACTGATGTTCCTGGGTTAATTAGCAGTTCTGTGCACATATTACAATTCAATTATTTATAACTACAATATAAAAGTCAAAAGCATATAATGAGAAAACTACACAAGCTACACATGGCTTCCACGATGCAGCACAACTTATCTACAAATAGTTGAACTTGAAATTGTCGACTCTGCTGCAACCACATTGCCTTCTCTTCTTCAATGGCTGCCATCTTTCATAACTGCATCCGAGACTGCTAGCAATTACCAATTTCTTTCGCTCCAACACTCGATCACACCATTAACAATCATGTTGTGTTAGAGCTGGACTCAACTTATCAACGGACTGCATCTTACCGGCTAATCATCTTCGACACTTGGCCACTTGCGTTACCATAGTTGGCCTAGCAAATCCTGATAGGTTTGACCACCGATTCTTCACATTAGGGACACTTTATTGGGACCAAAGGTATTTGATTCCTGATGCACTTTGCTTCAACAGAAGTTTCAAATGCACCATTAGGATTCTGCAAAACACTCAAGACGTAGGTCAGGGAGTTGCGAGACTTGTCCTGTGCCAATGCACCACATGAAATAAGAGCCTTGAGACCAGCCGCGGAGGAGATTTAGGTAGAACAACTACCATAGAGTCGTGGCATGTGCTGTTGCCTGATGAGTCGCTGTCGTCAAATTCCATGGTCCCTTGCTCTCGGATCGAATGCCATGCGCCGCGTGCAAGGCATAGCCTTAAAAGGATCTGGCACTACTCTCGAATTAAAGAAAGTGACAAACAAAAGCATCAAGAGGTCTCAACAGAGTCATCATGTGATCCATCTCTGTTCGGTGTTCTTAAAACTTTTGATCTTACATTCCAATCAAACAATCAATCTATCAATGATAACGAGATTATCATCCTAAATTTAGTGGGACATCTGATTAAATGACGCCATGCATGTGGGACTTCGCTTACTAGATGGAGACTAGAGTAAGTGTAATTTATGTGCAGGATATTTATCCAATGAAGGATGTATGAGGTGAGAGTGGGTGCAAAACTTATACATAGTTATCAAAATAATTTAGTCTCATTAAATGGAGACTGGAATTGTGAAACAAGATCTGAGTATGTTTTTTTCTTTTCTACTAATTAAAAAGGTGGGGAGGAGCTATCAGCGCCAACACCCTCCTCTGGGCATTATCATAAGCGTCCTAGATCCGCTACGAAATGTTCAGATTGAGCCATAACTACTACGCACCGCTTGGAACCAAAGATCTGAGGTTGTTGAACCCATCACCAAAGTCCAATATTATTTTTTTTTTGTCGAACTGAAGTCCTATTAGGATGCTAGTAATTAGGAAATCTCTTCATTCCACTTCATTGGTTCCCGGTTCATTCCATAGTGGGTTTGGGATGCTTATGGTAATCCCTAGAGGAGGTCAATGGCACTGGTCGCTCCTCCTCACCCTTTCAATTAGTTAAAATATTTGTTTCGCAATTCGAGGCTTCATGTAATGAGATTAAATTATTTTGATAATTATATATAAATTTTGCACCCAAGCTTACCTCATATATTCTAGTCTCCCTCCAGTAAGTGAAGTCTCTACCTAATCCTCTACCAAAAGTAATAAATTTCCGCTACGGAATGAACCGGAACCGATGAAGTGGAATGAACATTCCAGTCACTACCAGCCCCATCGACCTCCTTAGGCTCAAGTCATGGGCTCCTGCGAGGATCTCCCTATTCCGAAGGTATTGGAATTCTGCCGCGATTCCTTCGACAATGACATCAAAACTAATGGTTGATATTTGAGCCCTTCAATGTATATCGCTAAGAGGAATCAACAAAAAATAAATTAACGGATCACCACGGTTGCAAGTTTTTAAGGTGAAGAAAGGTCATATTAAGATATGTTAATAATCTCAGATTCTGGGCTCTGGCTCGGATCTCCTTGTTACGAAGGTATTGGAGTTGGGCTTTGCTTCAACAAAAGTTTCAAATATGCCATTATGATTCTGCAAACACTCATGGAATGCGTGGGGGAGTTCTGACTTCTGAGAGGTGTCCTGTGCCAATGCACAAGATAAAAATAAGAGCGTAGAGACCAGCATTGCGTAAATTCAGCTACAACAACTACCATAGCATGTGCTGTTGCGTGATGAGTCACAATCTTCACGTTCCATGGCCCATCGCTCTTGAAATGAATATGTCATGCGCGCGTGCCGGACAAAGCCTTGAAACTTGAAAGGGAAAAGCCTCAACCAGGGCAACAAAAAGCTCGCTTGCGTTCCTCGATCTCTCGCCTAAATCGGGTAGGGGCTACGAACAGATAATTGTAAGTAGCCAAGTCCACCGCCCATGTTAAAATCGATCTAAGGGTGCGCTTGTTGAAGAGAAAACTTCAAGACAAAGAAAACCGCTTTTTCAGAAAATCAATTTTTTTAGGAAAATGTTTTCACCTTTTCAAGTTAAGGAATTTATTTTCCTAACTTTAAGCATGTGCATTTTCTTTGACCAAAAATAATTTTCCGTTTACTGATCAATTTCAGCAAATCAAACGAGTTAAAGTCCAAAAAATTAATTCGTAAAAAATGATTTCACTCAAACACACACAACCTAAGGGTGCGTTTTGTTTAACTGAAAATTTCATGATAAAGAAAAATATTTTCATAAAAATCATTTTCAAAAAAAATGGTTAGTTTTCATTCGTTTGGTGGTTTAGGAAAAGTGATTTCTTTCTTACTAAAAAAGAGAAGTCATTTTTCCCCAATCTAAGCTTGTTGTTTTCAGACTATAGATAAGTTTTTCACGGAATGGTTAGTTTTCCATCGTGCAAACACCGGAAAGTTGGAAAACAATTCCCCGAATATAGTTTTCCTTCAAACATACAGACTCTAAAACCGACTACGCAACCATCTATCCTAGAACTTTAGGCAACGCTGGCTTTGTTATTCAAGGTGTTCATGCACAACTTGCGTGATTTATGGCGTATCTTGGCACTAGAACGTGTTTAAGTATACCGAAGTTTCACAAACTTATTGATAAATTTGAACGATCTTCCGTGAGGATGGTCGTTTCTCCAATTTGTATTGTAAAAGAAAAAGCAAGCAGATTGCCGATTGTTCTAAAAGTTTAAGTTATTATGTCTTTTTGCCTAGTATTAAGTGCGGACATATCTAATTGAGAACGCAAATAGGTCTGGAAAGATTTAAATTTATAACTTCTTAATCAAGTAAGATTTTGTGGGACCACTACTAATTATTCTAAAAACTTAATCTACTAAATAAATGTGTAATTTAATATTTAAATATCCTATCAAGCATCAAGAGATCTCACCATGGTCATAGATTCCTCTATCTCTTCCCTATCTTATAATTTCCAATCTTACAATTCAATCAATCAATACGTTCATAATGACAACTTTAGGGAGACATGCCATGCATATCGGACACCTATTACTATTAGTCTTGGGTGGACCCCTATTTCCGTACCTGGCGATATCACTTCGTCAAACGGAAATATTTTTTCGATAGAGGATTAGGTAGACTCCATTTCGCTGAGGGAGACTAGAGAAGGAGTAATTTCTGTGCTCAAGGACGAAAGTCTGTCCATTACAGTTGCAGGCCACTTATCCAATGAAGGATATATGACGTAAGTTTGGTGCAAAATTTATGTCTAGTCATCAAAGTAGTTCAGCCTCATTAAATGAAGACTAGAATCGTGAAATAAAGATCTCACCTCCTGTTCGATACCATAAGTGGCCCAGACTCGCTACGAAATGTTCATATTGAGTCATACATACTCCACACCACTTGAGAACGAAGGTCCGAGGTTGGCGAGCCCATCACCGCAACCTCACTAAAATGCTAGTAGTCAGGAAGTTTGTCCACATGAGATATGCCATAACTATCCGTTCAAAGGTCTATTCACATAGTGAATCAAATAACCTTATGAAAGATTGATAACTCATTGAACACTAGCTAAACCAATCACCACGATGGTAAAGATCCAAACAATTACATACAAGAGGTTGCTTGTTGTTCGAGTCATGCAATTTTGGGGGATTGGATTTGGAAGGTTTTGCTAGGATAACTGAAGTTGCATACTCAGCAATAGCTACTATTGGCAATCCAACTCGATGGATAGAGATTAGAGACTCGAACAAAAAGTTAGGTGGTCTAAAGATAATGCTTGCCTTTTCAGTTTACCACAACGTTCGCGTTCACGAGACCTTTCAACATGCTCACCTTTACATGCAATCTAACAAATTGGCAAGAAGAGCTACCAGATGATCACCCCCTGATCAAGGTGAGGCAGCATCTCATTGTTTGCATCGAAATCGATTGTCTCGTGCTATCTATATTTAGTGCGCCAAAATAGAAATATCTCCGCCATGGTGGTATAGCACATTCGTTTTTCAAAACTTTTCATGATATGTTTTGAGTGGTGAGGGTATCTAAACGTAGGCGATCTTCCCACTAGCCAACATTAAGGTAAACTATAAAGCATATATAACAATACATCGATCCTCAAAATTGTTCGACTTTGATCTTGAAATAGGTAATTCTGCGTGAAGTATAGGGAAAAATTACGGAAAAAGTCTAAAACCTATTACATTTTTGCCAATTTAGTCCTAAACATTTCAATTGTATTATTTGAGTCCTAAACATTTTCTCTCGTTTTGCCAATTGAATTTATCCGGCCAATTTTGGCCGAAAATTACTAATATAAATACCGACCGTCCTACATGGCATAGTCGGTGCCGGCACATATTTTCATAATTTTTTGAATTTCTATGCTTTTTTTCCTCTTTTTTTTTTTGTTTGTTGGAGTGAAGGCCGGCGACTCTCGTCAGTACTGGGCGAGGACTTGTGGTCCTCATTGTGGCTGCCGAGGGCTTGTCAATGTATCGTGAAAAGTATAAGGAAATTTTAGTAATATGGTAGTCTATTTCAGGTTTCCGAGCACACACCAACTAAACCCAAACCTGTACCAAACATTATGTAAATTGAATAAATTGCTTAACATATAGTAATGGTGGCCTCATCTGAAGATGTATGGTGAGCATCGCGAACAGAATCGAATCAAAAGTACGTGTAAAGTATAAACCAGTCAAGGCAATATATATCACCCAGGATCAGACAAATCCGGACATGATTCATTCTATCTTGGAATCTCCGTGCTGTGCTGTATTGACTTCAATGGTTGATCGAATAGTTAAGCACTTGATTTGAACACGGAAATGCAGTATTCACATACTAGATCGCCCCCTCGAAATAACTTTCGGGAATCGGGGCAATGTCAATGACTCTACAGGTAGAGCCTTTTTCGATGCACAAGGCCTGAACAGTTTTGTGTATGTCCCAAGATAAAAGTTGAGCGTGCTATAAAAAAAATGAAAAAGCGGCGTGAGAGGGAGAGAGGAAATATTATCTAACTTGACGTCACTGTCGTCCTACCCTAGTGGGATCGAAACCGAGTCGAGCTGCTCGTGGCTAGCTCTGACTTGATTCAATGATTTAATCGAGATCGACTCGCCTGATTCGAAGTTGAGCTGAGTATGCCGAGCTCGAGCTCGTTAATGTTTAGCTTAAAACTCAGCTCGATAGGCTTGCGAGCCTAACTGAGCCAAAACGAAATTCTATTAATTTTTCATAAACATTTAATAGTGCAACATTTCTGGATTAACTCACTCGGAATATTATCCGCTTTGGCCCATCCCATACGAGCCTCACGGTTTTGTCCATTGGCATACAGGCAGGCACTTTCTCATAAAGTCACCCATCTTAATAGTGCTCTAGCTTGGGCTTGCTTAACTTTGGAATTCCAAAGCATAGTTAGCTGTTACGTCAAAAGGTGCATCCGTGAATTAATTCTAGTTTTCATATTATATTTCATAATCGCTCTCCCCCTATTTAGTGAACAGTTTGGTTCATTTCTGCCTCATTCGCCATCCTAAAAATCTGCCAGGAGCCACTCCTTATCCAGACCCTATGGTCCCGATGATCACTCCCCACCTTCATTGGACCAAGTCATTACAAATAGTAATAGAAATAGGCATAAATATCCTCGAAATATCACAATATCCACAATCGTGCTCAAATGAGTCGAGATGAGCCGAGCTCGAATTTGGTGCCGGATTGACTTCTAGTTTTAGGCCGGAGAAGCATCATTAGAAAGGTGGAAATGCCACACAAAGAAACAAGGGGAAAGGAACTAGTGTTGCTAGAGGCGGCTTGTTGTCAGTCACTGAACCGAATCTGAGAACGTTTGTTCACATGAAGCTCCCTCTCTCTCTGCACCTGCATGTGAATGTGAAGAAGAGGCACGGGACAAGATCCAATTCTCTCACTATTCCCCCGTGATTCCACCACCCCAACCCCACACCAAAACTCAAGTCACCAACATTCACTCGACCCACTCTCCCCCTGCGCTCTCTCTGTCGATATGCTTTGTCTCGAAGGAAGATAATTGCACACATAATCTCTAAACTTTAGTCAAATATGCAACATCATCAATGAACTTTCAATTTATTCGACGTGAACCCTAAACTTGGCTCAGTGTTCAATGTCATCATCGAACTTTTAATTTATTCAATGTGATCCCTAAACTTCTCGCAAATATTCAATCCAGTTCCTAGACTATATGAAAATATCTAATGTGATCCTTTCAGTAAATTCAAGTTTAGAGATGGTATTGAACTTTTTTATATAGTTCAAGGACTAAATTGAACATTTACCAAAAAAAATTCAGGGACTATATTGAACAAATTATAAGTTCAAGAATGATATTACACATTGGGCTAAAAGGGAAAATGAAACAAACAGTCCCTGAACTTTGACTCAATGTACAATTTGGTCCCTAAACTTTTAATTTGTTCAATGTGGTCCGTGAACTTTAACCAAATATTCAATGTGGTCCCTGAACTTTCAATTTGTTCAATATGGTCCTAGAATTTTTGGTACATGTTCAATATAGTTCCTGAACTTTATAAAAAAATGTTCAATGTAATCCTTCCATTAATTCAAGTTCAGGGACTATATTTTACATTTTCATACAGTTCAGGGACTAAATTAAATATGTACCAAAAGTTCAGGAATTACATTGAACAAATTAAATATTCAGGGATCACATTGAACATTAAGCTAAAGTTCAGGAATCACATTGAACAAATTAAAAGTTCAAGGATCAAATTGCACATTAAGCCAAAGTTCATGGACCAAACGTGTCATTGTCCTGGGCTAAAATTCATGGATCACATTATATAAATTAAAAGTTTATGGACCTTATTGTACATTTGGTTAAAGTTTAAGGACTATTTGTGTCATTTTTCCTTTTGGCAGCTGGCTTTTCGTTTCTCTTCGTCAGTATCAATGGAAATGCCATGACCCTGGTCAGCTGAACCGTCTCGTTCATCTTCTACTCTGCTCAAAAGGAGTCTCTGTTTCTGTCTCTGTCTTTCTCTCTCTCTCTCCCTCTCTCTCTCTCTCTCTCTCTCTCTCTCTCTCTCTCTCTCTCTCGCTGCTTATTCGGTCACCTTGCACCAGAGAAAGGAAAGAACAATAGAAGATGAAGGATGCTTCTGCTGTCATCTGTTTCTTGGTTTTCTTCCTCCTCTTGTGCTCTCCTTGGATTGCTGCTTCACTCGGTTCTCTCTCTCTCTGTTATGTGGCTTGTTTTGTCTTTTGGGTTTGTCCTTGTAAAGCCATTTAACCTTGACAGGTCTCTCTTTTGGTGCAGATGACCCCCAATATGATCACACTGCTTACACCAAGGTAGATTATACATTGACAATCCCGTATGGATTAGTCATTTCAAGCAAGTTTAGCACATGGCATTCCGAAAGAATTCTACCTTATGAGTTATCTTCTGCAAAATACGAAATGACATTGATGTCCTAAATTTACAGTTTCGTTTCTCACAAGACGTTTCAAGCAAGTTTCTCAACATTTTTTCTTTATATTTCATGCATAATAATGTAAAATGGCAAGTGTAACTCTGTATTGGTTGTTGAATGGGCAGTGCAAGGAGGAGCCAGAAAAGCCACTCTACAATGGAGGCATCCTCGAGCCTCATCTGCTTCCACAATCTGCTTCTTCTTCTTCTCCAGCTCTCCTGTTGCACAATCTCACCACATCAACTAAATACTCCTTCTCTTGTTTGTTTCTGATTCTCTATCTTCTTCCATCTAATTAAATTTTTCCTTTTTTGCATTCTTTAAGGGTTAGTTAGGAGTTGGTTTGATGACTTAATTCTCTTCCTTTAGAAAATGAACTGGTCATTAAATGGGCGGTGGTACATTGGCACCTACACCAGCATAAACTGTGATCGTTAGCGTCAACATTGAATCCGCTACTCTTCAAATTCATCTCTACAGACGTTCATGCTAATATTCAATTTATTGACTATGCTACATTAGTATGTCATCATCGCATTCGTCCTATTTCGCGTATCATGTTTTCTTTTTGGCGCGTCCAACTAGAAGTCGATAGTTTATTTGTAAAAATTCAAGTTGCACAAGTGTAGTACAGGCATATGGCAAGGATGGAGTGAGTGCAACTTTTAGTCTTGCAAGAAACTTTGGTAGAGTTGATCAGTGTGAACAGCGTGAGAGTCTGTACACAGAGGACTGCCACTATGAATTGTCGTTGATTCGATTATTTGAATATGCCTTAGACAATTATTTTCCAATTCATGATGTGTGCGCAAACTTTTTATCCTTCCGATTGGATCTGTTGTTAGAATGTTCTCTGCTTTGGGCCACGTTAATGAATAATTTCTTGCAGGTTGGGTGAAGATACAGAATCTGGATTCAGATTCAGCTCTTGTCACGGCCAGTTTGAGGACAGAACATGAAGTGTACAATTGCATAGGCACTGTCGCAGCGAAGCGTGGTTGCTGGTCGTTTCTCAAGGGCGGATTCACTTTGGACTCGCCATCAAACTCCTCTACACTGTCCTTTCAGGTGACCATTTACAAAGATGTGTTTTCCCAAGGGACGGCAATTCTGTTCTTATTGCATCACTTTTGTTTGTTCTTTTTTTTTTTTTTCCGGTGGGGTTGATTTTAAGAGCTCAGATGGCAGAGATATCGCCATAGCGATGGCTAGTGCTTCGCTCCAACCATTCACTGATCAGCAATGGAGGAGGAATCAGCAAGACGTGATAAACAAAGTGAGCACCGTACTTCTGCCCTTTGAAGCAACTTTTTTTTATGTCATTAAGAATATATGGATGGTCTGATGATGGCGTGAGTTTCTAGTTTCCTAGCTTCTTTCCCTGCATTTTGTCGATCAGCAGAAGTATGAAACACTATAAAACTCGTTGCTTACAACTCGGTCTCCCTCAAAATAAGATAATAAGGTGTTATATCACTAAAGATACGCCGTGGAACAGTGTTTTCCGTGTGAACTTGGTTCATTTAATTTTCATGACTAGTTTCTTCAAAGAGAGATATTCTGGCGAGTTTCAGGTAAGGAAGCGTGCTGTGATGATCCATGTGTCGAATAATAAAGGAGACAGGTTACAAGGAGTGGAAGTTAATGTGAAGCAAGTCTACAAAGATTTCCCATTTGGATCTGCCATAGCCAAGACCATTCTTGGGAATGAGGCCTATCAGGTTAGGCTCCTTTCATTTTAAGACATTAACTGAACTCCTGTGATGCGAATTGCGATCAAGTTTAATGAGAATCATTATAAGGGAGGCTATTCTAAGCAGTCAACGCATGTTTGTCGATATTTTCTTTCTACAGAAATGGTTTGTCGAGCGATTCAATGCAGCAGTATTTGAGAATGAACTCAAATGGTACGCAACTGAGCCGCACCCCGGACAGATCAACTACACTATCGCAGACGAAATGCTGGAGTTCGTCCGAATGAACCGGATTGTCACCAGAGGCCACAACATCTTCTGGGAGGACCCAAAATACACGCCGGAGTGGGTCCGGAATCTCGTAGGGGCCCAACTCGAGTCTGCTGTCAACACCAGGATCCAAAGCCTGATGAACCATTACAGGGAAGAATTCGTACATTGGGATGTTAGCAACGAGATGCTCCACTTCAATTTCTATGAGCAACGGCTCGGGCCCAATGCGACGCTGCATTTCTTCCAAACAGCACATGAGTCGGATCCATTGGCAACCCTGTTCATGAACGAGTTCAATGTGGTGGAGACCTGCAGCGATGCCAACTCCAATGTGGACAGCTACATCTCGACGTTGAGAGAGCTCAAGCACGGTGGTGTTTCAATGGACGGAATTGGCTTGGAGGGTCACTTCACAGTGCCGAATCTGCCTCTGATGAGAGCTATCCTAGACAAACTGGGCTCGCTCAAGCTTCCTATATGGCTCACCGAGATCGACATTAGCTGCACCCTCGGTAAGGAGGCACAGGTATGCAAGCATAGTTGGCCAACAAAATGTAGCTTTAGATGGCACAAAAACTGATAGTCGAAGACCACCTGTTTGTAGCTGAGCATTTAAATAGACTTTGTGGCCTCACTCTTCATGTGCTGATTCGATGCTCACAGTGTCCAAAGACAGGCTGTCACAATAGCATGTTTCTTTTTCTTGATTTCAATTGAAATTCTCGTAGCAGACCTTGAACTTTCTTCGTATGATGCTCGGACTATTCCAGATTGATGAACAGGCAAATGAAACAAAACCGAACACATAATCCTTGTTTAACAATAATGTGTCTAATGCACATATCTGCACATATTGAAGGGTGATTTCTTGCTTGAGCATAACTGATTGTGTGGCTTGCAATTAAAGCAGGCTATTTATCTGGAGGAAGTATTAAGAGAAGGTTTTTCGCATCCTTCCTTGAACGGTATCATGCTTTGGACCGCCCTCCATCCTTACGGGTGCTACCAAATGTGCTTGACGGACACCAACTTCCAAAACCTTCCGGCTGGCGACGTGGTGGACAATCTTCTGGCGGAATGGAGGACCAAGGAGGTCATCGGGACGACCAACGAGCACGGTTCATACAGTTTTGAGGGATTCCTCGGCGAATACGAAGTAAGCGTCAAGCTTGAAGATCAAACTGCGAATTCAACATTTGCACTATCTCAAGGTGTTGAAACCAGGCATGTGACCATTCTTTTGTGACCCATAAAGAATCTGAAGGCATATGCATAGTTAAAGTTAGTTATCAAAGTCCCTAGAGTCGATACTGCAGTAGCCTACAAGGTACAGACTAGAATCAAAACCATTTTTTTCTCATTTTGATTTTCTTTTGGCTTTGATCTGGATCTTCAAGCTTTTGAACCTGTCATTGTTCTTGATTCTCTCCCGCAATTTTCATGCTGATCTCTGAAGGATTGTATTAGCATTTAATTCCAATTGACAATAGAACTAGTCATGCCTCTGCTTCTGAATTAGATCCTTTCTCACAATATGCAGAGAGATGTTACAAATATCCCAAACTTCTCCGTTCGGCTTTATTGTTAGACACTCGCACCATGCGTTCGCTGGCTAAAATTATGTAATGGACTTGTCATTGCCTTCTGCATTCTGATAATGGAGTTAACTCTTAACAATCAGCAAAATCGTTCGTAACTCTCACACTTCAAAAGACAACCTAGGCAAATTAAAAAGACCAAGGTACTCGTATAGATCACATTCCATGATTGGAAGCTATGGAAGGTTTTCCTGCAAGATGCAGAATGGTCGGCGCACGATTTTTGGTGATTTATTCTCTAAAGCCAGATCTGTTACCCTGTTTTGGACAAGATCTCTATAAATCTCATTCTAGCAAGTGATTATCAAAAGCTTGTGTCTTTATGCTGATGAGGTCGACAAAGTGCTTCGGTCAACCAACTCCCCACCTCCTGCGACATTCCCATGTCCTTGCAAATCTCAATCCAGCGGGTTTGCCATGTGAGACGACGATAAGCCCATGTAAAAGGACTCGATCGTCGCAAATTCGACCGTCGGTTTCAACGAGCCAGGTGAACGGACTCGAATCAATCCCGACACCAACAAGCCAGTCAAGTTCATTTTGGAGAACAAACCCACACAAAGAAAAGGGCACTAAGCCTGTCACATTAACCCTTCAAATGAGAACGAACATGGACCAGCCAACCTTACCAAAAAAAAAAAAACACATGGACCAGCCAAAATTTTCTTCTGCCCTCTCACCATTTGTCAATTTGACACGAGTTCTTTTTTTCTTGTATGCATTAAATATATTGATAATAAGTAACTGGACGCCAGCTTTGGTTCGGTGGAAAAGTGCTTTTTTCCCCCATCGTCTAAGTTGGGCGGGTCCCATCATGGACTCAAGAAACCACTTTTTTGCGACATTTTCGACCAAAAGAATCTGACATCACTGCGACCATAGAATAAAATCATCGGCCATGGCAAAGAACAATGCTTTAACTTTATAATGCCATGTTTTGAAACAGAACGAGATCTGCGTTCATGGCTTGGTCCCAGAAAAAGACGAGCCTTCTTCTTTTTTCAACATCACACCAAAATTTATACATGAACGACAATGAAAATACCCAACTGCTAAAAGAAAGTATTCCATCTTATACAGCAGGCAGCATACAGCAGACAGGCCGAAATAAAAAGCAAAGCTGAAGACTTGCAATCAAAGCTATTCCGCCGCAGTCCGCATGCATGAAAACGTTTATCGGCCCACAATCCACTGCTATGCATTCACATTGAGACAGAGACACTTCCATCACAAGACAAAAAAGCTCTCGGCTCGAAACTTTTCTTCACGGACTAATAATCCACACTACATGATGGACTAACAAGAGTCGTGACCCACGAGATTACCAGAGCATCATAAAAGAAACAAGAAGCCAACAATGATTTCATTCTCTTTCATGACTGGACCATGATACATTAGCAAAACATATCCCAAAATAGCCACAAAATGAGAACTTTTCTTAACACCCGGCCGAAACGTTACGAGGCAAATTTCACGTGGGCGGGGGCGGTGGTGGTTTTACAATGTGGATGTGGATGGGACTCCTATGACCTTACCTCACAAACCCCAGAAGATAGAAAATCAAATAGAGCAAAACCACAGAGAGAGAGAGAGCTACAAGTGAAAAGAGCAGATCATGAGGAAGAGAAAGAAAAGGCAAATTGCTGCAGAAGATTGCAGAGCACATGGAGAGGCAGTCCTCGAGGAATCTCCCATGGCCAACCCGGCCAACCAAGAAGACCCATCGGCCAGAACAGCTTGCCCCGATCCCGACATCGAACCAGTCCCTGCGTACCCTGTCCCGGTCCCGAACTCAGACCCGGACTCCTGTGCTGGAGTGGTGGTGGTTGTTGCTGTCATTGGTGTTGAGTCTCTAGCCGTTTTCTGGCTGCACATCAGAAAAAATATAACAAAGCAAAAATCTTATTAAATCACATGAATCATGAAACACACATCATCACTAGATTTAAATTAGTGAGTCAGATTCTTTGGTGTTGGGGGAAGCTTTACTGCACCTGAGTGAATCACGGACTCACACCTAAAGGCAGAATAAACAAATCATTGCAGAAAATTTTAATGAGCACAGCATGTAAATTTCTTTTAGAAAAATATGAAAAAGAGAATCTTTGGCCTTGGTCCTCGCCAGTTTCCCACTGGACCACCACTATGCACACGGTTCCACACCTCCATCCTTTTGGCGCATTGATTAACATCAATCGCTACAATAATCACCACTCACATAATTTCTGTCAAACGGGTCTGCAGGTTCCCTCATTTTGCTCCATTGCTTCATAAATTCAAGCAAACATAGGATAACTCCTAATGCACTCATGAAATTAGACAGTAAAACCAGGTATACCTGACACTAAATGGAAACAATACAGATTAACTGAGAAAAATTTGAGGATAGAGAAAAATGTCACCCGACCTTGTGGAAGAGGGACAAAAGGTCACCGTGTAGTCAGCTCCGGTGCAGGTGAAGGTGCTGGTGGCGTCGTCGTAGGCGTAGCTGTACGACCGGGGGCAGGCGGACTTGAACATTTCCGAGTAGACGGTGGGGCGGCACGTGACGGGGGAGTTGTACGCGCCGCTGCAGCAGTACTCGGGGGACCCGAACGCCTCGCACGCGCTCTTGCAGGCGTCGCCCTCCCCGACCCTCAGCTCCGCCGGGCACTGCCGGTTCAGATCCGCCGAGCAGCCCGTGGAGGCGCACGCCCCCGAGCCACCGCTCCCTTCTATCAACATCGGCAAGTTGTACCTGGAAGAAGACAAAAAGAAAAGGAAAGATCTCATCTTTTGCACGGTAATACGACCCATGTGAAGAAACAGCACGAGGGTCACTATCAAAGTAAGGAAAATAAGTAATATTTCGAGGGTTTTGATTTTTGGGGGCGAGTTTACCCGTCAACGAGGCTGACGTCGTAGAAATCCTGGCCGCCGGAGCCGAGGGTGAACTCCGCGAGGGTGGCCGGAGGAGCGGCGCCGAGGCCATTGCACTCGAGCTGGCCGGAGCCGCAGTCTCCGGTGAGGCAGGTCCCGGAGAGGGAGCCGTCGAAGCTGCAGCCGGTGCGGCCCCAGAAGCGGCCGGACCAGCCCGTCGGGGCCTGGAAGGTACGGGAGGTGTCGGACGGGAGCTCGAACCCGGTGCTGTCCAGGCTCGGGCTACCGGCATTGGCCAGGATGCCCGGCCACACCGTGTACTCGCACTTGTTCACGAACGTGAACGTGGCACCGGACACCCCTGAACAACAACAACCACAACAACATCCCAAAAACCAAAAACACTTGAGTTAAAACAAGAAAAGACAAAGCTTTTGTTCTCGGGAAGTTCTGTGGGTGGACAAGAGTTGGAATGTGAGAGGAACCGGGAGACAATGCCGTCAGTGTTACCTCTGGAGACGATGAGAAGACAGAGGGCGAGAGCGTAAGCAGGGGAGGACCCCAAGCGACGACGGAGAGGAAGCAGCCCAAGATCCATGTGAGGAAGTGTGGTTCTTGCTAGCTTTGCCCTTCTCGGCAGCAGAGGCTGATGAGGCCGAGCTAAGCAGGGGCTCGAGAGGTTGCTCTGCAGCGAAATGCGGGGTGTTCAGAAGGTGAAAATGTGGAGCAGAGAGAAACAGAGAGAGAGAGAGAGAGAGAGAGAGGAATGGGTAGTGTGGGAGCCTGGGAGGGGCTCACATTCGCAGTGAATGGGCGAGAGACAAGACCAGACCTGGCGGGGACGGAAAGCGAAGAAGAAACGGCGTTGGATCGAAATGTGAAGGCGACGAGGCTGTCCGTCTGGACGAGCGGGCACAGCGCACTGAGCGCAGGGAACGAGGGAGGTGTGGTACCGGCTGAATAGGAGCTGCGCTGCTCGCTCGTCGAGAGGTGTGTACCCGAGTGAGTGGGAGTGTCCTCCTTTTTTGGGGGGCTTTCATTTGGGCCCTTCTATTTGTCCTTAATTGCACTTGGCTCTTTATAAAAAGAGTTAATATCAAGAAAAAATTCAAATGGATGTATTAGAAATAGACTTATCTCGAATTAATTTTTTAATTATAAAAACCTCTAAATTGATATATCTGTAATAAATTTACTCTAAACTGATTTATTGATCATCAAAAATCTCAAACTGCTACATTTGTGAATTTAATTAATGCCTGAAAAAATCACAAATTTATAAAATTGTGATAAACAAGAGGGTAAAACCGTAAACTGGTACACTTATCAACTGTTACACGTCATTTAACTTAGCAATTTGATGGTAAAATTTAACGGAAACTAACGGATGGTAAATTATCACAAGTGTACCAGTTTGAGTTTTTTCGTAGTATTAACCCTACAAAGAAAATTCATCTTAAATTGAAGCCATACTTGCTTAATTTTGACTATTATAAGGAAAATGATATAAACAGTCTCTAATCTTTGGACCAATATGCAATGTGGTCCCTGAACTTTTAATTTGTTCAATATAGCCCTTAAACTTTAACCATAATTAAAGTTCAAAGATTACATTGCACATTAACCCAAAGTATAGGGATTGTTTATGTCAATATTCCAAACTAAAATAAAGAAAAAAGCATTTTCACTACCATAGATCAACTCTATTCATATGAAGCTTTCTTTGGAAGTGATCACCAAGAATTTCGATACGGCACTCGATATGCCGAATTCGGATGGTCAATTGGAAGCTTTCTTTGGAAGTGATCACCAAAAATATTAAAATAGCAACCGACTACTTCGACTTGTGTCCTGCCTCGTTAGGGCACCAAGTCAATGCTACATTAATGCCAACTCAAGCCAGGCCATATTTTAGCTAGGCACAGTTCGCAAAGCCCAGCGTTATAAGACCTATAGGCTACAACACATTCTTGGGTACACTATAGATGATCTCATAGCATTCAAATACTTAGATCACGTGGATCTCACATGGGATCCACTAATATTGAGATTTTTGATAAATTAAGCTCGTACTCATTCGAGATCACCAAAAAATATTTTGTGGGGCTACATAGCACTTTGGCATTATAATGTGGCCCATTTTCGGTCAATCCAAGCACCTAGACTTTCAAAAAAATAGAAACACCCAGACTCCCTTTTGGCAGCATTTGTTGTGTTATTGTTATTATTTTTTTTCTTTGGTTCTTTTGCATAATTTTCCAACCCTTTTGAAATTTTCTCTCCTTATAATTTTACAAGGGATTCATATCACAAAAAATCTCGAACTACACTTACTATGACATAAATATCCCGAACTTGCTCATTGTGACACAAATACTCCAAATCTTTTTTGTATCATAAAAAACCTTAACTTATACCAGCATTTCAAATATTTCCTGAATGAAACTAAAATAGAAAGTAAGTCTGGGTTAGAAGAGAACTTGCTTGGTAAGGAATAGTTCCTTTTAAGTTTATCAATAAACTAACGGAAGGTAAATTTGCCACAAATGCTCCAATTTGGAGTTTTTAATGATACAGGTGTACCAGTTTAAGATTTTTCGTGACATTAACCATTTATGTTTATATAATTATATAATTTTTTTATACACATGTGAGTTATGTTAAAAGAGAACTTGCAAAGTATTCCTAATTGACACATAATTCACGAAATTAAACTTTTGAGTAAATATATATGCAATCAGACGTATTTATTGATTTGTACACAAGGTCCTTTTTGGCGATAGAAGGTATCGAGCTTTTATAGTTGTCATTATGCAATATTTCATTATTTCTCTAAGCAAACCAAACGTGTGAACCGTTGGATTGTGGAGCGAGGCCCCGCGAAGGTTACGTTGTCGAACATGCTTTCAAACATCATAAGCATTTGGGACGAAAGCTACTTTAGACTTTTATAAACAAATACAATATTATAATATATGGTCAAAAGGAGGCAATACCTAAGTCTGAATAAGCCAAATCGAAACTTGACTCCAATGTTTCTAAAAATTATATTCATGCATCACAAATCTCCACATGATCAAAGCGCACAGGTATACTATGTAGGATAATGCAAACATGTTGGTATCATCATGCATACGGGCATCCATGTTTTCAAAAACACAGATGAGGCACGTGGCACGTGGAGTGACGCTATGCATACCTACATAGAGATGAAGTGACGTCGTCTTCGTTTATTTTATAAAAAATAAATAGTCAAAAAAATATTTTTTTATAAAATATATTTTATATTATTTAAAATAGTTAGTCGATGGAATATATTTTCATTATCGATGACAATTTATATTTAATATTTTCGCGGAACGATAAATGTCGTTGTTTCTTATTCATTTTCATAAGAGATATGAGTAACCATTTTTAGAAAATAATTTTAATAATATTTATTTTTTGCGAAACAAAGACATTGGCGATAGCAAAATATTCCGTAAAGAATTTTCTTTCATATTTTAGAAGTTATTTCATTATTGCATGGGTTAATATCAGGAAAAACCCCCAAATTAATACACCTGTAATAATTTTATTCCGAATTAATTTTTTTATCACAAAAAAATCAAAAATGGTACACATGTAATAAATTTACTCGCCCTCATCATGGATTAATATCACGAAAAATCATAAATTGATAAATTTGTGACAAATATAGGAGTAAAACCCTAAATTGGTATAACCGTCGACAGCCACATATCGTCAAACTCAATAATTTGACAGTAAAATTTAACGAAAATTAATTTTAAATAAACTTATCATATATATACTAATTTAAAAATTTTCGTGATGTTATTATTATTTTTTTAACCACAACCCCGCCCCCCCTCCCCCCGCCCCGTTTCGCATCGGAACGGGGGGGACAGGTTCGCAGATTGCACGAGGAAACGTCAAAAAAGAGGCGAGACTTTCCAGAACTGCGGGGGCCCCACCGCTCTTCTTTTCAGGCGACGCGACCCCCCGACATCCGGACGTCCCTTCAACTGCGCCCCCCCACCCCCGCCCACTCTTTCTCTCTCTAGTCATTAAGAGGAGAGAATGGAACAATAATTTTCGCCGCGGGTCCCTATATTTCTCGGAAAATCTAAAATCGCACCTCCGTAATTTTGACCCCAAAAATCATCATCGTCCCTTTGCTTTACTTTTTAACCAAAATTTCACGCGGCGGATTTTACCGACACAAACTTAACGGCATTGAATAAATTTAATCCCGTGAACTTCTTTTTATCCGACGTGGGGCTCCCTCCTCGCGACCATTATGACGGGAGAATGTTTCAAAAAAGAAATTGAAGCGTCGTCATTTTTTTAAATAAAAATACGAATTAAATTTTATCTCAAATATGAGTATGTAATATTCAAATTATCTCGAATTAAAATTTAAAATGATCAAATCATCTCAAATAAGGATAGTGGCCAGCCAATGCCTATTCTGATCATTGGAGAAAGGGTATTTTAGTAAAAAAAATTCAACTATATTTTTTTAATTTTAAACTTTTTATTATTTTTTTATTTTTACCTTTTTTTTCTTTTTCCCTCTTCCCTCCCCCGACAATCACTGGCGACCTTCGCCAGCCTCATGCAAGGGTTGCCCTCACCTAGGCGGGAGAGGGCAACCCTCATCGGTATTGGGAGAGGGCTGCCTTTGCCTAGGCTGGCGAGGGCGTTCCTCGCTAGTTCGCCAATTCGAGCAAGAGTCGTCATCGCCCGACGTCGACGAGTACAGCCCTCGCTTGAGTTTGGTGACCTCCACATGGCCGGCGGCGGAAAGGGGGAAAAGAAAAAAAGAAAAGAAAAAAAATAGAAAAAAGAAAAAAAAGTAAAGGATGAAAATGACCTTCAGCTAGCAAGGTCAGGCCATTTTTTGATATCAATATGGCTATTTCATATCTTTATTTGAAAAAATGAAGACACATCATGATCTTATTGTCTTTATTTGAAACAATGTCTACTTCAAATCATTATTTGAGAAAACGATGGCACATCATATCCTTCTTTGAAAATTTTTCTTATGATAGCTCAAGCTTTGAGCTGCCAGCCATGGCTGCTTGAGGTTCGAGTTTGCGACCATGGTCATTCCATCTGTTCTAACTCATCATCATGGCCGCTCAAGCTACAAACTTTATAGTTGATGGCTACTTTGTCTCTTCTCACTCCTGGCCACAGCTTGAACTTTGAGCTTGTAGTTATGGTTCCAAGATCTTCGCGCTAGCTCCCGTGACCGATCGAGCTTCAAGTTCGTGGCCATGGATGCTCAAACTCGAGACAGCATAGTAGTTTAGCAGCATGCCACATCGTTAGTGTCGACGGTGTTAGGCTTTTCTTTTACTTTTTTTCTTTTTTTAATTTTCTCTTTCGTCTATTATTTTTTTCACTTTATTTAATTTATTTAATTCTGAATTTTTTTCTACTCAATGAATCTACATAAGCTTATTGGTCACCAAGTTAGATTTCCCATAGTCCATGTCAGAAACAATCATTAAAAAAATAGGATGAACATTGGAGCTTTTTAAAAGGCACAGCGGCCATTTTGGTTCAAAGAAAAGTAAAGGAATGATTTTGCTTTCCAAGAAAAAGTAGAGTAACTATTGATGTCATTATGCTCATAACAACTAATAAATCGAGATCCATGTTTAGAATCGTGATCTTCAATTTGTGAATTTAGAATCGAATTAAATTATAATATTTAACAAAATACTTAAAATGAGAATTTTATGTTATAAATATAAATGTCACTTTGATTATTTGATGACTAACAAAATATTGGAATGGCAAAAGTTATGTCATTTGGTATCTATAAGCATACGAAAAAAAAATTGAATCTCCTGAATCGAAAAACATATATTGAATCACGAATTTGCATGGCTTTCAAAGAAGGAATCAACTCTCATCAGGGAAATAATTTTTTGCTTAAGTTTTCAAGTGTCCCAAAAATGAACATATACTTTTTACCCAAGGGCCAATTTTGGCCACCAAATTTTTCTGGCAAAATGTGATTAGGTTGCTCTTGAGATGGCAAACAGATGCTGACATGGCAAGATGAGTGTCTTCCATACACAATCAACACTCACATAATGATAAACATATGGACATGAGTAGGTTTTTAAACTGCTCCATTTGAACTCTGAGACGTTAAAATTCGAGGGTATTCTCTGGGGAGGGGGAAGAAAAATATTATATCTTTTTCCATTTGAAGATAACTTTGAGCCTCATGAATTACATTGTTCTCACTAAACAAGATGAGCAAGCTTCATCTCCTAGCATTGAGAGAGATATGCAAATTAGGGCTCAAGGTTATGTTTCTTCACAAAATCATATTGAAGCAAGAAATTATGATACATTGGTGGATGTGCTCTAATTTTGTGAAGAACCCCAAGCGCCCTAATTTGTATACCCCTTCTCTCCATCTGATTTGAAGGCATAATATTTGGCTCGGAAACATTGTCACTTTTATTATAAATTGGAGATGATGTCGGTTTAATTGTAATAGAAGTAACATTCGCTGGCACTTACTGTTTCCCATGTCAACATTCGTGTACCACCTCAGATGGCACATACACATGTTTTGACAAATTCTAATGATGGCTAAAATTGTCTTCCGGGTAATAGTTGGTACCTTTTTATGTGATGCCTGAAAGTTGAGGCCAAAATTATTCTTATGTTAAATATTGGTGCTTTTTAAGACATTGAAAGTTTGAGCCAAAACTGTTTCAGAGTGAAAGTATTTTTTTACTGAAAAACTCTAAATTCGTTGATATATTGATAGATTTGCTTGCAATTCAGAAAATCAGCAATCGCCATTGCTTATACCTCGAAATGACTCAAATCATCTCATATAAATCTAAAATAAACCAATTCTAGCAACTATGGTCCTTGTTCAATAAATAATCCACATTTTTCATGGTAAGAATTCTAGCTATTACAACTTTCGAGATTTTATCTTTTTTTGTGAGAAATGTCTAAAATTTTTGGAAAAAAAATATATTTACGTAATTTATAATCAATTATAAATTTTCCATGAACTTTAGGACTTAAAACATTTTTTTTCTTCAATTATGGAAGAAAAAGAAAAAATTTAAATAGAAACTATTTTAAGTGTGGATCAACAGATTAGTCGGATCCGCTTGATTTATTTTTGTCTTAACCAAAGGATTGTTCATTATAGTTTGACTCGAATAAATTTTTTTTATTACCTTTAAAAATTTATGAAAAAGTTGTGATAATAGGTATGAATTTTTATAGGTTTGAGAGGTTTGGTATTAAATAAAAGTCAAATCATGAATTTTAAAACGGTTAAACAAATTGAAGATGAAGTTACACCAAATATTCAACCCCCCAAAAAAAAGTCATATAAACCAGCCAACTATTTTGACCAAAAAAAATAAAAAAAACCAACCTAATCCCCTAAAAAACTCTCAACTTTAGATTCAATTCCAATTCTGCCCCGACCCGTTTATTTTCTAAAACAAACAACAACTTTAGGTTCATACCAAATTTTGCTAGCATTTTTTGTCTAAAAAAAAAAATTCCAACTTTAGATTTAGTCCCGAATATCCCAAACATTTTTTTTGTTTAAAAAAACCAAAAAATTTAATAGTAGGCCCAAATCTACTCCCATTAGCACTTCATCCAAAAATCACCATTAGCCGTTACTAATTTTCCTAAGTTTCACAACAAAGAACAGTTTTATTTTGGAGATATTTTTTCACGTCACATTGCTGATGTGGATTTGTTACAAACATGAAAATGCTACATCAAACAATTAATGACGATTTTTGGACGGATGGTTAATAGAGATGGATTTGAGAATACATTGACAGTTAAATATTACTTTTTAGAGAATAAAAGTTCGGGATAAATTTAGAACTAGAGTTAAAATCAATGATTTTTTCAGATAAAAAAAAATTTAAGGTAAATTTGAGACTAAACTTAATATTTAGTGCTTTTTTCGAGATAAAATTATGACTCAACCTAAAGTTAAGAATTTTATTTGGAAACTGGGCCCTGTAAACCTTGATGTCAATAATATAAAGCGATTATCCTTGCTAAATTTTCCTCCTTCCATTCCATTACCTTGGGATGCTCTTCGCCATCCCCGCGGAATCAAGAGAAAGGGCGAAAAGGGCGGAGCACGAGCTGACAAAAAGTAAAAGGATCTCTGTGAATTGGATTTCCCCTTTTGTTCCTGCACGAGGACCAAGCCAGTGCTGTGAAGTTTGAGTTTGACCTCGGGCTTGGGGGAGCTTGTATATTGCATTGCATTGGAGACCAACCAGCCATCGCGCATGTATGTTTCAGGTTACCATCCAGACCCTTCTCCTCGGAGGGCAGCCTCCTTACTCTCTCTCTTCTTTATTCAATCTCACCTTCTTTATTCAATCTCACGCTCCCTCGTTTCATGCTTTCACTTTAATTTATGTATGAATTTTTCTAAATTAAGTTAAATATAAAAATATTTTAACAATATTAATCAGGTCAAATATTTATCACTAAATTTGAATTGCATAAAAATGAATCAATTTAAGTTGGACCATTTTTTAACCGACTTGACTCTCTCGTTTGACGGGTCTATAATGACCAATCTTATTTTTCTCTACAAAATATCTTTTGGGGCAAATTTATTTATTTTTTGGTCGGTAGGCAAATTTATTTACATTTGCATGTCGAAAGATACTTTAGTAGTTTGCTTTTTTGTTTGAATACTTTAGTAGTTGAATAGGGGCTGCTAGTGTTTGGCAAGTTGCATGACACCTCCAATTTTTCAATCATTTTAAACCTCTCACATATTCTCTCTTTCTCGGAATTTCCCTTTGAAAGAAAAAATTAATAAACTCTTAGTGATTTGCGAAATGTAGATTAGTCAATACAATTAGTTGCACAGCAAGCGCTCTGCATCTTTCCTATTAAGGCATGTTCGATTGCCCGAACATAAGGCCAGATAGAATAAAATTATCCCTATACAGCGATTGGGGAAATACTTGCTGAGGGTGATAAATCTAGATAAAATTAGGGTGATTTAGCTGGGCAGTAGGGGTATGATGATATTATCCCTACCTAGATAGAATAAAAATAAAATACTAGAAAAAGGGCAAATGCCCTAGCATTGCCAACAGGCGATACCGGATGGTTGCTGCACCTCTGGTGCGATCCTGTTGTGGTTCTTGCCTGAGATTTCTCTTTGCTCTCATTTCTATCTCTATCGTTATGGGTAGTCATAATGGTCGTCCATTGCCACAACAGAAGAGACCACCATTGTAGTGGGTCACTGTGGTCCTCCTTGATAGGCAATTCACTGTGACGGTGGTCGTCTATGCTCATAGGGTGGTCACCCTGTGCAAATTGCAAATCGAGATCTGTTGAATCCTCGACTATAGCAATGGTCTCAACAGACGCGACACCACAAAGGTGGTCACCAAGCTTACCACCATAGAGGTGGCTTGTGGTGGTCAGACACAATTTTAGGGAAAAGTGTCAAAAAAGTTTTAAAAATATTGCATCAGTGTCAATTTAGTCCTAAATCTTTTTTGGGTACCAATTCAGTCCTAAACGTTTTAATATAGTGTTAATTTAGTCCTTCCGGCTAATCTTGGCAAAATTTTGATGATGTGGACACTGGCGGTACTATATAGGCCCACTGGTGAAATGTTAACATTTTTAAATAATATTTTAATATTTTTTTGATTTTTTAAAAAAATTTTCTAATTATTTTTGTCTTTTTTTTTCTTTTCTTTTTTGGTTTTCTTCCTCCCATGGCTGGTGACCAGCCACCAGCCACTGGCAATGGCCTACCATGGCTGGGTGAGTTGCCTTTGCTTGGCATAGCCTGGGTGAGCCCAGGCCAGGTGAGGGTCGATCGGGCCTCGCCTGTGGCGAGCGGCGGAGGCCTCCCCAAGGCGAGGCTAGCCAACCTTGCCATGGCCGGGGTGGTTGGTCACCGGAAAAAGGTTGAAGAAAGAAGAAAGAAAAAGAAAAGAAGGAAAAAAGAAAAAAATTAGAAAAAATAATTATAAAATCAAAAAAATATTAAAAACTATCAACATCAGTGCCGGCGGCGCCATATAAGCCGGCCAGCATCCACGTCACTAAAATTAGTCAGAAGGACTGAATTGGTACAAAAATAAAATGTTTAAGACTAAATTGGTACTAAAAAAGGTTTAGAATTAAATTGGTACAAATGCAAAAGGTTTAGAACTTCTTCAACACTTTCTTTGAATTCTACAAACCTTTCTATGAAGTAAGAAATTAGGATTTTTTAGTCTCAACTTTCAAATGACACGTGAAAAGGTACCAACTTTTACTTTAGGAACAATTTCGACCTCAACTTTCAAGCGTCGCATAAAAATGCACCAACTTTTACTCAAAATGAGCAATTCACCTAATAGATACGTATGGTTGAGGCCTCGAATTGACTCGAATAATCTCATATAAATCGAAAACAAACGGATTCTAATAACAATGATCCCTGTTCAATACATAATCCACATTTTCCACAGTAAATATTCTAGCTATTATGACTTTTGAAAATTGAGTTTTTTTTAATGAGAAATGACTAAAATCCATGAAAAAAAATATCTACGTATGGCGGAATTATTTATAATTTTTCATAAACTTTAAGGTTGAGAACATTTGTTTTTTTTTTGGTAAGGAGGTTGAGAACATTTGTTTTATCTTCAAATTTTGGAAGAACAATAAAGAAGTTAAAAAAAAGAAACTTATGTAAGTATAGATAGACAGATCGACTGCGTTCGCTTGATTTATTCTTATCTTAAAGCCCGTTTATTATGAATTTCTGTTGCAAATAATTTTTTTTGTATTACCTTCAAAAAATAATGAAAAAGTTGTGATGACGTTTTTATAGGTTTGGTATTAAATAAAAGTCAAATCATGAATTTTTAAGAGGTAAAAAAGTGAAGATGAAGTCACACCAAATAAGCCTTGGTGTTAATAATAGGGTAAATACCACAAAAAACTCTAAATTATATCCACTGTAATATAAATACCTCAAATTTTTTTTATGTCACAAAATTGTAAACCTGCTTATCGTGATGCAAATACCTTAATTTTTTTTTGTGTCACCAGTAAATCTAAACTTCTACATTTGTGATATTTATACCTTCTATTTTAGTTCATCATGGGTATATTTGTTACACCGATGTAAGTTTATGATTTTTTATGACACGAAAAAAATTTAAAATATATATATCATGATGAGTAAGTTTAAGATTTTTAGTGATATAATAAAAATTCGAAGTAGTTGTGTTGTAATAGATACGATTTGAGATTTTTTTGTACTGTTAACCTTTGTGTGGCAGAGGAGCGCGAGCTGATAAAACAGCAGGAGAATCTCTGCCATTTGGATTTCCCCTTTGTTCCTGCACGAGGACCCAATTGTTAGCGTCGTGAAGTTTGACTTTGACCTCGGGCCTGGGAGAGCGTGCATTGCATTGGGGACCGACCATTGAGAACGCAAATCTGGTTTTTCACCGCGAATTACCCTTTTAGGCAAATTTATGTATGATGTAAATGTTCGGTTCTCTTCATTTTGTAAAAAATAATATTAAAAAATAATTATTTATATTATTTGAAATAATTAGTTAATAAAATACTTTTTTATTAATAATAATAATTTATGTCCGAATATTTTCATAGACGATAAAAATATTTTTTATTCATTCATTTTTATGAGCAACACAAGCGATCAATTTATTTTTTGTGAAACAAACGGAGCTTGGGATACTTTAGTAGTTGAATATGCGTGGCTAGTTATTGGTAAGTTACCTAACACCCCCGCTTTTTCCATCATTTTCTTTTGGATTCTTAATGCTTAGTTAAGTCGTAACCTCATCAAAGGAAGCGAGCTTTTGCTCATACACAACCCATCCTAAATTGTGAGACGCATTTCACGGATGTGTTCATTATTTTAATAGCACCCCCAATTCCCCCAAAGTGTTTAAACTTCCTATATTTAGAGGTTCGAATGAGAATCGTGATGAAGCTTTTTTAGGACTTGTTAAGGAACGTCCGCAGAAAATTTCAAATCAGTACCTAAAATAGAGTCATTTTCTAAAAAAGGGGTCCTAAGTGGATATAATGCCAAATAAGGGCATGAAGTGTCCAATCAGTCTCAAATATGAGCCCAAAGTGCCCAATTAATCTCAAGTAAGGGCCTGAGTCTATCGACCGATCAAATACTCATTAATCGGCAAGCAAGTCACTGTTTCGGTGATCGGAACAAGGGCAATTTCCTCTTTTACTTTTTAATTTTTTCTTTTTTTCTTTTTCTATTTTTTTCTTTCCTTTTCCTTTTCTTTTTCTTTTTTTTTTTCTCTCTTTTCCCTTCACTAGCCATAGCTGGGGCCGGCAGAGGTTGCTGACCTCGAGCGAAGGCTGCCCTCACTAGCGTTGGGCGAGGGCAACCCAAGGTCAGGCGAGGGCGGTCCTTGCCCGAGGTGGCAAGGGTAGCCTCCGCCCGAGGCTAGCAACCTCTGTTAGCCCCGGCTATGGCCGACGGAGGGAAAAGACGAAAAAAAAAGAAGAAGAATAGGAAAAGGAAAAGAAAAAGCAGAACAAGGAAAAAAGAAACAAAACAAAATTAAAAAGTAAAAGACAAAATTGCCCTTGTTCCGATTGCTGAAACGGTGACGTGCTTGTCGGCCGGTGATCATTTGATCGGCCGGCGAATTCAAGCCCTTACTTGAAACTAATTGGACACTTCGGGCTCCTATTTGAGACTAATTGGGTACTTTAAAACCCTTATTTAGCACATTATCCATTTTGAACCCATTTTTGAGAAAATAATTTCACTTTGGATATTGATTTGAAATTTTCCCGTTCATCTCACATATTCTCTTTTTCAAAATTTTCCTTCGAAAGAAAAGATCATTTTATAAAAGTTTTATTGCTTTATGTGCTATGAGATGTACTTTTAGTCTATACAATTATCGAACCTTGTCTTTATGCATGGTTTGTCTTCTTATCCGGCGGTTTGGTTATCTGAACGTCAGGAGGGAGAAAACAAAAATGATCTTATCTGGTATCTGGAAATACACTTACATAGCAATGAGCCTGTATAAAATCACGCATGGTTCAGCTGGACGCTATAGGCGGGATATAATTATCCCAACCTGGATAAAAAAAAAATAAAAGAACAAAAAATAGGGTAAAAGCACTAAGGATTTAACAAGGACTACTGCGCACGGTGGTTGCACCTCTCATATGACCCCCATTGTAGTTGTCGCTGGAGATTTCTCTCTCCCTCACCTGTTTTCATCTCTATCGACGTGGGGTAGTCATGGTGCTCCTCCACCGCCACAACAGACGAGACCACCATTGCAGTGGGTCACTTGTGGTCCTCCTTGACGAGCGATTCACCGTTATGATGGTCGCCGTGCAGATGCGACTCCACCGAAGTGGTCGCTGGCCTTACCGCCATAGAGGTGGCTCACGGTGGTCAGACACAGCAATTCTATGACCCTCTCCCATGTTTTTTTTACCTTTTGAATTTTCCAAGAAATTTTTTGAATTTTTTTCCATGTCTCGAAACCTATATATCCATCTCCGTATATGTCACAGTAGACTTGTATTCGCATCTCATTAATGTTATGCACTAATCAACTCATAACTCATAATTTATCTTTACATTAACTAATTCATTTTTTCATTAGCCAATAATTTTGCTTATCATGTCAAAGTAAACAGATAACATCTCAGAGACAAATTCATTTAAAAAAAAAACAGTTCACACGGTCCAATATGTGGAAGTTGGAAAGTCTTCTTCCTAGTGTTGAGGATATAAATCAGATGGCAGTGATAGTGAAGTTTCGTCATTCTTGTCAATTGCCTTCAAACTGGAAACTTCTCCTGAAGTACTCTTCATTTACAGTACGAAAATTACTGTATGATTCTTTTCCACGACCATTGATCAATGTTCGAGCATTGAGGCGCATAGCGAGTTGAAGCCCCTTGATGAAAACTGTGAGTTCAAGCATTGAAATGGCTACGAAGATGACGGTATTTTGCTTAAACATTTCTTCCTCGCGGTTTTCTTTTCATATCGCTCATGATATATTAGACAATCACATAAGAAGATTGTGACTTTATATACACGTGCATATGGAACGACTTAAGTTGATTACTCTCTTTGCTGTTTCTCTTGTTTTTACTGTTCTTACTAGGCAGGGATGATTACTACGGATTGCAGAACTACACCGCCTGATCATTATCTGTTCCAATTCATTTTCTTCGTTTGTAAAGATCAATATGGAAAAGTACACAACGAGCGAGTTCGAAGCGGGAGGGCAAAAGTGGTAAAAGCATTGAACTTTGTATCAAGTTGTTTTCCTATTCGGTACCGACATTTTCGGAAACAAGGTAATATTGATAACATTGCGTATTAGTGATTCACAAATTCACTAGCTACCAGGTAGTTTAGCTTTTATTCTTCTCAACATTGGGCTCCAGATTGGGCGATCGGTCCCGTGCATGCTACACATTAAGCCGCAACCATGAGTTTAGAGTGTGTCTTATCTTGCCAAGCATTTACCGTTTCTTTTCTCTATGTGAAACTCCGCTAGAAATAGCAATGTTGCTTTAATGTCAATAGTACTATATCGCATATGATACAAAGGTTTCTCCTTTTTGATTGATGTTCGTATCTTCAAAGGCTTCTCCTTATGGTTTGCGAGTTTTCTTGGACCGTGCAGGAGCATGGTTCTCTATCCTAATGGAGATATCAGCAGAAATGGAGGAGATCACGTTTCGATATATTTGTCAGCTTTCGAGACTAGTTCTCTAGAAGTTGGCTCAGAGATAGATGTGAGTTTTAGGTTCTTTCGTATATGATCAGACGCGAGATGTATACCTGACAAAAGAGGGTGACATTTCGCTAAAGAAATAGAAAGAAGAACGTGATTTGTACCTTTGATTGAGCAAGATGTCGATTGTTAACGTTAGAGGGAGACCTAGGAGGTTTCGCGTGAACAAGAAAGTACGTGGTCTTCCAAGATTTATGCTGCTAGAGATCTTCACAGATCCATCAGATGGATATCTTGTTGATGAATCCTGCGCATTTGGTGCAAAGGTATTGTTATCTAGAGTTCGGGTGTTGGCAAATGGTCGATACTTGATGATGAGAGTGTTCCACGTACACACAAATGAAAGTTATCCGGTTTCTCAATTATGGTTGAAGCGTGCCGCTCTGAAGTATTCATTGTCAGCGATGTGAAATGGTAGGCTCCAATTTCTTCGCTGTCTTAAGTTTGGTCCTTACAATTAAAGGTCTGTTAGCTTTCTTTCTGGTATCCTCCATCTATTATAGAGAAGCTATATCCAAGGGTTGGCCCTCGAGAAACAGAAACAAAAACCTTTCGTTGTTTCTTCGTTTAGCAGATCTGGATGAACAAGATCCTAAGAGGAAAATTAACGCAAGCTACACCTTTCAATTAAAAGGCCAAGATGGTGCTGTGCATCAGCAGACAGAAGGTAACCACTGATCGGATCAGTTGAATCCTTTCCTTCTTTAGCAGATTTTTACCACAGGAAAGTGGAAAAAGGTAACTGGAAAATTGAACTCAAGCGCGTGACATGCATATTTGCTCATTGGTTCGATCTCCTGGGTTGGAATTAAAAGCAAAATTTTCACTTTTCACGTTGGTTCAGCAAATCGAACTTTTATGAGGGCGAATCCTCCTCCTTGCCACTAAAAACAGTTCGAGACTGCCTAGTTGATGATTGCTGCATCATCGAGGCCGAAGTCACAGTGCATGAGTGAACTTCCTTGGTAATGTCGTTGGATCATCAGTTCATGACCCTCTCGTACTGCCAATGTTCTATTCCATCATTTCTTTTGATAGAACCTCCCTTTTGCAGATAACTTAAAGCTGTCTATTTGTGGAGTCACTCGTTTTCAGATTCAATGGGTGTATGTCTAATTGTTGCACTTCATGTCCGGTTCTGATCAGCTGATTTGTAGCACGAATTACCTCAATATGGGTTTGTATTTGTACAGAATTTGGATGCATATATGGCATGATGCAGACGATTTGTAGATGCTTTCTACACAGTAACAGCACAACCGCTCTTTGCTCCAATGCCATCAATATCGACAGTGCTAGTAGACCAGTAGTCTTATAAAAAGCTTACCATGTTAGTTCGACCGCATGAACAAACCCAGAGTGTTTTGCAAGAAGTTGCCGTGATGCGTACTGAGCATGTCGAACTTGACATTCGGACGTCATACCTGCATAAGCTGTGCGAGTCCTAATTCGATTAGACTACAAACAAGGTCACCTCATCATATATGTAGAAACAAGTTATAAATGTCCTTGAAAACGAGGGCGGTCCTTGTCTTTGAACTTAAACACACTGGACCATGCAATCTGCCTTCTGATAATCACTGGCTATTTGTGGATGGTTTAAAGAAAAGGAATTGTAGCTTCCTACAAATTTGGATTAGTTTTAGACCCAAAACATGGAGAAACTCTTATATGGACACAGGTCCCCTAGATCCGATCCATCGTAGCCGTCGATCTTGTGGGTTCTACATGGGCCCTGCAAATTTGGATTCAATGAAAATGCTTTCTTTTTCTCTTTTCCAACACTTCCTAAGCTTTTCTGCCAAAAAAAAAAGAAGAAGGAAATTGACACAAATGATCCTTAAACTTTGGCTCAATGCGCAATATGATTTATGAATTTTTAATTTATTCAATATAGTCCATGAACTTTAGCTCAATATGTAATGTAATCGTTGGACTTTTGATATATGTTCAATTTAGTTATTGGACTATATGAAAATGCTTAGTATTGTTCCTTATCTTGAATTAATAGATGGACTACATTGAACATATACCAAAAGATTATGGACCTCTATTGAACAAATTAAAAGTTCTAAAGACCACATTACACATTGAATTAAAGTTCAAGGACCATATTGAATAAATTAAAAGTTTAGGAACTATATTGCAGGAACCATATTGAACATATACCAAAAGTTTATGGATAATTTTTGAACAAATTAAAAGTTCTAGAGATCACATTGCACATTAAATTAAAGTTCAGGGATCATATTAAATAAATTAAAAATTCAGAAACTACGTTACATGTTATATGTCAAAATTCAGGGGCCATATTAAAAACAAAAAACGTAACCTAAGCTTACTAGAGTTTTGCATAGCCTCCTTCCGAACATACTGTAGTTGTCTTGTCACTCAGCATGTCCGCGAGGAGCTCCAAGTTCCCGTGATTCTTGGATCCATTCATGGTTGAATTCCTCCGCCACCTTCGTCTCCGACGACGATGAAATCCCCACTTCGTCGGCTTCCGACCCTCCTCTGCTCGGCCCCTGAGAAGCCCCTGCCGACGAACCCCGGCCCCCGACGGGACCCGATTCCGGTGCCCCACCGGACGATCCCCGAGCCCACCGGGCGGGACCTCGACTTCGTCAACGTCGCCCACAGCCACCTCGTGCACGCCGATTGGGACGAGCTCGACCGGCTGCGCGCCGGGTTGACCCCTTTCCGGACGACGCACGTCTTGCTCAAGATCCGGAAGGACCACGTCCTGTCGCTCGAGTTCTTCAACTGGGTCAAGCTCCGGTGCCCGAGCGCCCACACCCTCGAGACCCACTCCATCGCGCTTCACGTTCTCGCGAAAAACGGGAAATTCAAGTCCGCGGAGTCAATGGTTCGGGCTCTCGTCGCGGCGGCCGGCCCGGTCGATCTTGCGCGCCAGCTGTTTGATGCGGTGCTCTGCTCTTACCGGGCGTGCGATTCCTCGCCCCGGGTTTTCGACTCCCTGTTCAAGACGTTCGCGCATCTGAAGAAGTTCCGGAATGCCACTGAGACTTTTCGTATGATGAAGGAGTACGGGTTCTTGCCCACGGTGGAGTCCTGCAATGCTTACCTGAGTGCATTGCTTAGCATGAACAGGGTCGACGTAGTCTTCTCGTTCTATCGGGAGATGCGGCGCTGCAGGATCTCTCCGAATGTTTTCACCCTTAACATGGTCATGTCTGCTTTCTGCAAGGCAGGAGAGCTTGAGAAGGCGGTCGATTTGTTTCGCGAGATGGAGTGTAAGGGTTGTTGTCCGACGGTGGCGTCTTACAACACGTTGATCGCTGGGCATTGCAGTAAGGGTCTTCTCAGCTCAGCCATGGAGCTTAAAGAGATGATGGAGAAGAATGGTTTTCATCCTAATGTGATTACATTCAATGCCCTTATCAGTGGCTTTTGCAAGGAAGGGAAGTTGCACGAAGCGAACAAGATATTCAGCCGAATGAAAGCTTCGAATGTGGCTCCCAATACCGTGACTTACAATACTCTGATACACGGATATAGCGAAGTCGGTGACAGCGAAATGGGAGGGAGGATTTTTGAAGAAATGTCGAAGTACGGAGTGAGGGCCGATATATTGACATATAATGCATTGATATTGGGACTCTGCAAGAATGGTAAGACAAAGAAGGCTGCTTATCTGGTTAAAGATCTCGATAGCAAGGGTTTAGTTCCGAACAGTTCGACCTTTTCCGCTCTCATTAGAGGGCAGTGTGTCAGGAATAACCCCGACGGCGCATTTCAGCTGTATAAAAGTATGATCAGGAGCGGGAGTCATCCCAATAGTGAAACTCTTACTATGTTGATGTGTGCTTTTGTGAAATGCGATGATCTCGACGGAGCAGTCCAGGTCCTCATGGAAATGGTCGATAGGTCGATGCTTCCCGATTCAGTTATGTTGTCCGAGGTGTGCCATGAACTTCGCCAGTGTGGGAAAGATCAGTTGGCGATGAAACTGTGCAGTGAGTTGCAAGCTAGGACTCGAATTCCAGTAGGTTTTGATAGAGGGCTTATCTTCGGAACTGAGTGATTGAAACTCGATAGCGGCAGTTGACTTGGGACGATTCTTTTGATTGGTTCTTCATATGTAAATTTTTTCGATTCGTTTTTCTTGTTGACATCAGATAGATCAACATTACAGTTCAAAAACAAATGATTAGTGTCTTTCTCCGTGGCCAGAAGAAAATTAAGCCTCTTCGCTTTGTAAACTTAAAGGCATGATACTCGGTTTGTGTTGCGTTCAATGCTTCCACTGAGAGCTCATCCCGTCCCTCGTCTGGTATTGAAATTTTATTAGATATTCCGATCCAGCGCATCGGGTTTCATGGACAGCTCGCAAGCTAAGCAATCCGAACAGAGAATAACATAACCCAGTCTAAGAAGAAATTGTGCATTCTTGATCTGGCATTTAGTTTGCTTGGCAACCTTAAAATTTAAACCAAAGAAAGAGGGTGCACCAAGAAGCATCAACTGTGGAACCGGATGGCCAAAATAACTTAGACGGACAACCAATGGCAGAAGAAAGTGCCACCCCAACAGAACCTTCGAATCCTATTACTAGTACACCACCTTATTCTCCCCAAAATATTGATCGAATCATAAGCCTTTTTTCAATCTGAGTTGCTAGTGAGGACAACAAATTGAAGACATTTCCCAGCCATATATGACACTGACTTATGCTACAGTTAACTGTGGATTAAATAGTAAAAGAAGGAATGTGCAGCATAGCGTGGATATCTCGGAATCTAACTGATCGATTAGCCATTGCCCAAATTACCATAAAGAACTTTAAGACTTGGACAAGAGCATCATTCTTCTTCAATGGCTTCAGCGGCGGATATCTCAGAATCTAACTGATCGATTAGTTGTTTGCTTACATGCTTAGCCACAGATATCATATCCAGTATAACACTTGGATCCAGACCCGCACCTCCCCGCTTGCTAAGACCACATATTAACCCTTTCCTGTTGATAGAAACAGAAACAGCAGAGCTCATCTGCGATTCTTCCTCCGAAGTCGCATCTACAATGTAATGCCTGCCCACCTGGACAAGAAAGAAGATGAGAATTCGATAGCGACGGTAAACAACTCTGGAAGTGGAGAAACACTGAAGCTTTTATACCTTCGTTAATGTAACAATGACAGGAACCCCAGATGTGTCGAATTGTAAAAATTCTTCATCACTGATGTCAAGTTCAGGTTGATCTTCACCAGATGCTTCGGCAGTGACGTGCACTCTGGGGATGCCTGTGTTGCTCAGAGCAGCCTCCAATCCAGAAGGAGCAATGGAAGGGATGTCAGATCAGGACAAAATTAATTACAATGTTGAAGGAACAATACATATCGAGCCCAACCCATCTAAGAGTAAGTTTGACAGAACAGAATGCTCGAGAAAGGTATACCTCGATGGAAGCACCAAGAGCATCTAGGAGATTGCCATCTGAACTGACGACAAGACCATCGATATACAGATCCCAACAGACTTTTCCTTCCACAACTATCAGAGATGACAAATCAATTCCAGCACCTGTGAAATATAAACAATCACAGCTTGTGATTTAAAGACAGGCACTAATACACATTTGATAGCATGTGGACAAAAGAAAAAAAGAACATGTTTTCAGTAAGAAAATGCAGAGAAAGAATGTATAGAGCATTTCAAACACTTTACAAAATATTTCAAACCTGCTCCACTTTTCCCACCCAAAAGACATCGCTGAAGAGCAACTGAGAGTTCCGTTGACAACTCTTCACCCCCTCTACCCTGCATAAAATTGCACTGCTGCGTTAAATTGATGTAACTATCAGAAGTTAAGAGCAATATGGTGAAGGAGAGTAACAGTGAAATGTCCAATTTTCAACCGAGTGTCCACAGAGGAAAATTTAGGTTTCTGTTGAGCAACTCCATAATAACCAAGTCAAAGTTCATTTGAAGGCAATCAGCCAGCTATCAGTTAATTTAAAACTCATATGGATACTTATTCTCTGATTGTGTACTGGAAGCATATTGTAGCAAACATAATGCAGCTCATAAGAACAAAGTTTCAAAAAGTCAGTATTTCTTTTGGTTTCTGTTGATCTTGCTCAAGGGGAGAAAATTGAAAGCTAATTTAGAGACCAGATACCATCTAGAAGCATCAAGCAACTCCATACAAACCAAGTCAACGTTCAGTTTGAAGGCAGCAATCAGCCACATATCAGTTCATTTAAAACTAATATACATATCTATTCTCTAATTGGGTACTGGAATTATACTCCACCAGACATGGTGCAGCTTATACGAATAAAGTTTCAAAATGTCAGTATTTGTCTTCAAACCCACCCTTTCAATTTTAAACACTATCAGTCCACTTATTCTGCTAACTTCATAGTCAGGGACATTCAAAAGAAACATGAAGGGGAGAAAAATTAGAACTAGCAGATCTATGCAAACTAAAATTAGCAAAATAGATAAGTCGGGAAGCAGCAGAATTAAAAGTATAGGACCTCAAACATTGGAGCGGCAGTTGGGCTGCAATCAACATATATGGAAACCTTCCCTTTGTTGGGTTGTAGTGGACTTGGTCTTCCAATTTCAGCCTGCATTAGAAAACATCAGGAGGGAATAATGAGTACCACACTACAAAACACAAACACCAGGATCCGTGCCCAGATTGAGCACAAACAGAAAGAAAACTCCTCAACACCAAATGGTTAAGTCCTATAAAAAGGAAAAAGAAAGAATCATGCTTTAAACTACCTTCACACTGGCAATGACATCAGTTCCACCCATTCTAACTCTGGCGGAGCCATTGGCCTGTTATATGTGCAAAACAATAATTGCGTTGGATAAATCTCACCACATAAGACATCAAAAGTGCCGTTTCTATGTACTGCGAATCAGCAACTATAAAAAACCTGAGGAATGATGCCGGTTTCGACATATATGGGTCGGTAAGTTAATCGTTTACGACCATCGGAGCGGAGGTCTTGAGCGATGCCCCCTTGTATGAATTGCTTTTCTCCAAGAGATAAACCGGTCATCCTGCATATGCAAAAGAAAACTCTGATTATTGTCTTAATACTGGAGCACAAGGAGCAAGACATGTGACGCAAATTCTCTAACTATAACGACTTATTCTTAGATAAAGACCGCAGACAAATCTGCACAGCAAGCAACAGCTCTCACCATCAGGAGCATCAGCAGTTTTACCGTCACCAAGCCGGACATAATCATCTTATCCATTCAAACAAGCCCATCAGTTTCCATGAAGATGACGAAATTGCCGCAACCAACTCAAAAATCAAGAAAAGAGCTTAATACGAGCACATGATAAACCAGTATCGAAGCCAACGGCTCGATCCCACCTCGAAAGCTATTCACCTATGTTGCACAGACACGTGAAAATGGCCAACGTGTCGGTGTCGGACACGTCGACACGCGTCGGACACGTCGACACGCGTGGACACGCCCCCGACACGCGAGTCCGGCATGTCCGAAGAGTAAATTTGTGAAAAAAATGAAAACAGAGAACAATAAAAGGCGTTCACCTCCAAATTAGGGCTAAAACACGATTGCCTCTGTTCGACCGACGAACTCCCGTCCTCCGCGCCGCTCGCCGCTCGTGCTCGCCGCTCGCGCTCGTCGCTCGTGCTCGCCGCTCGCGCTCGTCGCTCGCCGCTCGCGCTCGTCGCTCGCCGCTCGCGCTCGTCGCTCGCCGCTCCCTCTCCCGCTTCCGCTCCCGCTAGCAGGTCGTGCTCGCGGCTCCCGCTCGCCGCTCCCTCTCCCTCTCCCGCTCCCGATCGTGCTCGCAGCTCGCGCTCGCCGGTCGTGTGTGGGTGTGTTGGGGGAAAAGGAAAAAGTGGTGGGCTAGGTCAGATGGGTGGGGCTGCGTTTCTTTTCTTACAGAGGGAGGTCAGATGGGGAGGCAATGAAATTGTAAGTGCGCTTCTCTCTATTGATAAGTTTACGGAACCTAAATTAGTTAGTTAAGTTCTTAATGGTTTTATGAATTATAATAAATTAATTATTTTTGATTATTATGGTATATTTAATTATTAAAAATATATATTTAATGTACGTGTCGAAAAATGATGTTTTTAAGAATTGGCGTGTCGCGTGTCGTGTCGTGTATTGCGTATCGCGTGTCGGTGCAACATAGCTATTTACCACGTACAACCTCTTGCAGTCAGATAGAGAAGCAATTTCCAACAAGATCATGCCAACGTGCTTTTCTAAGCAATGACAAGTTTCACATTGGTTCTATGCGCTCTTACAACTACCGAAATTTGTGAAAAAATTCGAACTCCTGCACTACCAACCTAACTAAAATGATCACTGAAATTGAGGGCATTATGTATACTTCTTTTAAAGTCGGTCCTTCAATTGAAATTATACACGGAAATGCAGAGGTGATTGTTGAATGCTGATGTATCACCTTATGTTGCATCTTACGTGGCATTTAGCCAATTACTATACCAAAAAATATTGGGTTAATATCATCAAAAACTCTAAACTCATATAATTGTGATAAATTTATCCCAAACTAATTTTCGAATCACCAACTCATGACATATTTACCATATGTTAGCTTCTGTCAAATTTTACCGTGAAATTACTGAACTAGATGACATTGTCAATTCCACGTGAAAATCTCTATCATTTTGGGTTAAATTTGTCATAAGTTTACCAGTTTAGGGTTTTAAGTGATTCATTTTTTTTTGTCTATCGTATCTCTAACTCTCATCACTTTTTGATTTTTGCTTTGTCACTTGTAGAGCGCGGGAGTTGAACCCCGCACTTATAATACTAGCGTTCCTACCCCCTAATCCTTTTATTAGAAGCATCGCATGCCTATTGGCTAGTGATCCAAAAATTAGTTTGAGACAAATTTATTATAGGTGTATTGGTTTTAGTAGACTTATCAAATGGGCAGGTTGGGTTTAGGTCGGGACATAAATGGTCTGACTCAAATTGACTCATTTAATTTGTTTATGACCCATTTATTGCAATGCAAATTTCTCGATTTATACTTGACTCGACCTATATTGCCAAAACATTTGCATACTTAACCAAATCTACAAAAGATTATTTCTTATGATTTTTTAAAAAAATTGCATTGCTAAAACACGCTCATGCAATACAAGTCTAGTTGACAAATTTTATAATTTTTTTAAAAAAACTGAGGCTTTGTTTGTTTTCCCGGAAAATATGATAATTTTGGAAAATATTTTCTAGGAAGTCTTATTTTAGGAAATTGATAATATTTTATGGTGTTTGGCTAAACCTGAAAATAAATTGGAAAATATTTTTCGCCGTTTGATATGGAAAATCTAATTTGGTTTTCTTTCGTGCATTCTTTTTAATAATATTTTATTTTTATTTTTTAAAAAAATTGATTTTTATTTTTTTCTCTCTTTTTTCTTTTTCCTTCTTCTTTGGCCAGTTGTCGGCTATCGACTAAGGAAGAAGAAAAAGAAAAAGAAAGAAAAGAAAAAAAAGGAAAGAAAAAAAGAAATTATAAAATTATAAAAAAATTCAGAAATTTTTAAAAAATAAAAATCAGAAAGTAAAAATAAATAAAAAATGATGTTTTATTTGTTAATGATTCATTTAAGCTTGTTAGATAATCCATTTATGACTTATTTAGACTTGTTTCTAAAATTTAACGCAAACCTTTATTATCCACGCCATTCAATGAGTTAAAATATATGTTATAGACCCATTTTGCCATATCTATGGGATTCTTCATGGTATTAATGCAAAAACATTTTCAAAATTTCTTTAAAAAAATGAAAATCTAGAAAAAAGAAAAGGAAAGAGAGAAGGAGACGGGTATCTGTAGTTGAGGTGCCGTCATGGCCAGGGTCGCCCCCGCTACCCATGCACCGGCAAGGGGCCGGCATCCTTCACCGAGCTCAAGCAAAGCCGGCACGGCCCCTCCGTTGCCATCTCCGCATTTGGAGAAAAGAAACAAAAAATAACAGGCCGAGAACGACTACTCAGATGGAGAAAGACTCGGGGCGATACTCGTTAGAAGCGACCGCGGCATTTTCGTCGCAAGTAGAAGACCAAGATCCTCAAAGAAGAACAACGAGGGAGTCATGTCATCTCGAAAGAGGGATGTCTACCTTCTTGAAATTTGATTTCAACTATCTTTCTCCATTTGAGTCACCGTTCACATTATGTTTTTCGCTCTTTCTTCTGGAAGAAAGGTGGCGAGGACGGTCGTGCCAACTTCGCTCGAGTCTTAGTGAATGGGGCCGGCGGCGGGGGGCGCACCAACTATAGAAAGCCCACCCCTTCTCCTCCGTTACATTTTTTTTTATATTTTATTTTTCAAAATTTAGAAGATAATTTTTTACATCATCATTGCCACATAAGATGCCACGTAAAGTGACATGTCGGCATTTAATGGCCACCGCAACATCTTCATTTATTTCTTTAGTGGAAGGATCAACCCGAACAAAATGGTACGAAAAATAATAAAAGAATTGAGAGAAATAACTGAACATTTTGCAATAATTCGGAAACCTCCGGTGCCTTTATTTCTTTATTTTTATATTTGTCATATATATCTAGATTATTTATATTTAATCTATATTAGCGAAGGTGCACATACGATGCGTGCACGACAGAACGACATGTCGCGTGATGATCACGCAATTATGTTCTTATTTCCCTTTGATGTGATGACTTTGGCTGCATTTGGTTTAGCTTTTTCAATTGGCTCTGGGGAAATACAAAGCAGTTAAGCCTAAAGGGTTTTGAGGAAATGTAAAGACTATATGATTTGTTGTGTAACGACGTGTTGGGACATGAGAGGACCAATGTGATGACTTGTCATGTTTAATGACATGGATGAATGGGCCATGGGCCCTAGCTTGATATATCTAATATTGGGGTTTGGATAGTCAAAAATTGTTTCTAAAGAAGCAAGTACCGTTACGAAAATACATCTTATAAAAAATATGAGCATGCATGGGTCCTCAGGTCTCGCATTGGCTGGTCATCTTTCGACTTGAGCCAGGCTGGCTTCGAGCTCAATTTAGCCTTCCATATAACTTCCTTCTTATGGAACCAAAGGTTGGATTTTAACCGATAGAGGTAATCTAATGAAAGAATTGAATTTAGCACAGCACCGACTATTTGCTCGAGATTTCTACTTTTATCTCAATGGAATGGCAACCTTATTAGTCATGCAAATTCTACTTCTAATCTGGCATAATAAGGACGTATTTTGATTTTCGTAGACCAGTTGACCTCTTGGGTGACCAGTCGGCTTCCTCCCAACACTTGATATCTTTAAGTACCTAATCGATCTTGTAATGACTAGTGGTGACTCCTAGAACGATTTGCATACGTTTGATCGTCTTACTAGACTCATTTACGATTAACGCTCTCAAATTGCCTCATTTTGACAGCAACATCAAACTTGTGCCATGGCACAAACACCCAAGTGTTCCTTGAGTAGTCATCTACAAATATTAACATAAATTTGGTACTCTTCTTTGGAGGAAACCGCGATAGGCTGCAAATATCCACGGTTTCTCTAGTATTTGTATCGAAGTGCACGTCCCATAATTTGCCTAAGTCATATTGCCTGCATTGATTTAGTTCGTTCGCCATATAACCACGTAGTAAATTTCTTTCACTCGAAACTTTCAAGTTTCTCTAGCTATTGTGCTCCAAAGGCATATACCATAGTTCTTTTTCTCGAATAGATACATCCGACATCTTCACGGTGAAATTTGTCACTATCTCACCTTAAAGCTCATATAGATCACTATACTTAATTCTTTTCATTATCACCAGGGCACCTCTAACGACCTTCAACACTTTTTGAAGTATATTGTCACTTAGTTTAATCCAAGGCACTCAAGGAAAATTAAATCTGTCTTCTATTCTACAACATGCCTCACTCCAAACAGTGTCCTTACAATACCATCATTTATTCTAATTTTGACACCCCCAATACCCACAATATCAAATTCAGCTTTGTTCTCCAATTGTTATAGACTACTACTATCTATGTATTGATAAGTAGTAAATTAGTTCCTATATGGAGTAGCGTGAAACAATCAACTGGAATCCATAATATAACTATCAAATGACAAATCCTTAGTAACAAAGGAGACATAATCAATAGGGGTGATTGATTTTCAGGTGAGTTGGTTCCTACTCAGGAACTGGGAACCAGACCAGGGACTGGTTCCTAGTTTCCAGAGTTGGCAATCGGCTCACTTGGTCCTAAAACTGGATCAGACCGAACTAATCGGTCCAGTCCAATTCTCGGGTGAGCCAATGGAACTGGTGGTTGGAGTTTACCTTTCGATGCTTCATTCCCTTTCCTTTCTTACTTAGTTCTCTTCGCTTCATTGCCTTTCGATGCTTCCTAAGCAGCTCGGTTTGTTTTGGCTGCAAGTTATGATGCTACGATGCGATTAGTTTGATCAGCAATTGCTGGTTTTGCGTTATGGAACATGCTCGCCTAAGAATGTTTGACTAAGAAGCAAAGAGATTTTCAGATTCTGCCTCAGCGAATGATGAACTATGTTCGATATTAAATCTAAATACTAATAAATCAAGTGATAACAATCAATCTACGTCAACACGTATTCAGATTGAGGCAAAATCTTAGGCTACTTTAGATTTATGTTTCAAAGGCATTGAATCAAGCACATTGTGTGCAATTAGCAATGAAAGGGGAAACAAAACACAATGGCTACAGATTAATGATCAAGTTCAAACAAAGTTAATTGAAGATGTATAGAATCACAATTGTGTATTCGAGTTGAATCGATTTGATCCTAATCTAGGACATGTTCTTTCGATTCTATCACTTCCTCAAAACAAGGAATAACAGGGAAGAGAGATTTCTTGATTAGTGAATCAAGGTGGAGCTATGAAGATCGATGAAGGAAACTTTTACGTTCACCAACAATGAAGATTGGCACCAGCGAAGGAATCTCGAACGGGAGTTGAGTCACTTCGTTTCTGATCGAGGAGTAGTATAGAGTGAAGCTCTGATGCACGGAGTTAGAAATGGCCGATAACGGCGGTGATTCCATTATGCCTCTCAAGCTACGCAATTTTATAGTACTCTAGATCTCAAAGCAGCAGAGGCTATTAGGTAAGAGTCAAGCAAAGGGTAAGATGAATAATGTGATTAGGGCTTTTTAGTTTTTACATATTTCCAATAATATTTTTTAAAAATGATTGATCAGGTTTTGGTGGGCGGTTCTTGTTGGAAATGCACAACAGAAGCTCGGTACCTTCATATGGGGAGATCGCCAAGAGAGAGCTTAAGTTCGAGCCTGTCAACATATCCAATTGGACCTATTTTCACTCAAAAGCTTAAACTAATGAGTTATGGGCCAACTAGGATATATTAACTGTTTAACACCACATCAATTATCCGATGTGGGATTTTTCTAATACAACTCACATATGTATCTCAACAATCTCTCCCTCACGTGTGAGCTCAGTGTCAAGGTTGCTCCTCTTTAATTTATGTATTTTTCGGCATCAATTTATCTTAACTTGAATTTCCAAGTCATCAACTGCTGACTTAAGATTGCATCACCCATGATCTTTATCCCGCGTCACCAGACCAACTGTCCATGGTCACTTCTCGCCAAACCAACAATGATGGCAATTTTCACTCGAAACAAGTGTCAATAATGAGATTTCTTTGTTGAGATATTCACCAAATATTTGAATAGATTGGAGGCCTACTAATCAACCATCGGCTTTAATATCATTTTATTGGGAATGCGCAGCAGAAATCTAATATCTTCACCTGGGGAGATCGCCAAGAGAAAATTTAAGTTTGAGCCTATCAACAAATCTAGTTGGACTCACTTTTACTCGAAAGCTTAAGTCAATGAGTTATGAACCAACTATGATATATTAATTGATCAACACCACATTAGTTATCCAATGTGGGACTTTTTTAACAGACGTGTATCTCAATAGTTCCAAACATGAAATTGGAAACCGGGTCGAAAACCACTGATTCCAATTTATTGGAATTGGGAATTGGACTAATGCCCTTGCAATCGCCGCGAACTGGTCGTTCGGTCTAGTGAGGTTTAGGCGATTCCTTTTGCTCACCCCTCATCATTAGCACCAATTGAATTATTGTCAATTACAACCGCAATATTATCTATAGACTAAACTATAATTCGCCCACCCTTGTCATTTTTTAGACTTAGGAAATCCTTTTAAAGATGTCTCCTCTTGCTATAGCTCCAACAGATAGGATCACAAATCCTAGATTCATTATGTATATTCGTGTTGACATTACTCCTGCTAACACGAGTACCAGTTCTTTTATCACCTTCACCAACTGAATTAGCAAACACAAGTTCACTAGATTTTCTCCTTCGGATGTCCTCACTTAGAATTAAAACTTCAATCCCATCAAACGTCAAGCTCATTGATCCAAAGGATTTACTAATAGACGTATCGATAGTATTCCAACTATCAGGCAATAAGAATAATAGAATTAAATCATGTACCTCATTATTAAAGTCAATCTCAGTCGAACTTAATTCACTAATGATTACATCGAATTCATTGATATGACACATTCTCCCATCTTTGAATTAAATAGACGTTGCATCTAGTAAATCTTATAGATCGTAAAATGCTTCTCGTACATATCCGACAAGGCCTTTATCAAACCCCAAGTGGTCTTCTCTTTCACGATATTGAATGTGACGTTATAAGACACTGTCAGCTGAAAAACACCAAATACTTGGTTATATAGCAATTTTTCAATCAACTTGCACGGCCGACTCTGGCTTCTTCCCAAACGAGGGTGAATGGTGATTCATCTGGTACAGATAATTCTCATGAGAATAGAAGATATTAGCTGTATTGGTTGAATATTAAATTAAGACTAGATTTCCTTAGGTTATCCTATACAAGTCTTCTGGATTTATATAATTATGAGACTAGATTTCCTAAGGACATCCAACACAAGTCTTCTGGGTTTATATAATTATAATGGAGGAATTACTAAAAAAGTCCCAAACTTATTGAACGTATGCTAATTCAGTTTTAAACCTTTTAATTTGGTAAGTTTAGTCCTAAACCTTTAAGGATTTGCCAATATAGTCTTTCCGGCCAATTTTGATATAAAATTGCTAACATGGAGCATCAATTAGCGCCGATCATTATATGTGGCATGGCCGGCGCCAACGTAAATAATTTTTACAAATTTTTTTAAAATTTCCAGAGTTTCTCTTTTTCCTTTTTCTTTTCTTTTTCTTTTTTCCCTATATCCCTCCGTTAGCCACAGGCGAGGACCGCCCTTACTGGCCTCTGGCAAGACGGGGACACCATAAGAGGCCTTTGATGGATAGATGAAACGCGCCTCCATCAAATCATCAAGTTGCTTTTTCTGCTTAGCCAACTCTATATGGGCCATCTTATAATGCGCTCTAGTAGGTGGTTTAGCACCTGGCAAGAGCTCAATCTCATGATTCGCTGGTCGACAAGGGGGAGTTCTTTTGGAAGTTTATCTGGCACGACAAATTCATACTCGAGCGACATGTTCCTAATCTCTTTTGGAACGGTCTTGGCCATGCTTCCTGTATAGTCACAAAAGCAAGGTACGTGGGTTGCTGGTGGTTCGGTCCGTGCTTGAGCTAAAGTGTTGACAACCTTTTGGAGTTACAACTCTTGCTCAAGCCATTGTCATCTCTTGGCCTACACCCTTCAATAAATTGGTTTTGGAGTCCAAAATATAACTAACAATTGTAATAAGGTATTAAAAACGGATTCCATCCAAATGTTAGTCTAATTATGAACTCAAATGTCTCGCTCTTGCATTTTATGAACTCAAAATATCTTGCTCTTGCATAACCTTCATTATCCACTCTGATCATTTTACTATAATATTAAAATTTTTAAATCATATGAAGCATCCAAAAAAAAGATGAGAGATTTTATGTTGCGCTACCATAAAATGATCTTGTACCGCGCTTTTCAAGGTAACTACGGATTGAATGAACTTTTTTACAAGATAGTCATCCTTAGTTAAGTTTGGATGGCTTTGGATGGAATATTAACTAGAAGACAAAACTTTTTTTGATCTATGATTGATTCAATCAACGAATATATATACTCACGAGAATAGGAGATGTCTATCCTATTATACGAATGTGACATTACGAAAATTAGACAATTTCGGATTTATAAAATACCGAATTTTATGAAATGTACTCGTAATAAATTCTCGCCCGGAACTGATCATTCTCGGGATGCTAACCAATAAGGAAAGGCTAATCGGGGAATTAAATTCGCGCGACTAAGAGAAAATTCGATCATGAATTGATTATCGACCATAAAATCGCTGAGGTGATATTTTGAGCCACTATTGGCCGATCCAAGGATAGTCCGGGGTTAGTTCGCCACTGTCATAATAGTGGATCGCGGGTGATTCCGTTGGACTACGAAATGAATTGACGAACGATCCTAAACTTATATCGAACGATCGTGCCCCTCGGATCTAATAATTGATCTTTGCGATTTTAATAGCAACTGAGGTCGTCACGTATCGAACGAACTTGCACGTGACTCGATTTATTATCAGTCACGGATCGAATATGCGAATTTCCTCAATAAGCCGCTCGTTAGTTTGAGAAAAGCTCGAGTTACGTTTAATAAAATTTAATTATTTAATTTAGCCCAAATTAGACATCGGAAAATTAGAAAGTCACAATGGGACGTTAGGACAACGTCGTAGTTATAACGTGCAATTTTGGATGTGCCCGAATCCTTTAGAAAAATTTGATTTTAGTGAGAAACGAAGAAAGTGACCATTTTACCCTTGGGAATTAATAAATAATTAGTTTTATGGGCAAAGAGCATTTTGGTAATTTTGCCCCAAAATTTGGAAAAGACAATTTTTTCCTTGAACTTTTTGAGAAATTACAAGATTACCCTTGGATATTTTTGGTAAGATTCGATTTGGGTTGTCGATTTCAAGATTAGATCAAATCTCAACCATCGGATCAAAAAGTAGAGAGAAGGGCATTTTGGTAATTTGCCACCTTGGGTCAAATTTGCACTATTTAGGTCCAAATGACCATTCTCTCTCCTCCATCACTCTCTCTCTCTCCCCACCGAAAATCCCCCCCATCGTGAGCTTCCCTTCGGCTACCTCTCCCTCCGCCGTCGCCGCTGCACCATCACCGCTGTCCGTACGCCTGCCGGACCATCGTTGTGCTGTGTCATCCTCGCTGCTGCGCCACCACCAGCCCCACGCCATCCGTCTCTCTCTCTCTCTCTCTCTCTCTCTCTCTCTCTCTCTCTCTCCTCCCTGTGTGGCCGTGAGTCTCGGCCAAGGGAGCTGCGCCGCCGCCGCACGCCGCCGATCATCGCGAGCTGTGTCGCCGTTCACCGCCTTCCCTATCGATTGCTGCCGCTTTTCGTTCTAGCTGCGTGAGTCTAGAACTCGGTAAGTCGCGCTCCAAACCCAATTTAGGACTTCGGGTATCGACGGGTGATTTTTGGGTGAAATCGGGTTTAAATTATGTGCGAATTTTCATGATTTAGGAGTGGAATTATGTGGCGGGCCTTAGGATTGAATTCGGAAATTTTTGGTGGAATATTTGAGGACAATAGTGGGCTGTGAGTGCCTGTGCAGTGGGCTGTGATGGGCCGATCGGGATGCAAATTGGATTTTTAGAACCGGTGATTAATGGTGAGAAAGTATCGTGAAGGGCCAAAACTAATTTGACGCCGTTTGATTGGAGGAAAATGGCAGATTGTGTGTTTAATGAGTGTTGGAATTGCGACTGAGTTGTGGTGATAAAATTTAGTGCATGGTCATGTAATTACATGATTGTACTATACTTGTCGGGTGAACGCTTGGGCCAGACTGAATTAATTATTTAATTGACCATGTCAAATGCTGAGTGAGTATGGATTGCGTGTAATTGATGCGTGCATGGGCCACATGTGATTGGCCAATTGAGTGTGGTAAATGCTTGTTGGGCACGTGTATGAATAAGAAAGAAATGTGGTATGACATGTATTCGTGGAAATTATGCCGTCTTGAGGCGTGTACTTCAACGCGGGACGATGTCCGGTACTATCGGAAGACTACTAGCCTGAGGCGTGTACTTCAACGCGGGTTGTGTAGTAGGTGGTAGATGTTGAGCCTGAGGTGTGTACTTTAACGCGGGCAAGAAATATGGCCTGATGCGTGTACGTTAACGTGGGCCCTGGAATGTTGTGATAAGTCGGTCGTAGTGGACCTGAGGCGTGTACTATAACGCGGGTCATTGGCGAGAGTTGTGGAAAAGATGTGATTAGACCGGAAGGAATGCGTGAAATGTGATTTGAACATGCCTGTGATTGTTTATGATGTGTTTGTAATAACGTGCAGGTAGCACGCACAATAGACCCTGATAAGAATATTTGATGTGCCTACGTTGCGCTAATTATGTGCGTGAATGTGTGTTTTGCGTGATTGTCTGGAGGTACGTGATAGCCTAGGTGGGGTTTAGGGGTGTACTTATTGAGACGTAGTCTCATGGTTATCTTAATCAATATTTTTCAGAACCCTGACCTGAGCCATGAATCCTCCTCCACCGCCACTAGAGCGTTTTGGGGTACCAGTACACACCGAGTATGACGTTGCAGAATTCCCTATGGGTGATGACATGACCTAGTTTAAGCACACTACAACCGTATTTGTAGAAGTAGGACTACCTTTATGGGAGACCCATGTTTATACCGCTTGGTATTTTGAGACGCGGCCGGGGATGAGTTCGGACCCGTTAGAGGTTTTGATGTTCCGTTTGACTTGGTTGGGGATTGAGATTCATCTGCCATACCCTCGATAGGTGGAGAATTGATTAGTACAGAGGTTAGTTTAGCTCAGTTTGGTTTGCATCCAACGCCCGCAGCTCGAGAATCTTCAAGGGCTAAGCATGACCCGAGCCCGAAGTATCGCAAGCTAAAAATGATCCAATGGACATAGATTTAGAACCAATCCCCAAGGAAGAGCCAGAGGAAGTGGAGCCCGAGATAGAACCTAAGGACGAACCTGATGAGCCTAAGGAGCCCGAGGAGGAACCAGAGTATGTACTCCCGTTTGAACAGTATATAGATCCTAACTACGTGCCGGAATACAACTTCTTTGATGGATTATGGGAGGAAAATCAGGATGAAGTTTCGGCGGAGTCGGGTGACATTAATCATCCGATTGAGATAGAGGCGGAGCCGGATTCATCGGAGGAGCAAGCTGTTCAAGAGAGTTCAGAATTAGAAGACGAGGAGTCAGACTCGGAATGGACGCCGAGTAAGGGTCGTAGAGACTAGTGTAGGGGTGGAAAAATCAGGCTTTTGATGAGTACCATTTTTTATGATAGAATGCCAAGTCATCAGACCTTTTTGATATCGGTGGTTTTTAGTACGGTGTGCACATGTATATTATAGTTTGTAAGATTGTGAATATTATGGTATAAGTTTGAATAAGAAAAGAATATGTTTATTCTCCCTGTTTTTCCCCAGTTCCAATTGTCCGGGTGTTTGTGGTTTCCGCTGTTCAATTAAATCTTTGATGATTATAAATGAGGTCGGCAATAACCTGAGAGTCGCACTATTTCGACCAAGAGGGATATCGCGTCCTCGATGGGGTTCGAGGCATGACAACGAATCTTAAATTAAAAATATTTTTCCTTAGGACATCCTATGTATGTGTTTTGGATTTATATCACTATAATGGGAAAATTACCAAAACAATCCTAAACCTATTATAATTGTGCCAAATCGATCCAAAACCTTTTTTTTTGTGCTAATTCAGTCCTAAACTTTTTACAGTCATGCTAATTTAATCCATTTGGCCAAATTTGGTCGGTCGGTGTTGACATGGACGTCGGCTGCTTAGCCAATGCCGATATGACAACTTTTTAAATATATATTTTGTTTTATTTGAATTTTTATATATTTTTTCTTTTATATTTTCAAATTTTTATTTCTTTTATTTTTTTTTCTCCTTTCATCTTCAACCTCTAGCCGGTTGTTGGAACCGGAGGTGGAGGCTAGCCGGGTCAGCCTCACCGGAGATGAGGACGAGTCTCACCAGTGGCTGGGCAAGGTTGAGCCTCGCTAGCAACCTCACCAGCCGACATTGCCAGTTGTTGACGAGTTCGAGCCTCGCCAGCACTGGCCCCTGTTTATGGGGCGACCGGCTAGAAGTTAAAGATGAAGTGAGGAAAAAAAGAAAGAAAGGGAAAGAAAAGAAAAAAAACAAAAAAAATTGTCCCTCATACAAATACCCAAGTTTTCCTAAAGTAATCATTGACATATGTTTGCATTTAGAAGAGAACTAGATCCAAAGTAAAAAACTCATTTTGAGAAACCTAGTCAAATTAGGCAATTACCTAATTAGGAAACCAATTTCAACTAGGAAACCTAATTTGGTTAGGAAAGTTTATTTTGGTATCAAATCGAAACATATTTCCAACAATGAGAAAGTTTTCAAACCTAATTAACTAAGGGACATATATTTGCTAATTAGTTTCTAGCTCAGCGAGTGAGGTTGATAAATTTTCCCTCTTTGCTGAGAATAAGGATTAACACTATTGGATGGTTGAACCAAGCCATCCCTATGTAACGCCCCGTACCTCAAGGCTATTAACGTGACGTCCCGTTCATTATTCTTTTTCATTACACAAGCGGAAGCATACTCGGGACGATCACAACAAAAGAACAACCGACGGAAATAAGACAAGCATTATGAGTTACTTTATGTTTACGAAACATGCAAACATATTTAAACAAGCTCTTCTCTTGGGTCATAGCAAATATCACACATATTCTACAAGCCTATTCCAAAGGCTTTTCTAATTACAAGCTGACGTGGCTTGGACTTTCCTATCCCCACTATGACTTCTCGCTCCTCGCTTCTTCACCTCCACCCTGGTCCCGTCCGCCTGGCCATTTCACATCTCACCCATGGCTTTATCTCGAAATCGGCCAGCCCTGAGGCACCAAGTCCGTTAGGCCCTCATTGAACATCACAAGCGTCGTAATTTGGCGGTAGGCGCGATCTTCTCTGACATTTATCACGGTGAGCACTTCGGCTCTCAGTTTCACAAGATTGCCAACACGGGCTGGGGGAGATGCCATCCCTACAGACCTGAAAAAGGGGAAACAATGGGGGATGAGTCGGGGAGACTCGGCAAGTAAAATTTTACTAACAGGCGAGGACATATCAATCGTCATTACATGAAACATTTCTTACCGCATCGGCCTCCGTGGCCGATCAAACAGCGACGGACATAGCAAGCATAAAACAAGGACTCCAGGCATGACTAAGTCACGGTTTACCTCATGTGTCGTGCCTCAGTTTCTAATTCGTATTAGATACATGCAAAAACACGAAACAATGCAAACTTGTTATAGATAACACAACATCGGGACACCAAGAACCAAGAACGGGGAAAGCTCGTGATACAACGTATTTCAACGTCATTTCTCGGTAGTAAAATCTCATTTACTCTTTGATAAAACAAGAACTAAAGAGAAGAGAACGGGCGGAAAGGCGACGGTCTCGGTTTCAAACAACTCTTAGTAATAGCTTTTCTTTCTCTTTCTCTTGGGTTTTTCTCTTTCTCGGCATGAACAAGAAGTAAAGAAGCAAGAGAGAAGGTTGTTGGTGTGTGTGAGAATGGAGAGAGAGGCGTGAGAATGGCGTGAGAGAGAGGGGAGGGTGTCTTGCTATTTAAAGAGGGCTTCGAAAACCCTAGAATAAGCAATAATTGAGGGGCCTATAAAGTCAAGACTCATGATGGCCTTCATTAATGACATTAATGGCCTATAATGATGAAGAGGCCAATCTTATCTTCTTCCCATTGGCCCTCTTTCGCTCTCTCTCTCTCTCTCCGTTTCTCTCTCTTCCTCTCGGCTTCTCTCTCTCTCTTTGGCCGAATAGCCTTGTTTCTATTTATAGGGAGACAAAACTTGGGGCCAAAGATTCGATAAGGTAAGCACACGTGTCATTGGGGCGATGAGGTAAACGAACGCATCATCCACTCATTAATGGCCCATAAATCTCTCTCTCTCTCTCCTCAAGCTTGGCCGTGGCTTCTTTCTTGGTCAAAACTTGATGGCCAAGATTCAATAAATGGCTTCATAATGGTTGTGGAAAAAGAAGGCCAAGCAATCAATACAAGCCATTAATTAGGCTTCTTGAACAAGCTTCATTCTTGGCCATTCATTTCTAAGCTTGCTTCTCTATTTCGTTTTTCCCTGGTCCGACCTCCGATCAAAGCATAAAATATCTCATTTGAAAGCTCAGAACACGTACTTTAAATCACCAGAAGACATCAAGTCTAAATTCCAACGTTTTCGTATAGAAAATGCTAAATCTTTGAAATCTGACAAAACCGAACAGTTTTGCACTGTTCACGAAATCGGACTTGAAATCATAGTAAATGAACTCCGAAAATTCTCAAATTTGGATATGTCATAAACAAGACCTTAATAAACATTTTTTTATGTAGAACACGAAATCTGATTCTCTCGATAAACACCATTTTTAGTAGCTTAAATATAGACTAAAGACAGTTCACTGGAACAGCATTTTTGTTTCTCTGATTAAGCTTTGTCAAGAATCCAAATCATCTTAGAAAATTTCCAAATTTATACACGTTATAGAAAAGGAATTTCTCAACAACTTTTGTAAAGGAATCTTTTCCAAAAATCGGCCTAGAAAAGCTTGTAGAAAATAAAGACGGTGTGAACATCACTGAAATACCCATTCTGGGCAGTTTCACACGGTCTGAAAATCAGGCCATCATATCACTCATATCAACTTCAAAAATTCTAAAATTAAAGTATGTAAAATTTCATGATGTTTGGAACAACTTTCAAGAAGAAAGTATTTAAAAATTCGGATCACAAAAGTTTCTCAAAAAATAACAAAATGAAGGAGTACCAAGGATCCGAAATTCGGTTTTTCAAAACAAGAGTAGAAATTTTGTTCCAATTGGAAAACCATCAAACTTAAACCGTAGACATTTTCCAGGGACTGAAATTGAGGATGTGACACCATATATATAACTTACATGGGTCCTTTGGTTGTTCTTGCACTTCAAAGCACTAGATAACAAGATTCTAGAGTGAAATTCGAAAGGTGAACCGTCATGACAGTCAAATCAGCAAGGAAAATGGTTACGATAGTCATGGCAGTGTTGATATTCTCAACATTTGTTGCTGAGATAAATGCTAACCATTGTGACAAGTTGTGCGGATTTCTTTGTGCAAGTACTGCTTCCCCAGGTTTATGCTACCTCTTGTGCTCAAGAAGATGCGGCGACAGTGATGCTCTCGTTCCATCGGAATTGGGCCATTGCAAGCTTGGTTGCCTGGCATCAACGTGCTTCGATCAACGTTCAGGTACTCGCATGCCAAAATATTGATACTCTCAATTTTGGATAGGTATTGACTTGATTGGTTCTTCTGAACATTATGACTGATGACGTGAAAGAGGGTCCAAGGTCTTGTCGGTGTTTTCCTCGATCACTTGCATATCAAGTGGACTATTGATGGTCAATTTACCCTCTTTCAAGGGAAGATGATTCGTAACATTACTATAGGCATGACCAAAAGATTCTAGCTTGCATATGAATCGAATCTATGTGAATATCTCTAAATTTGCAATGGGTAGGAGAGGATCAGGCAGTTCTTGTTGAGAAAAGAACATAAATTTTTCATCGGTCTCTGTCAATGTTGGGGGGTCTGCAAATGTAAGGTTATAACCTTACTTTTCGTGTTTTATGAGTCCTCACGACTTACAAGGTTATGCATAATTATTTACCGAACATTAATTCCATGTTCCATGAAAATGACACGAGTCTTACTTCCTTTTTTTCCCTCCTTTTGTATATAACGTGTTGTAGGTGCAAAGAAAGTTGAAGCAAAAAAGGTGAAGGCTGAAGCTTGTGCGGATTCATGTTCGCAAAATTGCGAAAAGTTTTATGTACCGCACTAGTGTAGCAAATTTGAAGGATGAAGTGAGAATAATGCAAAAACATATATAACTCCTTATATGATATCTTGATATCGATGTGCGATTGAATAAGAGAACTATATAAAGTTCACTGAGATATTGATGGAGTTTTTTTATTTCGTTGGTTAATTCATGAGATAAGCTATTGATGTGCAAACTGCATAGAGTGGCATAGCTATTGCCTCTAACCAGATGACTATGATGTATCTTAAGAACGATGCAAGTTCCGACATATGTGGACTGGGTGAGCATCGTTTACGGCTATGGGTCGGGCGATCCAAAGCAACGACATTTGATCTTGTATGGAAGGCCTCTCTCCAAGAGATGATCCGATTATCCTGTGCATGCACTAGAAAACTCTCATTGTTCTCTTCGTCATTGAAGTTCGACTCACTTAGACATCATTTAGTGAATCAATTTTTAACCAGTTTTAGTGAACTCAGCATTGCTAGAGAGAGATTAGGGTACATAGTATATGAGTGTCTGGTTTCATAACTTCTACTGGACCTAGCCCAAAAAAGATCAATTGGGCCCAAAAGAATTGCTAGGCCTGCCCAAGCTAATGTATTCAATGGTGTCTAAGCATACACGAGGAGGGAATCATCTCCTACATACAATGGTATAAGCATCTTCCATTTCAACTTTTGCCCTTAACTAAATTAGCTTTTAGGGACAAAATTTTACTCATAATCGCAACGGTACAATAAAAACTAAATTTCATAGAAATGTTAGACTAAAATGAATTCAAAATGTCTTCCTCTTGCATAACCTTTGCCATCCAATCTGGTCATTTTACAAAAGAAAATTAAATTTTAATATCACATACCTTTAGCATCAATGGATAAATGAGAGATTTTATGTTGTGCTAACAAGAATTGATCTCGTACCAAGCTTCTCGGTCAAATGAACTTTTACAAGGTAGTTATCCTCAGTTAAATTTGAAAGGCATATTAAATAGAATAAAGAAGACTTTCTTCTCATATTTGATTGATACGTTCGATGAATATATATACTCATGAGAATAGAAGATATCAACCGTATTGGCTGAATTTTAAATTAAGACTAGATTTCGTTAGGACATCATGGGTTTATATAATTATAAGGATTAATATCATGAAACACTCCAAGCTATTGTACCGAGATAAATTTATCTCAAACTAATTTTTTGACTACCAAAAACCTTAAACTGATACATTTGTGATAAATTTACCTTCCGTTAAATTGGATTAATACAAAAAAAAATCACAAACTCGTACACCATTGACAAACGGAGAGTAAAATCCCAAACTGATATATTCGTTAACTGTCACTTGTCATTTAACTCAATAATTTGATAATAAAATTTAATAAAAACTAATGAAGGGCAAATTTATCACAGGTGTATCAATTTGAGATTTTTGATGGTCAAAAAATTAGTTTAAGATAAATTTGTTATCGGTGTACCAAATTAGGATTTTACGTTACCCAATTCTGGTGCCCCACCGGACAATCCCTGAGCCCAACGGGCGGGACCTCGACTTCGTCAACGTCGCCCAGAGCCACCTCGTCCACGCCGATTGGGATGAGCTCGACTGGCTGCGCGTCGGGTTGAACATCCGAAAGGACCATGTCCTGTCGCTCGAGTTCTTCAACTGGGTGAAGCTCCAGTGCCCGAGCGCCCACACCCTCGAGACCCACTCCATCGCGCTCCACGTTCTCACGAAAAAACGGGTAATTCAAGTCCGCGGAGTCGATGGTTCGGGCTCTTGCGGCGGCGGCCGGCCCGGTCGATCTTGCGCCCCAGCTGTTTGATGCGGTGCTCTGCTCTTACCGGGCGTGCAATTCCTCGCCCTGGGTTTTGGACTCCCTGTTCAAGACGTTCGCGCATCTGAAGAAGTTCCGGAATGCCACGGAGACTTTTTGTATGATGAAGGGGTTCGGGTTCTTGCCGACGGCGGAGTCCTGCAATGCTTACCTGAGTGCATTGCTTAGCATGAACAGGGTGGATGTAGTCTTCTCGTTCTATCGGGAGATCCGGCGCTGCTGGATCTCTCCGAATGTTTTCACCCTTAACATGGTCATGTCTGCTTTCTGCAAGGCGGGTGAGCTCGAGAAGGCGGTTGATTTGTTTCGTGAGATCGAGAGTAAGGGTTGTTGTCCGACGGTGGCGTCGTACAACACGCTGATCACGGGGCATTGCAGTAAGGGTCTTCTCAGCTCGGCCACCGAACTTAAAGATAGGATGGAGAAGAACGGTTTTTATCCTGATGCGATTACATTCAGTGCCCTTATCAGTGGCTTTTGCAAGGAAGGGAAGTTGCACGAAGCGAACAAGATTTTCAGCCGAATGAAAGCTTCGAATGTGGCTCCCAATACCGTGACTTACAATACTCTGATACAAGGATATAGCAAAGTCGGTGACAGCGAAATGGGAGGGAGGCTTTTTGAAGAAATGTCGAAGTACGAAGTGAGGGCCGATATATTGATTGACATATAATGCATTGATATTGGGACTCTGCAACAATGGTAAGACAAAGAAGGCTGCTTATCTGGTTAAAGATCTCGATAGCAAGGGCTTAGTTCCGAACAATTCCACCTTTTCCGCTCTCATTAGAGGGCAGTGTGTCAGGAATAACCCCGACGGCACACTTCAGCTGTATAAAAGCATGATCCGGAGCGGGCGTCATCCCAATAGTGAAACTCTTGCTATGTTGATGTGTGCTTTCGCGAAATGCGATGATCTCGACGGGGCAGTCCAGGTCCTCACGGAAATGGTCAATAGGTCGACGCTTCCCAATTCAGTTATGTTGTCTGAGGCGTGCCATGAACTTCGCCAGTGTGGGAAAGATCAGTTGGCGATGAAACTGTGTGGTGAGTTGCAAGCTAGGACTCTAATTCCAGTAGGTTTTGATAAAGGGCTTATCTTTAGAACCGAGTGATTGAAACTCGATAGCAGCAGTTGACTTGGGACGATTCTTTTGATTGGTTCTTCAAATGTAAATTCTTTCGATTCGTTTTTCTTGTTGATAGCAGGCAGATCAACATTACGGTTCAAAAACAAATGATTAGTGTCTTTCTCGGTGCCCAGAGGAAAATTAAGCCTCTTCACTTTGTAAACTTGAAGGCATGATACTCTGTTTGTGTTGCATTCACTGCTTCCACTGAGAGCTCATCCCTTCCCTCGTCTCCTATTGAAATTTTATTAGATATTCCGACCCAGCTCATCGGGTTTCATCGACAGCTCGCAAGCTAAGCAATCCGAATGGAGAATAACATAACCCAGTCTAAGAAGAAGTTGTGCATTCTTGATCTGGCATTTAGTTTGCTTGGCAAACTTAAAATTTAAACCAAAGAAAGAGGGTGCACCAAGAAGCATCAACTGTGGAACTGGATGGCCAAAAAATAACTTAGACGGACAACCAATGGGAGAAGAAAGTACCACCCCAACAGGACCTTTGAATCCTATTACTTGTACAGTACCTCATTCTCCCCAAAATATTTATCGAATCATAACCGTTTTTTCAATCCGAGTAGCTAGTGAGGACAACAAATTGAAGACATTTCCCAGCCACATATGACACTGACTTGTGCTACAGGTAACTGTGGATTAAATTAGTAAAAGAAGGAATGTGCAGCATAGCGCGAATATCTCGGAATCTAACAGATCGATTAGCCATTGCCCAAATTACCAGAAAGAACTTTAAGACTTGTACAAGAGCATCATTCTTCTTCAATGGCTTCAGCGGCGGATATCTCAGAATCTAACCGATCGATTAGTTGTTCGCTTACATGCTTAGCCACAGATATCATATCCAGTATAACACTTGGATCCAGACCTGCACCTCCCCGCTTGCTAAGACCACATATTAACCCTTTCCTGTTGATAGAAACAGAAACGGCAGAGCTCATCTGTGATTCTTCCTCCAAAGTCGCATCTACAATGTAATGCCTGCCCACCTGGACAAGGAAGAAGATGAGAATTCGATAGCGACGGTAAACAACTCTGGAAGTGGAGAAATACTGAAGCTTTTATACCTTCGTTAATGTAACAATGACAGGAACCCCAGATGTGTCGAATTGTAAAAATTCTTCGTCACTGATGTCAAGTTCAGGTTGATCTTCACTGGATACTTCGGCAGTGACGTGCACTCTGGGGATGCCTGTGTTGCTCAGAGCAGCCTCCAATCCAGAAGGAGCAATAGAAGGGATGTCAGATTAGGACAAAATTAATTACAATGTTGAAGGAACAATACATATCGAGCCCAACCCGTCTAACAGAAAGTTTGACAGAACAGAATGCTCGAGAAAGGTATACCTTGATGGAAGCACCAAGAGCATCTAAGAGATTGCCATCTGAACTGACGACAAGACCATCGATATACAGATCCCAACAGACTTTTCCTTCCACGACTATCAGAGATGACAAATCAATTCCAGCACCTGTGAAATACAAACAGTCACAGCTTGTGATTTAAAGACAGGCACTAATACACATTTGATAGCATGTGGACAAAAGAAAAAAAGAACATGTTTTCAGTAAGAAAATGCAGAGAAAGAATGTATAGAGCATTTCAAACACTGTACAAAATATTTCAAACCTGCTCCACTTTTCCCACCCAAAAGACATCGCTGAAGAGCAACTGAGAGTTCCGTTGACAACTCCTCACCCCCTCTACCCTGCATAAAATTGCACTGCTGCGTTCAATTGATGTAACTATCAGAAGTTAAGAACAATATGGTGAAGGATAGTAACAGCGAAATGTCCAATTTTCAACCGAGTGTCCACAGAGGAAAATTTAGGTTTCTTTTGAGCAAAACTCCATAATAACCAAGTCAAAGTTCATTTTGAAGGCAATCGGCCAGCTATCGGTTAATTTAAAACTGATATGGATACTTATTCTCTGATTGTGTACCGGAAGCATATTCTAGCAAACATAATGCAGCTCATAAGAACAAAGTTTCAAAAAGTCAGTATTTTTTTTTGGTTTCTGTTGATCTTGCTCAAGGGGAGAAAATTGAAAGCTAATTTAGAGACCAGATACTGTCTAGAAGCATCAAGCAACTCCATACAAACCAAGTCAATGTTCAGTTTGAAGACAGCAATCAGCCACATATCAGTTAATTTAAAACTAATATACATATCTATTCTCTAATTGGGCACGGGAATTATACTCTACCAGACATGGTGCAGCTTATACGAATAAAGTTTCAAAATGTCAGTATTTAGCTTCAAACCCACCCTTTCAATTTTAAAAACTATCGGTCCACTTATTCTGCTAACTTGATAGTCAGGGACATTCAAAAGAAACATGAAGGGGAGAAAAATTAGAACTAGCAGATCTATGCAAACTAAAATTACCAGAATAGATAAGTCGGGAAGCAGCAGAGTTAAAAGTATAGGACCTCAAACATTGGAGCTGCAGTTGGGCTGCAATCAACATATATGGAAACCTTCCCTTTGCTGGGTTGTAGTGGACTTGGTCTTCCAATTTCGGCCTGCATTTGAAAACATCAGGAGGGAATAATGAGTACCACACTACAAAACACAAACACCAGGATCCGTGCCCAGATTGAGCAGAAACAGAAAGAAAACTCCTCAACACCAAACGGTTAAGTCCTATAAAAAGGAAAAAAGAAAGAATCATGCTTTAAACTACCTTCACACTGGCAATGACATCAGTTCCGCCCATTCTAACTCTGGCCGAGCCATTGGCCTGTTATATGTGCAAAACGATAATTGCATTGGATAAATCTCACCACATAAGACATCAGAAGTGCCGTTTCTATGTACTGCAAATCAGCAACTATAAAAAACCTGAGGAATGACACCAGTTTCGACATATATGGGTCGGTAAGTTAATCGTTTACGACCATCGGAGCGGAGGTCTTGAGCAATGCCCCCTTGTATGAATTGCTTTTCTCCAAGAGATAAAACGGTCATCTTGCATATGCAAAAAAGAACTATGATTATTATCTTAATACTGGAGCACAAGGAGTAAGACATGTGATGCAAATTCTGTAACCATAACCACTTATTCTTAGATAAAGACCGCAGACAAATCTGCACAGCATGCAACAGCTCTCACCATCAGGAGCATCAGCAGTTTTACCATCACCAAGGCGGACATAATCGTCTTATCCATTCAAACAAGCCCATCAGTTTCCATGAAGATGACAAAATTGCCGCAACCAAATCAAAAATCAAGAAAAGAGCTTATCACGAGCACATGATAAACCAACATCGAAGCCAACAGCTCGATCCCACCTCGAAAGCTATTCACCACGTACACCCTCTCGCAGTCAGACAGAGAAGCAATTTCCAACAAGATCATGCCAACGTGCTTTTCTGAGCAATGACCAGTTCCACATAGGTTCTATGCGCTCTTACAACCGCCGAAATTTGTGAAAAAATTCGAACTTTTGCACTACCAACCTAACTAAAATGATCACTGAAATTGAGGGCATTATTAACAAATACCATAGCTATCACACATTCATACCTTGGTCTCGACAGTGTGTCGGCGAGCTAGGCGTGGGCACTGCAAAGGCTGGCGGCGGCTCGGGGTCGGCGAGCTGTAAAGAAGAAACGAGATAGGCGGAGCTGGGCTGCGCAGGCGCGAGCTGAAGCCGGAGACCGAAAGAGGTCCGACGGCGACGGCGGCGGAGGCGAGGGTTCCGCCGGCGAGAGAGTGCGACGGCGCTGTGCGAGCGAGAGGAGAGTAAGAGAAACTGAGAGACCAGAGGGGGGAGGCTGGGGACGTTAGCATAAGACCATCTTATTTAAATTAGTCCCTGGATTTTTGTAAATATCAATTAGGTCCCTCCCCTTTTATTTGTTTGTGCAATTGGATCCTTAAATGATACATACTTCTTTTCAAGTTGGTCCTTCAATTGAAATTATACATGGAAATGCAGAGGTGATTGTGGAATGCTGATGTATCACCTTATGTTGCATCTTACGAGGCATTTAGCCAATTACTTTACCAAAAAATATTGGGTTAATACCACGAAAGACTTCAAACTGATATAATTATGATAAATTTATCTCAAACTAATTTTTTGGTCACCAAAAACCCTTAATGATACATTCATGGCATATTTACCATTTGTTAGCTGACACTGTCAATTCCACGTGAAAATTCATATCACTTTGGGCTAAATTTATCATAAGTTTATTAGTTTGGGATTTTAAGTGATCCATTTTTTTTGTCTATTTTATCTCTAACTCTCTTTACTCTCTGACTTTTGCTCTGCCACTTGCAGAGTGCGGGAGTTGAACCCCACACTTGTAATACTAGTGTCTCCACCTCCCAATCCATTTATTAGAATTGTCGCATGCCTATTGGCTAGTGATCCAAAAATTAGTTTGAGATAAATTTATCATAAGTGTATCGGTTTAAGTAGACTTGTCAAATGGGTGGGTTGAGTTTAGGTCGAAATATAAATGGTTCGACTCAAATTGACCCATTTAACCTGTTTATAACCCATTTATTGCAATGCTAATTTCATGATTCATATTCAACTCGGCCTATATTGCTAAAATACTTGCATATTTAACTAAATCTACAAAATCTTATTTCTTATGATTTTTTTTTAAAAAATTGCATTGCTAAAATACGCTCATGCAATACAAATCTAGTTGACAATTTTTATAATTTTTTTTAAATTAAGGTTTTGTTTGTTTCGCAGAAAATGTGACAATATTTTATGGCGTTTGGCTAAAATTTGAAAATGAAATGGAAAATATTTTTCACCATTTGGTATGGAAAATATAATTCGGTTTTTTTTCGTGCACTCTTTTTGATAATTTTTATTTTTCTTTCTTTTATTTTTTCAAAAAATCAATTTTTAAATATTTTTTTATTTATTTTTTTTTTTTCCTTCTTCTTCGGCCAGTCGTCGGCTACTGACCGAGGAAGAAGAAAAAGAAAAAGAAAGAAGAGAAAAAAGAAAAGAAAAAAAGAAATTACAAAATCATAAAAAAATAAAAATAAGAAAGTAAAAATAAATTAAAAATGACTTCTTATTTGTTAATGATTCATTTAAGCTTGCTAGGTAACCCATTTATGACTTATTTAGGCTTGTTTCTAAATTTAAAGCAACCTTTTATGACCTACACCATTAAATATGAGTTAAAATATACGTAATAGACCCATTTTGCCATATTTATTTTGGGATTTTTCATGATATTAATCCAAAAATATTTTCAGAATTTCTTAAAAAAATGAAAATCTAGCAAAAATAAAAAGAAAGAGAGAAGGAGTGGGGTATCTGTAGTTGAGGTGCCATCATGGCCACAGTCGCCCTCGCTACCCATGCACTGGCAAGGGGCTGGTTGTAGCGTTGCGCTTTTTTTTGGGATTTTTGGGATTTGCGCACTAAGGAGGTATTTCCGTATAAAGGTCTCTCCTAGACTATACCTCATATAACAACGGATGGTAATTTCCTATTTGATCTAAGTTTTTTATATTGGAGTCGCCACTAGTCATTATTGGTAGGTTGACTAGAAACCTAATCAGGGTACTGGAGAAATATCACGATTCTACGAACTAGAGATTCCAAATATGGGGACTTGGTTATGCTAATAATCCTAAATTGAGATCCTTAACGCCTTTTCGGTACCTAAGAATGATACGATGCCTAATGTGTCATGCAAGTTTCTGAGTCTTACTTACTAATTCTATTTATTCTAATTACGGGGAAAATCAATCAAGAATTAAATGTACAATCAATGTTAATCAAATCAATCAATCCTAAATGGTCTCTGAAAATAAAAATCAATTAAAACATCCAAACCCTAATGAAGCCCTAAAGGCTTGTTCATTTCATGATTTGTGTCTTTTTAGGGTTTTAGGATTTTTTAGGGTTTATAACTTCTGAATTTGAGATTTTCTAAAAATGCCATTTGGGCATTTCCAAAAATTCAAATTTCACTTTTTCAAGTTAGCCACAGTGTTTTTGAACTATTCTGTGAATTTTTGAAATTTTTGATTTTTTTTGAAAATTGAATTTCTGAGAATTTCATTAACTAAGAATTGATTTTTATGATTTTCTGAAAATTTTATTAATTTTCCATTTTATTAATTTTTTATTGATTTTCTAAATTTTTCACATTTTTTTGTATTTTCTAAATTTTCTAAATTTTTATGAATTTTGTGAAAAATTTATGAATTTTCTGAAAATTTTTATCGTTTATGAATTTCCTATTTTTTTGAAATTTTTTATATTTTCCAAAATTTTTTGAATTTTTTAGATTTTTATTATTTTTCAATTATTTTTCAATTTTTAGATTTTTTTATTTGGATTTTTATTTAAATTTTCCGTTGAAGTGGTGAACCAGATTGGCCCGGTTCAACCCGGTTTAGCTTGACCGAACCGGGCTTCGCTGGTGTCAGTCGCCGATCATCCTCTCCGACGAGCTCAATCGCTAAAACGGTGTTGTTTTTGGCTCTTTTCATTGAGGCATTTTGTCAAACATGTGGTGTGCATGATTTTGTATTAAGCGTTTTCGAGGTCACCGATTCGAGCCCATATTTGGTGAACTTCTGACGGATGTTTTGCCATTTCTTTTGATTCATTACCAAGCTCATATGTTCTAATATCGATCTAGCCTAATCATAGTGCCGCTGGACGTTTGTCGGCTAGCGAGAAATTGTTCTAAAAACCTTAACTTGCAAATTGTTTTTGACAAGTTTTTCTAGAATACAAATCTTGATCCTAATTGTCCTAGCCGTCTAGATTGATCAAATTGAACATAAAATCATCAAACAAGGTTAAGAAAGGCTAATTTGGATGACCTATGGCCACAAGGATGCTCCGATGAGGGTATCCGAGTTCTGGCGAGGGGGTTTCAATGGTTGACCGACTCGATTTTATTGATTTCATAGCCCAAAATGCAATCAATCAACACGATCACGATCAGAAACATATTCCAAACTTCCACAAACTCGAAATCTCAAAAGAAATTGCATGAACATCCATTTTAAAATCAAACATATTTTCGGGAATTCTGGAAAAACAGTAATAAGTATCCAATTTTACCTGATTCGTTGGGAACTGAAATGATGCTTCCAAGCTAATTGGAACCTATGGAGTTGTTCTTCGTCACTTGGACTTTAATATAATAGCGCTGGTTTTGCCAGGGAACACCTGGATACGCTGGCTGGAGCTCAGTTTCAGAGCTTCACGGTCAGCTTGCTCACCGGAGAAGGAAAGAGGAGGTCACTCTTGCCAACCGATTCGCCGGCGCCTTCCCAATCAAGGCGAAGTCGATCACTCGGGCTTGAACCTCTACTCGTATTCCTCTTCTTCTTTTACTCTCAATCTATCTCTGGATTCTTCTCCCTCTCTCTCTCTCTTCGGCCATTTGTTGAACACCTTCTCCTCGTCACCATTAGTTTTTTCTTGTTTTTTGTTGATTAATTTTCCCGCCCAAATTCAGTTATAACCGACTTATAATTAGTTAGGTTAATTCTTTGGTGCCAGTCGAAAATTTTCCAGCTGGCCAAGTCAACTTACACGTGCTAGATTGACTAGGGAAGATTCATAAAGTTCTAGGTTTGAGAGGATTTTTTTTCTGGGTTTGGCATGCTCTGGGTAGGTCGGGTAAGGAAGAAGACCGACCCGAGTCTGGTCGGGTTGACCCCGCGGACCCGGGTTGGTCTAAATTCGCAAATTAAGCTCAATTTTGACCCAATTTTCAAAATTAAACCCCAAAATTGAATTTTTTACCACATTTTGAACCAAAATATATAATTTTTCCCAATTTTTGACAAAATCATGTCCTAGATTTTTAACTTTTTGTAATCGGGTTATTGGGGTTTTGTTCAATTCGATGTCCTAATGACCTAATTAGGAAAAATTGATGCCAAAATTGAATTACCAACATTAGATTAACCCTAGAAATGATGGTCTCATGATTGAACAATTTTGTATTGGGCACGGTTCCCAATTTGGACTCAAAATTTCTAATTTTTAATTGAATTTTGGAGTTTTTCTTATTTCTTTGACAAATTGTGCAATTGGACCAACCATTATACAATTCAAGGTCCTAGAATCATTTGTTATGAAGACACTATGACTTAAAAATGACTAGAAAAGATTTAATTGTATTTTTGGTTCAATTCGAGTTTGATTTTGCCCAATTTTGGAAAAAACACATACCCGATTGAAATTTTTCAAAATTGATGATGCATTAATGAAATTGGATTTAAAAGAAGACTAATGACTATTTTTATGGAATTTTATAATTCTATTTTCTATTTTTCTTGATTTTTTCACTTATTTTGACTAAAAGAAATTAAAGGAAAATGCAGGAAAATGCTAAAAAATTATTTTTGGTTTAGAAGTAGGTTTCTAGGCTTGGCCAAGATTCCTAGTCATAATTTTTAGATTTTTGAAAATATGAAAAAAAATAAGTTAAAAATCAAGTGTCAATGCTGCTCTTTTTTGATATTGAACTCGTTAGAAGTTGATCTCAAAGATAAGGTGACACATGAATTTTTAGTCAACTCAATAAACAGGATAAGATAGAAATTTCACATCAACTGATTAGGGATCTTTCGTTTGAAATTCGTGATCTAATCCAAAGGTTCTCTTTTCCAGAACATATTTTGAAAGGTTCTTAATAATTGAGAGAGAGAAACTTACCTGTTTGTGAGTGTCTCTTTGTTGCTTATCCAAGGGTATGAATTGATAGTGGTGATGATTATGATGATTATTCAGATTTCGTGGTTTAAGGATGAACTCATAAATCATGAACACTTGAGGCTCCTCGCTTGAGGATTTGGAAATTTGCCTAGTGATTCATTACCGGTAGGACTTTAAAATTTTCCTATGGGCTCCTCGTTTGTAGGACTTTAGAAATTACCTAGGGGCTCCTCATTTGTAGGACTTAAATTTGCCTAGGGGTTCCTCGCTTGTAGGACTTAAATTTGCCTAGGGGCTTCTTGCTTATAGGACTTTAAATTTGCCTAATGGTTTCTCACTAGCAGGACTTGAATTTGCCTAGGGGCTCCTCGTATGTAAGACTTTGAATTTGCCTAGGGGCTCATTGCCTATAGGACTTTGGAAATTGCTTAGTGGTTCCTCATCAGAAGGACTTTGGATTTGCCTAGGAGCTCCTTGCCTATAGGACTTGAATTTGCCTATGGCCTCCTCACATGTAGGACTTTGAATTTACTTTAGGGGCTCCTCGCCTGTAGGACTTGAATTCACTTAGGAGCTCCTTGTCTGCAAGACTTAAATTTATCTAGGGGTTCATCGCCTCCAGGAGAGGGGCTCCTTGCCTATAGGACTTGAATTTGCTTAGGGGCTCCTTGCCTGTAGGACTTAAATTTACCTGGGGGCTCTTTGTCAGTCGGACTTGAATTTGCCTAATGGTTTCTCGCCAGTAGGACTTTGAGAAGGCTTCAAACAATGAATTCCTTAACCATAAGTCATGTGATTTTCAGGTTTTCACTAACCTTTTATGGTTTTTAATTGACCAAAAACTATTTTGAAAAGTGGTTTTGAAATTATTCAAAACTGTTTGAAGTGTGGTTTTTTTTTACCACAAACTGTTTGAAAACTTGATTTTAAGTTGACCAAAAACATTTGAAATATGGTCTGGAAACATGCATTCTTTGCATTAGTGCACTTCAGACAATCAAATTTTCATTTCGAGAAATTATTTGAACAAAATATTTGCAATCTTTTAAGAAATGCTTGAAATGATCGTTTGGAAGATCTTCATTAGAAAGGATTTGTTTCAATCTATGAGCTTGGTCTTTTCTTTATTTGATTGAAATGAGACTTGTCTAATATCCCTCAATTTTATCTCTCTTAAACAATCCTTAGGTGTTCGGAGATGTTCGCAGTATATATAATCCAATTGATCCGATAAGATCTTTCAAAAGATTGTAATATTGGCTTGGTCAATGGCTATTCAAAGGATAGACATTTTGAGGCCAAGAAAAAGAATTTCGTCATATCTGACTTCGGTTCTACAAGTTAAGAACATCAAGGACAAGACAAGATATTATTGCATACGCTTCATTGAGTGATGACTTCTTGTCATAAAGTCATGTTTCTACTTTCAACATCTCAATCTGAAGAGTCTTTGGGGAGATGTTATATTGTTGATATTAAGTAGGCTCAAAAGGTTCATTTGTTTGAATTCAGGGTTTTTATGAAATTAGTGATGTTCTTGACATCATCACCCTTTTTCCTTTCTTGCTCATTAGGGATCTTTCTTTTATGAACTTTAGAGTCCCCTAAATATTCATTACAATCGCTTTTCTTTTGCTCATTCTCACTTGTTGTGATTTATGATCTCTCATGATTTTGGCTTTGCTTTGTCACGACTTTTTTTTTTGTCATTTTGAGCTTTCTTTTGAACTCTTTTTTTTTTTTTCATTTTTCTTGGGCATTTGGCCTTGCTTTTACCAGGCACACTACTTTTTCATATCCTTGATTCTTTTGCCTTTGACTTTTTTGAGTTCTAAACACAATGTGTTTGGGTATAAGAAATGAAGCGCTCTTCTTCCTCTTGGGATGTCTTGAGCTTCCATATGACTTCATCTGAAGTCACAACAAAAAGATTGATGTGAAAGTATGTAATAAAATCTTTCTTGATCATATTCTCCATAGCTGCCAACTACAAACCTACTGGTTTGCCCCAACGTGGGGTAGTTCTTAACAGGGTTGTTTTGGAAAAACTTCCCCATTATTTCGGCTCAAATTTGATTTGCAAAGGATAAACATGTGTTTGTGATGGAGAAATGACTGCCTTTCATCATTTCAATTCATGTAATCATTACGAATATCCACTATTTCCTTCAGATGAGTTTTTTTCACTCACTTCTTCATTTTGACTTTAAGTGTATAGCGGATGTGTTTGGATACGCCTTACCTTTCATCGTTTGAAGGTCTTTCCATTCGATTTAATCCAAACTTTTTCTTTGAAATTTTTCAAAGCTTTTTGTCAAATTATCCCTTTTTAGGGAATTTTGATACTTAATGCATTCTCAAAGAAAGTGTATTTCAAAACTTTTGATTTGAAACATTTTTGAGGTATTTTCTTTTCAAAATAATGTTTTTTTTTGTTTAGCCTTAGTGTCATTCCTCTTGGGGAAGAGAAAGCTCGATTTTCTCTTAGAAAGGCAATTTCTTCAATACATGCACTCACGATTTAGGGATACATATTTGATCAACTTACCAAGATCCCTCTTATTTGCATGTTTTTGCTTTGATTCGACTGGGGATTCTTCCTTTTGTTGCTCCCTTTTCTTTGTCTCCCTAGGAATGATAAAAAGAAAAGCACATTAGGGAATATCAACGGAAAATTGAATAGGAAATAATACTTCCCTCTATTATTTGACAACTTCATCGGGATTTTTGAACCATTGACTGGTTCGGACTTCTTTTGCTTTTTTCTGCAAAACAGATAAACAAGTTCATGAAATGCATGGTATGCATAATATGCATGATATTGCACATGTTCTAAAGTAACCCAAATCTCTTCTTAAATGTTCGTCTTCATTTCATGGGTAGAAAATCTTTACAGCATCTATATTTATAGGATAGACCAATTCTATTTCTGCTATATCTATAAGAATCAATGCTCCTCTATGAAGAATTTTCTTGACAATTTATGGACCTTCATAATTCGGAGCGAATTTGCCACGAGGATCTGAATTATTGAAGATGACTTTCTTCGCTACTAAATTCTCTGTTTTGAAATGCCTTGGTTTCACTTTTTGGTTAAAGTATTTAGCCACTCTTCTCTGATAGGCTTGCCCATGGCATATAGCTCTTAATTTTTTTTTATCAATCATGTTGAGTTGTTAATATCTTTGTTGAATCCACTCAGCTTCTAAAAGCTTCAATTGGGATAATAACCTTAATGAAGGAATTTCTGCTTCAATAGGTAACACTGCTTCAATTCCATAAACCAAGGAAAATGAGGTTGCTCCAACTGATGTTCAAATTGAAGTTCGGTATGCCATCAGAGCATACGGTAACTTTTCGTGCCAATCGCGATAATTTTCAGCTGTCTTGGCCAATATCTTCTTGATATTCTTATTTGTCGCTTCAACTGCTCCATTCATTTGTGGTCGATATAGGGATGAGTTCAGATGTCGAATGTGGAAATGTTCGAGTAAATCATCTACAATCTTGTTATTTACATTTAAGCCATTGTCCGTAATTATTGCTTCTGGAACTTCATATCTAGCAATGATTCCCCGCCTAATGAATCTTGCAATATTCTTGGCAGTAACATTCGTGTAGCAGTTTCCATTAATCCATTTAGTGAAATAGTCAATAGCAATTAGGATGAACTGGTGCCTATTTGAGACCTTGGGGTTGATTGGACCAATCATATCAATGTCCCACATTGAAAATGGCCATGGTTCGGATATTTGATATAGCTTATTTGGCGGTGCATTAATTCTGTTTCCATAAACTTGACATTGATGGCAACATCTCACATGTTGAATGCAATTTGTTTCCATTATTATCCAATAATATCCTAACCACATAATCTTTTGGGCAAGAAGATGTCCATTCATGTGTGGTTCACATTCACCCTCATAAATTTCTTTCATGATCTGTTCAGCTTCTGTAGCATCCACACATTTTAGTAGGGTTGAATTAAATGATTTCTTGTAGAGGGTTTGACCACTGAAGAAGAATTTATTGGCTATCTTCCTTATAAATTTTCTGTTACCTGGTTGGCTTCCTTAAGGAAATTCTCCTGATTGAAGATACCTTTTGATATTATGATACCATGGTTCGTTGTCAAACTCTGCTTGGATCATCATGCAATGAGCTGGTTGTTTAAGAATATTAATTCTCAATAGTTTTGTATCCATACCATATTCAGATTGTAGTAAGGATAACAAAGTTGCAAGAGCATCTACAAAATGATTATGAGCTCTTAGGAGATAATCGAATGTTACTTCTTCGAAGTTTTCTATCATCTCTTCTAAGTATCTATGATAAGAAATTAGTTTGGCATCTCGAGTTTGCCATTCACGGTTGTTTGCAATATGATGAGCATAGAATTACCATATACTTACAACCTTTTTACTTTTATTGAGAGGGCTAATTATAAGCCGAGAATGCATGTTTTGTATTCAGCGACGTTATTGGTGCATGGAAATACTAGTTTCGTAGATACCGGATAATGTTGGCCTTTTAGGGAGATCAGTATTGCCCCAATTCTTGATCTAGATAAGTTGGTTGCACCATCAAAATACATGGTCCATTTATTGTCGACCAATGTTAATATATGATCATCAAATTGTTCTTCAGGATTGGCGATATTCAGCGAATTTTTTGCCAACATGTCTGCTATTGCTCACCCTTTGACTGACCAAACTTCTGATGTTAAATTTAGATAACAAGACTTGCCACTTTGTTAATTTCCCAATCAAGGAAGATTTCTCGAGAAGGTATTTGATCGAATCATTCTCAGTTACTAGCAAAATTTGATGATGGAGGGTGTATTGCCTTAATCTGTGTAATACCCAAATCAATGCAACGCACGTCTTTTTGATTGCTGGGTAATTCATTTATGATGTTGTGAATTTCTTACTTAAGTAATAAATGGCTTGTTCTTTACCATCATTTGGTCTTCTTCGTATAAGCACCGCTCCTAACGACTCATAGTGAATCATTAAATATAAAATCAGCAGAATTTCAAGAATAGGTGGTACCAGCACTAGTGGGCATATCAGATATTTTTAATCTTGTCAAAGGCTTATTGACATTCTGCATCCCATTTCACTTTGGCATTTTTCTTCAACAATTTGAAGAATGGTTTAACAGTCTTAGAAAGCTGATAGATGAAATGGGCAATGTAGTTTAATTGCCCCAATAGACTTCTCACTTCTTTTACCGTAAAAGGAGTTTTTAAGTTGTATATTACCTTGATCTTGGAGGGATCTATTTCGATGCCCCTGCTATTGACCACAAATCCTAGCAGTTTGCCAGATTTTGCCCCAAATACACACTTGTTAGGGTTCAGTTGTAGCTTGTATTTTCTAAGTCTTTTGAACAATTGTGAAGCACCTCAACATGATCTTCTCCTTGTTTGGATTTTGTGATTATGTCATCCACATATACTTCGATTTCTTTGTGCATCATGTCATGGAATAAAGTTACCATTGCCCTTTGATATGTAGCGGCAGCATTTTTTAAACTAAAAGGCATCACCTTATAACAAAATGTGCCCCATGGTGTTAAGAAGGATGTCTTCATCTTATCCTCTTTCTTCATGAGGATTTGATTATATCCTAAGAAATCATTCATGAATGAAAATATTTCAAACCCAACAGTGCTATCCACTAATACATCAATATGTGAAAGCGGGAAATCATCCTTAGGGCTTGCTTTGTTTAGGTTTTGATAATCAATGCACATCCGTACTCGACCATCTTTCTTCATTACGGGTACAATGTTGGCAACCCATTCTAAATATGGTACCATTTTAATGAAACCAACTTTGAGCAATTTCATCACTTCGTCTTCTATCTTTTTTGCCAAATCCGGCTTCGTTCGCCTAAGTTTTTACTTCTTTGGTGGAATACTTGGATCGATTGGCAAAATATGTTCAACTATGCTCGGATCAAGGCCTGGCATGTCAGCATAAGACCATGCGAATATATCTTGATATTCTCTAAGAAAACCTATGATTCTTTCTGCTTCTGTTGAGGAAAGACTTTCTTCAATCCTAACTTCCTTAGGATTCTCTTTATCGTCCAGATTAACAGTGATCGTTTTCTCTAATGTGAATGGCTTTAATTCTTCATGATGAATACATTCCTTTCTGACCCATTCCTCATTCTTGTTATCCTTTTCAATATCGCAAGTGATCTCCTTGGAAAGATTTGGGCTACATATGAACCTATTATAGATATGCAAATGCTTATGCCTGACATGTAACAAACATGATTAGTAATTGCATATGAAGTAAGTAACGAACGTGATCTTATGAAAAATCTTTTGGAAATTCATTTTGAAATTCATTTTGAAAGAATATAAAGATAGAGCTAGTCCTTATATCATCAGACTTTCTTGCTTTTAAAATCATTTTCGCAATGGGGAGCAATATAGAAACCCAAAGCCTTAAGCTTCACTAATGAGGATAATGTTCATCATAGATTTGATTTTGTTTCTACATGTACTTAACAAAACATTTAACCACTTTTATTGAATTGAAAAACGTGATTACATCTATATCAACAGGAATGTAAATTGCAACTGAACTAAAATTGCAAATGAAATCACAAAAAATTTGAAATTGTAATCACCAAAATGCAATGGAAAAGGCTAATAGCAAAAGTTTAAGAGAATCTTCCTACTCCAGTACGTAGGTATCTTTTGCTTTGGTTATGATGACATTGAGAGTATTCTCTTCGAATAAACTAGGCAGAACAAATTCTTCCATTGTATGTAAGTTTTCTTCTTGAAGTAATTTGGAAGGTCTAGGAAAAGTTTCTTTGATGTGCATCTAATGATAGGGAAGCTCTTTAGCTTTACCCTTCCATATGGATGGATTAATGATGCGATCACCTCGGCCTCCATAGCCTCCATAGTTCTTTCGACCTCGACCTTAGCCTCCATGGTGATCTTTAGAGCTATCTAGAATATAACATACTCCGTGTTTCATTCTTGTGGCAAGTGGAGTGATAGGTTCCTTGATTCCTTGGAATTTCAATCCAAAACCATTACCGAGAGTAATTCCATGCTGGCATAGCACCCTTCTAGACATAATGGATGATATTGAAAATTCTGGGGATTTTATGATGCAATCGGCAGGGATTTGCACCATTGAGATCATTTCAAAGGAATGATAACTTAGTTCTTTTTTTATTTCGGGTTTGACATACGATATTGCACTCTCTTTATAAATGGTGAAATCCGTCTCCCTGTGTACTATGATTATCTTACCATTAATGACGAACCTGACCTTCTAATGGAGACTTGAAGGAATAGCACTAGCCATATGAATCAAAGGTCATCTGAGTAATAAGTTGAAAGTTCTCGAAATATCTACTACCTGGAAGTCAATTAGGAAAGGCACAGGACCTATGTTTATCTCGAGCTCGATATCACCAATAACATCTTTCTTCATTCCATCAAACAAACGTACAATTATCTTAGATGGTTTGATAAGCTCTTCGCTAATTCCTAAGCGATGCAGTGTGCTTAGTTGACACAAATTAAGTGCGAAACTATTATCAATCAGCATATGCGATACCTCTTTACCTCGGCATTTGACGGCAATATATAGAGCCTTATTATAGGAATGCCCGTCAATTGGGAAATCTTCATCGGAGAAGGTAATTTGGTCTTTCAGAAGAATAGTGCCAACAAAGTCTTCCAATTATACTTCATTAATTGTTTTCGGGACGTGCACTTCATTAAGAAGCTTCATAAGCACCATTTTGTGGCTTTCTGCAGTCTTGAAGAGATCCAACAGAGAAATCTGTGCCGGCATCTTTCTTAGTTGTTTAATTACCTCAAATTCGCTCGTCTTTATGACTGAAAGCAATTGTTTGATATCTTCTTCGATTACTCCTTTCTTTTCATGCTCACCTTCTTTCGAGACATAATATCTCCCCGATCGGGTTATGACATTAACTTCTTTAGGAGAGTAATTCGAAGGTACATACCTAGTATCAAACTTTTCTTTTGGAGGGAGAGTGATGATCACGGGTTGTGTTTCATCTCCTTCAATCCTTTGTTGATCGATGAGAAGTTGGATAGTGATTGGTTTGACAGGACCTTCTTTCTCCTTATATTCATCTACCTCATCAAGCTTGATCAGAAATGGTGTAATCATGGATACCATGCTTCTGTTGGTTTCGTCAATATCCATTCCACCCCAGCCATCAAGTGTGATCATTTCATTCTTGAATGTGCACGGAGGGGATGTATATTTGACACGGTAATTATACTGGCCACTATTTTGACCTAGAAAATCAACAACTTCACCTTATTTTCATGTTTTTTGAGCAAATCGCCTATCACCTCGACGAATCTTTTTCTTCTTTTTCTCTTCTTGATCTTCATTCTCTTCTAGATTTAGTGGGCTGATCGGGACCTCATCCATATCACCCCATCCATCAGGTATAATGTCTTCATTTTTAAATGCCCATGATGGTGGAGTGTATTTGACACGGTAATTGTATTTACCGCTGTCTTGATCGAGTAAGTCTACGGTTTCACCTTCCCTAGATGATTTCTGGGTAAAATGCTTTTCACCTTGTCGGACTTTTTCTTCCTCCTTTTCATCCTCATATATTTCATCTTGAAGCATTTCCTTCTTAAATGGGGCTTTCTCCTAAAGACCGATTTCGTCATCCATATCACCCCAGCCATCAAGCACAATTACTTCATTTTGAATGCCTATGGCGGTGATGTATATTTCACTTGGAAGTTATATCTTTTGGAGTCTTCTCCCAAGTTATCTATAATCTCGCCTTTTATGAGTGCTTCTTAACGAAAGCGGGCATCTTCTAATCGAGAAGCTTTAATTTTGATCTCATATTCATCTTCATTATCAGACTTGATCATTGCTTCTTCATCTTTGATTATGTTTACTGTGTTGTGCTCAAGAAGAAGATTCTTCTTGTCAATGAGCTATTGAACTTTGCACTTTAGAGTGGGATAATTATCTACATCATATCCCCTTTCTCCCATGTGATAGGTGTAGGTTTTTGATTCATCGTATCAAGAAAATCTTGCAGGATTGTCTCTCGGTATTTCTTTGGCCACCAAATGCCTCTCTAAAAGTATTGGTAATAGCTTTGACAGGGGTTGGGGCAACGGTATGTATTGCCTCACGGGCCTTTTATTTTGCTCGAACTGCCTTGGGTTTTTTCAAGCGACATTTGATTGTTTTGAAAATGATGCTTGATGAGTATTTGGGCTAGACACCATAGCCACTTCTCGGATGGGCTCTTTCTCTTTTTTCTTGGGGTAAGGCCTTCATTCTGCTGTTTCTTGAGCCTTCTTCTCTTTCAATTTCCATTCAATTCTCTCACCCATTTTTACCAACATGGTGAATGTTTAACAGCCTGATACATGAAGCTTGTCATAATACTCAATTTGTAATGATTTTAGAAAGAGCTCAATGAGCTCATCTTCACTTATGGCCGGTTTTACTTGTGAGGTAATAGCTTTCCATCTTTGAGCATAAACTCTGAACCCTTCATTCTTCTATTTCTCAATTTTGACAAGATCTTTTCTGGTTGAGAGTACTTCAACATTAAACTTGTACTAGCGAAGAAATTCTCTTTCCAAATGGTCTTATTTAGTGAAGTCTTCTATGTTGAGGGCGGTGTACCATGCGAGGGTTACTCCTATGAAACTATTTTGAAATGTGCTAATAAGAAGTGGCGTGTTATCTAAATATCTTGCTATCTTACGTAGATAATACTTCAAATGGCTTTTGGGATAGCCAGTGCCATCATACTTGCTCACGAACTCTAGTTCTTTATAATTTTATGGAACAATCACCTTCGCATACGGCGAGAACTTGTTGAACCTTTGAAGATCATAACCTTAACTTGCTAAACATTCTTTAATTTTGGCTAATCTCTTGGCGTCTTCTTCATCCTTTGTTTTAGATATTTTCTTGGTCTGATCACCCTCTTTCAAATTTACTACCTTAGGCATAGTCTTAGGAGGATTTTCTTGAACAGGTTCTTTACTTCTGATTGGGTCTTCAATTGGTGTTTTAATAGCATTTGAAGTCCCCACATTTGAAGTAGTAGAATACTGTCCTCGAGATGTAAGAATAAAAGCCTTCATTTCTGCCATCATTGCAGCCATTTGAGTTATTTGATTCTTGACTTCAGTTAGTCGAGCACGGGTTTCTTCTTCCGCCATTCTAACTTGTAAGCGTGTTCGAGGTCTTTTGCCTTCCGTTGCAAGAAAACCTGATCTGTAAAAGACCTAATGTTAGCACAATAAAATGATCATGAAACCCTACATATCTTTTAATTGTATTGGTTTCATGAGATTGTCAACGATAAGAAATTTCATACAAGCCTTAGCTTTGTATAAAATTCTTCATCAATGTCTTTCTCAAGGAATCATACAATTCAAAAAATTGTAATATATGGTAATTCCTTTTATATTTTGAAATCATGTTATGGAATTATCTATGTATGTTTAGAAAGTGATCAACTCATCATTGCATATAAAATTTAAAATTGTTTAACACCGTGATTTTAAACTCAAATGAAAATTTAAATCATCCAATCCTAGGCTTCTTACTAGCTACAGTAGCTTCTACCTTTTGATATTCCTCCCATTCCTTGGCTCGAGATTCCCATTCTTCTACATCGATCACAATCTCTTCGGGGATGTAGGGTTCCACTCCACGTATGCTTGGAACAATGTATTCTGGGATATATTCATCTACAAGATCCAGTACAACGCTCAATGGGATGTATGGCTCAATATCAATTAGACACTTATTTTCTATCCATTTGATGTATTCTTTGGAGGCTATCCAAATCTTCATATCTTCTTCCAAGCTTTTTGGCCACTCGATTATTTGTTCGAGTGGGTTATCTAAAGATAGGATGATCTTGTGAATTTTGGCTTGAAGGCTATTCTTCTTCTCTTTGGGTATAGTTCCACTTGGGATCTCAAAGGTGAACTCTTCAAGATTTCATATCGGTGGTACTTGCTGAAGTATCCCAAATTGTCTAATAACCCTTAGAGGGCAATAAGCTACTCCTCCACCCAAACCATGTAATGGTACCGTATTTCCCTCTTGGCTTGTGATCTTCACCTTGTTAATCTTTGGCCAATTGATCCACCATTGGATTTGATCTGGAGTTAGGGCTCTAATGAAATTGACCCAATTTAAGAAAGATTGTTTGGGTAATTTTCTTTGAAGATGAATATATCATTCAATTGCATTTATCGTTGAACAAATTTCGCAAATATTTATGAAACGACACCATGGTCGAATGTGTGAGGTGGACCATAATGACAAAAGACTAGTAGAAGCTTGAAAGACACCACTCCCGCGATTTTGGTATGTGTTTAAGGAAATGATAGTTTGGGCAAGAAGCATATTAGAAAAGTCTCACTTAAGACATGCTTGTCGTGCGATCACATCGACTGAAGAGTCTAATCTCGTTTTAAACACGGGAATAGAATAAAGTCGAAGAAAGCTAGAATGAATACCCGAGCTGAAGTGTTTTCCATTTCTCGAGGAAGTTTTGAAAAGTTAGCTACTAGAAAGGATAATGAAAATCTATCCGTGTTTGATTTAATTAGCTTTTCGATTTTGAAAGTTTTGAGGATAAGGAATTTAGCTAGAAGGCTTACGAAATTAAGTCCAACGGGTGGCTCTACGACCCTGGGCTTAGAATTAATTTCAATGGCGGCTTGATATTCTTCTAATGTTGGTACAATTCATGTTCACCAAGTTGGAATGTGGCGGTGGAAACCTCCTAAAAATGCGCCAAAGCTTGGCCTAGGCTTACTTGATGTTCTACATGCATAAGCTCGAGAAGGTATCCAAGCCTTTCTTGGACATAAGTTTGGCTGTCTTTAGATATACCTTTCCACCAAGCAACGAGCTCCTTTCGAGGAATGGGAATCTAGATGTCTAGTTTTCCCATTGAGCCTAATCATGCAAAAATATTTGTTATTAATCACCATGGATTACAAATCAATTTTAATGCCTCCATTTCAATCATATGTTCTTTTGAGATAAAACGGAGGTAAAATACACTTACATGCCTAGAAAGTAATGCAAATGTCATTTTGAGTCCGTTTAAACCTTAAAAGTGTATATACTTGAGATCATGGACAAATTCAACATGTGATATAAATGTCCATTCTATCATACTCCATTTAGACCATAAAATCCTAAACTATGGTTTACAACTTTGAATACATTGAAACGAACAAATAAACACTTGAATTACATGGAAAATCCGCCATGGACCTATACATTTTATCTAAAAATGAAAAAAATGGTCAAATGGAGTATGACGCCCTAATCATGCATTCTAATATGAAAGGGCATTTAGACCAAGCATTGGATGTCATTTAGGCTTTTTTTTTTTAAAAATGTGCCAACTAACTTGCATAATTGTAAAAGAATGGAATGGAACAATACTTGCTTACCAGAACGTTTTCGTTTGGTTTTAGGTATACCAAGCACAAAGACAAACGAACGCAACCAGTGAAGTTTTGACGCCTAAAAGGGTAGGATATGCTAAAGGCTCAAGGTCACCACCTTAATGAATAAGGGATTTCATTTCAATATGCAATCGGCCTAAAGTAATGAAATATTATTCCACCTCAGTGATCGGTATTGCATTTAAACGATCTCATGAGCAATCGGCTCATAGTTTCGCTTAAATACATACCTCTTAAAGGTTATCCTAAATGTAGCTGGGGTTGGGCCACGGGTGGTGTGTGCTAATGGTGTAGTGCTAAAACAATTTAAAGACATGCATAGCAATTAATGACCAAACAGCATTTCTAAAATTCATTCAAACACATTCAATCCCAACACCATCCTATAAAACAAGGGTTAGCAAAGACTACACCTCTTATACCATCAACCTGCAAAACGATTTAACACTATCGTTAGAGAGACGTACCTAGGATCCTTACAAGCACAAAACACAGGCGTATCGTTCTATCTAGGCCTAAGTCCACTTAGAAAAGGTCAGTCCCCAACGGAGTCGCCAAGCCTGTTGCGCCGTGCTTTTTTTTTTTTGGGGACTTTCGGGATTTGCGCGCTAAGGAGGTATTTCCGTGTAAAAGTCTCTCTCAGACCATACCTCATGTGACAGTGAATGGTAATTTCCTATTTCATCTAAGTTTTTTTATTTTGGAGTCGCCATTAGTCATTATTGGTAAGTTGACTAGAAACCTAATCGGGAAACGAGAGAAATACCAAGATTCTACAAATAAGAGATTCTGAGTACGGGGACTTGATTACGCTAATGATCCTAAATTGAGATCCCTAACGCCCTTTCGGTACCTAAGAACAATATGATGCCTAATGTGTCATGCAAGTTTTCGAGACTTACCTACTAATTCTATCCATTCTAATCATGGGGAAAATCAATCAAGAATTAAATGCGCAATCAATGTTAATCAAATCAATCAATCCTAAATGGTCTCTGAAAATAAAAATCAATCAAAACATCCAAACCCTAATGAAGCCCTAGAGGCTTGTTCATTTCATGATTTGTGTCTTTTTAGGGTTTTAGGGTTTTTTAGGTGTTATAACCTCTGAATTTGAGATTTTCTAAAACTGCCACTTAGGCACTTCAAGAAATTCAAATTTTACTTTTTAAGGTTGACCACGGTGTTTTTGAACTATACTGTGAATTTTTGAAATTTTTGATTTTTTTTCGAAAATTGAATTTCTGAGAATTTAATTAACCGAGAATTGATTTTTATGATTTTCTGAAAATTTTATGAATTTTCAAAATTTTTTTAATTTTTTTATTGATTTTCTAAAATTTTCACATTTTTTTGTATTTTCTAAATTTTCTAAATTTTTATGAATTTTCTGAAAATTTTTATCTTTTATGAATTTCCTATTTTTCTGAAATTTTTTATGATTTCCAAAATTTTCTGAATTTTTTAGATTTTTATTATTTTTCATTTTTTTTTCATTTTTTAGATTTTTTATTTGGATTTTTATTAAATTTCCCGCCGAAGTGGTGAATCGGACCGGCCTGATTCAACCCGATTCGGCTCGACCGAATTGGGCCTTGTCGGCGCTAGTCGCCGATCGTTCTCTCTGGCAAGCTCAATCGCCAAAACGGTGCTATTTTTAGCTCTTTTTATTGAGGAATTTTGTCGAACATATGGTGTGCATGATTCTATATTAAGCGTTTTCGAGGGCGTCGGTTCGAGCCTATCTCCGGTGTCCTTCTAGCAAATGGTTTGCCATTTCTTTTGATCCATTACCAAGCTCATATGTTCTAATATCGATCTAGCCTAATCATAGTGCCGCCAGATGCTTGTCGGTCGACGAGAAATTGGTCTAAAAACCTTAACTTGCAAGCTGTTTTTGACAAGTTTTTCCAGAATACAAATCTTGATCCTAATCATCCTAATCGTCTAGATCGATCAAATTGAACATAAAATCATCAAACAAGGTTAAGAAAGGCTAATTTGGATGACCTATGGCCACAAGAATGCTCCGGCAAGGGTATCCGAGTTTCGGCGAGGACGTTTTAATGGTTGACCGACTTGGTTTTATTGATTTCATAGCCCAAAATGCAATCAATCAACATGATCATAATTAGAAACAAATTCCAAACTTCCACAAACTTGAAATCTCAAAAGAAATTGCATGAATATCCATTTTAAAATCAAACATATTTTCGGGAATTCTGGAAAAACAGTAATAAGTATCCAACTTTACCTGATTCGTTGGGAACTGAAATGATGCTCCCGAGCTAATCGGAACCTATGGAGTTGTTCTTCATCACTTGGACTTCAATATAATAGCATTGGTTTCGCCGGGAACGCCTGGATATGCCGGCCAGAGCTTGGTTTCAAAGCTTCACGGTTAGCTTGCTCACCAGAGAAGGAAAGAGGAGGTCACTCTTGCTAGCCGATTCGCCGGCACCTTCCCGATCAAGGTGACGCCAATCGCTCAGCCTTAAACCTCTACTCATATTCCTCTTTTTCTTTTTCTCTCAATCTCTCTCTGGATTCTTCTCTCTCTTCGGCCATTCGTCGAACACCTACTCCTCGTCACCTTCAATTTTTTCTTGTTTTTTGTTGATTAATTTTCCCGTCCAAATTCAGTTAGAACCGACTTAGGATAAGTTAGGCTGATTCTTTGGTGCAAGCTGGAGATTCTCCAGCTGGCCAAGTCAATTTACACGTGCTAGATTGACCAGGGAAGATTCATGAAGTTCTGGGTTTGAGAGGATTTTTTTTCTGGGTTTGGCAAGCTCTGGGTAGGTCGGGTAAGGAAGAAGACCAACCAGGGTTGGGTCGGGTTGGTCTAAAATGGCAAATTAAGCTCAATTTTGACTCAATTTTCAAAATTAAACCCCAAAATTAAATTCCTTACCAAATTTTGAACCCAAATATGTAATTTTTCTCAATTTTTGATAAAATCACGTCCTAGATTTTTAACGTTTTGTAATCGGGTTATTAGGGTTTTATTCAATTTGATGTCCTAATAACCTGATTAGGCAAAATTGGTGCCAAAATTGAATTACCAACATTAGATTAACCCTAGAAATGATGGTCTCATGATTCAATAATTTCGTATTGGGCACGATTCCCAATTTGGACTTAAATTTCTAATTTTAATTGAATTTTGGGGTTTTTCTGATTTCTTTGACAAATTGTGCAATTGAACATACCATTATGTAATTCAAGGTCCCAGAATTATTTGTTGTGAAGACACTATGACTTAAAAATGACTAGAAAAGATTTAATTTTATTTTTTGTTCAATTCGCGTTTGATTTTGCTCAATTTTGGGAAAAACACATATCCTATTGAAATTTTTCAAAATTAATGATGCGTTAATGAAATTGGATTTAAAAGAAGACTAATGACTATTTTTATGGAATTTTCTGATTTCATTTGATATTTTTCTTGATTTTCTCACTTATTTTGACTAAAAGAAATTAAAAGAAAATACAGGAAAATTATAAAAAATTTATTTTTAGTTTAAAAGTAGGTTTCTAGGCTGTTGACACCTGATTTTTAGCTCATTTTTTTCTTATATTCAAAAATCTCAAAATTAGGTCTAAGAATCTTGGCCAAGCTTAGAAACCTACTTCTAAACCAAAAATAAATTTTTTTAGCATTTTCCTACATTTTTTCTTAATTTTTTTAGTCAAAATAAGTGAGAAAATCAAGAAAAATAGCAAATGGAATCAGAAAATTCCATAAAAATAGTCATTAGTCTTATTTTAAATCTAATTTCATTAATATATCATCAATTTCGAAAAATATCAATTGGGTATGTATTTTTCCCAAAATTGGGCCAAATCAAACTAGAATTGAACTAAAAATGCAATTAAATCTTTTCTAGTCATTTTTAAATCATAGTGTCTTCACAATAAATGATTCTGGGACCTTTAATTACATAGTGATTGGTCCAATTGCACAATTTGTCAAAGAAATCAGAAAACCCCAAAATTGAATTGAAAATTAAGAATTTTAAGCCCAAATTGGGAATCGTGCCCAATATGAAAATTTTGAACCGTGAGACCATTAACTCTAGGGTTAATCAACCTTACCAAAAAAAAAAAAAAACTCTAGGGTTAATCATATGTGGGTAATTCAATTTTGGCACAAATTTTGCCTAATTAGGTCATTAAGACGTCGAATTTAATAAAATCTTGATAACCCGAATACAAAAATTTAAAAATCTTAGACATGATTTTAACAAAAATTGGGGAAAATCACATATTTGGATTCAAAATGTAATGGGGAATTTCATTTTGGGATTTAATTTGAAAAAATCGATCGAAATTGAGCTCAGTTTGAATTTTTAATCAAAACCGGGCCTATCGGGTCGACCGGGTCAACCCGACAACCCGTCTTCTTCGCCCGACTTGCCCAGAATGCAATAAAACCTAGGAAAATTCCAGCTTGTGCCTGGGACTTTGCCGACTTACCTTGAGCAAATGAGCACGTGAAAATTAAGATGGCCAGCTGGAGAATCTCTAACTGGCACCATCTATTCATTTTAACCGATCGGAAATCATTGGAACGAACTTTGGGCGGGAAAAATCAATGAATAAAAACGAAGAAAAACTAAACATTGAACAGAGAAGGTGTTCAATGAATTGCTAGAGAGAGAAGAGAGACAAATAGACGCAAAAGAGAGAAAATTAGTGAGAGAGTGAGTTGAGACTCCCTGAGGCCTAGTGATCGGCGCCTTTCCAACCAGGACAACATTGACAAATAGGTCTCTTCGATGAGTTTCCTCACCGGCAAACCTACAACTGAGCCTACTGTGAAGGCCTGAATCGGTGCTTCAGTCGATCAATCCAGGGATTCTCCGGCGAAGTGCAGACCACTATTTGATAGTCTAGGTGTTGTAGAATATCCCCACAACCACAGATTAGCTCGGGAGAATCATTTGGTTCACTTCCGAAACAGGTAAAGTTCGGTCTTCAACATTATTTTTCCAGAATTCCAGAAAATGACTTTGAACTAAAACTTTGCTAATCATGTAATTTCTTTGCGAATCTGAATTTGTTAAGAGTTTCTAATCATTGTGTGTGTTGTTTCATTGCATTTGGGGTGTAAAACTTGCACAAACCGAGTCAGCCATGCATGAAAACCACTTCGTCGGAGCTTGGAGGTCCTAGCCAGAGTGTCGCCATGGCCTTAGGCCACTCAAGTCAGTCTTCTTTGATCACTTGTTTGATGTTTTGATAATCGTTAGAACCGATTTAGATGGTTAGGGCGGTTAGTGTTAGGATTAGTGTTTTGGAAAATCTTGCTTAGGATAGTTTGTAGGCTAGGTTATTTGGATCGACTTTTTGTCAGCTAGTGAAGATCTGGTGACGAATCAAATGGTGGATAATGGAAGATGGTAATCTGAACTTGACACAGAACCAAAAATCAATCAAAAAGGTCGCCGGAGGCTCATCGACAGTGAGTTCAAATCGACGGCCTCGAGAATGTCCAACCCAGAATCACACCCACCAGATGTTCGGCAAAATGCCAAAGAGAAACAAGCCAGAAAATGGCGTTGTTTTGGCGTTGTTTCCCCTAGAGAAGACGACCGGCACTAGTGCCTGCGACACCTGGTACAGCCAAGTCAACCGGGTTGAACTGGGTTGGTCCGATTCATTTTCCCGGCAAAAGATTTAAAAAAAATAAATAAAAATCTAAAAAAATAAATATAAAAATTGAAAAAACCACAAAAAATTCATAAAAAAATTCAGAAAATTTTGGAAAATTGGAAAAAATTTAGAAAAATAGAAAATTCACAAAAAATAAAAAAAAATTAGAAAATTCATAAAAATTCAAGGATTTTCAGAAAATTCATAAAAATTCAGAAAATTTAGAAAATACAAATAAAAAATGTAAAATTTTAGAAAAATTCAAAAAAAAAGTTTGAAAATTGGAAAATTTATGAAATTTTTCAGAAAATCATAAAAATCAATCTAAGTTAATGAAATTCTCAGAAATTCAATTTTCGAAAAAAAAAGAAAACAAAATCAAAAATTTCAAAAATGTACATAATGGTTCAAAAACACTGTGGCCAACCTTAGAAAGTGAAATTTGAATTTTTGAAAGTGCCCAAGTGGCATTTTTAGAAAATCTCAAATTTAGGGATTATAACCCGTAAAAAATCCTAAAAAATGCAAATCATATAATGGATAAGCTTCTAGAGCTTCATTAAGGCTTGGATATTTTGATTAATTTTTATTTTTAGAGACCATTTAGGATTGATTGATTTGATTGTGATTGATTGTGCTTTTAATTCTTGATTAATTTTTCTACGATTAGAATGGATAGAATTAGTGGGCAAGTCTCGAAAGCTTACATGATACGTTAGATATCATATCGTTCTTAGGTACCGAAAGGGCGTTAGGGTTCTCGATTTGGGATAATTAATGTAATCAAGTCTCCATACTCAGAATTTCTGGTTCGTAGAATTATGGTATTTCTCCCATACCCCGATTAGGTTTCTAGTCTACTTACAAATAATGACTAGTGGCGACTCCAAAATAAAAAACTTAGACCAAATAGAAAATTACCATTCGCTGTCACGTGAGGTATGGTTTGGGACAAACCCTTACACGAAAATACCTCCTTAGCACGCAAATCCCAAAAGTCCAAAAAAAGAAGCACGACGCGATAGGCTTAGCGACTCTACCGGGGATTTACCTTTTCTAAGTGGACTTAGGCCTAGATAGAACGATATACATGTATTTTGTGCTTGCAAGGATCCTAGGTACGTTCCACTAAAGATAGTGTTAAATGGCTTCACAAGCAAGTGGTATAAAGGGTGTAGTCTTTGTTAACCCTTATTTTGCAGGATGGTGTTGGGATTAAATGTGAATTGAATGAATTTTAGTAGTGCTGTTTGGTTATGCACGTCTTTAAATTTTTTTAGCACTACACCATTAGCACACACCACCCGTGGTCTAACCACGGCAACATATAGGATTATCCTTAAGAGGTATGTGTTTAAGCGAAACTATGAGCTGATTACTTATGGGATCATTTAAATGCAATACAGATCACCAAGATAGAATAATATTTCATTACTTTGGGCCGATTGCCTATTGGAATGGGATCTCTTGTCCATTAACGTGGTAACCTTGAGCATTTAGCATATCCTACCTTTTTAGGCATTAAAACTTCACTAGTTGCATTCGCTTATCTTTGTGGTTGGTATATCTAAAACCAAATAAAAATGTCTTGGTAAGCAAGTATCGTTCCATTCCATTCTTTTACAATTATGCATGTTAGTTGGCACATTTTCAAAAAAAAATGCCTAAATGACATTCAATACTTGATCTAAATGCCCTTTTATATTAGAATGCATGATTAGGGCGTCATACTCCATTTGACTATTTTTTCATTTTTAGATCAAATGTATAGGTCCATGTCGGATGTTCCACGTAATTTAGGTACTTATTTGTTCATTTCAATGTATTCAAAGTTTTAAACCATAGTTTAGGACTTTATGCTTTAAATGGAGTATGACAGAATAGGCATTTACATCACATATTAAATTTGTCTATGATCTCAAATATATGCTCTTTTAAGGTCCAAATGGATTCAAAATGACATTTGCATTACTTTCTAGGCATGCATTGTATTTGACCTTCGTCTTACCTTAAAAGGACATATAATTGAAATGGAGGCATTAAAATCAATTGGTAATCCATGGTGAATAATAATCAATTTCTTTTATATGCTTTAAATCGAAATGGGGAAAACTAGACATACAAGTCATTCATATTCCAAGGAATGAGCTTTTGGCATGGTGAGTAAACATGACAAAGGACAATAAAGCATATGTAAGGGAAAGGCTCAGATATTTGTTCAAGCTCATCAATATGGAGTATCAAGTGAGCTTAATTCAAGCATTATCCCATTTCTGGGAAGTTACCACTGTCACATTTCAATTGGGCGAGTACGAAATGGTACCTACACTAGAAGAATATAAGGCAACCATTGGGATTGATTTCGAGTCAAGAACCGTTGAGCCTCAATTGGATTAAAACCTATGAGTGTTATAGCCGAATTCTTAAACTTGATGACCCTCAAGTGGAAAAGTTAATTAAGTCAAATACTGGGAGATTTCCTCTATCTTACTTGGTGGCCAATTACTCCAAGTTATTGAAGGAAACGGAAAATATTTTCGTGAGGGTTTTTATTCTTGCCTTCTTTGGATTCGTCTTATTCTCTACATCAAGGACTGGATTAAATCCTCTCGTTGTGGTAATTGCTAGGCAAACTAGCGTAAAATGGGACTTTTCCAATATGCTCTTGGTGGAGACCATCACTTCATTGAACAAATATCAAAATTAGCAAAAGGGTATACTACAAGCTTCAGTTGGGTTACTTTCTATGTGGTTTATTTCTCATATTCGACCTTGGGAACGTTATATGCGTATTCGAGAGATCGACTCATCTACCAACCCTATTGAGAAGTATTTGAAACTCCAAGACAAAATGCCAAAATACTCTTTTCATGAGTGGGCAAACTTCATTAGAGCATTAACTCCCGACCAGTTTCAATGGAGAATTCAATGGCCGAAGATAGCGAAAGCTCAAATTACTACCCAAGACGGCAATTTGGTGCATTTTCTTGGATTGAGCGGCGGAATTGCTTTTTGCCCACTAAGAGTCATACGACAATTTGGAATAGTTCAACAAATTCCACTTATTTGGCATTCTGAGGAGTTCACATTTGAGATACTACAAAAACCCCTATCGGAAAGGGAAAGAAAAGAGTTGCGAACAAGGGTTGATGGGATCGTAAATTCCTTGAAGAAATCAACCAAGCAAATAGTTCAATGGCCTGAAGATTTAGAAGGAGAAATGAAGCTCTTTTCGGCGTTCAACGAGTATATAAAGTGGTTGAAGGCTAAGCGACCAATCGACATCGAACCCTATGTACCCTTGAGTGTTACTACTCATTTCGATGAGCCGTATATCCCAGAGTATATTGTGCTAAGTACGCTAGGTGTAGAGCCGTATGTTCCCGAGGAGGTTGTAATTGATGTGGAAGAATGGGAAATACGAGTCAAGGAATATGAAGAGGCTGAAACTATCTTAGCTAGAAAGAAGCCTAGATTTGTTTAAGCTAGTATTCCGCTATTTTAGTGAATAGCATTATAATAAAAATTTTCAAAATTGAAACAATTGCTTAATGAAGTTTCAAAGTATGTTTTGTAAAGAAGCACCATGGATTACAATTCTTTGAATTGTATGATTTCTTGAAATATACATTGATGAAGAATTTTATACAAGACTAAGGCTTGTATGAAAATTCTTATCCTTGGCAATCTCACGAAACCATACAATTAAAAGAATATAGGATTTCATGATCATTTTACTATGCTAATATCGAGTTTTTTTGCGACAGCAGGTTGTTTTACAATGGAAGGTAAAAGACCTCAGACTCGCTTACAAGTTAGAATGGCGAAAGAAGAAACTCGTGCTCTATTAGCTGAAGTTGAAAATCAAATGACCAAAATGGCTGCAATGATGGTAGAAATGAAGGCTTTTATTCTTACACCCCGTGGATAGTATCCTGCTCCTCCAAATGCGGGAACTTCAAACACTACTGAAACATCAATTGAAGAACCAATCAAAAACAAAGAACCGGTTCAAGAAAATCCTCCAAAGACTATGTCTAAGGTGGTAAATTTACAAGTGGATGATCAAATCAAGAAAATGCCCAAAACAAATGATGAAGAAGAGGCCAAGAGATTGGCCAAAATTGAAGAATGCTTAGCAAATCAAGGCTATGAACTTCAAAGGTTCGATAAGTTCTCGCCGTATGCGAAGGTGATTGTTCTAGAAAATTATAAAGAACCAGAGTTTGTGAGCAAGTATGATAGTACTAGTTGATCCAAAAGCCATTTGAAGTATTATCTCTGTAAGATGGCAAGATATTCAGATAACACACTATTTCTTGTTAGCATATTTCAAGATAGTTTGAGCGGAGCAGCCTTTGCATGGTACACAGCCCTCGACATAGAAAACTTCACTGAATGGGATCACTTGGCAGGAGAATTCCTTCGCCAGTATAAGTTTAATGTTGAAGTACTTTCAACCAGAGAAGATCTTGTCAAAACTGAGAAACGGAAGAATGAAAGGTTCAGAGCCTATTCTCAGAGATGGAAAGCTGTTACCTCACAAGTGAAGCCCACCATAAGTGAAGACGAGCTCATTGAGCTCTTTCTAAAATCATTGTTAATTGAGTATTATGACAAGCTTCGTGTATCAGGCTGTCAAACATTCACCATGTTGGTAAAAGTAGATGAAAGAATTGAACGGGGATTGAAAGAGAAGAAGGCTCAAGAAACAGTGACATGAAGGCTTCACCTCGAGAAAAAAGACAAAGAGGTCATTCGAGAACTGGCTATGGTATCTAGCCCAAATACTCATAAAGCATCATTTTCAAAGCAATTAAATGTCGCTTGGAAAAACCCAAGGCAGTTCGAGCCAAATAAAAGGCTCGTTAAGCAATACACACTGTTGCCCCGACCCTTATCAAAGCTATTACTAATGTTTCTAGAGAGGCATTTTGTGGCCAAAGAAGTACCAAAAGACAATCCTACGAGATTTCCTTGGTACGATGAATCAAAAACCTGCACCTATCACATGGGAGAAAGGGGACATAATGTAGATAATTGTCCCACTCTAAAGTACAAGGTTCAACAGCTCATTGACAAGAAGCTCGAGCTAAATATATATCAGAATCCTCTTCTTGAGCACAATACAGTAAACATGATCAAGGATGAAGAAACAGTGATCAAGTCTAACCATGAAGATGAATATGAGGTCAAGATTAAAGCTTATCGTTTAGGAGATGCTCGCTTTTGTCAAGAAGCACTCCTAAAAGGCGAGATTGTAGACAACTTGAGAGAAGACTCCGGAAAATATAACTTCCAAGTAAAACATATTCCATCACCATGGGCATTCAAAAATGAAGTAATTGTGTCTAATGGCTCGAGTGGTATGGATGACGAAATCAGCCCTAAGGAGAAACCCTGTCTAAGAAGGAAATGCTCCAAGATGAAATAGATGTGGATGAAAAGGAGAAAGAAAAAGTCTGATAGGATGAAAGGCGTTTTACCCAAAAATCATCCAGGAAAGGCAAAACCGTAGACTTACTCAGTCAAGACAGCGATAAATACAATTATCATGTCAAATATACTCTACCACCATGGGGATTCAAAAATGAAGACATTATACTGGACGGATGGGGTGGCATGGACGAGGTCTTAATCGGTCAACTAAATCTCAAAGAAAATGAAGATCGAGAAGAGGAAAAGTAGAAAAAGATTCACTGAGGTGATAGGCGATTTGCTCAAAAAGCATGAAAACAAAGTGAAGTTATTGATTTTCTAGGTCAAGATAGTGGTCGGTATAATATCGTGTCAAATATACACCCCCTCTATGGGCATTCAAGAACGAAATAATTACATATGATGGTTGGGGTGGAACGGATGCTGACGAAACCAATAGAAGTATGGTATCCATGATTACACCATTTATGATCAAACTTGATGAGGTAGATAAATATAAGAAGGAGGAAGGTCCTGTCAAATAGATCACTATCTAACTTCCCATTGATCAACTAAGGATTGAAGAAGAAGAAACGCAGCCTGTGATTATCACTCTCTCTCTAAAAGAAAAGTTTGATACTAGGTGTGTATCTTGGGATTACTCTCCCAAAGAAGTTGATGCCATAACTCGATCAGGAAGATGCAATGTCCCGAAAGAAGATGGGCACAAAAAGAAAAAAATAACTGAAGAAGATGTCAAATAATTGCTCTCAGTCATAAAGACAAGCGAATTTAAGGTAATTGAACAGTTAAGAAAGATACTGGTATAGATTTATCTGTTGGATCTCTTCAAGACTTCAGAAAGCCACAAAATGGTGCTTATGAAGCTTCTCAATGAAGTGCACGTCTCGGAGACAATTAATGAAGTACAATTGAAAGACTTTGTTAGCACTATTCTTTTGAAAGATTAAATTGCCTTCTCTGATGAAGATTTTTCAATTGATGGGCATTCCCATAATAAGGCTCTATATATTGCTGTCAAATGCCGAGGCAAGAAGGTGTCACGTATGTTGATCGATAATGGTTCAACACTTAATTTGTGTCCACTAAGCACACTGCATTGCTTAGGGATTAGCGAAGAGCTCATCAAACCTTCTAAGATAATTGTGCGTTCGTTTGATGGAATGAAGAAAGACGTTATTGGCGATGTGGAGCTCGAGGTGAACATAGGCCTTGTGCCTTTCCTGATTGACTTCCAAATAGTAGATTTTCCGAGGACTTTCAACTTGTTACTCGGAAGACCTTAGATTCATATGGCTGGTGCCATTCCTTCAAGTCTCTATCAAAAGGTCAGGTTCATCATTAATGGCAAGACGATCACTGTACATGGGGAGACGGATTTTACCATTTACAAAAAGAGTGTAATACCGTATGTCGAACTCAAAGTGAAAGAAAAACCAAGTTATCATTCCTTCGAAATGATCTCAATGGTGCAAATTCCTACTAGTTGCATCATAAACTCCTCGAAATTCTCAACATCATTCATTATGTCTGGAAGGGTGTTATGCTAGTATGGATTTACTCCCGATAATGGTATTGGATTCAAATCCCAAGGAATCAAACAACCTATCACTTCGCTTGCCATAAGAATGAAACACGGAGCAGGTTATACTTCCGATAGCTCTAAAAATCACCATGGAGGCAAGGCCGAGATCGAAAGAACCATGGAGGCTATAAAGGCCAAAGTGATCGCATCATTAATCCAACCATATGGAGGGGCAAAGTTAAAGAGCTTCCATATCATCATATCCACATCAAGAAAACTTTTCCTGAACCTTCCAAACTACTTCAAGAAGAAGACTTACATACAGAGGAAGAATCTATTCTGCCTGGTTTATTCGAAGGGAATACTATCAATGTTATCATAATAGAAGTAGAAGATACCTACGCACTGGAGTAGGAAAATTCTCTTGAACTTTTTCTATTAGCCTTTTCCATTGCATTTTGTTGATTACAATTTCAAATTTCTTGTAATTTCAGTTGCAATTTTAGCTCAGTTGCAATTTACATTCTTGTTGATATAGATGTAATCACGTTTTTCAATTCAATAAAAGTGGTCAAATATTTTGTTAAGAACATGTAGAAACAAAATCAAATTTATGATGAACATTATCCTCATTCGTGAGGCTTGAGGTTTGGGGTTTCTATATTGCTTCTCATTACGAAAATGATTTTAAGAGCAAGGAAGTCTGATGATATGAGAACTAGCTCTGTCTTTATATTCTTTCAAAATAAATTTCAAAATGAATTTCCAAAAGGTTTTTCATAGGACCACGCGCGTTACTTACTTCTTATTTAATTACTAATCATGCTTGTTACATGTAAGGCATGAGCATTCACATATCCATAATAGGTTTATATGTGGTCCAAATCTTTCCAAAGAGATCACTTGCGATATTGAAGTGGATAACGAGAATGAGGAATGGGTCAGAAAGGAATGGATTCGTCATGAAGAATCGAAGCCACTCATATTAAAGAAAACGATCACTATTAATCTGGGCGATAAAGATAATCCCAAAGAATTTAAGATTGGAGAAAGTCTTCCCTCAGTGGAACCAGAAAGAATCACAAATTTGCTTAGAGAATATCAAGATATATTCGCATGGTCTTATGCTGACATGCTAGGCCTTGATCCGAGCATAGTTGAACATGCTTTGCCAATCGATCCAAGTGTTCCACCAAAGAAGCAAAAACTGAGGCGAACGAAGCCGGACTTGGCAAAGAAAATAGAAAAAGAAGTGATGAAATTGCTCAAAGTTGGTTTCATTAAAGTAGTACCATATTTAGAATGGATTGCCAACATAGTACTCGTAATGAAGAAAGATGATCGAGTACGGGTGTGCGTTGATTATCGTGACCTAAATAAAGCAAGCCCTAAAGATGATTTCCCGCTTTCACATATCAATGTATTAGTGGATAGCACTGCTGGGTTCGAAATATTTTCATTTATGGATGGTTTCTCAGAATATAATCAAATCCTTATGAAGAAAGAGGATAAGGCAAAGACGTCCTTCATAACACCATGGGGCCCGTTTTGTTATAAGGTGATGCCTTTCGGTTTAAAAAATGCTGGTGTCACATATCAAAGGGCAATGGTAACTTTGTTCCATGACATGACGCACAAAGAAATCGAGGTATATGTGGACGGCATTATCGTAAAATCCAAACAAGGAGAAGATCATGTTGAGGTGCTTCGCAAGTTGTTCGAAAGACTTAGAAAGAATAAGTTGTGGCTGAACCCTAACAAGTGAATATTTGGGGCAAAATCTGGCAAACTGCTAGGATTTGTGGTAAGTAGCAGGGGCATCGAAATAGATCCCTCCAATATCAAGGCAATATATGACTTAAAGACTCCTTCTACTGTAAAAGAAGTGAGAAGCCTATTGGGGCAATTAAATTACATTACCTGTTTCATTTATCAGCTTTCTAAGACTGCTAAACCATTCTTCAAATTGTTGAAGAAAAATACCAAAGTAAAGTAAGATGCAAAATGTTAACAAGCCTTTGACAAGATAAAAAATATCTAGTATGCCCACTAGTGCTGGTGCCACTAATCCCCGGGGTTCTGCTGATATTATATTTGACGATTCACTATGAGTCGTTAGAAGTGGTGCTTGTATAAAGAAGACCAAATGATGGTAAAGAAAATGCTATTTATTACTTGAGCAAGAAGTTCACAACATCATAAATGAATTACCCGGCAGTCAAGAAGACGTGTGTTGCATTGATTTGGGTATTACACAGATTAAGGTAATACACCCTTCATCACCAAATTTTACTAGTGATTGAGAATGATCCGATCAAGTACCTTATTGAAAAATCCTTCTTGATCGGGAAATTAGCAAAGTGGCAAGTCTTGTTATCTAAATTTGACATCAAAAGTTTATCCCAAAAGTCAGTCAAAGGATGAGCAATAGTAGACATATTGATAGAAAATTTATAGAACATTGCTAATCCTGAAGAACAACTTGATGATTATATATTGACATTGATCAACAATAAATAGACCATGTATTTTGATGGTATAACGAACTTATTTGGATCAGGAACTAAGGTAGTACTAATCTCCCCAGAAGGCCAACACTATTCGGTATCTGCGAAACTGATATTTCCTTGCACCAATAACGTTGCTGAATATGAAGCATGCATTCTCGGCTTACAATTAACCCTTTTAATAAAAATAAAGAGGCTGCAAGTATATGGAGATTCTATGCTCATTATATTGCAAACAACTGGTGAATGGCAAACTCGAGATGCCAAACTAATTCCTTATCATAGATACTTAGAAGAGAAGATAGAAAACTTCGAAAAAGTAACATTCGATTATCTCCCAAGAGTTCAGAATCATTTTACAGATGCTCTTACAACTCTATCTCATTACTACAAGTTGCAGATGATATGGATATAAAATCATTGAAAATCAATATTCTTAAACAACCAGCTTATTGCATGATGGTTCAAGCAGAGTTTGATCAGGAACCATGGTATCATGACATCAAAAGCTATCTCCAATAAGGAAAATTTCCTGAAGGAAGCCAACCATGTGACAAGAAATATATAAGGAAGATAGCTAATAAATTCTTCCTCAGTAGTCAAATCCTCTCTAAGAAATCATTTGATTCAACCCTACTAAGATGTGTAGATACTACAGATGCTAACAGATCATAAAAGAAATTCATGAAGGTGAATATAGATCGCACATGATAGACATCTTCTAACCTGAAAGATTATGAGGTTGGAATATTATTGGATGACAATGGAAACAGAGTGCATCCAACATGTGAGATGTTGCCATCAATGTCAAGTTTATGGAGATAGAATTAATGCACCGCCAAATGAACTGCATCAAATGTCCGAGCTATGGTCATTTTCAATATGGAGCATTGATATGATTGGTCCAATCAACCCCAAGGCTTTAAATGGGCACCGATTTATCCTGGTTGCTATTGACTATTTCACTAAATGGATTGAAGCAAACTCCTACACGAATGTTACTGCTAAGAATATTGCAAGATTCATTAGGCGGGACATCGTTGCTAGATATGGAGTTCTAGAAGTAATAATTACGAACAATGGCTCAAATCTAAACAATAAGATTGTGGATGATTTACTCGAACACTTCCACATCTGATATCTTATCTCGTTTCCATATTGTTCACAAATGAATGGAGTAGTTGAAGCAGCAAATAAGAATATCAAGAAGATATTGGCCAAGATAGCTGAAAATTATCGTGATTAGCACGAAAGATTACCGTATGCTTTAATGGCATACTAAACTTCAATTCGAACATCAATTGGAGCAACCCCATTTTTCTTGATTTATGAAATGGAAGCAGTGCTACTTTTTGAAACAGAAATTCCTTCGTTAAGGATATTATCCCAATTGAAACTTTCAGAAGCTAAGTGGATTCAACAAAGATACGAACAAACATGATCGATGAAAAGAGATTAAGAATTATATGCCATGGACAAACCTATCAAAGACGAGTGGCTAAATCCTTTAATTGAAAAGTGAAACCAAGGCATTTCAAAACAGAGGATTTAGTAGTGAGGAAAGTCATCTTCAACAATTCAAATCCTCGTGGCAAATTCACTTCGAATTATGAGGGTCTATACATTATCAAGAAAGTTCTTCTTGGATAAGTATTGATTCTTGTAGATATGGTAGGAACAGAATTGACATATCCTATAAATGCATATACTGTCAAGATTTTCTACCCATGAAATGAAAAAGAACATTCAAAAAAAGATTCGGGTCACTTTAGAACATGTGCATATCATGCATACCATGCGTTTCATAAACATGTTTATCTGTTTTACAGAAGAGAGCAAAAGGAGTCCGAACCAGTCGAATGTTTCAGAAGTCCTAATGAAGTTGTCAAATAATAGAGGGAAGCATCGATTCCAATTCTATTTCCCATTGATATTCCCTAATGTACTTTTCTTTTTATCATCCTCAGGGAGACAAAGAAAAGGGAGCAACAAAAAGAAAAATCCCCAGTGGAATCAAAGAAAAACATGCAAACAAGAGGGATCTTGGTAAGTTAATGAGACAGATATCCTTAAATTGTAAGTGCATGTGTTAAAAAAGTTGCATTTCTGAGAGAAAATTGAACTTTTTCTTCCCCAAGCAGAATGACACTAAGACTGAGCAAAACAAAATAGATTGTTTTGAAAAGGAGAATACCTCAGAAATGTTTTAAATCAAAAGATTTAAGACATGCTTTCTTTAAGAATGCATTAAGTATCAAAATTCCCTAAAAAGGGGTAATTTGACAAAAGGCTTTGAAAAATTTCAAAGAAAAAGTTTAAATCAAATCGAATGGAAAGACCTTGAAAGGTAAGCCATATCCAAATATGTCCCCTATACACTCAAAGTCAAAATAGAGAAGTGAGTGAGAAAAACTCATCCGGAGGAAATAGGGGATGCTTACAATGATTACATGGATTGAAATGATGAAATGCAGTTATTTCATTATCCCAAACATATGCTTACCCCTTGCAAACCAATTTTGAGCCAAAACAGTAGAGAAGTTATTCCAAAACAATCCTATTAAGAATCACCCCACATTGGGGCAAATAAGGAGGTTTGTGATTGACAATTATGGAGAATAGGATCAAGAAAGATTTTATTGCATACTTTCACATCAATCTTTCTGTGATAACTTCATATGAAGTTATATGGAAGCTAACGATATCCCAAGAGAAATAAGAGCACTTCATTTCTTACACCCAAATACATTACCTTTGGCAAAGCCCAATTGAGCTTGAATATTTATTTTAGAACCCTAAAATTGGTGATCATAACTTCACATTGGGGCATGAGCATATGATCCACTTTAATAAATAAGAAATAAAAAGGCATGACACAGAATCCTTGGAATTTAAAAAGGTCAAAAGAAAAAGAATTAGGGGCATGAAAAAGCAATGTGAAGTAAGGCCAAATGCTCGGGAAAATGAGAAAGAAACAGAGAGTTCAAAAGAAAGCTCAAAATGACAAAAAAAAAGTCATGACAAAGCAAAGTTAAGATCATGAGAGATCATAGATCACAACAAGGGAGAATGATCAAAAGAAACGAGATTGTAATGAATGTTTAGGGGACTCTGATGTTCATAAAAAAAAGATCCCTAGTGAACAAAAGAGGAAAAGGTTGGTGATGCCAAGAAGATCACCAATTTCATAAAAACCCTAAATTCAAACAAATGAGCCTTTTGAGCCTACCCAGTACCAACAATACAACCTCTTCCTAAAGACTCTTCAAATTGGGATGTTGAGAGTAGAAACATGACTTTATGACAAGAAGTCATCACTCAAAGAAGTGTATGCAATAACATCTTGTCTTGTTCTCGAGGTTCTTAACTTGTAGACCTGAAGTCAGATATGATGAAATCCTTTTTCTTGACCTCAAAATGCCTATCCTTTAAATAGTCATTGACCAAGCCAACATTATAACCTTTTGAAAGACTGTATTGGATCAATTGAATTGTATACATTGTGAACATCTCCAAACACCCAAGGATTAATTAAGAAAGATAAAATTGAGGGATATCATACAAGTCCCCTTTCAATCAAATAAAGAAACGACCAAGCTCATAAATTGAAACAAATCCTTTCTAATGAAGGTCTTCCAAACGATCAGTTCAAGCATTTCTTGAAAGATTGCAAGCATTTTGTTCAAATAATTCCTCAAAAAAGAAATTTAATTGTCTGAAATGCATTAATGCAAAGAATGCATGTTTCCAGATCAGGTTTGAAAAGTTTTTGGTCAACTTAAAATCAAGTTTTTAAACAGTTTGTGATAATCTAAAAAAAAAAAACCACACTTCAAGTAGTTTCAATTAATTTCAAAACTATTTTTTCAAAATAGTTTTTGGTCAACTAAAAACCATACAAAGGTTAGTGAAACCTCAAAAATCACATAACTCATGATCAAGGCATTCATTATTTGAAGTCTTCCTAAAGTCCTACTGGAGAGGAGCTCCTAGGCAAATTCAAGTCCTACAGGCGAGGAGCCCCTAGGCAAATTCAAGTTCTATTGGAGAGGAACTACTAGGCAAATTCAAGTCTTACAGGCGAGGAATCTCTAGGCAAATTCAAGTCCTACAGGTGAGGAGCTCCTTGCAAATTCAAGTCCTACTGGTGAGGAATCATTAGACAAATTCAAATCCTACAGGCAGGGAGCCTTTAGGCAAATTCAAGTCCTACAGGGAGGAGCCCCTAGGCAAATTCAAGTTCTACAGGCGAGAAATCCCTAGGCAAATTCAAGTCCTACTTATGAGGAATCACTAGGCAAATTCAAAGTTGTACAGACGAGGAGCCCTTAAGCAAATTCAAGTCATACTAATGAGGAACCACTAGGCAAATTTCCAAATCCTCAGACGAGGAGCCTTAGGTGTTCATGGTTTGTGGATTCGTCCTTAAATCATGAAATCTGAATAATCATCATAATCATCACCACCATCAATTCATGCCCTTGAATAAGCAACAAAGAGATGCTCATAAACAGGTAAGTTTCTCTCCCTCAATCATTAAGAACCTTTCAAAATATATTTTGAAAAGAGAATTTTTAGATTAGATCACAAATCTCAAAAGCAAGATCCCTAATTAGTTGTTGTGAAATTTCCATTTTATCTTACTCATTGAGTCGACTAAAAATTCAGGTGTCATCTTATCTTTGAGATCAACCTTTAATGAACTCAATCTCAAAGAGGGACAGCTATTGACACTTGATTTTTAGCTCATTTTTTTTTCATATTTTCAAAAATGTCAAAATTAGGACTAGGAATCTTGGCCAAGCCTAGAAACCTACTTCTAAACCAAAAATAAATTTTTTATCAATTTCCTGCATTTTTCCTTACTTTCTTTTAGTCAAAATAAGTGAGAAAATCAAGAAAAATAGCAAATGGAATTAGAAAATTCCATAAAAATAATCATTAGTCTTCTTTTAAATCCAATTTCATTAATACATCATCAATTTTGAAAAATATCAATCCAGTATGTGTTTTCCTAAAATTGGGCAAAATCAACCCGAAATGAACTAACAATGCAATTAAATCTTTTCTAGTCCTTTTTAAGTCATAGTGTCTTCACAAAAATTGATTTTGGGACTTTGAATTACATAATGGTAAGTCCAATTGCATAAGTTTTCAAAGAAATCAAAAAACCCCAAAATTTAATTGAAAATTAAGAATTTTGAGCCAAAATTGGAAATCGTGTCCAATATGAAATTGTCGAACCATGAGACCATCATTTCTAGGGTTAATCATATGTGGGTAATTCAATTTTGGCACCAATTTTTCCTAATCAGGTCATTAAGACATTGAATTAAATAAAACCTTGATAACCAAAATACAGAAATTTAAAAATCTTCGACATGATTTAACAAAAATTGGGGAAAATCACATATTTGGGTTCAAAATGTGATAGGGAATTCAATTTTTGGATTTAATTTGAAAAAATCGATCAAAATTGAGCTCAATTTGAGTTTTTAGCCGGGTCGACCGGGTCAACCCGACGACCTGTCTTCTTCGCCCGACCTGCCCAGAACGCAATAAAACCCAAAAAAATTCCAGCTTGTGCCTAGGACTTTGCCGACTTACCTTGAGCAAATGAGCAGGTGAAAATTAAGATGGCCAGTTGGAGAATCTCTAGCTGGCACCATATATTCGTTCCAACTGATCAGAAATCATTGAAACGAACTTTGGGTGGGAAAAACCAATGAACAAAAACGAAGAAAAACTGAATATTGAACAAAGAAGGTGTTCGACGAATTGCTAGAGAGAGAGAAGAGAGAGAAACAGACGTGAAAGAGAGAAAACTAGTGAGAGAGTGAGTTGAGACTCCCTGAGACCTAGCGATCGGCGCCTTTCCGACCAGGAAAGTGCCGACAAATAGGTCTCGTCGGTGAGTTTCCTCGCCGGCAAACCTGAGATTGAGCCTACTGTGAAGGCCTAAAACGGTGCTTCGATCGATCAATCCAGGGATTCTCCGGCAAAGTGGAGACCACTGTTCGATAGTCCAGGTGTTGTAGAACATTCCTATAGCCACAGATCAACTCGGGAGAATCATTTGGTTCACTTCTGAAACAGGTAAAGTTTGGTCTTCAACATTATTTTTCCAAAATTCCAGAAAATGACTTTGAACTAAAACTTTGCTAATCATGTAATTTCTTTGCGAATCTGAGTTTGTTAAGAGTTTCTAATCATTATGTGTGTTGTTTCATTTCATTTGGGGTATATGAATCGAATCTATGTGAACATCTCTAAATTTGCAATGGGTAGGAGAGGATCAAGCAGTTCCTGTTGAGACAAGAACATGAAAATTTCATCAGTCTCTGTCAATGTTGGTGGGTTTGCAAATTGAAGGTTATAACCTTACTTTTCGTGTTTTATCCGTCCTCGTGACTTACAAGGTTATGTATAATTATTTACCGAACATTAATTCCATGTTCCATGAAAATGACACGAGTCTTACTTCCTTTTTTTCCCTCCTTTTGTTTGTAACGTGTTGTAGGTGAAAAGAAAGTTAAAGCAGATAAGGTGAAGGCTGAAGCTTATGTGGATTCATGTTCGGAAAATTGCAAAAAGTCTTATGTACCGCACTAGCGTCGCAAATTTGAAGGATGGAGTGGAATAATGCAAAAAAAAAATATGTAACTCCTTTTATGATATCTTGATATCGATGCGCGATTGAATGATAGAACTATATAGAGTTCACTGAGATCTTGATGGAGTTTTTTCATTTCGTTGATTAATTCATGAGATAAGTTATTGATGTGCAAACTGCATAGAGTATTGCATAGCCATTGCCTCTAACCAGATGACAATGATGTACCTTAAGAATGACGTAAGTTCCGACATATGTGGGCCGGGTGAGCATCGTTTACGGCTATGGGTCGGGCGATCCAAAGCAACGACATTTGACCTTGTATGAAAGGCTTCTCTCCAAGAGATGATCCGATTATCTTGTGCGTACACTAGAAAACTCTCACTGTTCTCTTCATCATTGAAGTTCGACTCACTTAGACATCAATTAGTGAATCAATTTTCAACCAGTTTTAGTGAACTCAGCATTGCTAGAGAGACATTAGGGTACATAGTATGAGTGTCTATGGGCTTCATAACTTCTACTGGGCCTAGCCCAAAAAAGGATCAGTTGGGCCCAAAAGAATTGCGAGGCCTGCCCAAGCTACTGTATTCAATGGTGTCTAAGCATACACAAGGAGGGAATCATCTACCATTTCATCTTTTGCCCTTAACTAAATTAGCTTTCGGGAACAAAATTTTACTCATAATCACAATAATACAATAAAAACTAAATTTCGTAGAAATGTTAGCCTGAAATGAATTCAAAATGTCTCGCTCTTGCAAAACCTTCACCATCCAATCCGATCATTTTACAAAAGAAAATTAAATTTTAATATCACATACCTTCAGTATCAACAGATAAATGAGAGATTTTATGTTGGGCTAACATGAATTGATCTTGTACCAAGCTTCTCGGTCAAATGAACTTTTACAAGGTAGTTATTCTTAGTTAAATAGAAGAAAGAAAACTTTCTTCTCATCTTTGATTGATTCATTCGATGAATATATATACTCATGAGAATAGAAGATATCCACCATATTGGCTGAATTTTAAATCAAGACTAGATTTCCTTAGGACATCCAATGCAAGTCTCCTGGGTTCATATAATTGTAAGGGTTAATACCACGAAAAACCCCAAATTATTGCACCGTGACAAATTTACTTCAAACTAAATTTTTGACTAGCAAAAACTCCAAACTAATATAATTGTGACAAATTTACCCTCCGTTAAATTAAATTAATACAAAAAAAATCACGAACTCGTACACATGTGACAAATAAAGAGTAAAATGCCAAACTGGTATATTCATCAACTATCACGTGTCATTTAACTCAGTAATTTGATAATAAAATTTAACGAAAATTAATCGAGGGTAAATTTATCATATGTGTATCAATTTGAGGTTTTTGGTTATCAAAAAATTAGTTTGGGATAAATTTGTCATAGATATACCAATTTGGGATTTTTTGTGGTATTAATCCTCATTATAATGGAGGACAAATTACTAAAAATGTCCTAAACCTGTTGAATAAATGTTAATTCAGTCATAAACCTTTTAAATGGCCAGTTTATTTTTAAACCTTTTGATGATTTGTCAATGTAGTCTTTTCGGTCAATTTTAACTAAAAATCACTGACGTGATGGTTCAGTTAGTGCTGACTATTCTACATGACATGGCCAGCATCGATATGAATAATTTTTACAATTTTTTTTTTAGTTTTCTAAAGTTTCCCTTGTTTCCTTTTCTCTTCTTTTCTTTTTTCTTTTTTCCTTATATTCCTCCATCAGCCACAAGCAAAGGCTGACCTCTCCAGCCTATGGCAAGACTAGGATGCCATAAGAGGCCTTCGATGGATAGATGAAGTGCACCTCCATCAATTCATCTGGTTGCTTTCTTTGCTTAGCCATCTCTACATGAGCCATCTTATAAGAAGCTCTAGTAGGTGATTTGGCACCTGGCAAGAGCTCAGTCTCATATGATTCACTGATCGACAAGGGGGAGTTCCTTTGGGAGTTTATCTTGCATGACAAATTCATACTCGAGCAACATGTTCCTGATTTCTTTTGGAACGGTCTTGGTCATGTCTTCCTTTATAGTCATGAAGCAAGGTACGTGGGTTGCTGGTGGTTCGATCCGCACTTGAGCTGAAGTGTTGACAACATCATGGGTTACAACTCTTGCTCAAGCTATTGTGATCTCGTGGCCTACACCCTTCAATAAATTGATTTTGGGGGCCAAAATACAACTAACAATCATACTAAGGAATTAAAAACCAATTCCATCCAAATGTTAGTCTGATTATGAACTCAAAATGTCTCACTCTTGCATTTATGAACTCAAAATGTCTTGCTCTTGCATAACCGTCACTATCCACACCGATCATTTTACTATAAAATAGAATTTTTTAAAATCATATATCTATGGCATCAACAAAAAAAGATGAGAGATTTTATGTTACCTACCATAAAATGATCTTGTACCGAGATTTTCAGGATACTCTATGGATCGAATAAACTTTTACAAGATAGTTGTCCTTAATTAAGTTTGAAAGGCATATAAAGTAGAAGATAAATCTTTCTTCTCATCTTTGATTGATTCAATCAATGAATATATACTCATGAGAATAGGAGATATCTATCCTATTATCTGAATCTTAAATTAAAATTATTTTTCCATGGGACATCCAACATATGTCTCCTAGATTTGTATTACTATAGTAGACCAGAGTAATTATCACATGATCTAAAATGTGTTTAATGATTATCCATCACATTTGGGAACAAATCTTGAACTTAAATTAGATTTTGAACGGCTACAATGACCATAAATGACAACTTATTGTGGCTATTCACATATAGCCTCCGATAGGGTAAAAACGTTTCCCAAGATTCTAACCTACTAAACGTAGCTCAAATAAATGAGGCGGAAATTTATTTCCCTCTCTGTTGCTGGATAAGGATGAACTATTTCAATGGCCTGAGCTAAGCTACGCCTGCAAAATAAGCTCACATCTGTGCACTTCAAAGCATTAGGCAACAAGATCATAGAGCAAAAAGGAGAAGGTGTAGTCATGGGAGTCGAAGGATCAAAGAAAATGGTGATCATGTTCCTGGTGGGGTTGATATTCTGGGCATATGTTCTTGAGGCAGCTGCAACAGATGCTTTTTACTGTGTACAAAAGTGTCTAGATCAATGTTCTGGTCCTAACACCCCACCTTCTTGCTTCAGCGACTGTATGAGACAATGCCAGGGTTCATTCAGGTATTTCTTTGCTAAATGGCGATCGGTCATTTCAATTCAGGATTTGAAATTATGATATATCACCTAAAAGAGGATTCATGGCTATAAAATTATAAAGCAATATCAAATGAATTAATTACCGGGAGCTATATCTATTCAATTTGCACTTTTTATATATGAAAAGCATTTACATCTCTAATTTCCAGTGGCTAGGAGAGGATCCTTATGGCCTACAAGAATAGGGACAATTGAAAATCTCTTTGGCTAATCATCCAAATAACACCGGCTCTTTTCTTTTTTCCCCCCATTTTTATGCGTTGTAGATTCCAAAAGAGTCGAAGCAGACAAAGAGAAGATTGAAGCTTGTGCGGATTCATTGCTCAGACGATTGCCAAAAGTCTTACCGGCTGCACTAGGGTTATGAGCATGAATGAGGGAGAGAAAAGCAGATAAATGGCTAATCCAATTATGCAAATAAGTTTGTTTTATAGATCCATCCTTTTTTACTAATTGATGCGTAATTGTATGAGCTAATTATACAGTTATGCGAGATCTTGTTGACTTTGTGGAATGGTTTGTGTCACTAAATTCACGCTTTAGTATCAATCATCCTAACTGGTGTCCCTGTAGAATTTGTGCAAGGTCACTTGCATCTTGCATAGAGCTTGAATATCTGGATCTCTGAATGAACGGATTTGCCGCCCAACTGTCTCCTTCCTTGCGTCCTACATTTTTAACGCTGACCAAATTATATCATGGCACCTTGAAGAGCTCGACTTACAACGAGATCCTTCCACTAAACTTTTCCTGACTCAGTAGTTGAGTTAACCAGTCTGATCCCACATCAACTGGTTAACCTAAGCCAACTTGCTGAAGTATACCAACGGTGCAACCGACAATATGGTTTTTATCCCACAATGGCTAATGAGTTGGGGTATCTGCTCTTAATTTCACGGCCACAATCCATTGTCAGTCTCTCAGCTCCAAAATCTAAAGTTACTTTTTCTAGCGGAAGATGATTTTATTAGGACAGCAAATCTGGGCATGTTCTTGAAGCTCAAGAAATTAGTTGTGTTGCAGATGTCCTAGAACCAATTTCTCATTCCTTAACAGATTAATTACAGGTACATAGTCTGTGTAAGAAGAGTCTCACTCCTAAATTCCAGGTTTTAGGACTGCCTTTCTCCAATCTGATTGAGTTTCGAGGACTCCTGAAGGATCAAGATAAGGTGTTGGCTAGACCCATCAGATAATGACATACACCGCAAAGTACGCAAGCAAGTAGATTCGGCACGACTGTGTGAATGAGCTTTGCTTCTTGAAACTTTCGCAACAACTTCCTCACGCAGATTCAATTGACCTCCGGCAGCTCTTCCATGGATATACCTAGTCAGGTCAGACCTCACACAGAAAAAGCCACGGGGATCAATATCTCATTCACCGAGACTCGACAAGTAATCATCTTGTGTGTCCAACAAGAACCCGAAAGGCGAATTCCCAATTTCTATCTGCAATTTGACTTCTCTCATGTCGTCTAACTACTCAAATGCATGCTTCTGAATTATAGACAAGATGAAATCCTTTGTTAAATTTAAGTTTAGGGGGTACATTGAAAATTTTTACATGTAATTCATTTGAAAATGTAGTATGTTATGGAAAAATTACCATGAGATCCCAACACACACCGACCAAAACCTCCTACTCGTGTGATTGTCTGAGCTTAGGGTAAAAAAAGAATCTAGCAACAGAATGATACTTCTAAAAGTATAATTTATCCTTAACTTGCAGTAGTATTCTAATATTTCGTTCGCCAAAAAGGAAAAAAAAATTGTAAACGGTAATTTCCTAATATGATTAGTAAATTTTAAAATGTTGGAAGTAAAAATTCCCTCATGACCACTTGTTGGTTAAATATGGTGATACCGACAATATTAGCAATTTATCAACATCAAATACAATAGTTTTTTGGTCGAACATCAAATACAATAGTAACTTGCCTGTTTATTTTAGAATCTACTAAACCGAAAACTTAGGTGAAATCAGTGAAATCAAGTTACCAATGGACGCCCACTAATAAGATAGTAAGTTACTAACATTGTTAGGATTTGCCAACGTTAAGAAGAATGCAAATAATTCACTTCTTCAGAAATTTTGCACTCGAAATAAAATTTTAATGAAATTAGTAACTTGCCAATGTAAGTGCACTTTTATATATCAAATTTTCCCTAAAGTTTAGTATGTGTTAATAGAGCAAGGCTTGATTATCTGGATCTCTTAAGATGGTATGGATATCTCTCTTTAATTGTGCATATCTTGATTTGATTGCTTGAGATAGTCATCCAATAAAACAGATAAATAAGCTAATGTGCTCTTTTATTAATATATACAAATATACAAAAAAAAAATCAAACAAAGATATGCACTTGTAGTGTCTCTTTCTGCCCGGATCAAAGCACTCACAAAGGATTTATGACACTCTCCTCCACTGAATTGTTGGCGTCCTCAGGGACTTACCATGTTCTTTGAGGTGAGAGAGCGATCTGAATTCGTCGTCCAACTCCTAGCTAGTGTCTTCGGCTCTAGTCGCTCTTCCTACTTAATCAAATGCTCCTTTCGCTTGGAAACTGTGGTTGGGTCCAGAGCAATTCGCGAGGCTACGATATTCTCTACTACGTCGCCTACTAGAAAGTTAATCTTCACACCGGCCGAGTTGGTACATTCTGCATACGTTCTTGCATGTCTTGATGGCAAGGTTTCAAGCATCTCACATGGAACATCGGATGAATTTTCGATCCAAGTGGGCAACTGAAGCTAATAACTAAATTTTGCCCACTTTGGCTTAGTACCAGCACTAGCCCTTCATACTCCTGCATGAGTCGTTAATCTTTCTTCTTAAGGTACCACTACTGTTCCGGAAAGATCCTTAGCATGATGAGGTCATGTTGTAAGGACTAGGGGACTCCTTTGGATCAATAGCTTCTATTACAGGATAACCCCACTACAGAAGAGGAGTTGAAACTCCTACATTTGCCTCCGTACCCTATCCGTTTGATATACAGAGACGACGGGCTCCATGGATATGTTCCTTATTTTAGATGTGATGCACCCCTAATTCCCTTAATATCTATCTTCCTTGGAGAGAGGGAATACCCTCTATGTGCTTTGCATATTGGGGATCCAGAACTTAGGACGAGACCCAAAAGGAAGCCTTTTAAGGACATGCTTAGGTCCGGTCTACCTGGTAACTAGTGTTGGACATGCTTTCTCTTTTAATTGGCCCCTTCTTTATTTGCTAGGAGGCCTTCTCGAGATAGGCTTGGCTAATACCGGTGTTTTGCCCCCAATGTTTGGAGAAGTTGTACGCTCTTGGGCATCTCCACACATTCGGTATTGCCAATGTATGAGGAAGCATCGCCCGTTGAATTGTCCCCACTTCAAATGGGCTCTTGGTAGAGGAAGAGCTCCTTTGAATGTTGAAACAAATCCAGACGGCATCGAGCAAGTTCATCCAATTCTTTTGGCTGACAGTCATGTAGTGCCTCAAATACTCTTTCATCATCCTGTTAAACCAGTTGATCTGACCATCTGTTTGGAAATGAAGACCGAACGACATGCATTTGCTTGGACCTTATTATTTTGAACAACTTCGAATAACAAATTGCTTGTGAACTTGAAGTCACAATCACTAACTATGCTCTAGAGCATATCCTAGTACTTCCTTGCATAAGCGAAAGAATAAGGAGATTGTTGTCTCTTTAGCAGTACTGTACTTGGTAGCGTAACTAAACATTGCATACTTTGAGAACCAATCCACCGCAAGGGTGATAGTAGAAAAGGCGTTTATCTTAGGCAAGTACATAATGCAGTCCATCAACACACTCTCCCATGGTCATATCGGGACAGAAAGCAGCTCAAGCAAACCTGGCTTTTGTTTCACTTAATCTTGTCTTGCTATGAGATGAGACATGCCCGGTGTTGCTTGTTGCATCCTCCTTCCTATTCGGCTGGACGTAACCTTGTTTCGCGAGACCCACGCATGAGCGTCCACCCCAGAATGCTGTTGCGACCCTCCCTCGAGGATCTCTTTAGGGAAAGTGGGTTTAATGATTCGCCAAATGGCAACAAGTTGTCCCATTATTAGGGGTGCTCACTCTCATTCGGCACAAGTTCTCCCAATCCTTGCAACGTGGGACTTTGGTTGATTCGATTGATTCACTGATGATTTTCTATATATTTGAAGTCACCACTAACTTATTTGGGGCGAATTAGGAGCCAAGCAAAACGTAGGGGAAAATTCACTGCCTTATCTAGTGATCAAATACTTCCATTTGTGGTTCGGTGAAGAAATGTGAATTTGCCATGGCTCATTTTTTACGAGGGAAACCAAGGGTATCCAGTTAATACCAAATCTCTTTCCCTTATTAAAATCCTAAGTCCAAACTAACCAAGCATATTTCTATCATGTAAACCTATCAATTATCAAAGGAAGCTATGCAACTAGATCAGTATAAAAGAAAAGGAAGTCTTATGTTTTAGTCTAAAGCTAACTATTTGTTTAAAGCGAGATTACGCTAATTATGCTAAAATGCTACGAAATTGATCATATGACTAGGCTAGTAAACAACCAAACTGATCTCTAAACCAGCCCAAGACCCTCCAAGATTAAGCCCAATTCGAAATGACCCACAACATCCGGCATACTAAAATCACAAATCATCCAAGATTTGAAAGGCTCCATAGCGCGCCATACGGTCTTGGGCTTATCTCCCTGACCAATATAAACTTGATGATAGCCTGACCTGAAGTCAAGCTTGCTTAAGTACATGGCTCTATTTAGTTGATCCAACAAATCACTGATCAATGAAATGGAATTAAGATTTTTTACTGTTAGCTTGTTAAGAGCCCTATAGTCGATGCATAACCATAGGCTCCAATCCTGCTTATTATAGAACAAGACTGGGGCACCATAAGGGGCCTTCGATAGATGGATGAAACCTGCTTCCATCAATTCATCAAGTTACTTTCTTTACTCGGCTAAAGCTGCATGGGCTATCTTATAAGGCGCTCTAGTATGTGGTTTGGCACCTAGCCAGAGCTAAATCTCAAGATCCACTTATCGATGAGGGGGAGTTCCATTCGAAGTTTATTTGTCATGACAAATTCATACTTGAGCAACACGTTCCTGATCTCTTTTGGAACGGTCTTGGCCATGTCTTTCTTTTACACTCATGAAATCAAGGTATGTAGGTTGTTGTTGTTTTTTTTTTTTTTTGGATAACCCAGGGAATCCCCACACGGCCGACAGTCGGGGAGTAAACCCTGGGGGTAACACGTGCTAGCTACTACACACGTGCCACCGGTTAAACCACCCTGCGGCTCCCGGGATTCGAACACTCAACCTTTTGCGAGAGGAAGAGTGTGCGCTCCAACAGCGTCACCCAGGCAGGTAGTGGTATGTAGGTTGTTGTTCATCTACGCTTGAGCTAAAGTGTCCACAACATCATGGGGTTGCAACTCTTGCTCAAGCCATTGTCATCTCTTAGCGTACACCCTTCAATAAATTGGTTTTTGGGGCCAAAATATAACTACTAATCATAATGATGTATTAAAAATTGACTCCATGCAAATGTTAGTCTAATTATGAACTCAAAATGTCTCGCTCTTGCGTAACCTTCACTATCCACTCCGATCATTTTACTATAAGATATAATTTGTTAAAATTATATATTTACAACATCAACTAAAAAAAAGAGAGATTTTATGTTGTGCTACTATGAAATGATCTCGTACTGAGCTTTTCCAAATAGTCTTTGGATCGAATGCACTTTTACAAGACGGTTATCCTTAGTTAAATTTGAAAGGCATATAAAAGAAAGAAAACTTTCTTCTCATCTTTGATTGATTCAATCACCGAATGTATTTGACAAAAAAAAATCAATAAATATATACTCATAAGAATAGGAGATATCTATCCTATTATCATAATAAAAAATAAAATTATTTTTCCTTCGGACATCTTGTATATGTCTTCTAGATTTATATTACTATAATAGACCAGAGCAATTATCACATGACCTAAAATGTGTTTAATGATTATCCATCACCTTTGGGAACAATCCTTAAACTCAAATTAGATTTTGAACAGCTACAATGACCATAAATGACAACTTATCGTGACTATTGACATATAGCCTCCAATAGGGTAAAAACATTTCCCACAATGCTAGCCTACGAAACATAGCTATAATAAATGAGGAAATTTTTTTCCCTCTCTATTGCTGGATAAGGATGAACTATTTCAATGACATTAACCAACCTACGCCTATAAAATAAACTTGCATCTGTCCACTCCAAAGCATCGGGCAGCAAGATCATAGAGCAAAAAGAGAAGGTGTAGTCATGGAAGGTGAAGGATCAAAGAAAATGATGATGATGTTCCTGGCGGGGTTGATATTATGGGCATCTGTTGTTGATGCAGATGCAACAATGGCTATTAACTGTGTACAGAAGTGTCTAGATATATGTACGGGTCCAGACCCTACACCTTTTTGCTACGCCAACTGCATGAGACACTGTTCATTCAGGTACTGCTTTGCTAAATTACGATCAGTCATTTCAATTCAGGTTATATCACCTAGAATAGGAATCATGGGTATAAAATTATCTTCCTCGATAAATAGCAATATCGAATAAATAAATTTACCTGGAGCCATATAGTCAGTTTGCCCTTTTTCATTATAAAAAGGATTCACATCTCTAATTTTCAGTGGTTAGGAGAGGATCCTTATAACACCATCGAAAATCTCTCTGTTTATTCATCCAAATAACACCAGCTCTTTTCTGTCTTTTCCCCATCTGTATGCGTTGTAGATCCCAAAAGGTTCGAAGCGGACAGAGAGAAGATTGAAGCTTGTGCGGATTAAAGCTCAGACGATTGCCAAAAGTCTTATACATTGTACTAGGGTTTCGAGCTCCAATGAGGGAGAGAAAAGCAAATAAATGGGCAGTCCCGTTATGCCAATAAATTTGTTTGATAGATCCATCCTTTGTTCCAATCGACATGTAATTGTATGAGCTACTTCCAAAGTTATGTGAGATCTTGTCGACGCTGCGGATCGGTCCGTGTCACTAGATTCGACACTTTAGTATTGATCATCGTGAGTGGTGTTCTTGTAGAATTTGGTCAAGGTCACTTACACCTTGCACAGAGCTTGAATATCTGGATCTTTGAACGAACAAAGTCGCTGCCCAACTATTTCCTTCCTTGCATACTACATTTTAACACTGACCAAATCATCTCGTGGCACCTTGAAGAGCTCAATTTATAATGTGAGATCCCTCCACTAAACTATTCCCAACTCGTTAACGAGTTAACCGGTCTGTTCCCGCATCAACCGGTTAACCTTAGCCAACTTGCTTAAATATACAGAAATATACGTGCAATGAATATCATAATTATCAATAAGCGCATGTACTCTTTATCAATATGTTGAAACAAATAGAAAGCCAAATCAATATATGCACAATCAAAGGGAGATAGATATCAATTCTTGAGACATACGAATAATCAACAAAAATATCATAATTATCTCTGACATAGGAAAATATTCTTAAAGTTAACAAATTTGAATCAGCTTCGCTTATTGAATCTTTCGCAACAACTTCCTTATACGGACTCAATTGGCCTCTAGCAACTCTTACATGGAAATACCTACTCACGTTAGGCCTCGTGTAGAAGAAGCTGCGAAGATCCATTCCTCATCCGCCAGGACTCGACAAATAATCATCTTGGGTCTCCAACAGGACACCGAAAGGCAAATTCCCAATTTCTATATGCAATTTGACTTACCTTGTCACGCTAGATGCATTGTCCAACTACTCGACTGGCATGCTTCTAAAATGGGAGACAAGATGAAATCCTTTGTTAAATTGTAAGTTTGAGTGGTACATTGAAAAATTTTACATGAGATTCATTCGAAAATGTAATATGTTCGGGAAAAATTACCACGACATCCCAACACACGCAGAGCAAAACCTCCTACTTGTGTGATTGTCCGAGCTTAAGGTAAAAAAAGAATACACGACAGAATGATACTTCTAAAAGTATAATTTATCCTTAACTTGAAGTAGTATTCTACTATTTCCTTCGCCAAAAAAATAAAAAAAATCGTAAATGGTAATTTACTGGTATGATTAGCAAATTTTAAAATCTAGTCATTAAAGTTGGTTAAGTATGCTGATACTGACAATATTAGCAATTTAACAACATTAAATACAGTAGTAACTTGCCATTTTGTTTTAGAAATCTACTAATTTAACCAAAAACCAAGGTGAAATCAGTGAAACATGCCCAAGGAAGTTAACGCGATCATGGGTGAACGAGCACTTTTCACGCTTCACTTATAGGTGATTTTCATTCAGCTTCTCAAACGCTAAGCGCAAGCGCTTCATATGATCAACCAAGGCATTGCTGTATACAACATCATCTAAAGACACCATCACAAACTTGTTGAGAGAGTCCTAAAAGACATTATACTTAAAGATGCAGAATGTCATTAGTGCGGCAGGGAGACCAAAAGGCAAGACCAAGAATTCGAAGGCTCCTCAGGGCGTCACACGCGCCGTCTTGGGCTTGTCTCCCCTCGGCAATTTGAACTCGATGATAGCCCTATCTGAAGTCGAGCTAGGTGAAGTACATGGCTCCACATAGTTGATCAAACAAGTCACTGATAAATAATATGGGATAGTGAAGTTTTACTACTAGCTTGTTATGAGCCCTGTACTCAATGCACAACCATAGGCTCCCATCCTGCTTATTATAGAACAAGACTGGGTCCCCATAAGGGGCCTTTGATGGATGGAGGCAACTCACCACCAACAATTTATCAAGTTTCTTTCTTTGTTGGGCTAAAGTTATGACATTCTAAAATCTGACCCACTTGGAATTTATGAAATGAATGATTTATGGACATGCTTGTAGTTAGATCTCGCCCGAAATTGATTACTCCTGGGATACTAACCGTTAGGGAAAGGCTAATTAGGGATTTAAATTCGCGCGACTAAAAAAACTCGACCGTGAATTGACTTTCGACCATAAAAATTGTCTAGGTGATATTTTGAGCCAATATAGGCCGTCGTCATATTAGTGGATCGCGGGTGATTCTGCTTGACCACGAGATGAACTGACGAATGACCCTAAACCTATACCAAATGATCGCGCACGTCGGAATTAGCGATTGATCCTCACGATTAAGTGACAACCGAGATCGTCACGACCTGAGTGAACTTGAACGTGGCTTGATTCAGTATCTGCCATAGGTCAAATATGCGAATTTCCCTAAAAGCCACCCGTTAGTTCGAGATATGCTCAAATTACGTTAATTAAATTTGGTCATTAATTAACGACCAAGATTGGGCCTTGGAAATTTAGAAAGTCACGACAGATCATTTAGATGACGTTATTATTAGCGTGTTCAGCCTTAGAATCGTCCGAATCCTACAGAAAAATGGACTTTCAGCGAGAAATGAAAAATGACTATTTTACCCTTGAGATTTTGTTAAGGCCAAGTATAATGTGAGAGGGGCATTTTGGTCATTTCACCTTAGCTTTAGAAATATAATTTTTTGGACAATTTTGCCCTTGGAAATTTTGTGAAATTCCAATTTTGCCCCTAGATATTTTTTGCAAGGATTGATATGGACCGTCAATATTAGGATAAGATCGAATCGTGGCTGTTGGTTTGAAAATAGAGAGAAGGGTAGGATGGTCATTTCTTAGGGCTATTAGACACTAATTATTGACCTAAGTAGACTATTTTTTTTCTCATTTCTCTCTCTCCCTCTCATTCTCTCTCTCTCATTTTCTCTCACGCCATCTCCCCCTCTCCTCTCCTCTTGGCAAGGAGCTCCCCTTCCCCTCTCCCTCACGTGAGTTGGCCAATCGGCCAGCCAATTGTCGTCCGTTCGTCGCCGTTTCGTTGAACCGTCACTCGCCTTTTTGCCGTGTCACACCACCACCGCCCCTGCCATCTCTCTCTCACGTTTTTCCCATCGAGAAAACACCCTCACCAGCCCATCTCAGCCCCAGCTCAGCCAAGAAAACCAGCAGCCCATTGCCACCGCTCGTGACCGCCGGCAAGTCGCCCGTAACCCTTACCGCTTGTCTCTGCTTTCGCTGTTGTTTGCTCTTTGTCCAGCCATCGTTGAGGCCTCAATTTCGCGTAGGAATCACAAGTAAGTGATATCCTAACCCTTGCCTAGGATGACGGGTATTTTCGGGTTAGTTCGCGGCCGTTTTAGTAAGTTTTAGGGGTTAAGTTGGACTAATTTGGCTGAGTGCTTTGGGTGAAATTGTGGTGATTTTTGAGGTGGATTGGATGTTAGAAATGATTGGTTAGGTAATCGGAACGGTTATGGGTGATTATTGTGGCTTATGGCGCGAAAAACGGGCCTAAATGTGTCGTTATGGTGATTTTTGGTTTTGGCCAAAATATTGTTCATGCTATGATCGAATTAGTGCATATTGGTGATTAAAATATAGTGCGTGTTGGTTTGGGGGTTGTCGGTAGGAGTACGACACCCGTAACTGGCGGAATTTAGCCTAAAATGCAAAAAATTTGGGTTAATTGTGCACATGTGAATTTAATTGGATTGGCTGGTTTGTGGTGCTTATTATGACTTGAGATAGACATGGAAAAGTTGATTTTATGCTCATGTTAGTGGATGTGGTTGTGCGCCCAATAGCGACTTTATATGTGTTGAGAAAAACTCATATTGATTTTGAAGTTGAGTAAATCTGATACTTATTCTGAACTATTTTATTTTAGGTATGTATATTCTGGAAGCTAAGAAGGAAATTTTTCAGACTTTACAAGCTGGCAAAATAAGAAGTTATGCTGACGCAGAAATTATTCAAACGCAGACACTGACGCAGAAATTATTCAAACGCAGATGCTGACATAGAATTTATTTAGACGTAGATGCAGAATTTATTTAGATGCATAAGTTCTTTAGACGTAGAACTCAGAACGAAAAATAATAGCTAGTGATCTGGTATGGATTTCACAGAAGGAAAGTTTTGATTGTATCAATCTCAATCAAATTGATTGACAATCAAACAATACGACAAGTATGCATTACAACGGATAAAGCTCTACTTATGAAAACTAAGATTTTGATTGTATGAGTAACCAGAATTAGCGAGATTCAGAATCTGTCATCCAACAACTATTCAATCTTTTTTATACAAATCTGTCTAAGGTGAAGATTGGAAGATGATCCTTTGAAAGCTATCCAACGGCTATTTTGGAAGTAGATGAGCATTTAAGGAGATCAACGAGCAACAGAAGGAAGTACAGAATCAAGAATCAAGGAGTCCAAAGTCTGAGCATAATCAACGAGTCCAAAGTCTGAGCATACTCCAATCATTTTCTCTTGTCTTTCTGAGCCAAAAATTAAGATCTTGAAGAATACTTTATAAGAGTGATTGTGTGAGATAAAGAGTCCTATCATACAAAAGAGTGTTGTTACTCAAAATCTGTAATTCCTCTTGATTACATAGTGAAATCTAACCGGTAGGCTGTCGGCGTGGAAAAGTGGACGTAGGCTTGCTATAAGCCGAACCACTATAAACTTATGTATAGTTTTTCTTTTCCTTATCTCTTAATTTACATACTGCACATCAAGAGTACTGTCTATATAAACTATCTTGAATCTGAATTTTATTCAGACTCAACTGTGATCTTTCATTTCCGTATAAATTAATGAAAATTGTTTAAGATCACCTATTTACCCCCTCTAGGTGATCCTTGCTAGCTACATCAATTGGTATCAAAGTAGGTTGCTCATTTATTGAAGTGTTTTACTTCTGAGCTAACGATCTATATGACTAGCTTGAGTGCTTCAAGGCTTATTGACGGACAAAGCAACAACAGACCATCATATTTCGATGGCAAGGAAGATAGTGTCTAGAAGAATATGATGAAGGTATTTATAAAGTTAATTGATCATATGCAATGGGATGTCATCATTAGAGGAGTCAATCCAAAATCTTCTGATTCAAAAGAAAAGGCAGACGGAAGCAAAGCAGCAGATCCTCCATTATCTCAAACTAAGATATCTAAAAGAGAAATTTTAGATTCCAAAGAAATTTATTCTTTCTATTGTGCCTTATCACCTATTGAATGTAAAAAAAATTGCTTCTTGTGAATCAACCAAGGAAATATAGGATACTCTCCACACTACTTATGAAGAAACAGATCGAGCCAAGGAAACTCAAATCAATCTTCTGCTTGGTCAATATGAATCCTTCAAAATGAAGCCTGGAGAATCAATAGCTGATATGTATAATATGTTTGCTGACATAGTAAACGGTCTTACATATCAAGGACAACCAGTCTCAGATGTGATAAAAGTTAACAAACTACTGAGAAGACTGACAAAGCAGTGGGATAATATCAAAACATCTCTTCGAGAGACACAAAGGATCAAGCCTCTATTAGTGAATGAGTTAATTGGAACTCTTCAATCATATGAGATTAAGCAACGGAATGAGGAGAATAAATCCAGAGGTAATAAGTTAATTGCATTAAAAATTAACATTGATTCTGATGCAGATTCTGAAGATGAAGATGTTGACGATGAAGAACTAGCTATCTTCATAAAGAAGTATAAGAAGATGAAAATCAAAGGAAGAAGCCTCAAAGGGAAGAAGCCTTTTGAGAAGAAGAAGTCTCTCGATGAAACAGAGAAATCAAAGGATATAATATGCTTTCATTATAGGAAATGTGAACATATCAAGTCAAATTGTCCACTTCTGAAAGAAGACCAAATTTTGAGAAAACAAAGAAGGCCTTAATAGCAGAAACCTTGAGTGATACAGAGTATGAAGACAGTGATGAAGATATCTCAAATTTCTGTCGAATAGCTAAATCAGACTTAGACTCATATTCATCTTCTGATCCTAAAGTAGAAATTGAGGTAAAGCATTTTGATATGCCTATTGAAGTATCAAATTACATTGATGAATTATGCTTTGAATTTAAAACTGCTCTTAAAAGAATCTCTTCTTTGAAAAAGGAAAATTCATCACTAAGGCAACAGGATGTTTCACAAAAAGAAAAAAATCGATTTCCTTCAAAAAGAATTTCATCAAGTCAAGGAAAGTCGAGATTTTCTTTCCAAAGAAAATGCTGTTTTGAAAAAGGAAGTTTCAGAAATTACTTCCAAGTTTTCAAAAGGTTTAGAAACCTTGAAGCATATCCTTTCTATCCAAATTCCTTACTATAAGAAATCCGGTCTCGGATTTGTGAAGGAAATTGATAGCTTAATTGATTTCCCAAAGGTCAAGGAGTGATTAAGACAAAGACCTCCTCGACAAGCTTATAAAAATCATTTCAAAAGGAATTTTATCAAACCTGTTGGCCGAAGTGCTCTTAAGTGCTCAAAATGTAGAGATCCACAACATTTTGAGAATTTATGTCTTAAGGTTTGGAGACCTATTCAAAGAGATTTTGTTAAGACAGCCTATACTAATGTTCAAGGACTTAAACAAATTTGGGTACCAAAGAAAACTTGAGATGTTGTGACTTTTGCAGGTTACCACAAAGAGAAAAAGAAAGTGGTACCTAGACAGTGGATGTTCTAGACACATGATAGGAGATCCAAGCATATTCGTTGAACTACAAAGCCTGAATGGTGGAAAAGTTTCCTTTGGAGGAAATAACAAAGGAAAAATAGTTGGCAAAGGAACGGCTGAAATTGGAGGACTCACAAGCAATGATGTTTCATTGGTAAAAGGACTCAACTACAACTTGATAAGCATAAGTCAACTATGTGGTACAGGTTTCATAATCAATTTCAAGAAGATACATGCTCAGGAACAAGCAAAGATTCCTCTCAAACATTCACAGGAAGAAGACATGGCAATATTTATCTTTTAGATGTCAATCCAAACTCTACTCATTGCTTGATCTCAATCAAAGAGGATGAAGATCTATGGCACAGAAAATTGGGGCATATCAGTATGAAACAAATCTCAAAGATCTCAAACAAGAAATTGGTTCGAGGTTTGCCATATTTGAAATATAAGAAAACAGAGTTACGCAATGCCTGCACTCTAGGAAAACAAGTAAGAAGCTCTTTGAAGTCTATACATCATGTTTCCACTAATCGTGTTTTGCAACTTCTTCATATGGATCTATTTGGACCAACCAGAACACAAAGTATTGATGGTAAGAAATATTGTTTAGTTATTGTTGATGACTTCACAAGATTTACTTGGGTGTTATTCCTTGCTCATAAAAATGAAGCATTTTTATATTTCTCAAAATTTACAAAAAGAGTTCGGAATGAAAAGGGCTATACCATTTCCTGCATTAAAACTGATCATGAGGGAGAATTTGAAAATCAAAACTTTTTAGATTTCTGTAATGAAAATGGCTTTCAACACAATTTTCCTACTCCTTATGCACTAGAACAAAATGGTGTTGTGGAAAGGAAAAATCGTTCTTTGCAAGAAACGGTAAGAACTCTATTGATTGAAAGCAAGATTCCTTTTCATTTTTGGGCAGATGCGGCTTTTACATCATGTTATATCATTAACAGAGCTTTTCTCAGACCCATTCTTGAGAAAACCCCCTATGGGCTTTACAAAGGTAAAAAGCCTAACATCTCATATTTTCGTGTGTTTGGTTGTAAATGTTTTATACTAAAAAATCCAAATGACCGCTCTGGCAAGTTTGATGAGAAAGCAGACGAAGGAAAAGAAGATACAAGTAAAGCATACAGAATCTTCAACAAGAATTCTCAGATTGTGAAAGAAACAATGAATATAAAGTCTGATGAAAATATTCAGACTCACAAAGATGAATCTGAGCTATCTTTCAATATTCAAGAATTCTCAGAAGCTCAACAAGAATCTCCAAATATCGTCGAATTCGTAGAAGAAGGAAAAGAAGATACAATTCAAACTCAATCAAAACCATTAGAGTGTGATGATATTCAAAAAGAAAAATTTGACAGAAACTGGAAACATAAATCCAGTCATCCGAAGAACCTCATCATTGGAGAAATAGAAGATGGTATCAAGATTAGATCTAAACACAAAGAGAACATCAGCAATTTGGCGTTGATGTTAGAAATAGAACCAAAAGAAGTTGGTGAAGCTTTATCGATGAAAGCTGGATCGAAGCTATACAGGAGGAACTTCAACAGTTCAGAATCAATAAAGTATGGGAGCTTGTGCCAAGACCCAAAAATCATCTAGTAATTGAAACAAAATGGGTATTCAAAAACAAAATGAATGACAAAGGGAAAGTCACAAGAAACAAAGCAAGACTGGTAGCAAAAGACTATTCTCAAGAAGAAAGCATAGACTATGATGAAACATATGCACCAGTTGCCAAGTTAGAAGCCATTAGGCTACTATTAGCTTATGCTTACTTCTATAATTTTGAATTGTTTCAGATGGACGTAAAAAGTGTCTTCCTAAATGGATATATCAAAGAAGAAGTATATGTGGAACAACCACCTGGCTTCGAAGAACTAAGGAAGACTGATTATGTCTATAAACTCAAAAAGGCCCTTTATAGTCTGAAACAAGCACCCCGTGCTTGGTATGAAAGGTTAAGTAACTTCCTTCTGCAAAATGACTTCACCAAAGATAAAGTTGATGCAACTTCATTCATTAAGAGAAAAAGTAAGGACTTTTTGCTTGTTCAAATTTATGTTGATGATATCATCTTTGAATCCTCTAACGAACTGCTTTACAAAGAATTTTCTAAGAATATACAAAACGAATTCGAGATGAGTATAATTGGCGAATTAACATTCTTTCTTGGCCTACAAGTGAAACAAATCAAAGATAGTACATTTATTTGCCAAGAGCAGTATGCAAAGGAGATTATCAAGAAGTTTGGATTATAGAACTGCAAGAAAATAGACATTCCCATTCTCATTCTTCCAAATTGGACAAAGATGAAAATGGCAAAAAGATTGATCAGAAGGTATATAGAAGCATGATAGGTTCATTATTGTATCTTACTACATCTAGACCTGACATACTATTTAGTATCTGTATGTGTGCAAGATTTCAATTAGACCCAAAAGAATCACATCTTTCTGCACTAAAGAGGATAATCAAATAGATTAGAACTTATCCAATGTTAGGTCTTTGGTATTCCAAAGATTTAGATTTTACTCTTACTGGTTATTCTGATGCCGATTTAACTAGATATAAAGTGGACAGGCAAAGTACTACAGGTACATGTCAACTACTTAGAAACATGTTGGTATTCTGGTACTCAAAGAAGCTAAATACAATTGCACTTTCTACGGAAGAAGTAGAATATGTAGTCTTGGAAAGTTGCTGTGCACAGATTCTGTGAATGAAGTAGCAGTTGTGAGACTTTACTATTGAAGATTCAAGTGTTGCAATCAAATGTGACAACACAAGTGTTATTAATCTGACTAAGAACCCAATTTTTAATTTACGTGCTAAGCATATTGAAATCAATCATCACTTCATTCGAGATCATGTTCAAAATGGTGATATGAATATTCAATTCATTGATTTTAAGAATCAATTAACTGATATATTCACAAAATCTTTTGATAAGTCTTCATTTGAGTATATTAGAAATAAACTGTATATCACTTATCCATTTTCTTAAAGCATCTGTTAGGTAGGAATTTTTCAGACTCAAATGTTCTCAGTCTGAATATCCTTTTCAGACTCACAAAGAAAGGTACGTCATTAATTCAAATTTTGGCGGGTATATTTTTGGCATTTCTGGCAAGACATTTCATATTTGTTACTTTCGGAAGCAAATTAGGTATGTATTCTAATTTATCTGATTAATTATGCTTAATATTGTTATGATATTGTCGTGATTGATTGTGCTTCAAAAAATATATTTCCTTCTTACATATTTGGCTTCACTTATTATACTATCTAAAAGTGGTTTTTCTTTCCAAAACCTGTCCTCTTCTTTTATAAACGTGTCCTTCTCTTTTCCAAAACCCTATCAGTACGAACTTTTTCTCTCCCAACCTTCTCGATACTCAGAGTCTACTCCTCTTCCTTCCCAAAGATCGAATCTTTCTGCTCTAGAAGTGATCAAAATGCCTTTCAAAAGAAGATCTTCACGTATTCTCAACCAAGATTCTAAGTCTTCAGCACCAGCAGAGTTCATGGAAATTTCAAACACAGAATCGGACCAACATTAAGAACCTTCATAAGCGACACCACCACCACGATCATCGCAACCCAAAACAACCGGTAAAACTGATTTTCGCTTCAGTAGCAGCAAATATGTGTGGAATGCTTATCAGAGGTTGAAAAGAGGTAATGCTTCTGCATCGATCCTTTGTGAATGTCTGAAAGACAATGGCTTTCTCTCTGAAGCAAGTCTTATGCAAAGCTATTCTCAGTTTTACACTAAAACCGATCACGATCAGGCCAGCACTACCCAAAATGAGCCTACTTCCAAAAAGGGCAAGGAGAAAGTCGAAGAATCATCCACTCCTTCTAAAAAGAAATTCGTTCAAATAAGCCCTAAGTCCACTAGTGCATCCAAATTTGTAATTCTTGATGATGATGCTCGATTCTTTGATATTTTTGAAATGAAGGTTGGCATTGCATTTGGAGAGCAAGGTACTTGAGGCTTATTCAAAAGTACTAAGCACAATATCTACTATAAGCTATTACTTACTCGAGGGGTCATGAACCATCGGACTGTGGATTTTGATTACCTTAAAAAGGCTGGCATCTCAGTGAAACATCTGTTTGAAAAATTGGGGATTTATGAATTTTGTCTGCAATCTACCAATGTATATGCTGAACTAACTGCCTACTTTTATTCTAATTTTTCCATTTTGTCACAAAATTGGATTCAATTCACGGTTGGTGATAAAAAGTTCGATTTAAAAGTGGCAGAGCTGGCGTTGATAATTGGAGAAAAATATTTCACGTTGACTCCATTGGAAGTAAGCCTAGAAGATGCTTCTAAAGCGGCTTCGGAGAATCCAAATTTTGCTCACGACTCCAAACGCCACCTTTCCTATTCTGATTTGATCAGAAGATCGGTGATCTTACATAAGATCATCATCAACTGCTTGAAGCCTAAAGCAGCCTCCAAAACTAATCATCCAAGTCAGAAATAAAGCTTATTTGGGCAATTTTGAAATGTCAATATTTCTCTCTTCCTCATATCGTCATTTTCTACATATACAGAACACTACATAAGGACAAGGGACAACTTTCGTATGGTGCTCTCATCTCTTGCATTGTTATGTTCTTAAAGATATCTATTCCTGCTGAGATGTACAAAAACCTTGTACCTTGTATGTTTGTTGGAGAAAAAATGCTTTCCAAGATGAAGCAGTTTGATGATATAAGGGAAAGAGTAAGCATGGCAAGAGGAAAGGATGCTCAACCTTCAGAGGCACAATCTATTGAGAAGACGAGTGATAAAGAGAAACGGCAAAGAAAAAGAATAGGAACAGCAAGCAAGCAGATTGACTCTCCCAACCCACTCAAGGTGTACAGGAAGAAACGAAAAATTCTTCTACAAGATGAAAGTGATGAAGCAGAGCACATTAAAATAGGACATACTGCTGGTCCAAAATATGTTTCAGATTCAACTTCAAAGGTTTCAGAACTAGTTCCTAAAGACCATGCACCTGTTCAGGGGGAGATTCTACCAGAAGCAGTAACTGGGTTCGATCAGTCTGAACAAGCCAATGTCCAGGAACAGCCCTCAGAAAATCAGACCATTCTCAATCTTCTGCTCGAAATCAAAGATAAGCAAACTATGCTTGAACAAGACGCGAAGAATTTACAGAAAATTATTAAGGAAAACAACTAGACTCAACGTCTTCGGGCAGCAAAAGACAAAGCAGAACTTGAGGAAGCTATTGCTCTGCGCTCAACCAACATGGACGAAGCTATGGGTGAATGCTCTTCGAAAATTGAGGAAGTTGTCTCCATATTGGAAAACTTTCAACTCATTCGAACTCCATCCAAGAAATAGCCTGCTGTTTAACATTTTTCTCAAAAACCATCTCTTTCTCAATTGGTCTGTAATATTTTAACATTTTCTTTTGTTAGACTACTTGGATGATTTATATCAATGCTTTATTCTCTCTATTATCATTTTTGCTGATGACAAAAAGGGTGAGAAATTATATGTAGATTTGCCATACTAACATTAATACGCAGATCATGTGCAAGTTATATACAAAGGATGAAAAAGACACAGATCTGAATAAAGTTTGCTCTTTCAATTTTGATCTGCGTTTCATGTGTTGTCGCGACCAAAAAATCAGGTTTTCCAATCTTAGGCTAATGGATTACTAGATCAATTAAATTAACTAACCTAGCTCGAGTTCTCCCAAACTCTACCAATTTGCAACTTAGGTCCAATTATGAGTATGCAAATATTTTCAATGAGAGCCGCCACTAATTATTTAAGGTAGGTTAATTAGAAACCTAAATAAAATAGCGGGAGTACTATTTTATTTCTTCGAACAAGAGATCATAAATCCGGAGACTTGGTTATGCTAGATTACCCTAACGTCCTTTCGGTACCAATCTCAAGAAAAATGCTCAATTAAGCAATTTTGATGAATTCTGATTTAGAGTTCAAAGGTGCAATTCTTATGAATTTTTTTTGATGCATTTTCAAATTTAAATTCAAGTCATAAAGCTTTTAGAAGAAAGATTATAACCGCTAAATTTTTTGAATTAAGTTTCGATCTGAAGCCTGACAGATCGATCCTAAAAATTCAAAATACCCGCTATGGAAATAATTCTATCTAAAGCCTGATAGATAGACTTATTCCCGTGTGTGCGGTTGCGGATTAAGAGATTTTCCTAACCGATCACATCTTGAAAAGATTTTGCTATCTAGAATATCTTGGATATATTCAAAAGATTTTGAAATTTTCAAATTCTATCCAAGTAATACACATCTAAGATTTCCAAAGAATATTCAATTGAATCGCAGTTTTTAAATTAAGCGAGGCAATAAAATCCTAGTTAGATAATGCTCTGATCACTCAAATATACAAAGTTAGGTAACAAGAAGCACAAAATAAGCAATAAAATATCCAAATTGATTTGGATAAGATTTTTACCTAAATAAGCAAATAACTTTCCAAATTTGAATTTCAACGGTCGAGCTAAGGTGATAATGCGTCAAGGATGACACGGTGGTGGTGCTTGTCGATGGTGATGCAGCGTAAATGAGGTGCTCACTGGAAAACTTTTCTTTGTTGAACAAAGAAACCCATGCGATTTTGCGATTTGACAGCAACTACGTAGTAAAGATGTCATCGAGCGGCTAGAACTGATTGTGGTGGTGTAGTTGCTCAGTTAGCAGAGAGACGCGGCAAGGAATGAAGCCAAAGGCTCGGCCGTGGACTCTCTTCAAGCTCTCTTTTTCCCTCGTCTTTCCTCTCTATGTGCTCTCAATTATATGAATTGCCGACCTCTCTTTTTCTGTTCACCCCCGCTTTCTTATTCTCTCAATTGTGTGAAGTGAAGCTCCCCTCCCGAGAGAATCCTTATTGAATGTATTTATAGGCAAAGTTTAGGGTTTTTTTTTAGCTTGCAATTACTTCCTATTTTGATTCAAAGAAAATGTTGCAATATCTATGTGATAATATCAATTTATTCAATTTGAATCGTGATAATATCAAGATTAACAAACCAATATTTTCCAACTCGACATTTTCCAATGAAAATTTTTGCTCTTATAATGTTCATGGGCTTGGCCAAGAATTTTCTTGAACGCGGGCTTAGTCCAATTTCATTAAGTTAAGAGCCGTTCACTCGAGTCCATCCACCGCCGGTCCAATTAATATGCAAAATGTAATTAAGCTATATGATAAATGCTCCTAAAAAGTATATGCTATGCCATCTAATTATATTTTTTTGTTTAGGGATTAATAATAATAATAATAATAATAATAATAATAATAATAATCATCATCATCTCTAATTTTCTATGCAATTGTTCCTAAATGACTAGTTAAAATTTAGGTGTCAACAGCTGCCCCTCTTTGAGCGGAGGCTCGTAGAGGTTTCACTCAAAGACCGAAACCTAAATTTAAATCATGCAAAATGATGAATGATCTTTTTTTTTTTTTGGTGGAGGTCTTAATTCCAATTTTTCAAATGCAATGATGCATGATATGCAAACAATAAGGAACGTATGCTAAGGCTTCTCACTTCGGTGAAAGAGCCTTACATATGGATCGCACAAAAAGTGCCCAAGTGAGGGAAAGCTTTATAATGCTGTGAACTCCTTCAATCTCCAAACATATAGTCCACTGGAAGTAAAGTTCTCAAGGTACAGGATTGCTTATCTGTTACCTATAGTTTCCTACAGATGCGAAATAACGCATGATATGAAGAAAGAATTAAAAGAGACGTGTTGCCTATACCACTGGGCAATCACGAAAAGGATCATGTAACATGTTCCATTGGGTGAGCATGAGGTTAGTTGTGCCACCTATTCCACTGGGTGAACACAAAATGAGAAACCATACCGCCTGTTCCACTGGGCAAACATGAAATGGGGTGTGCTGTCTATTCCACTGGGCAACACAAAGAGATATGTCACCTATTCCACTTAGTGAACATATGAGAGAGATCATGTCTCCTATTCCACTGAGTGAACACGAAAAGAGGAACAATGAAAAATAATTAGCAAACGTACCTGAATTCTTCTTATGACAGAACTAATTGCATTGCACCTGTTTTTACTTGAGAAAAGGTTAAAATAACACATGCGCATGGGCAAAGAAAACATAATTCATGAATCTGCCCGCATTACCGATCTTCATTAGGGAATTCATCAATAAGAACAACAATTTCGTCCTTTTGATAATTTGATCACATTAAATGAGAGACCTTTAATTAGAAAGGACTTTCCACTCACTTTCAATGAAAAGCTTTTGACCCAACCTTTGATGTGGGTATAAGAATCACTCAAACTCTCTTTATCGCGCTTGACAAGGGTTCGGATATTCTCAAAATCAGTATGACTTGGCCGATCTAAGAGGTCTTCATAAGGAGTAAAACTCAAGCTTGGTCAAAGGTTTCATAATGGGGACTCATGAGAGTCATAGCTTTGAAAGAATTGATATCACTAGCTGCTCCGAGTTTATAAATCAGGAATGCTGCAAAAATGAGACTTTACGTTATAAGCATTTGAAACTCTACGTTAACTCAAGTGCCTTATTCTAAAGAGATTTCGGTAAGGGTTGTAACGCAGATTCGGGTAGGCTTGAAATGAATGGCCTATTTCCATCAAAGGGGGTATTATGAACATGGAAATTGGTGATCATCTAATTATGCTACTGGTACCATTGATCTATCTCTAGTGATTGCTCCACAAACGAACCTTCAAATGATCTTTTCCTTGAAGAATGATCTTGCATATCGACTCAATTCTCACCGAAGCCTTTCTTTCTCTCATCATTTTTTTAAGAGAACTTTTTCCGAGAGAGAGAACTTCGATTTAATGGAATCCTTTTGCGTCCTTTCTGATGAATTTTCTTTTGAGCTCCCATTTGCCAAGTCACCTTGAACTTGCTTTGAGATGATTTCATTTGTTTATCACAAGAATAATCACCAGTCGGGTTGAAACGAGTTCACCGCTCAAATTGGGTATGCAAAGGGTATAATGTGTAAGGATATAGAAAGAAATGCTCTTCATCATATCTAAGACACTCAAGCTAACACAGAATTTGCATGCAGTAATTATACTTGAACATTGATTCAAGTGAAAGCAAGAAAATTCTAACCATTTTGAACTTTCTAAGAAATTGCCCCAGTATGGGTTCCTGATAGGGGTAACAAATGAAACTCCGTTCAAAGGGTTGAGTAAATGATAACCTGTAGTGTTTAGATAGAGGGAATGAATGCCTCTCATCATTTTGGTCGTCATACTTTTCATGAGATAATCCTTTAACTTATCAGCACGGAATTTTCACTCAACTCGCACTGGGGATTATTATTCAGGACTTGTATGGAAATGACTTGCCTTTCGTCATCTTGAAGTCTCTCATGCAATATGATCTCTTTATTAGGACAGAAACAGATTGCCAGATCAAAAGCCTTCCTCAAACCAAGCTTAGTAACATCACAAGAAAATCAATTGATTCATGATATTCAATTTGAAACTTGATAGAAACAAAGTCAGAATGAGTACAAATTAAGTGTAATACTTCTTCATAGAATCAAAATTAACTGGACCGGAAAAAACACGACCATCCATCTCGGCCAAAATCAAAGCACCTCTTGGAAGGACTTTCTTCACAATGTATGGGCCACCATAGTTTGGTGCAAATTTTCCTTCTGCAAGATGAACTATTGGCAATAACTTCCGCAGGACAAGGTCACCTACCTGAAAATGTCGAGGCTTGACTTCCTTGTTAAAAGATTGAGCAACTCATTGTTGGTAGCATTGGCCATGACATAGAGCTTTAAGCCTTATTACATCAATCATGTTCAACTAGTCCAATCTCTACTGGATCCAATCTACTTCTGACAATTGAACTTGTGAAAGAATACATAATGAAGGAATTTCAACCTCAACAGGTAGAACTGCTTCCATATAGTACACAAGAAAATATGGAGTTGTCCCTGTAGATGTTCGGATAGAAGTCCGATATGCCATAAGTGCAAAGGGTAATCTCTCATGCCAATCACGATAGTTCTTAGCTGTTTTAGCCAAAATTTTCTTAATATTCTTGTTGGTTGCTTTGACCACTCCATTCATCTGTGGACGATATGGAGAGGAATTAAGATGTTTGATCTTGAACTCCTTGAACGGATCATCGACCAATCTATTATTTAGATTCGACCCATTGTTAGTAATTATGGTCTTAGGTGCACCATATCGAGCAATGATGTCTCAACGAATGAACTTCACCACGTTCCGAGCCGTCATTGTCGTATAGGACATAGCTTCGATCCACTTCGAAAAATAATCGATAGCGACCAGGATAAACCGATGTCTATTTGATGCTTTAGGATTGATTGGGCCATCATATCAATGCCCTACATAGAAAATGGCCATGGTTCAGACATCTGATGCAATTCATTCGGGGGAGTATTAATCTTGTCATCATGGATCTGGCATTTGTGACAACTCCGGACATGCTGAATGCAATCACTCTCTAAAGTGAGCCAGTAATAACCCATCCTCATTATCTTCCTTGCTAGCATATGACCATTCATGTGCAGACCACATACTTCCTCATGCACTTCTAGCATTAAATGAACAGCCTCAGTTGAATCAACACACCTTAATAAAACCGAATCATAGGACCGCTTGTATAGGCATTCTCCGCTCAAGAAGAACTTCGACGCCATTTTCTTGATATACTTTTGGTTAGATGCAGTACTTTTCTCAGGAAACTCTTGTGTTTGAAGATATACATTGATATCATGATACCACGGCTTGCCGTCGGGCTCCTCTATCAAGGCCATGCTATAAGCCGGTTTCTGTAAGACCTCTATCTTTAAAGGTTCAACTTCTAACCCATTTGTCACTTGTAGCATTGCTGATAACGTAGCCAGAGCATCGGCAAAATGGTTTTGAGTCCTTGATAAGTGTTCAAACGAAATGTCTTCAAACTCTTTCACCAACTCTTCTAAACAGACGTGATAGGGCTATAACTTAGCATCTCTAGTTTGCCACTTACCAATGGTCTGAAAAATAATGAGGGCTGAATCTCCGAACACCTTAAATTGAGTTACTCCCATTTCAATTGCAGCTTGTAGCCCGAATATGTATGCCTTATATTCAGCGATATTGTTCATGCAAGGAAATATCAATTTTGCCGCCACTGGATAATATTGTCTACCTAGGGATATTTAAACTGTCCCGATACCTAATCTTGACAAGTTTACGGCCCTATTAAAATACATGGTCCATACATACTCATCAATTGGCATGACTCTATCCTCTAGCAGACCCGGATCCTCATTTTTCCAAGGATTTTTGGCCAGGACATCAGCAATTACTCGTCATTTGACTGATTTTTGAGACAAGAATTGAACATTGAATTCTGAGATGAAAATCTACCATTTTGCCAGTTTTCCAACCGAAGCGGATTGATTGAGCAAGTATTTGACGGGATCATACTCTGTTACAAGCAATATCTGATAGTGCAAAGTGTATTGCCTCAACCTGTGTAGCACCCAGACCAGTGCTACGCACGTTCTTTTTGCTTCAGAATAGTTCATCTTAGAGACGGCGAACTTATTACTCAAATAATAAATCGCACGCTCTTTTCCATCCTCCACACTTTTCTAAGCAAGCATGGCGCCTAAAGACTCACTGTAGATTGTAAGGTACAGTGTCAGAGGTTGCCCCAGCATCGGCGGGACAAGCACCGGCGGATTCATCAAATAGTGCTTAAGCTTGTCGAATGCCTGTTCACATTCTTCATCCCATCTAACCAGCGCATTCTTCTTGAGAAGTTTAAAGAAAGGCTTCGCTGTCTCAAATAGCTGAGAAATAAATCTGGCTATATAGTTTAGTATATCCATTAAGCTACGAACTTCCTTCACCAAAGAGAGAGATTTTATTTCACAAATGGCCTTTACTTTTGACGGGTCAATCTCAATCCCTTTGTTATTGACAATGAAGTTGAGTTGTTTGCCAGAGGCTGCCCCAAACACGCATTTTGCCGGATTGAGGCGCAATTTGAACTTGCGAAGCCTGTCGAATAATTTCGTCAAGGTTTCTATGTGATCTTCTTTACGTCGAGTTTTTGCAATCATGTCGTCAACGTAGATCTCAATTTCATTATGCATCATGTCATGGAACAACGTGACCATTGCTCGCTGGTAAATTGCCCCAGCATTTTTTAGACCAAAGGGCATGACCTTGTAATGAAATGTCCCCAATGGAGTGGTAAATGCTATTTTCAACTTATCATCCTCGTTCATCAAGATCTAATTATAACCTGAGAAATCATTCATGAAGGAAAATAGTTCGAACCCGACTGTGCTGTCCATAAGCATATCAATGTGTGGGAGTAGAAAATCATCCTTAGGACTAGCTTTGTTCAGATCTTGGTAGTCAACACACACTCAAACCCGATCGTCTTTTTTCAATATTGGGACTATATTAGCGACCTATTCTGAGTATTGGGTAATCTCAATAAATCCCACATCAAGAAGCTTCATGACCTCTTCCTTGATCTTCTTTGCCAGTTCTGGCTTAGCTCTTCGCGGCCTTTGCTTCACTGGCTCAACCGAAGGATCAGTCAATAGACAATGTTCAACAATCGATTGATTGAGACCCGGCATATCAGTATAAGACCAGGCAAAAATGTCTTGATAATCCTTCAACAATTGGGTCAAACGTTTGGCCACATTTTCAGGGAGACATGCCCCAATCTTCACCTCTCTAGGATTCTCCGTGTCGCCAAGATTGACCACTACGGTTTCTTCAACAGTCAGAGGCTTGGATTTCTCATGGATTTCCAAGTTCCGCTGTATCTCTTCATCATTTGGATTAGAATCGTCTGAGTCATCGGATTGACTTGCATCACATATATGAGGATCCATGATTCCCGTCCCTTCACATGCCTCAAGATTAGTCCTGAAACATGAAAAAAAGGGATAAAAAAGACAAGACAGGGCTTAACTACATTCAATTTTTGAAAATTGATCATTGCTTTTTGAAATTCAGTTTGCTTTGGAGAATTCTTGAGAAGCCCAACCCTCAGTTCTTACCATAGATGACAAATTTTTCCAATCATTGGTTATTGTCATCGGGTTGGTTTGGGGCACTTTAACAAGATTCAAAATGATAAAAACTTCTGTAATTTTACTGATATTGAATCAATGAATTACATCTTATTGGATTGAAAAATCTAAGTGCAACATGAATTGGAATGAAAATAAAAAAAAAGTAATAAAGATTCCCACGCAGGGGAGATACGAAAACTGAAAATAATTACTCTTGAGGGCCAGCGCCCATCCCTTCAAGTGGTCCTTCAGTAATTGCACCAATGGAGGTTTTAGCAAACCAACCGGTGAGGTAGGATATACCATCATTAAAGTCAAAGTCCGCCACCCTCGACTTCGGCTTCTTGAAAATACAAGGTGGCTGATCATCCTCGGAATCATCAGACAAACTGACCAAAATCGCTTTACCATGCTTCTTAGGCGAGTCAGTTAGGGCTTGTGGCGACTTAAGAAAGATAAGCCCGAGATCATCCTCAGTCGGGTTTGGCTTTAAATGCTCATATCCCCTAACTACTCCAGCTGAGCAAAAGGTGTGGTCAATGGGAGGTGGTAAGGGACTTTGACCCATTCCTCTTCGGCCTCTGTAACAACCGAGGTCTTGTCCGCGGCTTCCCAGCCCATGATATCCCAAACCAGTCTTGTGGGATTGTCCATTTGTCTCAATTGGGGCATGAATGCCTTGACCTTCCTTCCCAAGACCCTAACCTGGCTTAAAACCATTATCAACCATGACCTTGGCCATCATGATAGCTGCATTAGAAACCTCAGGAATGGGCAACGGCATATTAGAGGAAGGCTGAACAACTTGAACTATCTCAAATGAATTATAGCTATCCTCCTCAACATGATTGGGCTCTACGTATAGGACTGATGTTGCATTGAAGATTCGGTGATCTTCCTCTCAATAAACTGTAACCAACTTTTCCTTAGCCACAAACTTGATCTTTTGATGCAAACTGGAGGGCACTATGCCTGCATTGTGGATCTATGGCTGTCCCAACAAGAATTGAAAGCAGAAGGGATATCCAACACGTGAAAAAGAATATCGAACACGAAAGGTCCGATTTGCAGCTGTAAGTTAATCTAGCCTATCACATCTTTCTTTACTCTATCAAAGGCTCAAACAAAAGTCTTGGCTGCTTGCATGGTAGATGGATCAATGCGTAGCCTTTTCAAAGTATTCAACAGGCATAAATTCAAAACTGACCCGTTATCAATAAGCACCCTAGCCATATGAGTCTCCTTGTACTTCATTGATATATGAAGCGCCTTATTATGACCACATCCTTCAATTGGAATTTCCTCATCAGAAAATGCTACTTGATCCTTGAGGACGATCGCCCCGACAAACCTCTCTAGCTTATCTTCTTCAATAGTCTCGGGCACATGAATCTCACTCAAAATCTTCATCAGAGCACCCCAATGCTTATCTGATGTCTGGAGAAGTTCCAACAACAAAACTTGTGCAGGCAACTTTCTCAGCTGATCAACCACGCTATATTCACTAGCCTTATTCACAGCTAAGAATTCCTTCACTTCTTAGCACAAGTTCGCCCTGACCTCGTTATCAAATCAATATTATATGACCACGGAACCATCTTGTCACTTTCATAAGCGTAGGGCTGAGGTGATGCCAGCACCAATACTTCATAAGCATCAGGTATAACGATCCCGAGGTCATCGTCAAAGGCGTCCTCGATAGGGGGTATGTCAGTTAGCTCAGGATCCAACTTAACTTGTTCATCGGTCAACATTGCGAGTTCTTCATTCCAGTCAATGATGACCTGAGATATAGTGGCCGCTACCTCGAATTCATTAGCCGTCTCAATCATTCCCTCTCTTACCAACTCATCCACGTTCTTCTCTGTTTCACCAAATGACACCACTTCACTGGTCGAAACATAACTAGCTCGAACTAAAGCATCGAACATATTCTCGAAAGGGACCCTGAAGCCTTGAACCTGCTTGACCCCCAAGCCAAGGACAACATTTGAACTGCTCGAATGATCAGGGAGTGGATTGTTCTATACATTGGGCTTACCGGCTGGCTGTAGTGCAAACGCTCCAGTCTCAAGTAGATCCTGTACTCGATGTTTGAGCACTTGGCAATTATCTGTCGAATGTCCTACCTCACCTCTATGGTAATCGCATTTCTTTAACGGATCATACCTTGCAAAGCCAGCAGCATTAGATCTTTGTGGCTCTGAATTCAGCAAGTTCTTCTTCCTTAGCACTGCCAGTACCTGAGATAACGTCCCAAGAAGTGGAGTAAACTGGCGAGGTCTGCACTGCTGGCGTGGGTCCTGCTGGCCTTACTACTCATAAGAGGTTGTCTGCTGGGTGGTAAATTGTAGCTTCGAGGCCTGTGCTGGCATCTTCTGTACATAAGTCATGTTGACTTCGGGGACATACTCTTTGTCCTTCTTGCTAGTAAATCTCTTGCCCGATGAACCTGACTCACTACACCATCCTTTCTTGAGCCCGGACTCAATCTCCTCACCCATGGTTATCAGCTGGCTAAAAGATTGGACGGCTGTTACTAATATTCGTGAACGAACTGGCTACGGTAAAGTGGACACGAATAATTTCATTAAGTCACATTCTGAGGGTTCAGGCATGATCTGTCCCGCCATGTTTCTCCAGTGAGTAGTATATTCCTTTAGAGTCTCGCCCTTTTTCTGCTTAGCTCTCTCCGGTCTTCTCTTGTAATGGTGACATTGAGATTGAACTTAAAGTGATTGACGAAAAGGTTTGCCACCTCTTCTCACGAGTCCTTCTAGTTGATCTGGTGGTTGGTATACCAACTCATTGCAGCATCCTTCAAGCTTGCTTGAAAGGTTTGGATCATTAAAAGTCCGTTAGAAACATATCTATTCATGAGCCCCTGGTACATCTCGATGTACTGAATTGGGTTTGAGGTACCTTCATACTTCGCGAAAGCTGACATCTTGAATTTATTGGGCACTTGGACTCGAGCAAAAATAGACAAATCAACGGGCAGGACACTTTGAGTTTCCTCCACTTCACACAACCTCTGGTCGAGCTTAGCCAGCAACTTGACATTCTCATCATTGGGGGGTGAATAAAGAACATCGGCCGCCAGAGACGCACTAGTGTCAGTCAAAATGACATCATCCAGTTGAAAGGTTGGATTAGTATTTACTGCAGGAGCTTTATCAAGGCAAAGACCTTGAAGGGTTGGAGGTGGAATCTCCGATTGAGAGGCAGCATTGATCTGTTGCTGCTTGGCCATGAGATCACTCATCATTTTGGACATGGTAGCCGCGATCTGCTCATTTATTGAATTCATGTGTTCTTTTAGCTTTTCATCAATCATGGCTGCGATCTCGGCTTGATTGGTCATCCTTCTTTTGGTCACTGATCGAGTATTATAAGGATAAGGGGGATCCATGGCAAATTACCTACAAAAAGTAATGATCGAATAAATACAACAAGTAAGAATAACGAGTCAGTCCATGACATCCTCTAGACCCCCAAGACGAAACTTCTTTTGAAAGATTGGTTCGTCTAGTAAATTTCAAAATTCCAGATTGCTTTATTCAGTAATAAATAAAATAAAAACTTGGGCTAATTCTAAAATTTACAAATGATAGCTTAATGTTTCTCATTGAATTGCCCAAAATGAAAAATGTCTCAAAGGAATTCCTAGAAAGATCACCCAGAAACAGCAATATCTATTACCAGAAAATGTCAATAGTAGGCTAACATTTCTTCCTAAAAAAAAGAAAAACTCCCTAAACCAAACATGAAATCAAATGGTCTTCCTTTTTTCAGAGGCCACGTGATCTATAGGCGAATGGGCCTTCAAGGCACGTCGTAATCATGCGTTCTCTTCAGCCAAAACATCTGCCTTTTCCTAAGCCTTCATCACCTTTTCTTCATTGATTTTGATTTGGGTCTGACGGGTATGCCGCACTGTCACAACCGAGATCTTCGGGAGTATCTCAGCAGGGATGGTATGATATTGAATATACCGGGTCATGGCAAAGTGACTCTTCATCCTTTCGATGGGCTCATCTGCAGGCCAAATCAGCTTCTGAGTGGAACATTTCTACCAAGCCTCAGATTGACGCCTAAGCTCGACTTTGTGGTACTCGCCCTTCTCAAACTGGACTTGAAATTCATTGGGCCTGAGTGGAGGTGGGACATCCTGCAAAACTCAGAATTGTCACGTAACTCGAAGAGGCTGATAGCTAGTTGCCCTACAAATGCCCATCAAAGGTATGGGCTTCTAATCGCCATGGCATAATCGAGCCTCAACCTCCCGAAACCACATAGCTTGCCAAAGGAAAATCTTAAAGTTTGGATCCTTGAACAGATGGACCCATTGTGTATAGTGCAAACCCTTAGTTTGATCTTGTATTTGTTTGAACCTTAAAATAGGGTTATCAGTCATGCCCATTTCAAATACAGTCATATTTTCCCCAAATTGAGGAAGGTCTGAGAAAAGCTAGATTTGTAAAAACTCAATTGGGGCTCGAAAAGTTTTATCTTTTTCTTTCTTGAATCGTGTCAAAGATATAAAAGTCTCTACTAGAATTGTATTTATGAAACTAACTCCACCACATATTAGTTTTACCGTCGAAGCTATCACAGGATCAATAGCATTTTGACGGAATGGAAAAATGATGAGTCCAAAAAAAGCTAAGATAAAAATCTTAGATCTCATAAGGACGGAGCTATTTTTGAAACATTCAATAAGAAAAGATAGTGGGCATGCTTGACAATTACCCTTTAGCACTTTTTCAATTTCTTTTTTAGTCAAACTCAAAAATTCAGCAAGCGCTACCACAGGATCTACCCGAATGGGTAGTTCAACTATATCCAACTCAATCGATTTCCCAATGGCAATACTGTATTCTTCCAAAGTCGGTGTGAGCTCAAACTTATCTCCTAACACAAATGTGGTTGTCTCGGGGCACCAAAAATGAGCAAGTGCTTGCATGATTCCGCTATGAACATTTATGTCTAGGATTGGCAGCATGAATCCAATGCGCTTGAGAACGTACTGCTAACCATCTGGCTTCAACTGGCCCCATAACTTTTTGAGCTCTAGCTTTGAAGTAGGCACAAAACGGATATCGAGGCAACCCATTCGTATATAGACCATGTGCCAAATGACTCAACCTAGATCAAGGACCGACTCAAAATAAGATGAAGAAAACCAAAGATAAAGCTCAAGAAATTACCGCCTTTAGGAGGAAAGTGTCAATCACAGAGAGATGCACATGAATCGTGAGTTTAAATCTTAATCGATCTACCCTAAAGGCTTTTGCAAAGTGAAATGATGAACGGAATGATATGTCGCGGCCTCGCGCATAATCATCATGACTAGTCGCAACCTCGCATACAATAGTCATAACTAGTCGGGTCCAATCACTTCGGCTTGGTTCAGTCGATAAGGGCAACCCCCATGCATCGTAGCCTCACATGCATGAGGACGGCCCTTGAGCCATTTTTTTGGAAAAATTTTCGGGATCCAAATGGGATAACCTTTAGCGAAGCCTTACCGCCAAGATTAAAGAACCATTTAAATACCATCTTAAAACTATGGGTGTAACCCAGGGCCGGTCACAATTTATGTGTGGTGTAGGGCAAATATGGTAAATCATGCACAACAATTACATGCAAACACCACTTCAATAGTACAAAAATTAATTCACAATTTCAATCCACCAAGCCTGCAAAACAAAGGGTTAGCCAATCACTACTCCCCTTATAACTCCCATTCTGCAAAACCATTTAACACCTAAGAATGAGAATTCAATCAAATTTTGCCAAATCGAGTGATTTTTCCATGAACATTTTCCAGCCTAAATCCTCCTTAAATTTTCAAAAAAATTCAAGTTAATCCCCAGCGGAGTCGCTAAGCTGTCGCGACCTAAAAATCAGGCTTTTCAATCTTAGGCTAATGGATTACTAGATCAATTAAATTAACTGACCTAGCTCGAGTTCTCCCAAACTCTACCAATTTGCAACTTAGGTCCAATTATGAGCATGCAAATATTTTCAATGAGAGCCGCCACTAATCATTTAAGGTAGGTTGATTAAAAACTTAAATAAAATAGCGAGAGTACTATTTTATTTCTACGAACCAGAGATTATAAATCCGAGAACTTGGTTACGCTAGATTACCCTAACGTCTTTTCGATACCAATCTCAAGAAAAATGTTCAATTCGGCAATTTTGATGAATTCTGATTTAGGCTCCGTTTGTTTGCCAGAAAATATTTTCCTTTTGGAAAATATTTTCCCAGAAGTCATTTTCCTGAAAAATGTTTTTTTGGAACACAATTTTTTGGTGTTCGGTTAAAATCTAAAAAAGTTTCGGAAGATATTTTCTGGTGTTCGGCAACCGCAGGCGGCTGGCAACCTGAGGCAACAGCCGGCGGCCGTGACTGGCGGCCGGGGCCGCGGTTGCGACCGGCGGTAGGCGACCGGCAGCCAGAGGGCGGCAACTGGCGGTAGGAGACCGGCGGCGACGGGCGACGGTTGGCGGGCGACGGGCGGCGGTTGGCGGGCGGCGGGTGGCAGCGGCAACCAGCGGCTGACGACAGTGATCGGCGATCAACTTCCTCTCCCACGGAAAATATTTTCCTTCCCATAGGTAATTTTGCCTTCACTACTGGGAAAAATGATTTTCTCTTTATGAAAAGAGGAAATCGTTTTCCTCAAAACAATGAAGGATTTGAGGGTGAGGAAGGAAAATGTTTTCTCACGGAAAACATTTTCCGCCCCCGAACACCGGAAAACGTGGAAAATATTTTCCGAAAAAATATTTTTCCGCAAACGAACAGAGCCTTAGAGTTCAAAGGTGCAAATTTTTTTTTTTGGATTTTCTTTTTACGAAATTTTTTTGATGCATTTTCAAATTTAAATTCAAGTCATAAATCTTTTTGAAGAAAGATTATAATCGCTAAATCTTTCGAATTAAGTTTCGATTTGAAGCTTGACAGATCGACCCTAAAAATTCGAAATATCTGCTATGGAAATAATTCTATCTAAAGCCTGATAGATAGACTTATTCCCGTGTGTGCGATTGCGGATTAGGCGATTTTCCTAACCAATCACATCTTGAAAAGATTTTGATAACTAGAATATCTTGGGTATATTCAAAAGATTTTAAAATTTTCAAATTCTATCCAAGTAATACACATCTAAGATTTCCAAAGAATATTCAATTGAATCGCAGTTTTTAAATTAAGCGAGGCAATAAAATCCTAGTTAGATAATGCCCTGATCACTCAAATATGCAAAGTTAGGTAACAAGAAGCACAAAATAAGCAATAAAATATCCAAATTGATTTGGATAAGATCTTTACCTAAATAAGCAAATAACTTTCCAAATTCGAACTTCAACAGTCGGGCTAAGGTGATAATGCGTCAAGGACGACACGGTGGTGGTGCTTGTCGACGGTGATGCAGCGTAAATGAGGTGCTCACTGGAAAACTTTTCTTTGGTGAACAAAGAAACACCTGCGATTTTGCAATTTGACAGTGAACGTGGCTTCTTTTCTCTTCCTCAACGCCACCTGTTTGCTACACGAAGAAGTCTTCCTTATCAAACGGTGGTCAAAGTCCCTCTTTTTCTCCCCACACCTCCACCACTTGCCTCTCTATAATCGTGTTATCTTCAATCTTCCTCTGCTCAGTTGACTTATGGACATTGGAGGCGACGGATGCTCCCAAAAACACTTGTTGGTAGGTGTTACGTGGCGGCTCAGTGGGGACCACGAATCAGGAAACAACAGTGATGTCGATAGGGACAAAGCAGCACAGCAACGTTATCAAGGAGGTCAAGACAGAACAGCTTCATGTTAGTGCAGAGGAGTCCTCAGCGGGGTCTTCGACTGGATCGGGCAATGGGAAGAAGTAGCACTAGCTGTGGAACAGCAACTGCGTAGTATAGACGTCATTGAGTGGCTAGGATTGATTGCGGTGGTGAAGCTGCTCAATCAGTAGAGAGACACGGCAAGGAGTGCAGCCAAAGGCTCGGCTGCGAACTCTCTTCAAGCTCTCTTTTTCCCTCGTCTTTCCTCTTTATGTGCTCTCAATTATATGAATTGCCGACCTCTCTTTTTCTATTCACCCCCGCTTTCTTATTCTCTCAATTGTGTGAAGTGAAGCCCCCCTCCCGAGAGAATCCTTATTGAATGTATTTATAGGCAAAGTTTAGGTTTTTTTTGTTAGCTTGCAATTACTTCCTATTTTGATTCAAAGAAAATATTGCAATATCTCTGTGATAATATCAATTCATTCAATTTGAATTGTGATAATATCAAAATTAACAAACCAATATTTTCCAACTCGACATTTCCAATGAAAATTTTAGCTCTTATAATGTTCATGGGCTTGGCCAAGAACTTTCTTGAACGCAAGCTTAGTCCAATTTCATTAAGTTAAGAGCTATTCACTCGAGTCCATCCACCGCCAGTTCAATTAATATGCAAAATGTAATTAAGCTATATGATAAATGCTCCTAAAAACTAAATGCTATGCCATCTAATTATATTTTTTTGTTTAGGGATTAAATAATATTAATAATATTAATAATGATCTTTAATTTTCTATGCAATTATTCCTAAATGACTAGTTAAAATTTAGTTGTCAACATGTGCTTAATATGCTTATTAATTTCAAATTGATTCAATCTGCAAGGAAGTTTTGTCACCATAAAAAAGGGGGAGATTATTGAGGGAAACTCCTATTGATTTTGAAGTTGACAAAACCTTCCGTGTTATTATAAATCTGATACTTATTATGAACTATTTTATTCCAGGTATGTATATTCTGGAAGCTCGAAGGAAGTTTTTCAGACTTTATAAGCTGGCAAGATAAGAAGTTATGTTGATGCAGAAATTATTCAGATGCTGACGCAAAAATTATTTAGACGCAGATACTGACTCAGAATTTATTCAGATGTAGACGCAGACGCAGAATTTATTCAGACGCAGACGCAAATGCATAATTTATTTAGACGCAGAAGTTCTTTAGACGTAGAACTCAGAACGAAAAATAACAGCTAGTGATTTGGTATGGATTTCACATAAGGAAAGTTTTGATTGTATTAATCTCAATCAAATTGATTGACAATCAAACAATACAATAAGTATGCATTACAACGGATAAAACTCTACTTATGGAAACCAAGATTCTGATTATATGGGCAACTAGAATCAACGGGATTCAGAATCTGTCATCCAACGACTACTCAATCCTTTTTATACAAATCTGTCCAAGGTGAAGATTGGAAGATGATCCTTTGAAAGCTGTCCAACGGCTATTTTGGAAGTAAAAGAGTATTTAAGGAAATCAACGAGCAGCACAAGAAATTACAAAATCAAGAATCAACAAGTCAAAAGTCTGAGCATACTCCGATCATTTTCTCTTGTCTTTCTGAGCCAAAAATTAAGATCTCGAGGGATACTTTGTAAGAGTGATTGCGTGATATAGAGAGTCCTATCATACACAAGAATGCTGTCACTCAGAATCTGTAATTCCTCTTGATTACATAGTGAAATCCAGCCGGTAGGCCATCAACGTGGGAAAGTGGACGTAGGCTTGCTATAAGCCGAACTACTATAAACTTGTGTGCAATTTTTCTTTCCCTTATCTTTTAATTTACATACTGCACATCAAGAGCACTATCTATATAAACTGTCTTGAATCTGAATTTTATTTAGACTTGACTGTGATCTTTCATTTCCGCATAAATTGATAAAAATTGTTTAAGATCATCTATTCACTCCTCCCCTCTAGGTGATCCTTGCTAGCTACATCAGTATGCTCGTTGGATTGTGAATTGATTGATTAAAATGTCGATCGTTGTATGCACGCATGGGCTGAATTGATTTGACTAGCAATTGGCCATGATTAAGTGTTAATTGAGCATGTGAAATGCGTAAGATTCTATGCGTGCATAGGTCGAATTTGATCGGCTGGTAATTGGGCATGTTGGTGTATAAATCGAGCGAGTGAATGAATGAGAAATTGTGTGAAATGTCATACATATGGTCACAAAAATCCTTGAGGCAGTACCATTACGCGGGTAATTGAGCCGTCCTGAGGTGGTACTATTACGCAGGACGATAACCGGTATTACCAAAAGACAACCAACCTGACGTGTGTACTTCAATGAGGGTTATGCTGTAGGTGGTGGATGTTGAGCCTAAGGCGGTACCATTATGTGGGCAAGATACATAGCCTGAGGCAGTACCCATTACGCGGGCTAAGGAGCGTTGTGAAATTGAAGTGGTGGATGTTGAGCCTGAGGCGGTGCCATTACGTGGACAAGATACATAGCCTGAGGCGATACTACTACGCGGGCTAAGGAATGTTGTGAATATAAAATGGTCGCAGTAAACTTAAAGCGGTACTATTACACGGGTCATTGGCGAGTTGAGTGAAAATAGTGTGAAGAGGCATAGTCGTAGTGAACTTGAGGCAATACTATTACGAGGGTTACTAGCGAGTTGAATAAAAATAGTGTGATGAAGCATAAACGAGTATGTGGAATGTGGAATTGGAAATGTCATGTGTTCGCCTTGTGTTTTGGGCATGAAATTAATTTGAAATGTGCATGTGATTAGAAATTATATAGTTGAGACTAACCTATAGATTGCGCATATCAAAAGCCGAGGTAAGTGCAATTGTGTGCATGATGTGTTTATTGAGTGATATCATGTTTGGTCTTGTCTGGAGATATGTATTAGCCTAGGTGGAATTTAGGATTTCGCTTGCTGAGAAGTGTTCTCACGGTTTTATTTAAAATCATTTAGCCGATCGAAGCTCTAGCGAAGTCGGGAAACAAGGACAATCCGATTAGAATCAATGCTGAATCCAAGTCTTCAAATGAACAGCCTGGCATCGACAAGACCGACTCTGAATGGACCCCCTCTAGGATGAATAAGGGTTAGTAAGAAGTAAGGGGGTAGACAATTTTGGAGACACCCCTTTTTGGTGTAATTCGAAGCCGCTAGCCCTTTTTGATATCGGTGATTATCAGCATGGAGGTTTGATGGTTGCGACGGTTTGTAATGAATAATGTGAATATAGTGTGTGTAATGAAGTGGTTGGTTGCTGGTTGTGATGGATTGCAATGGATATTGTATATAGCGTAGTGCAATAAAATGCTTGGTGGTTTGGTGATTTGTTCTCCTTTTTACCCTTAGTCAAATATTTTGTCTGGGTGTTTGAGGCTTTCGTTAATGCTTTGTCTCTGATGTACAAGTTTCGGTCAGCGGCATTTCCTCGGACATCGTACTGATTCGATCAAGGAGGGATGCCACGAGCTCAATAGAGTTTGGGGCATGACATCCCGGTTTGATTTGGTATCAAAGCGAGGACAGCTCGATTTAAGTTGGTCGAAACCTGAGTGATAAGGGCGGAGACCCTGGGGTAGTTATCTAGGGAGACCTTTGCGAGTCATAGGTGTGCAATGAGCTACGCGTGCCTCCAAACTGTTTGTTGTGATTGCTGAATGAATTGAGTATTATGATGATTGGAATGCAGGTGCGTCTGGACCTGAAGTAAGTGCATAAACCTTATTGATTATGGCATTGTGCTATTATGATTGCTTACCTGCTGAGTGAATTATTGTGATAATTTACTGTCTAGGACTAGATTGGTGTAGTGGACTTAGGTTTCTAATTCCTGAGTGGAATTATAACAAGTAGGTGAGTGATAGAAACTCGTGAGGATAAGTTTGCGAGGTAGAGGAACCGGGGGTCCGTCTAGTTCACGAGCTCGACCTACAGGAGATCCAAAAATGGATGCGGTTATAAGGATCCCAGAAAAGATTGGTAATCTGATAGGACGGCAGACTCAGAAATGAGCTGCCACTATTGCCCAAGCTACTGAGGTCGCTATGTCTGCCGCCAATAATAATAATGGGAATCAGGGGCAGGGACAAGTAAACATGAATAGGTAGATGCACCAACTAGTGGAGCAATTTTGAAATTAAAGCCCTATAAGTTTGATGGTAAGGGTGACCTGGAGGTTGCATCCTTATGGGTAGAGGAAAAGGTTTTTGAAGTATTGGGGTATACAGATGAGGAGAAAGTGACGTTAGCAGTGTTTCAATTGCAAGGAAATGCAAGTGACTGGTGGAAAGCTACCAGACGAAGGGTGATCTCGGCTGGTACCGCCCAAACTTGGGCGATATTTGTGGAAACCTTTAATGGTAAATACTTTTCTGAGAGTGCTCGGGAATAAAAGCCAGCCGAGTTTATGAGGCTTTGTCAGGGGCAGAGGATAGTAGATCAGTATGAGGCTGAATTCACTCGATTATCTAAGTTCACCCCAAAGATGGTAGAGGATCCGTTGGATAGGTTTAGAGGTTCCGAGACGGCTTGAAGCCAAACCTTCGCAGCCAAATGATTTCGTTGAATTTGAGGGACTATAATGAGATTTATGACCGGGCTCAAGCTATTGAGCGTGACTTGGCGGATAGGGCTGTCACTTCTGGATCGAGATTTGTTTAGGGGAGGGACAACCATCACTTAGGAAAGAGGCCACTGATGGGTAATCGGCGTTTCATCCGTCCTATTAGAAGGAATATCGAGAAACCGACCCATTTTTAGAATGGTCCATGTAGGATACATGGAGAAAGACATGGAACTGGATCTTGTCCAAACAGGGGTGGAGCTTGTTTCGGATATGGCGGGTTTGGTCATTAGATAAGGTGCTAGTTTTGTTAGGGTGCCGGAATTATAAGATTGTGATTAATGATATGGAGGAAAAGATAGATCTAGCGGTTCTAGCGATGTATGATTTTGATGTGATATTGGGCATGGATTGATTAGTTAAGCAGAAGGCTGTTATGGATTGTAGTAGTAGGGTGATCCAATTTAATCCGATTAGACATTCGAAATTTGAATTTGTGGGAAATCGAGGAGGAACCTCGATCCCCTGGATTTCGTCGCTAGAAATGATTAAATTATTGAATGAAGGGTGTTAAGGATTTCTAGCGGCTGTGGTTGATTCAACTGCTGAGAAGCCGAGGCTAGAGGACATAGCCGTGGTGTGTGATTATCCTGATGTTTTTCCAGAAAGAGAAGTAGAGTTTGTAATCGAGTTGGCCCCTGGGACTGAGCCAATCTCGAAGGCACCTTATAGGATGTGATTGTCCAAGTTAAAGGAGTTAAAGGTGCAAATACAAGAATCATTGGACAAAGGTTTCATTCGTCCAAATGCGTCTTCATGGGGAGCGCCAGTTTTATTTGTGAGAAAGAAGGGTGGGTCATTAAGGTTGTGTATTGATTACAGGCAGCTAAATCAAGTGACGATAAGAAATAAATATTCCCTGCTAAGGATAGATGATTTGTTTGATCAATTACAAGAGGTTTCGATGTTTTCTAAAATTGATTTGAGAACGAGATATAGGAAGGAGGATATTTCGAAAACAGCGTTCAGGACGAGATATGGACACTATGAATTTATGGTAATGCCGTTCGGATTGACAAACGCCCTTGCTGCCTTTATGGATTTAATGAATCGGGTGTTTACGGAGTTTTTAGATCAATTAGTTATAGTCTTCACAGATGATATATTGGCGTACTCGAAGAGCTCGAAAGAGCACGAGTTTCATTTGAGTAAGGTTTTACAGACCTTAAGGGAACACACACTCTATGCTAAGTTTAGTAAGTGCGAGTTCTGGCTCAATCAAGTAGCCTTTCTTGGACATGTGATCTCGACGGATGGAATTTCAGTAGATCCGGCAAAGATTGAAGCCGTGATAAAGTGGCCGAGACCAATAACGATAATCGAAGTTCTAATTTTTCTAGGTTTGGTATGATACTGTAGACATTTTGTGGAAGGATTTTTGGCTATAGCAATGCTGTTGACGCGTCTGTTAAAGAGAAAATGAAGTTTGAGTGGACTCATAAGTGTGAAAGGAGTTTTCAGGAATTAAAGCATAAATTAAAGACTGCACCGGTACTGACTATTCCGTCAGGATCCGAAGGTTTCAAAATCTATAGTGATGCATCATTGAAAGGATTAGGATGTGTGCTGATGCAACATGGATGAGTAATTGAGCAGTTGAGACCAAATGAATTGAATTATCCGACGCATGATTTGAAATTAGCCGCGATCATATTCGCCCTTAAGATTTGGCGACATTATTTGTGCGGAGAGAAATTCCAGATATATACGGACCATCAAAGTTTGAAATATTTATTTTCTCAAAAGGAATTAAATATGAAGCAGCGTCATTGGATTGAATTATTTAAGGATTACGATTGTGATAGTTTATATTACCCTGGAAAGGTCAATCGGGTAGCCGATGCATTGAGTCGAAAGTCATGCATCGCACATTTGATGGTCAAGGAATAGACTCTATTGGAAGGAGTGCGAGACTCGGAGTTTAGATTCGAAGTAAGTTAAGTCTCGAGCTTGTTTGCCACTTCAAGAATCGAACTAGAAATCCATGCTAAAATTAAGGCTTTACAGTCTATGGACTAAGAAATTCAAAGGACTCTAGAAATGGATGCTACCAAGAGAAAACCGGATTTTCAGATATCCGAAGACGGGATATTGAAGTTCCGTGGACGATTGTGCGTGCCTGACGATGCGGAACTCAAAGAAGAAATCTTGTCGGAAGCGCATCGTAGTAGTTATAGCATCCATCCTGATAGTACGAAAATGTATCAAAATCTAAGACAATACTATTGGTAGAATGGCATGAAGGTGGACATAGCTAGGTATGTGGCCAAATGTCTAACGTGCCAGTAAGTGAAGGAGCAACATTGTAGGCCCGGAGGATTGTTGCGACCTTTGGAAATCTTAGAGTGAAAATGGGAACATATTACTATAAATTTTGTGATGGGTTATTAAGGAGCCAAAGAGGCCATGATTCCATTTGGGTGATTGTCGATAGATTGACAAAGTCAGGGCATTTCTTGGCCATGCAAAAGGACTTCGCATTAGATCGGTATGCTGAGTTGTATGTACAATAAATAGTTCATTTGCATGGGGTGTCAGTGACGATTACCTTATATCGTGATCCTAGGTTTACCGCTAATTTTTGAAAAAGTCTGCAGATGGCATTAGGATTAAAACTGCAATTTAGTACAGCTTACCATCCACAAATAGATGGCCAGTCTAATAGAACGATTCAGACTTTAGAGGATATGCTTCGAGCATGTGTATTGGATTTTCAAGGTAAGTGGGAAGAACAATTGCCCTTAACGGAATTTACATATAATAATAGTTTTTAGCAGAGTATTGGGATGGCGCCATTTAAAGCGCTATATGGCAGAGCATGTAGAACGCCCGTGTGTTAGGATGAAATTGGAGAAAGGAGTATAACTAGGCCAGAATTAGTTCAACAGTCAGTTGAGGCTGTTGAAATAATTCGTGAAAGGCTGAAAAAAGCTCAAAGTGGTCAAAAGAGTTATGCAGATAGAAGACGAAGACCTTTGGAATTTCAAGTATGGGATCACATATTCCTTAAGATATCGCCCATGAGAGGATTGTCCCGATTTAGTAAGAAAAGGAAGTTGAGTTCAAGATACGTGGGACCCTTTGAGGTTTTGGAAAGAATCGGGGACTTAGCATACTGCCTTGCACCCCCGCCAAATTTGTCACAAGTGCATAATGTGTTCTACATATCTATGCTGAGAAAATACGAACCGGACCCAACTCATGTGTTGTCACGCCCCGAACCCCTTGAAGCGCCATCATCCCACGTACCGGTCGAATTTGTTGCGACGCTCTAGGACACGTCGCCAACCCAACTCCCAACACAGAGCATAAGGCACATGCGGAAGTAATAATTAAAACACCCATACAAAACAATACATGACCAAGGGTAACAGAGACATCACTCAATGGATAATCCAACAGCACTATTAACTGCCATTAAACCACTTACAATATTCGTTTTTACACATCATATACAAACAGCCTACCAAAAACAGATCAGCGGCCACTAAGGTCAAAAGGTTACTGGCCCTACCACTCCACGACTAAGACTGATCCTAGGAACGTCAATTCGGATCAGATTCTGATGACTCGGACTCAGCCTCGATTATTTCATCCTCCGAATCCATCTGTTCGACCTTGCCATCTTGTTCGGAATCATGCTCTATGGGCTCGGGATCCTCATACTGATCGGGTACACCAAGTCTCCTCTAACAGGAGTCTGAAAAACGGGATTTAAACAACTATGAGACGAATCTCAGTAAGTAGGCCTCCTAAACTGAAACTAGGCTACACCTCCCGACAAGCAAATCAACACAACAACCGACAATGATGTAAATCAAATGACCTGGGCCCTTGAGCCCAGATCGCTTATCTTGCTGACCCTGCAGGTTAGGCAATAACAACATAATAATCACAACACATGCGTGTACACACTTGGCCACACATACGCCACATGCATGCTCATGCTCAAAGTGTTCATCTCGCATGCCATTCACCAAGTCTTGCACACTCGTACACTGGGCCATGCATTTTTATGCATGCAAATGTTATTATTATGCCATGTTTCACTCTGGCTCACACCGTACACTAGCTCAGTGCCCAATTTATTATTAATGTAACCCGCGTTAAATGCATCAGGTCCAGTGTCTCTAGCCTACTACAAAGTGCCTGAGGCGCAACACCGATCTCCTCACGAACTAGAGCCCTGCGTCAAACATATCAGGATGGTCGTTTCTCGCCTACTACAAAGTGCATGAGGCGCAATACTGTTCTTTCTTAATTCTCAACACTTTGTGGCCCGGTGCGTCTAGCCTGCTGCAAAGTGCATGAGGCGCAACACTGGTCTGGCCCAGTGTCTCTAGCCTGCTATAAATTGTATGAGGCGCAACATTGATCCGGTCCAGTGTTTCTAGCCTACTACAAAGTGCATGAGGCGCAACACCGATCTCCTTATGGACCAACGTCGTCTTCCGGATGAACCGAACATCTCTTGCTTCAAAGTGCATGAAAACGACACGACCCGAAGGCCTTAAGTGATCACATGGCACACTGCCAATTTTTATCTGAACCCAGCATAAAACGCATCGGGCAATTAGGTGATCACATGCTCATGTCAAGCACGCATTCTCGCACAATCTTATCTCATGCCCCATTCTCGGCATACACAATGCGTGGCCATGTAATGTCGTACAATGCAACATGAGCATTCAATTTCAGTACGGCATTTCAACAAACATGCCAAATCAACGTGCTCAAATAGCCAATCAATTGCCCATACTTATTCACATAACATGCGCACTTGGCCAACTAGTACCATGTGGCCCAAAACATAATTTACGTACTTGGGTAATAAACATTCACACCAATGATTGGCCAATCACACACCGCATTGCTCGAACACGCAATCAGGCGGCATGATATTAAACAATTGAGCATAATAATCAATAAGCCAGTCAACCTGAGTATACCCGACAATTCAGCCAATAAATCTCCAATTTAATGACACCAATCAGAATATCCATTATTGAGGATAGCCACTATTCACTCTATTATCGACCTCCAATTCGCCACTAAATCGCCACAATAATCCATCAAATTAATCGCAATCTCGCCTCAGCCTCGAACTATCAATATCAATTCTTCTCAAATTGTACCACTAATAAACTAAACCGGATCCGTCTAAAAATATACACTGTCCTAGACCGGGTTTAGAAGGTTATACTCACATTGTCGATTTTAAATCCGGTCACACTTCAATGTGAACAGCCACCAATCAGTCCGAGAGAGATAAAAACCGAGAGTGAACAAAATCGGGTCCAAACTGGGCAGTTACACAGTGGCCAAAATCCATTTGAAATAAATGGTAAATCAATTCTAAAAATTCTGAAATTTGGATATGTTGTACAAAACATCTCGATGAACATTTTCCATGAAGAACTCGAAACCAAGTTCTAATCGTAAACACCTCGTTTTGACACTCAAATTTAGACGAAATCCGGTTCGCTCGGGCAGCCCCTCAAGCCATCAAAATATAACTCATTCCATACCCAAATAATTTTGGAAAATCTTGAAATTTTTATATGTTATAGACACAAATGTCCCCAAAAATTTTTGTGAAGGAAGTATTTTGAAAATAGGCCTGGAAAAATTTATAAAAATTCGAACAGACCCGAAGGTCGGGTAAACAGTAAATCAGGCAGTTTTATTTCGGTCCAAAGATGGACTTCCAAATGGTATCAAATGATGTCGAAAAATTCTCAAATTAAAATATGTTATACTTAAAGATGTTGGGAACAACTTTCATGAAGAATACTTCTTCAAATTCTACCCACATAGGTCACACTAAAAATAACAAATCCGGCAACGCAATAGTAATCGTATCGGAAATCAACAAATATGCATCACCAAGCAAACCAAGCTCAACAAACCACTAATCCAATTATCCACAGCCTTTAAACCATCCCTAAATCATCACCTTAGGCCATTAAAGTCACCACAACTTCAGCCCCAAATCAACCCACACTAATTAACCCCTAAAATACCCTAATAACCCCTAAACTTGTCGAAAGTGCACACAAGCCTAATTGAGGGTTAGGGTTTTCACTCACATGGATTCCTAAGCTCCCTACAAGGCTGAACAAGTGGAGAAAATTGGTGGGCTGAACCGATTCCACGGCGGCAACGGACGGCCTCCACGGCGGCCCAAATGGCGGCGGCTTGCGGACGGCGATCCACGGTGGGGGCTGCTCACGCAACTAAGGAAAGGGAAAAAAGAAAGATGAGACTGCTGGTGGTGGCGAGGTGGTGCGGCGGTGACGGCACGGTGGCGCGGCGAAGCTCCTCCGGCGAGGGCCTCTCACGACCAAACAAAGAAGAAAATAAAGGAGGAGAAGGAAAGGAAAATGAAGGAGAAGTGGCGTGGGAGGGGGAGTCCACGGCTAATGGGGGAGGAAAATGGGAGGAGAGAGAGTGGTCAAAAAGGTCATATGGGTCAAAAAGGTGTGCCACGTGTCGTAATCTTAGCCCTCAGACCATTTTGCCCTTGATCTAACGGTCCATAATTAGCCCAATCCAATAATTGAGGGGCAAATGGGTAATTCAATAATTCCAATTCCTTATTCACTTATTTTAATCCTCAATTATTATCCAAAATTATCCAAAATTCGGAATACCCAGTACAGGGTCCAAGAGCAAAACGGTAATTTTTCGGTCCCGGATCGAAATTTCATTTTTCGACTATATCAACCCCAAATATGTGTGGCCAACATAATATAGAGTCGGATTCCCAAAAATAACCTTTTGAGCCCTCGAAAATCGACTGTAAAGTTTGGAGGGGCAAAATAGTAATTTTTTCAATTTCAGCCGAAATTTCAATTTTCGATTGGATTAGCCCCAAATGTATGTGGCCACACCAAAACGACGTTGGCCTTGCAAAATAGTCGTAAACACCCATAGAATTTTGACATCGAAGTTCAAATCCAATTTGGCGATCAAAATTGCTCAATTCAGAATTTTAGATCCTCTCACTGATGGGTGGTTGTTTAGGGGTTACACGTATCGACCCAGGGTCACTTAAATCGTGATGGTCTCGATTACCGGGATAGCGCAAGGAATTATTAGTTATTCCAGGGGTCACGATTATTCAGTTCAGGTTCAGGATTTATTTGCCACGCGCATTCTCGGTCGAGCGGAATCACCCGCAATTCAATCATACGTCGTTGGTCAAACCAAATCCGTTACCTTCCTAGGATCGGCCCACACTGGCCCAAAACACTTTCCTGCCATTTCCCAGAATCGGTGCTTGATTCGCGATCGGGTCCACGGTCCACGTACCGTTTTCCTAGTTAGCCTTTCCCATTGGTCAGTATCCCGCGAGGGGCCAGCTCCAGGCAAGGCATACTAAAATCAAATGAGAAATAATATCCACTTCGTCGGATCCCGGAAATGGGTCGAAATTCAGGATGTTACATGTGTTGAACTGTGAAGAGATAGAAGTTGACGATAGGGTGTCGTATGTCGAGAGGCTAATAAGGATTGAAGATCGGAAAGAACGAGTTTTAAGGAACAAGACGATCCCGATAGTTAAGGTTGTGTGGGAACATCACGAGACAGAAGGCAGGACGTGGGAAAGTGAAGAGCTAATGCAATGTCAATACCCCCACTTGTTTGAGTAGCTAGTTTTATTTGTAAATTTTGAGGACGAAATTTTTATAAAGGGGGAAGAGTTATGACATTCTGAAATTTGACTCACTTGGGATTTATGAAATGAATGGTTTATGGACATGCTTGTAGTTAGATCTTGTTCAGAATTGATCACTCCTGGGATACTAACCGTTAGGGAAAGGCTAATTAGAGATTTAAATTTGCACGACTAAAGAAACTCGGTCGTGAATCGACTTTCGACCATAAAAATTATCGAGGTGACATTTTGAGCCAATGTAGAGCGATCCAAGAATAGTTAGGAATCAATTCGTCGTTATCATATTAGTGGATCGCGGGTGATTCCGCTTAACCATGAGATGAACTGACGAATGGCCCTAAACCTATATCAAACGACCGTGCCTGTCGGAACTAGCAATCTATCCTCGCAATTAAGTGACCACCGAGGTCGTCACGACCCGAGTGAACTTGAACGTGGCTTGATTCAGTATCGGCCACGGGTCAAATGTGCGAATTTCCCCAAAAGCCACCCGTTAGTTCGAAATATGCTCAAGTTATGTTAATTAAATTTGATCATTAATTAACGATCAAGATTAGGCCTTGAAAATTTAGAAAGTCACGACAGATTGTTTGGACGACATTGTTATTAGCGTGTTCAGCCTTAGAATCGTCCGAATCCTTCAAAAAATCGAATTTCGGCGAGAAATAGAAAATGACCGTTTTACCCTGAGATTTTGTTAAGGCCAAGTATAATGTGAGAGGTGTATTTTGGTCACTTCGATCATTTCACCCTAGCTTTAGAAATAGAAATTTTTGACAATTTTGCCCTTGAAATTTTTGTGAAATTCCAACTTTGCCCCTAGATATTTTTTGCAAGAATTGATATGGACCGTCGATCTTAGGATAAGATTGAATCATGGCCATCGATTTGGAAATAGAGAGGAGGGTAGGATGGTCATTTCCTAGGGCTATTAGACACCAATTATTGGCCTAAGTAGACTATTTCTTCTCATTTCTCTCTCGCCCTCATTCTCTCTCTCATTTTCTCTCACGCCATCTCCCCCCCTCCTCTACTCTTGGCCGTGAGCTCCCCTCCCCCTCTCCCTCATGTGAGTTGGCCAATCGGCCAGCCAATCATCGTCCGTTCATCGCCGTTTCGTCGAACCGTCGCTCGCCTTTTTGCCGTGTCACACCACCACCGCCCCCGCCGTCTCTCATGTTTTTCCCACCGAGAAAACACCTTCACCAGCCCATCTCAACCCCAGCTCAGCCAAGAAAACCAGCAGCCCATCGCCACCGCTTGTGACCGCCGGCGAGTCGCCAATAACCTTTACCGCTTGTCGTTGCTGCCACTGCTGTTTGCTCTCCATCCAGCCACCATTGAGGCCTCAATTTCGTGTAGAAATCACAAGTAAGTGATATCCTAACCCTCGCCTAGGATGACGGGTATTTTCGGGTTAGTTCGAGGCCGTTTTAATAAGTTTTAGGGGTTAGTCGTGAAACAACGGTTGGACTGATTTGGCTAAGTGCTTTAGGTGAAATTGTAATGATTTTTGAGGTGGATTGGAGGTTAGAAATGATTGGTTAGGTAATCGGAACGGTTATGGGTGATTATCGTGGCTTATGGCGCGAAAAACGAGCCTAAATGTGCCGTTATGGTGATTTTTGGTGGTGGCCGAATTACTGCTCATGCTGTGGCCGAATTAGTGCATATTGGTGATTAAAATATAGTGCGTGTTGGTTTGGGGGTTGTTGGCAGGAGTACGACACCCCTGATTGGTGGAATTTGGCCTAAAATGCAAAAAGTTCGGGTTAATTGTGCACGTGTGAATTTAATTGGATTGACTGGTTTGTGGTGCTTATTATGGCTTGAGATAGACATGGAAAAGTTGATTTTATGCTCATGTTAGTGGCTGTGGTTGTGGGCCCAATGGCGGCTTTGTAAGCTCGTTGGATTGTGAATTGATTGATTAAAATGTCAACCATTGTATGCACGCATGGGCTGAATTGATTTGACTAGCAATTGGCCATGATTGAGTGTTAATTGAGCATGTGAAATACATGAGATTCGATGCGTGCATGGGCCAAATTTGATCGGCTGGTAATTGGGCATGTTGGTGTATAAATCGAGCGAGTGAATGAATGAGAAATTGTGTGAAATGTCGAGCATGTGGTCACGAAAATCCCTAAGCCGGTATCATTACGCGAGAAATTGAGCCATCTTGAGGTGGTACTATTATGCCGGACAATGCCCGGTATTACCGGAAGACGGTCAACCTGAGGCACGTACTTCAACACGAGTTATGCTGTAGGTGATGGATGTTGAGCCTGAAGCGGTATCATTACGCAAGCAAGATACATAGCCTGAGGTGGTACCATTATGCGGGCTAAGGAGTGTTGTGAAATTGAGGTGGTAGATGTTGAGCCTGAGGCGGTACCATTACGCGGGCAAGTTACATAGCCTGAGGCGGTACTACTGCGCGGGCTAAGGAGTGTTGTGAATATGAGATGGTCACAGTGAATCTGAGGTGGTACTCTTACGCGGGTCACTAGTGAGTTGAGTGAAAATAGTGTGAAGAGGCATAGTCGCAGTGAACCTGAGGCGGTACTATTACACGGGTCACTGGCGAATTGAGTAAAAATAGTGTGATGAGGCATAAACGAGTATGTGGAATGTGGAATTGGAAATGACATGTGTTCGACTTGTGTTTTGGGCATGAAATTAAGTTGAAATGTGCATGTGATTGGAAATTATATAATTGAGACTAACATGCAGATTGCGCGTATTAAAAGCCCAGGTAAGTGTAATTGTGTGCATGATGTGTTTATTAGGTGATATCATATTTGGTCTTGTCTGGAGGTACATGTTAGCTTAGGTGGGATTTAGGATTTCACTTGCTGAGAAGTGTTCTCACGGTTTTATTTAAAACCATTTAGCCGATCGAAACTTCAGCGAAGTCGGGAGACAAGAATAATCCGATTAGGATCAATGCTAAGTCCAAGTTTTCAGAGGAACAGACTGGCATCAACGAGACCGACTCTGAGTGGATCCCCTCTAGGGTGAATAGGGGTTTGTAAGAAGTTAGGGGTTGGACAATTTTGGAGACACCCCTTTTTGGTGTAATCCGAAGCCGCTAGCCCTTTTTGATATCAGCGGTTGTCAGCATGGAGGTTTGATGGTTGTGACGGTTTGTAGTGAATAATGTGAATATAGTGGGTGTAATGAAGTGGTTGGTTGCTGGTTGTGATAAATTGTAATGGATATTGTATATAGCGCAGTGCAATAAAATGCTTGATGGTTTGGTGATTTGTTCTCCCTTTTACCCCTAGTCAAATATTTGTCTGGATGTTTGAGGCTTTCGTTAGTGCTTTATCTCTTATGTGCAAGTTTTAGGTCGATGGCGTTTCCTGAGACGTCGTACTGATTCGACCAAGGAGGGATGCCATGAGCTCGATGGAGTTCGAGGCATGACAAAAGTTGCATGGGCTTTTTTTAAGGCACACTAGCAAGTGGTTTGGCACTTGATAAGAGCTAAATCTCAAGATTCACTCATCGACGAAGGCGAGTTCCTTTGGAAGTTTATCTGTCATAACAAATTCATACTCGAGCAACACGTTCCTGATCTCTTTTGGAACGATCTTGGCCACGTCTTCCTTTTACACTCACAAAAGCAAGGTACGTAAGTTATTCGCACTTCAAGCCATGCTTGAGCTAAAGTATCCACAACATCACGGGGTTACAACTCTTGTTCAAGCCATTGTCATCTCTTGGTGTACACCCTTCAATCAATTGATTTTTGAGGCCAAAATATAACTAAAAATCATAATAATGTATTAAAAACTGAGTCCATGCAAATGTTAGTCTAATTGTGAACTCAAAATGTCCCGCTCTTGCATAACCTTCACTATCCACTCCGATCATTTTACTATAAAATATAATTTGTTAAAATTATATATCTACGGCATCAACAAAAAAAAAGAATGAGAGATTTCATGTTGTGCTACCATGAAATAATCTCGTACGAAGCTTTTCAGAATAATCTTTGGATCGAATGAACTTTTACAAGACAGTTATTCTTAGTTAAGGCATATTGACTAAAAGAAAGAAAACTTTCTTCTCATCTTTGATTGATTCAACCAACGAATATATTTGACCAAAAAAAATATCAATGAATGTATACTCATGAGAATAGGAGATATCTATCCAATTATCTGAATCTTATATTAAAATTATTTTTCTGACCAAAAAAATTTTAAAATTACTTTTCCTTAGGACATCTTGCATGTCTTCTAGATTTATATTACTATAATAGACAAGAGCAATTATCACATGATCTGAAATGTGTTTAATGATCATCCATCACCTTCGGGAACAAATCTTGAACTAAATTGATTTTGAAAGGCTACAATGACCATAAATGACAACTTATCAGTGACTATTGACATATTGTTGCAGAAGTAAGCCATCAAATAATAAATTTGACAGAAAAAGAAAATAAATCGGGTACTAGATTTACGTAGTTCGGTTGTAGTGACTTACGTCCATGCAGAGAGCAGCAACAAATTCCACTATAGATCAAACGATACAATGGAGATTACAACCACACTCGAATCATTTAAACACTCTAAGTATTTCCCAAGCCCCAATTACACCTCGCGCAGTATTTAGCCCCACAATTCATCATGAAATAATCTTTCAATCTCACAAAGGAATTGCACAAATTCTTTCCATAAAATTTAATCGACTACAACACACTCGGATATCTCTAGGGTGTAATTCACCAGCAGAAGCTCCTATTTGATGCTCTTCATAAATAACATCCATTTCTTATTTATAGGCAAGAATTGGATCCAAAGTAGGAAACCTCTTTTTAGGAAACCTTATCCAACTAGGAAATCTATTCAAAATAGGAAACTTACTTGAATTAGGAAACTATCCTATTCGGGCTCAAAATCAAGACATAATTTTAGTATATACAGCCTCCAATAGGGTAAAAACATCTCACATAATGCTCACCTATTAAACGTAGCTTAAATGAAGGAGGAAATTTTTTTCCCTCTCTGTTACTGGATAAGGATGAACTATTTCAATGACATGAAACCAGCTACGCCTATAAAATAAACTCACATCTGTCCACTCCAAAGCATCAAGCAGCAAGATCATAGAGCAAAAAGAGAAGGTGTAATCATGGAAGGCGAAGGATCAAAGAGAATGGTGATGATGTTCCTGTTGGGGTTGATATTCTGGGCATATATTGTTGAGGCAGATGCAGCAGATGCTATTAACTGCGAAGAGGAGTGTCTAGAGCTATGTGCTGGTCCAGACCCCGCACCTTCCGCTACCCCAATTGCATGAGACACTGTTCATTCAGGTACTGCTTTGCTAAATTACGATCGATCATTTCAATTCAAGATTTGAAATTATGATTATATCCACCTAAAATAGGACTCATGGGTATAAAATTATCTTCTTTGATAATTAGCAGTATCAAATTAATAAATTTACCAGGAGCTATATAGTCAGTTTGCCCTTTTTTATTATGAAAAGGAATCGCATATGTAATTTTCAGTGGTTGGGAGAGGATCCTTATAGGCACAAGATTAGGGATAACTTTCCATTGAAAATCTGTGTCTATTCAACAAAATAACACCGGCTCTTTTCTGCCTTTTCCCCCATTTTTATGGTTGTAGATCCCAAAAGGGTTGAAGCCGACAAAGAGAAGATTGAAGCTTGTGCGGATTCAAGCTCGGATGATTCCCAAAAGTCTTACCCACTGTACTAGGGTTACGAGCTTGGATGAGGGAGAGAAAAGCGAATAAATGTGTAGTCCCATTATGCCAATGAATTTGTTTAATAGATCCATCCTTTGTTCCAATCGACGTGTAATTGTATGAGCTACTTCCACAGTTATGCGAGATCTTGTGAACGCTACGGATCGATATGTGTCACTAAATTCGACGCTTTAGTATCGATCATTGTGAGTGGTGTTCTTGTAGAATTTGGGGAAGGTCACTCACACCTTGCGCAGAGCTTGAATATCTAGATCTCTGAACGATCAAAGTCGATGCCCAACTGTTGTCATCCTTCTGTCCTACATTTTAACGTTGACAAAATCATCTCGTGGCACCTTGAAGAGCTCAATTTACAACATGATCCCTCCACTAAACTTTTCCCAATTCATCAATGAGTTGACCGGTCTGATCCCGCATCAACCAGTTAACCTCAGTCAACTTGCTGAAATATGCAGAAATATACGTGCAATCAATAGCATAACTATCAATAAGCTCGTGTTCTATTTATCAATATGTCAAAATATACAGAAAGCCAAATCAATATATGCACAATTGAACGAAAACATATTTTTAATCTTAAGACATACGGATAATCGACAGCAATATCATAATTATCTCTAACATAATAAAATATCCTAAACAAAATCCTAATTATCTCTAGGATCAATACCACGAAAAACCCAAAATTGGTACACCTGTGATAAATTTATCCTGAACTAATTTTTTGATCACTAAAACTCTCAAACTGATACACCGGTGATAAATTTACTTTCCGTTAGTTTCTGTTAATTTTACTGTCAAATTGCTCAGTTAAATGACACGTGATAGTTGACAAACGTACTGATTTGGGATTTAATCCTCCATTCATCACAAGTGTACAAGCAATGTACATTGAGGGACTATCAAGATAGGAGAGTTGGAGTAGCCCCTCCTGAAGAGCTTTAAAGACATCATTTATTCTAGCACAAGTAGACATTACTGATACTTGAAATGGCACTATCCACCAACTATGAAAGCAAGAACATATGAAATGTTTAAAATGCCTCCACACTCTGTTGACACGTGCTTTACCCAAGTGGCCATGGACAGTGTCCAGATCAAGACACTCGCGAAGGACTTGGACGATGCTCGCTGTGATAAAAAAAGAAAATACAATATACCGTATGCCATTGTCGTTGCTAATATAAACTGTACAATTTGGAGGAGATATAAAGTGGTGGATATAATGAAGCGGTGTATTACAACACTTTTATATTTGAGCCAACCTATAGGTCGTATACCAGAAGGATTGGGTTCGATTGTATGGTAGGCTATGAAGATGTGGCCGGAAGTCAAAAGTCAATCTCTCTCTCTTGTCGCCATGCCACCTCCACCCTCAATCGCCACTCTTCGCCTCTTCCAACTCCATGCCCACGCGCCCGTGACCTTTCATCAAGACCATTCAAGGTCTTCGACCTCCGATCGACCTCCATCCAAGGTCGTGAGGGATTGACTATGGGGGGTTGTGGCCAGGCAGAGAGAGAAGTGAGCAGAGAGAGAGACGCCCAAACACGAGTTGAGTTGGAGTAGAGAGACTCGTGAGGGACTAGGGGGGGAGGAGAGAGATGAGCGATGTTAGGGGCGACCCTTGCGTGCAAAGAGGCTGGCTTTGGCTTCCTTGAAGGCGGTGGTGATAAGCCAGAACTGCCTTCATGACGAGCAAAGGCTGTTAGGCAGCGCTATAAGTCAGAGGAGGAGGGGACTATGGTTGGTTTATCTTGAGTTTGGCATTAAATACACTTGAAATCTTGGAAAAAGTTTAAAAAAAAAATCCTTCTATCTATGACACAAATACAATTAATGAAAAATGAAAATGATAGATTGATTCCTAATTTGGGAAATAAATTTTCCACCACTAGACCAAATCAAAGTCTAATTTATTTTATTAAAATTCAATAAAGTAGATAAGCAAAGAAAAAGATTAAATGGATAATTTTAATGGGACCTTGAATTTCCTCAAATCACATATTTGTATGGTGTGTTTGGAAACACTTTGGGAGGAAGCCTTTGTGAAAATGCAAATAGTGTTTGGTAAAGTGTAATTTAAAAACACATTAGGAAGCAACTTTGACTTAAATACTATTTGGAAAAAACTACACTTTGTAAAGGATTTTTGCTATTTTTTTAAAAAAAAAATCACAAACCTTTGTCTGTAGAACTCAGGCCATCCCCACTAGAGAACCAAATCGGCTGCCCACCAGCCTCGCCTAAGGTCAAGCGACCTCATGTGAAACTAGCAAGCGGTGGAGGCCTTCTCTAGCAAAATTGTGTAAAGGGAGGGTTTTTGAGGTATTTTTCGCAATTATGAAAGTATAGCGAGGGCAAAATTGGAAAAAAAATGTATTTACATTATGGAAATGCACAAAGCTCAAAGCGCCTCTGGACCTGCCTTGGGCCAAAGGTATAAATGCCTTTGGAAATGCAATTGCATCTTCCCAAAACTATCCAAAAAATTTGCTCAAGCATCTTTGGCAATGCAGTTCCCAAACGCATTAGTTATATGTTTTATATTGAAATAAGCCTAGAGACTCTTGCTTTGTACCTTTAGATGTCAAAGGCTAAGGAGAACAATGGAAAAAAAAAAAAACTCATTTCAGCACCCGAATTTTTTAAATTTTTCTTTTTTCCAACATTTGACATCTAAAGCATTTTCATTCTCTCATCTTCTTTTCCTTTTTCCCCGGTGTTTGCAAAGTAGCTTTCTTGCTTTTTAAAAAAGGGATAATAACACAAACAATCCATAAACTTTGACCCAATGTGCAATTTGATCCTTAAAATTTTATTTTGTTCAATTTAGTCCATGAACTATATGAAAATGTTCAATGTACTCCCTCAACTTGAATTAATGGAAAGGACTGCATTGAATATTTTCCTATAGTTCAGGGGCTGAATTGAATATGTACCAAAAGTCCAAGGATGACATTGAATAAAATAAAAGTTCAGGGACCACATTGAACATTAGCCTAAAGTTCAAGGACTACATTGAACAAATTAAAAGTTTGTGGACCAAATTGCATATTTGGCCAAAGTTGAGGAATTATTTGTGTCATTTTCTCTTTTAAAAAGGCAAGAACATATGCTCTCTCTGTGTGTCCGATAGTGCATTCAAAGGGAGGGACATCTTCATCCGAGGAAAAAGAGAGATGTAAAATCCGTGCTACAAAATTGCTCCCACCATGGCAGCCACAAAGAACATTCACATAATGATGTCCCTGTGCAACCACTGAGTCAACCTCCCCCATTGGGGTTGACCACCATTCCGGATTGGTCTTTCTGTGGTTCTAACTCCTTCTGCTACATCAGGAGTAGCAGAATTATTATGAAAACAATGAGGGGTTAGTTAAGCACAATTTGCTGCATACTCTCTTGAACTCCTATGAAGAACTAATGAGACTTAGTATCTGTAACAATGTCAAGAGGAACATCACGGTTTAGCTTTCCATGACGATCGAGCTGTTAGCATTTTTAAATTTTTAATTAAAGAATTTAATGCATGATAGTTGCTTGCACTGGCGACGCTGAAGCAATCTTATGTCTTAGTAAGTTGGCTCTGTTCATTTGATGGGACGGCGATTAGCCATGGCAATCGCTTGTTCAGTTGAGTTCTTCTCATTCCAAAATACCAAATAGCCCTACAGATAGCCACCCAATTTATCTCTTGAAGAATTTTGCTTGAAGAGTTATGCTAGTCTTACAATTTACATGACACTTAGATTGGGGGTAGTCCCAAACCTATTGACATGATAGTGTGTCACGTAGAACGGTCAGCGATAATTGAACCGCCACGTCAGCAATTTTAAGTGAAAATGGACTACACTAGAATTTCGTAAAAAGATTTAAGACTAAATTGGCAAAATTGATATGTTTAGGACTATATTGGCATCTGTACAATAGGTTTAAGGCTGATTGGATTTTCTCGGCTAGACGACCTGATTCATTTCTTCTAGAGTTTGGTCGATCTAGACCCTGTCAATTTTACTTAACAAAAAGGATTTCTTAGGTTCAAGACGGATTATGTATATTTTTTTCTTCATGGGTAGACACTAGAGAGATAAATAAGGATTTCTTAGGTCAAGCCTTTCATTCACAAGACATATACCGCGATGAAATCCCCTCTCCTGAAAAGAGAAGAGGATATCAAGGGGGGAAAAGGGGGCCATGTCTATCAAAACAGGCCATGAGCTCGATTTAGATGCAATAGAAATCATTCAGGAGCAGCACCATGATTTCAGGTGTTCACTAGAGAAACCAAAGAAAAGTTCAATTGCCAACCGCAGTTCATTCCCATTATCATAGCCGCTCCAATGATGATTTGAGAGGAAAATAATTGCATGCCCCTATCATGGGTTGACCTCAATTAGCGTGGGCCTACGGCCTGCTTAATTTCCAGCCTCGCAAGATCATTGATTGCTGTCTGTTCTGATGGGGTTCATGCGTTTTGTAAGCACGAGTGGAACTTTTCTAGAGGCCTTAATCCAACCAAATTATTAACCTAATCTTGGGGTTTCCCTTTCTGTTCCGAGTCATGTGTCTTAGAGAAAGTATTATATGTTTTGGAGTGATCGGTTCTATTCTCAGGACATCTCGTAAAATGAGTCTATAGATGTTGTTTTTGTGTCTGAATATATTTATTATGTTACGTAGTTGTTACTAATTCATCTGAATAGATCTCTCTCTTTCCTAAAGATGATCTCAGTAGGATTAAGGACTAGGGAAAGCTATGTTATATTCGAAAGACACTTTTTCAATGTTTAAATATGTTTGTAATGTTTTGACCAAAAAACAAATTAGTTCATAATGTAATGTAAGCAGTCCGAGTATGTTAGGTTATACTACTTGGCCATGCATTGAAAGCCTTTATCTTCATCAGATTTGAAGAATAACTAACAAGGCTAAAATTGAGGAGGTGAATACAAAGATTTATTCCATTGAGACGACATTAAATTTTAAGAAGGATGTAGATGCAGGAAAAGCATCCATGCCTTGGAAAACATTGTAAAAGTTTTTGTATGCCAATTAGATAGGCTAAAGGTCTGAATTAAATTGACTCATGGAGTTTGCAAGATGTTGCACGGGCCTTTATGCTTATGTTCAGGGTAACGGAAAACAATACTTTTAATATTGTTATTTCACCTATCATAGCAAAGAATGTGATTTCAATGACTATAAAGAGGCATATTGAGGGGCAGAAATGTAAAACAAAATTAATTTGAAAAATAAAGAATAAGGGGGCAACTATGGATTAATGTGTTGGGTAATCAACTTTCTTCCAATTTTCCTGCAATCAACAAATTAAAGCCCATAAAATCTAGTTGAGAGTTTTTATGTCCCTATGGCTTTCTTTTCTTTATTTTTTGAGATAGATGCATTGAAAGTCCTAAAATTTATCACAAAAGTACAATTGAATTTTAAAACTTTTTCAAAATGCAATTAAGTCTTAAAACTTATCAAAAAAGTATAATCGAGTCCTAAAACTTTCAAAAAGTACATTCAAGTCCTAAAACTTATCAAATTAATCAAATCAATCCATTGATTGCACTTGTTCTCATTGAATTTTCTCTTTGCGTTGTAGATTCTAAAACCAGAAATCTCCATACATCTCATTGAATTCTTACTTGTTCTCACATTAAATCTTCACAAACACAGCATTGAGCAACTAGGACAGCGATTACATGACACTGAACAACTGAGATTCAGCCTGCCATTCGATTCAATCCTTCCTCTCTTGTGGTCAAAATCAACCAGCTGGGTCATCTGAAAAATGCAATCTCTGATCTCAATCCCTTGCAAGGGAAATGAAGCAAAAACAAAACCGGGAGACAAAAGTCAGGAGGGAATGTTTCTGGTCCAAGCGACTAGAGAAAAAGTTTGTCACGACCAGCCAGGGAGCGAGCACAACGAACGACCGACCAACCGCATGAATATGTTCGCTCCGCAATAAAAACAAAAGCCCTTTTTAGGCCTGATGAAGCAGCTGCTGCTGCTGCTTTCACCCCCTCAATAATGCCTCCCTATTCGCTGTCCATCTCCTGCTTTTTAATAAACTGAGTTATTGAAAAGAAGACAAAATTCATTATGATCTTGCTGCATCGAGGGATAGGTCACAATGGGTAGCCTCTCGGGGTTAAATTCTCGCTTGTCTGAATAAGACAACTGGCTGGAGCTATGCAAGCCTAGCAATAATATTTTACATTTGTTTTCGTGTCTTGAGGGTGGTGTACTGTGATTATTGCACTGTCACTGTATCAGAAGTTGGAAAAATATCTGGAGATTTTACAAGTTTTTCATGGGTTTTTTTTTCTTTTTATATTTTGCAGCTCAAAACAGGTATCTTACTTTTGATTAGTATTGTGATCATGAGGAAAGTAGCATAGTTGAGGACATGGACCCTTTATCAGGAAGCATGAATCGCCAAGTTATGTTAGATTTATGTGGCTTTTATGTCTTGCAATCAGGAAAGTTGTTCAAGAAATCATGGCTAAAGTCTACCTATATAACAAGTGAAGGGATAAAAAGTACTTTGTAGCACCTCCAAATCTGTGGCCTATGGATGGCGCCTAAACGGTTCTAGCTATTTTTTAATGAAAAAATTATACAAATGATTCATGAATTTTGACCTAATAAATAATATTATTCTCTAAATTTTTAATTTATTTAATGTGGTCTTTGAACTTTAGCTCAATGTGCAATGTCATTCCTAAACTTTCAATTTATTAAATGTTATTCAGGAACTTTTAATACATGTTCAATTTAGTCCTAGGTTTATATGAAAATATTTAATGTTATCCCAAAACTTAAATAAATGAAAGAATAACATTGAATATTTTCATATAGTCCAAGGACTAACTTGAACATGTATCAAAAGTTTATGATATATATTGAACAAATTAAAAGTTTAGGGATAACATTACATATTGAGTAAAAGTTCAAGGACCACATTAAACAAATTAAAAGTTTAGAATCTATATTGCATACTAGGTCAAAGTTCATGGACTATCATTATCCATGTCTTAATCTACCTTTGAGATTCCTGCTAAATTAATTTTGAATTTTCTAAAACAGTCAAGTCTCTATCGATCTATTTCTATTATATAGATTAATTGAACATCTACAACTCTCACATAGTTTTATTAAAAAAAATTAATTTATCTAACCACGGTGTGTAAGATAACTGGCTCATGTACGTAAAAAAATGAGTCCTAGGTCTGGATTTTAGGTTCGTCATGAGTAAAGGTAAACATCCCACGATGCCTTTGTGGAATCGTTAGATAAGCGAAATAGGCCACATCATATTGCGACCAAGAATGACCCGGTTGTATCCGGCTATGTATTTTGGAAAAATGAAATTCATGGAGATGTAACATTTAACGATTAAAAATCACATGTGCCGAGTACACAACAAAATGACGCAACGTGTGATGTTGCATGGCATGTAAAGATGACATATGCAAATGATGATATGGCAATGTAAATGACAATGACACAAGGCGTAACGAGGTGGTGTGATGAGAATTTAAATGAAATTGTGTGGAGTCATTTGAAAAATGAAGTTTTTATTCTGAAAACAAGTTTTAAAAAGCATGATTGGCAAGCACAAGGCCATAGTTCACGTACTCGTGTCAAATGTACGGCCTTTAGCTATCTGTAGCCGCATCACCGCAAGGATGCCCTGTAGCACCTCAAATATGGCAAACCTAGATCGCCAACTTAGCATGCTACTTTTTCAAAATCTTCCCCAATTTTAGGTTCATGTAATCCACTAAACAACGATCAACGTATTAAGTATTCAGAGAAAATTATCCAAAAAATCATAAATCTATTATACGACAGTAAATTTAGTTCTAAACATTTCGATTGTGTCGATTTAATTCCAAACAATGATAACTTATTAATTTAGTCGTACACCTTTCAATTGTGGACTAAGCATTTTGATGATTTGTTAATATAGTCTTAAACCTTTTAAAGATTTGCTAGTTTAGTCCTTCCCACCAATTTGGCTGAACATCGCCGCCCTAGACAATTTTTACAATTTTTTTAAATTTTTTTTCTTTTTTCCTTTCCTTTTCTATTTCTATTTCTATTTCTTTTCTTCTTCTTTTTTATTTTTTCCATCCATTAGCCATCGCCGGGCATCACCTCAGCCGGCCTTAGGTGAGGGCCGCCCTTACCGGATCGGGTGAGGGTCACCCTCCCCATTAACAAGGCCCAATAATGGCCAGTGGAGGGAAAAAGGGAAAAAGAAAAAAAAGAAAGAAAGAAAATAAAATAAAAGGTAGAAAAACAAATAGAAGAGAAATTATTAAACACGTCAATGCCGATCGGGCCACGTAAAATGGCTGATACTAACTAAATCGCCACATCAGCAACTTTCGGTTTAAATTGGACAAAATGACTAAATTAACAAATCGTCAAAAGATTTAGGACTAAATTAGCAAATTATCAAAAGGTATAGGACTAAATTGAAAAGTTGTCAAAAGGTATAGGACTAGATTAAATAATTGAAAATTTTAGGATTGAATTGGCCGCCGAACAATAAGTGTAAGACTTTTTAGATAATTTTTCCTAAGTATTTGTTTTTAAGTCACTGCCGATATATCTATTTCAACAAAACATCCATGGAAAAAAGGCACTTCGGGTCTATTTCCATAAACTCGGAATTGTAGATTCGGGCGCTCGGCTTACATGTTCGAAATGGTTAACGCCCCCTGCAGCAGCCTTTGGACATCACATCTTCTAGTCATGTCCTAGGTTGGGAATGTCAAGTGATGTCCTAGGCCGAGGGATCCAACATCACCTTTTGATATCAAGCCATCATAAAAATAGCTTGAATCGTCTCGTATCTAAGATATTTGGAAAGTTTCGTGCCAGTCGTGACGCCCTAGTTATGGTTACAAGCATCCGAGATTGAATTGGACCTCATGAAAGTTTAACCATAGTTAGACCAAAAATTACTCTTTCGTCTAATGTTCAATTGAGTTAATTTTTGTTGCGTTGGCAAGCTTGCAACCTCCATTTTTCTGTTGTAATTTAACAATCGAGGGATCACAAACTTCCCGATAATGCCGTAAATGGGTCATCGGATCGAGGGTTCAAAAATTAACTTTCAACTGATACGACAACATTGGTATAATAAGGCTTTTTGATAAAATCCATATATAAAATTAGAAAATTATTTTTTTAAAATATAGGCCAAATTTTGGCGACCTATTGAGTTGTCGAACTAAAAGAAAAAGCATCAACATTCATGATGTTTCTTAAGTATGATCCCTTCGGCATAACGAACAAAGGGTTGGCTAGCATAATAATTGGGTGTTGTAAAAAAAAAAGATTTGGATAATATTTTCCTAAAAATGATTGTTTACATCGCTTAAAATAATTAGTCAATAGAAAATGTTATTATTATTGACAATAATTCATGTGTAAACATTTTCATGGACGATGAAAATATTTTTTGTAGTCATTTTTGTAAGCGACACAACCAAGCATTTTTTAGGAAAATGTTTTTCAAATTTTTCATTTTTCGTGAAACAAACGAAGTTTGGTTCCAAATTAAAAAAAAAAAAAAAACTCACAACGGTGGTATGACAACATTATATGCAATGTACAATTTCTAACAACATTTCGGCGTTAGACAGCACATTAGGACATTAAATAGCTACGCGAATTTCGACATTATAATGATTTAAAAGAACATGCAATTTTTTACCTGTATTCGTAAATATACTAATATCAATTACCCAATGGTCACTTTAACCTCGAACTTTTACAAAAGATATTCTACTAAAAAAACCCATGTATATATCTAAAATACCTTATGACCACATATAACTATATATATACAAAATCGTAGTTTATGATAATTGAGATGCTTAAAAAGTAATCAATGAGTCTCTTACCTTCTAATTTTGAAGTGAAAATGATTACCAAGTTTTCCATAAATCTCTCATCTTTTTCTTTAAAAACAACCGTGATTATTTTTAAAAATGGATCAAAATATTTATATATTATTTTAGGATTAATACCATGAAAAATCCTAAACTAGTAAACCGGTGATAAATTATCCTAAACTAATTTTTTTACCACAAAAATCCCAAATTGATATACCTATGATAAATTTATCTCAAACTAATTTTTTGACCATAAAAAATCCAAAACCTCTCCGTTAAATTGAATTAATATTACGAAAAATCCCAAACTATTACACTTGTGATAAATAGAGGGTAAAATCCCAAATTAGTATACTCATCAACTTCTACTTATTATTTAACTCAGAAATTTGATAGTAAAATTTAACGGAAACTAACGGAGGGTAAATTTATTATGAGTGTATCAATTTGAGATTTTTGATGGTTAAAAAATTAGTTTGAGATAAATTTATCACAAGTATATTAATTTAAGATTTTTCATGGTATTAACCTATTATTTTATTATTTATCAATTTTGCTTTTGAACTATTTCTTGTCATACCCAACACGCGTGCTAATTTGCTAGTACATTTTGAAGCAAACCCATCCACCCCTTTTAACCTCCAATTTTTTTCAGAATATTCCGATAATATCCATAATTGGTACGTACCCAACAGATAATAACCTCTCTTTTTTCCTGTACAATGAGTCAAATGGTAATGTAAAAGAGTCCATACAATAGCCCATCAATCTATTATAGATAGAAAATCTACATTTAAGCATTCCATAGTCTTCAACAATTAAAACTAATTTCTTGAAACAAGCCAAATCACAATTTCTCTTCCTCTATTCAATTTTTCTTTCCACCTTAGCAAACAGAAATATGTGCTTTTCTCGCTAGTTTATTATAAAATACTCAATTCATCATATTCTCACCACACATCTCACTAAATTCAAGCTTTTTCAAATCATATACCAGTAATTTTACCTTGATATGATCTTTTCCGCGAAATCGGCCCGTTTAATTTGCTAGGTTAGATACCCTAATCACAATCAAAATAATGAAAAGGATTGCATACATAAATATGTGCTTTTCTTCCTAGATTATTACAACATAAGCGATTTACTTGTTCGTATTCTCACCGCACGTCTCACTAAATTCGAGCCTTTTCAAATCATATATCCGTAATTTCACTCTAGATGTGATCTTTTCCGCAAAACTGGCCTGTTTAATTCGCTAGGTTAGTTACCCTAACTACAATCAAAATAGATTGTTAGACGAGGAAGATGGAAAAGGTGCAAGATAAGATTACTCTTCTCAAGAAGAGGTGAAAGAATAAGTTGTAATAAACCAAGAGAAAGCAGGGAATATGAAGTGCATACCAAGACAAATTTCTCCACAATATACTATAGACTAATTACCCGATGCTCTTTCCAAGGGCACATGATGGTCTAACCACTCCTAAAATTGGCTCCTTATATTTATTAAATCTATTTATATATCTATATGGTATATATATACATATTTATCTTATTAGATAGATAGAGTGCATGTGAGTATAGACTTTTCGGGTTTTGCGCAAAAGAAGGAGAGAGAGAGGGAGGTAGAAAGATAAATATTATTATTATTATGGAATTCAAGCGAGAGCAATGCCATGTGAGAAAAGCAGCTTTCATCTTCTTGTAAAAGCGACCACGGCCGTTTGGCTGCAATCATGCGGTCTACCTTGTTATAATTCCTTTCACTTGTTCCTTCTCGTTCTTGCATATTCTCTCTCCTCTCTCTCTCTCTCCTTCTTCTTCTTCTTCTTTTCTTTACCTTGTTTTTCGAAAACAAAAGGAGGGTCTTTTGCCAAATTGTCTCTTCCGCTTGCCATCGCGTGCCTCGCCCTTATTTTAACCTTGGTCTCGAAAATTACCCCAGTCTTTATACAATTGATCAACATATGGCGAATGTGACCGGAAACCCATAGCTTCTTCCACCTTCCTTCTAAGTTAATTCCTTATTTATCCCCAAAGATGGTGATGAATGATTGTTAATTTCTCGCGGTCGCATGCTTGTCGACTGTGCTTCGAAGCACTCTCACACGCGAACCACACCGAGCCATGTCTAATGGCCAAGGTGGTTTCTATTATGGTAAACCGAGTCATTGTACCATATTCTATCCACAACAAATTTCCATCCCTTTTTTTGGAAAAATTCCAAATAAGAATGCTCATTTGAAAGGGCACTTCATGCCTTTATTTGAAATAATGTCCATTTCATATCCTTAATTTAAAAAATGAGGAAACTTTGAGCCCTTGGAAATTTCCCTCCCTTTTTTTTTCTCATCTTGTGTAAAAAATGGATTATCGACAATCCACGTGGCTTAATTAGATAAATTAATTTGCAAGAAAAATAGGGGAAAGTGGCCAACTTAATGAAAGCAAAAAATTGGGACACTTCGAGGTTGGGAAGCGTGGAGACCCGCTCGTGCGGAGAAGCCGCTCACGCTCCCAAAGAAAAATTAATTAAGAAAAGGGAGAGTTCCACCAAAATGCACAGTATTATTTTAGTCATGAGCTAAACTCCAAAAGTCTTCATTGCAACAAAGGCATCGAAGACCACAACTTGGCTCGTCGAACTCACCGTTTCTAGCCCACCATCACTCTTTTACCCTTCAATGAAAATTACTTTTTAACTTTTTTATGTGGGATGAATCTCGAGTTGTGAAAAACTTCGCTAACTTCAACTCGAGTTGCGATTTTGGCCGCGTGATACAAATGTAAAGTGGATCACGGCGCGATGGTTTCGGTCCCGTGTCGAGAGGTTTTTGAAACGGTGGAACAAAGACGTAAGCAACACTCGAATTAGGTTTTTTGCTACCGCGTCTTTGCAAAGTCGAAAAAAGAGGGATTAGATCGAGAGCAAAATAAGCGTGGGGAGCGCAATAAAGACTTATTTTTACAATTTAGTCGGAAAACATGCAAGTGGAAAGCACCTAATCAAATTTATGTCAAGCTTTTAATCCATACATGTGCGTGAGTTCATGAAATGCTAGGCTCTTTCATCTTCGTCCATCGCGCCTTTGTGTTCGTCTTTGTAAAGGGGTCCATCGGTCACAACCTTGCAAGCGAGTTATTGTCACAAGGGTCTCATGCTAAAGTCCACATGATCAAAGTTTTTTTTTTTTGAGAAAAACGACACAAACGGTCCATGAATTTTAATTCAATGTACAAATAATTCCTGAACTTTTAATTTGTCTAGTCTAGTTCCTGAACTTTAACATGATATGCAATGTAGTCCATAAACTTTCAATTTTTTTTGTACATGCTCCACTTAATCCTTGAACTATATGAAAATGTTCAATATTATCTTTAGTATCAATTTAAGTTCAAAGGCAACGTTTAATAAATTAAAAATTCAGGATCACATTACATATTGAATTAAAGTTTAAAGACCATTTGTATTATTATTTTTTTTTTGGTCGAATATATGATCAAAGGTTGAAATGGGCCGGTCTTTGAGCAGGCAATGTTTTTGATTTTCCATACAAGCATACGTTAATTAAGAAAAGGAAAAGAAAAAAAGGAAGAAAGAGATGGCTTATACTTTGCTCGCTTCCCAAAACATCTCTCTGTCTCTCTCTCTCTCTCTAACATACCTTTCAAAGAAGACGCAGCCTTTCCTCAGCCTTGGCGAATCCTGTCCCAATCGATCCACCTATATATTAACACCACCAACTTCCATTTTTTCTTCAAACCCTCCATTCCTCTTCCCCTTTGCTTCTCAGACTCGCAGCATGCTTGCTGTCTAGTCAATCCCCAAGTCAGTCGCCACAACTAGAGGAAGCCACAGCGCAGAGAGAGAGAGAGAGAGAGAGAGAGAGAGAGAGATGGCGAGCGACAAGGTGGTGGAGACAGTGATAGTGGGGAACTATGAGGAGATGGAGGCGGAGGAAGGGAAGCCCACGAGCGTCAAGACCAAGATGTCCAACCTCTTCTGGCACGGCGGTTCCGTCTACGATGCTTGGTTCAGCTGCGCTTCAAACCAGGTTTCCCACAATCAGATCTAATTCCATCCCTTCTTAGTCCCTTTTCACCTGAGATGGGTTATCTGCAAGATTCACATAAAGATCACTGTTTGGTTAGGGATTTCTTTGGCCGTTTCGGTAGTGATGAACATCTCCCCGATCAACTGTTCCATTGCTGTGTGTCTTAGGTGGCTCAGGTCCTGCTCACGCTGCCCTACTCCTTCTCCCAGCTCGGGATGCTCTCGGGCATACTCTTCCAGCTCTTCTATGGCTTGCTGGGGAGCTGGACTGCGTACCTCATCAGTGCCCTTTACGTGGAGTACAGAACCAGGAAAGAGCGAGAAAAAGCCGATTTCAGAAACCATGTCATTCAGGTAATCCACCCGACAACAACAAGAACAACAGCAAAACCCAAATAAAAGTCCATCCAAGAAGCACCCGCGTCTTCTTCTTCTTCCTTCTTTATGCCCTGTTTCATGTTCTTCCTGTATCGTTTTCAGTGGTTTGAAGTTCTGGATGGGCTGCTGGGGAAGCACTGGCGGAACGTGGGTCTGGCGTTTAACTGCACTTTCCTTCTGTTTGGATCTGTCATTCAGCTCATAGCCTGCGCAAGGTCTCTCCTTTTCCTCTCGGCTCTCTCTCTCTCTGACTGCTATTTCATCTCTATCCTCCTCAATCTTTATAATATTCATGCAACACCCATTAAAGAGAGAGGGAAAGGGACAGAATCGGAACGATGTGAATATGTTTTCGGTCTGTGATCTCTGCAATCTTGTGGAAATGCAGCAACATATACTACATAAACGACAACCTAGACAAGAGGACGTGGACGTACATCTTCGGGGCGTGCTGCGCCACCACCGTCTTCATCCCTTCCTTCCACAACTACCGCATCTGGTCCTTCCTCGGCCTCGTCATGACCACCTACACCGCCTGGTACCTCACAATCGCCTCCCTCCTCCACGGCCAGGTAACGCAAATTCCACCACACACCCGAATATGGCTCTTGATGCTCCAACATTGCATGCTCCTTGATCATTGTACGTTCGGTCCGGGGGCGCTAGCACCGTCCCGTGGTGGACGGAGCCGGTCACACGACCGATACATGTAGTGTCGGGAGGGACTCACTAGATCTCACGATGACCGTAGATTTCGTTGCATGTTAGAAATCTTTTGTCCATATTGTCAAGGGCTAGAATATGTGAATTTGAGCGAACACATAATCCAACCGTTTCCACAAATCAAGTGACTAAATTAATCATATCTTGTTGTTGTTATTGTTATGAAATTTTGAAATTTTTTCTGATTAGGTGGAAGGGGTCAAGCACTCGGGTCCGACCAAGATGGTCCTGTACTTCACGGGGGCCACAAACATTCTCTACACATTTGGGGGACACGCTGTCACTGTGTAAGTGCTGTCTCAAGTAATTTTATACTATTTATTGTCCAGTGCCTGTCCTTTACGTTATTTACAAATCTGCATGTTCATGTTCATGCTGTGTCGCTCTTAATAATTTGCTCGAAAACATTATCTTAAAGCCGGTTCGAAAATGACCGGAGCCAGAGAACTTGCGCTTCCTGAGGGACACGATCTGACCGCTTGCGATCCATCATGCAACCAATCGCCATCAAGAAGCTCATTCATTGTCTCTTTCTTCCTTCTTTTCTCTTGACGGTGAAAAGAAGGGTGGTGAAAATGACATAAAAAAGCAATTATTGTCCTTCTTGGTAAAATTTGAAGACTTTTTTCCTTTGTGGGGAGAAAAGTCAATCGATCTTTCTCATGTTGCTTTTGCTTTTATCATGAGGAGCATCCCAAAAGGGATCTGTTTTCATGAAAGGACCTCTTAGCGTTAGAAGCTGGCATTAATGTTGTCCCAGGAAAAATAATAATAATAAAAAGTTGAAGGACCCAAAAATTAAAATAATAATAATAATAATAACATTTTCCATCTAGAGATAACAATTTTCTGAAATTTGTTTGTCTTTCTTGGTGCAGGGAAATCATGCACGCGATGTGGAAGCCCCAGAAGTTCAAGGCCATATACTTGTTGGCGACGGTGTATGTGCTGACCCTGACCCTTCCGTCGGCGTCGGCAGTCTACTGGGCGTTCGGTGATATGCTCCTCAACCACGCCAATGCCTTCTCGCTCCTCCCCAGGTCGCCGTTCCGTGATATGGCCGTTATTCTGATGCTCATTCACCAAGTAGGTTTCGTCTGCTTCGACTTTGTTAACTCTATGATTCTTAAACTTATAAGTAGACAAATTATTGCTAGAAAGTGTTGTTGTTAATTACAGATTTGATCAATCTTGCATATCCACTACATTTAATTTTTCCCTTAACTCAATAATTTATCGACCATATTGAAATCCTTTGCATTGATCATATACATTGCTTCCGTGCAGTTCATCACATTCGGGTTCGCCTGCACACCGCTCTACTTCGTGTGGGAGAAGGCGATAGGGATGCACGAGTGCAAGAGCATGTGCAAGCGGGCGGCAGCGAGGCTCCCAGTGGTCGTCCCGATCTGGTTCCTGGCCATCATCTTCCCTTTCTTCGGCCCCATCAATTCCACCGTTGGATCCCTACTCGTCAGCTTCACCGTCTATATCATTCCGGCCCTCGCCCACATCTTCACCTTCAAATCCGCAGCTGCTAGGGAGGTAAAACCACTGAATTTTTACACTGATCTCTCTCATTAACTCCCCCTAGATTAACATTATAGGAAAGACCCAGTATGCAATCCACCGCAGTAATGAAGAAATGAAGTGACAGTGGCTCTGGGAGTAAACCACTGAACTTTACTCTGATCTCTCTCATTAGCTTCCCTAGATTATTAACGTTATAGGAAAGACCCAGTAGGGAATTCACCACAGTAATGAAGAAACAAAGTGACACTGGCTCTGGGGAAAATCTGAGCAAGCGAGTGATGCTTTTTGTCAGTGCCACAGCTGTTTGCCTCTGAAAGTTTTGACTGAAAAAGGGAAAGAATTGAATAGAATCTCTCTTCCTCCCTCTCTCTCTCTCTCTCTCTCTCTGCACGTTTGTTTTAATGCGTATGAACAAAGGCTGTTGTGTGTAGTAGTAGAGATAGGGGGAAGAAACAGAGTGATGGCGTGTGGTCACAGTCCAGCAGACCAGACCCGGCCCTTTCTCCTATACATTTGATGTCTGAGATTTTCACCTTTTCATGCCATCTTTTCTGCATTAATTTTTTTAAGTATAAGATGAATTTCAAGAATCGCAATATTATTCATCATTCTTTTTTATTGTGGGAACACCTGCTAGTTTTTCAAATGATGACATGCCAACCGACCCATTTTAAACAGTGGTTCAAAACGCTTTTTTTTGGGTTCTCTTTTTTTTTACCTAGAGAAGGTAAGTTGGACATGAATGGTCCATATAGTACAAAGTCAGAAAAGAGCCAAGGGAGTCCTCAAGCTGCCACAGAGCAGAGAATCCGCTCATCAGTGTACCATACAAATTTCACTGCCACATTTTGGAATATGAAATTCATTCAAACTGTAAAATTTAATGGCAATGTATCCTAAGGAATTTTCATGAAACAATTTTCCTGAGGGAATCTTTCATTGTTTGTGTGGTGCAGAACGCGGTGGAGCAACCCCCGAAATTCGTGGGCCGATGGATAGGGGCGTACACAATCAACATGTTCGTGGTCGGGTGGGTGCTGGTGGTCGGGTTTGGATTCGGCGGGTGGGCAAGCCTAACCAATTTCATCCATCAAATCGACACATTCGGGCTCTTCACCAAGTGTTACCAATGCCCTCCTCCGACGCTTCCCCCTCCGTCCCCCCAGCCCCTCAACATCACTGCATCTCCGCCCCTCCAGCACCCTCACCACGGCCTTCGCAACCCTTGAATTCTCCTTTTGCTTTTCCCACAATCGGCAGCTCGGGAATTCGCGAGATCTCAAAGTCCATGCCAAAGAAAGCTTCAAATGCTACTCCTAAAAGAAAAGCTTGGGGATTTTCCTAGTAGGCAGAGGAGATAGGAACTGAAATGCACAATCGCCCCCAAAATTGTCTATTTCCATTTTTCCATTTTACCTCGACACCACTTTCTATTTTCCGAATTTAGCTTATAGTGATATGAGATGATGTACTCAATTGGCTCTCGACTGTCCAGCCCTACCAGTTCAAATAGTTCATTCACATGAGCTTTTTCTTCTTTCTTTTTCTGATCCGTGAGAGAATTAACTTTAATCAGCTAGGCTAACTCATTACCTATCACTCAGCATACCTCTGGTCTTATTGTAAAATGCCAAACCCACGTGAAAGTTATAAGTTGAATTCAGACCAGCAACAGGAAAAGCAAAGGAATTAGAGAACAAGCAGTCGATGTTTGGGGCCATGTTTGCAATGGAAGCTGCATTACATATCAGTTCGAAAAGAACTACATGCGATGGAAATGATAATTTCAGAACGACATGCTTTATATTTTACTTCTTGATTAACCCTCCCTTTTTCTCCTAAAGGATAATCAAGACGCACGTAACTTGACGTATGCGAACTCGACACAGGTCGATGAAAGAATGGTTAATGCTCATGACGCGCTTATAGGGAAAACCCACTAATTGATTGATGAGGGAATCGAACATTCTCTAATTCATTTAAAGGGTAATCACGATGAGCGTAACTTAACTTATGCAAACTTCACATGGGTCGAAAAAAAAATGGTTAAAGCTCATGACACGCTTATAGGGAAGAACCACAAATTGATTGAAGGGGGAATCGAACATTGTCTATTTCACTTAAAGGATAATCAAGATTAACGTAGCTTAACGAATGCAAAGTCGACACGGTTCAATGAAAGAATGGTTAAATCTCATGACGCGCTTATAGGGAAAACCTTCTAATTGATTGAAGTGGAGTCGAACATTTGACTCGTGATACTATAATTATTTTAAAAGGGTTAACACCACAAAAAACCCTAAATTGGTACATATGTGATAAATTTTACCCTAAACTAATTTCTTGACCATCAAAAACTCCAAACTACTATACCTATGACAATTTTACCCTCCGTTAATTTCTGTTAAAATTTATCGTCAAATTGCTGAGTTTGATGATACATGGCAGTTAATGGGTTTACCAGTTTGGGGTTTTATCATTTATTTGTCACAGGTTTATCAATTTGTGATTTTCTGTGGTATTAATCTAATTTAACTGAACTAATATGGGATAAATTTGTCACATATGCATAAATTTAGGGTTTTTGGTGATAAAAAAAATTATTTTTGGATAAATTTGTCACGTGTGTACCAGTGTCGTGTTTTTTGTGGTCAACAAATTAGTTTGGAGTAAAATTGTCACAAATATATCAGTTTGGAGTTTTTCGTGAACCCTGCTTTAAATGTGTGTAGTAATGTACAAAAGAATTAAATTGTTCAAGAATGGTGCTAAAAGTAAAATTTGCATTTTTTTATCCTCACAGTAAACATTGGTTATCAATAGTCGACGGGAGAATAGAGTAGTGATGTTTCAAAATTTTTTCCTCATGGGAAGTAACATTCCTAAATCCTAGAGGGGATAAAAGTCCCCTATAGAATTTTTAGAGCATGATCTAAATTGGGACCCTCTGAAACCTATATGGAACCGAACCAACCGGTTCTAGAATAGATATGGAAATCGGGTTGCAAGCTTGTTGTTCATTTTTAAGAGGGTTAATACCACAAAAAACCCTAAACTTATTAACTTGTGATAAATTTATCTCAAACTAATTTTTTGACGACTAAAAACCTAAAATCAGTTTATTTGTAACATTCATACGGCTTTTGCTATTGAACTTACCTGGTTTACTTTAGGACGAGCTAGTTCAGGCCGGAAATGATGCTCAACTTAAACCAGTTAAGTTATAATACGCCAATCTTCTGGAGCCTTGAAGATGGTTTCTAGCTTATCCCTTAATCTACAAAAGTTAAACCATAAGTTTTGATTATGGCATTATATATATATATATAGGCACACATTTTCTGAGCTGATTTTTTGTGGAATTCTCTCAATTTGTGTTAAGAAAACATGTTGGGTAGAAACTTCGACTTTAATTCAAGTGCTGTCAACTTGCCAAGTACATGACAGACAGTTCGATCGTGATGATTCGAAGACAGCTATGTCAAATAAAGTGTATTACAAGATGACTTTCTCTCTGGGGGCATCCCGACGTGCCTTTAGAAAGTTATCTAAGCTGCACCTCTTCTCTACCTCGTTGATTTGTTGACGAAGTGATGTTCCAATATTATCGAAGTTCAAATGTGTAGCGATATGAATGTTAAGGAGAGACGATGATTCGTTGATCTACGAAAGCATAAATATTGCGATGGTTGCATTCATAGTAAAAGAAAAAGGAATAGTAATCACTTGAACAAACGGTTACAGATAACACTAGTTCAAGTTAATGAAGCACCTATATTTTCTTTGGGGAAAATTATCGAAAAAGTCATAAATTTATTGCTTTTATGTTAATACAATCCTAAACCTTTTAATATAACCAATTGAATCATAAATATTTTGATAGTTTATCAATATAGTCCATCCAGCCAACTTTGCCTAGAAATCACTGATGTGGATCCCGGCTGACCTATGTGGTAAAGTGGCGCGAACATGGACATTTTTTGCAATTTAAAAAAAAAATTGAATTTTTTTTTCTATTTTTTTTCTTTATTGCGGCTTGCAAGAGACGGGCAACCCTCGCCGAGCATTGGGCAGTGCTTGCAGGCCCTCATGGGCCACTGGCAAGGGTTACGCCCTTGCCCAAATTTAGCAAGGGCTGCCCTTGACTATGGTCGGTGTAGGCAACCCTCGCCGGCCATTGGCAAAAAAGAAAGAAAGAAAATAGAAAAAGGAAAAATGGAAATTTTTTTAAAAATTATCTATGTCAATGCCGACCACAATTGTCATGTTAGTGTTTTCCTGTCAAAATTGGCCGAAAAAATAATATTAACAAATCGTCAAAAGGTCTAAAATCAAATTGACACAATCAAAATGTTTAGGATTTTTTTTGTTATTTTCCCTTTTCTTTGAGATGGGTACTCACCGTTGACACCAAAAATGACATAATTCACCATGTTGTAACCTACATAGTTGAGTTAATCATATGATCAGATCATTCTCAGGAGAGAACTTGGAGTTAACATTGCTTTAACTTTACAAGATCGATGGAGGAAACATAAAGGACAAAAATGCTGCATTTCCATTGATTATCAAGTCTATAATCTCAAAGAACTTTTGTCCTCGTGATTCCCTCCAATTCTCTCTCTCTCTCTCTCTCTCTCTCTCTCTCTCTCTCTCTCTCTCTCTCTCTCTCTATATATATATATATATATATATATATTTAGGGGCTCTTGAAAACGATCAGTCATGGACCAAAGTCACTGCATGCAGCGGAGAGAGCGGAGCAAGAGGGTACTAAAGAGCACCTTTCGTTTTTCATCTACTCTTTTTCGGACCCCTTTTCTCAGCAAGAAAAAGATATCGGTGCACACTGCACAGGGTCAGACGAAACCCTAATAATTAAAGAAGCAAAGAGAGCGACGGCAAATGGTTTCGAAGGCTTCGAAACAGGCTTTGAGAACACTGTCTTGCTTCCACTTTGGGTGGTGAAGGCATGGTTTTTGCCTTTGGCTCCTTTTGCTTCGAATCTCATGATTCTCTCTTCTGGGGATCTGCGATTGAATTTTCAAGAAGATAAGCGTGTGCGTATGAGCCTTACTTTCTTGGAAAGCACCAATCTCTTTACATGCGCATGCAACACTAGGTGCGAGGAAAGGTCTTTGTCTTTTCAGTTCAAGTCAATTTCAGTCCATTATACTCTCTGGCCAGAATTCTTGAAAATAAATAAATGAAACATAGGGACCAATATCTCCATCGGGGAGACATGTCTACATGTTCATATGTACATGTCCATTTTCGCAACAAAAAAAAAAACATATGTACAGGTCCATGTCGCAGGCTTTTGAGCACACCTTTTTCTTTTTCTTTTTCTTTTGTCTTCTTTTTTCAACATAAAGATTGAATTTTGCCCTTACCCAAGTTTTTTCAACAAATGTACAGTTCCAAACCCGAGTTCCTAGTGAACTTGCTAGAACTTCATCTTGAATAACATAGAACCGTCTGTCTTGCTTCTTGACTCTAGATTCTTAAAACTACTTCACAATCGTAAACCTTACCATAAAAGATGGGCCTTAACGATGAATTTTGGTTGTTAGAGCCAAGTTCAATTAATTCTATCAGATGAACAAGCCTAGACAAGCAATAGCAACCTCTCCAAAGAGGTTCATCTCGGTCTGACAATTGAATTTCTAAAGAAAAATGACACAAATGATCTCTGAATTTTTGCCCAATGTCTTCTTAGCTACCTCAAGGACGGAAATGATCCTCAAGGATAGTACTTGCATGCCTCAGACATTCGTGATTTGATCGATGATTGTCGAAAAATTTTCACTAACGTTCCAAACCCGAGTTCCGAGTGAACTAGCTAGAACTTCATCTTGAATAACATAGAACCGGTTTGTCTTGCTTCTTGACTCTAGATTCTTAAAACTACTTCACGATTGTAAACCTTGTATCATAAAAGATGGACGATGAATCTTGGTTGTTAAAGCCTAGTTCGATTAATTCTATCAAATGAACAAGCCTAGACAAGCAACAGGCATGACCTCTCCAAGGAGGTTCGTCTCAATCCAACAATCGAATTTCTAAGGGAAAATAACACAAATGGTCTCTAAACTTTCGCCCAATATGCAATGTAGTCTTTAAATTTTTAATTTATTCAATAGGGTCCCTGAACTTTAACCCAATGTGTAATATGATCCATTAACTTTCAATGTGTCCTCTGGACTTTTGGAAGATATTCAATTTAATGATTAGACTACATAAAAATGTTCAATGTTGTTCCTAAACTTGAATTGATGGAATGACAACATTGAACATTTTCATATTGTTCAGGGACTAAATTGAATATACACCAAAAGTCCAAGAATCACAATTTAACAAATTGGAAATTTGGGGACTACATTGCACATTAGGCTAAAATTCAAGAATTAAATTGAACAGATTAAAAGTTTAAAGAACACATTGTACATTTGACCAAAGTTTAAGAACTACTTATATCGTCATCTCAAATTCTAAAGAACATTGGTCGAATTTATTTTGAGCATAAGCGACCTAGGCAATGGCCTTTAGGCTTGATACGGACCAAGCCTAACCCAACAAGTACTGACAGTCGTGATTTTCATTGGGCACGACGAGCTTGAGCCCACTTAGGCCTGCCATTGATCAGATCTAAAGGAGAGAATGGGCCTGACCAAATTTCATAAACCAACTGCGAACCGAGTTTTTTTGTTTTCCTCTCAATCAAGTTTGAAACCTAAGAGTCCTAAAGAAAAAAGAAGAAAGAAAAATATGAAAAAAATACCTTAATTTTCACTTAAACACCGATTACATGTCTCTACAATTCAAAATGCATTTTTCATTCTTTAGCCCAATTGAAATGACGAGAACAGCTTCATTTTCAAAAAAGCCCCTCCAAAATCCCAACCCCCAAATATGCCCACACCTTCCCATTGCCGGTCATCACCACTGCAGTCTCAAACCTCTCTCCTCTGTCAACGCCGGCAACGCCATCACTGGCGCTTCAACTCCCTTCCCTCTCTATTCCCACGTTTATAGCTATGGCTATGCTATAACCATGGTGGTTGTGTTTGAGTCGTGCCATGTTGTGACCTGGGCTTTTCGTAGCACATGTTTTAAAATTGCAGGGGTTCGAGGGTATTGCAACTTCAAGGAGTTTGCCAAACGCGTTATAAAAGCCACAGCACTTCTCACAACTATAACAGTGGCAAGTAATCTAGGTCAAACAAGCTCTTCGTACATAATGCCACTAGGACATGTAATCATTGTAAGCCGCTACAAATTATGTAATAATGGGCCAATTCTAAGGTTTACCCATTATCACCCGGGCAAATTCCAAGGTTTACCTAACTTGTTTGTAGGTTTCGGGCTTCCTAGAATTGACACCACGGGGCCCAATCCAACAATGAAAAACAAATCGACCCAAGATCATAGTTATCTTCAGAGATAAATATTCACCCCCGGGGACTTTCTGTGCGAGATGTTCTGTATGCACCAACTTTATTTTGGTTCGATTTGATTCTATACCTTCTTACAATTGCTAGACATCGACACTGACGCAAACCCACCAAGCTTGTTAGAGCAGGTGTTAAATTTCACAATTTCGCTTCTGAAAAGCGTCCTTCCTGAGGCCAAAGCCTCGACGATAGAGGGAAAACTCTGCATTTTTAAAGACAGAAGCAAATTTCAATGTGAACGTGGCTGGCAGTCCCCACGACATCAACTCGATAGCGACTGAGTTGGTCCCTCTTTTTTCTTGGCCAAACGATTGAGCTGGCCCTTTAGATAAGAGGAAAAGGTCAATTTGACTCTACCCAATGGAAAATAAGGACCAAAACGGATACTTTCCAAAGAAGGTCGTGATAAAAACTCAATAAGAAATCTACTAGTATCAAGTGACACACTGTTGGTCCCATTCTTAGTCCCCCAAATCTGTCAAAACCCCTCGACAACGTTAGGAATTTTGAAGATTTCTCCAAAAGACGTATCCTTCGTCCTAAAAACATCGTACCCTACTACATTCTGTCCTACGAAAGCACTTCAAAAGATTTCGACAAAATGACCAAAACGTATTCTTATGTGATCGAACGGTCACCAGTATCAAGAATCAGATTCACAAAAATGCCCATCGATGACCGAAATCATCAAACCTACTTTACGCACTCGGTCATGCATCTACTTTAAAGATAAATGAACCATTGAGCTTTTTGGGGCATGACCCATGAGAAAAACCTAGAACCCCACTTTCCAGCCAACTCTATAGCCCCCCCTTTAATCGCTGAAATACGGATGATGATGGACCACAGAGACCCAAAACCTAAAAGATCCCAAGACTTTAAGAACAGTGTTCTCCTATAATTGGGTGTCTTTTAGGCTCTGCATTATTTTAATAAATGTACCCAATCCTCTTCCACCAAGCTTCTACCAAAACAAAGGCAAGCACTCGAGATTTCCTCCATCTTTGATTCCCCCCTCCATCAGAAAAGAGAACATTTTAAAGGCCCAAGCGTACATCACTTTCACTTGCTTTTCATTTCTGTTTCAGGACATAGGCAACCACATTCCACGCAAACACAGAGTCTCCCTTCCAATCCTTGTCACTAGCATCATCGCAAAGAATATTCTCTCCCTAAACATACATGTTCAAGTCACGTTAATCGTACTTATGCTTGACAAGAGTTTGATTTCCACAGGATTGGGATTCCTTTTGCCGAGAAAGAATCCTCTGGAAATCAAAGATCTATGATCGAGTCGTGTTGATCTTACTCATGCTTGATAAGGGTTTGGTTTCCCGAGGATTCATCACATATATCAAGAGAAAAATCGATACAGTAAACACCCCAATATCTCCTTATATGTAAGTTAGGGAGTGCTTAGGGTTGCTCTTTGACAAAATCCATGCTTATACTACATGAGATAACATTAGCTGGGACCAACAATCACAATAGTCTTGAATCTCATACCCCCTGTCAATGGCCATTAAATGTTGATAGACACTCGTCTGTCAAATCAAATGAGCTCACCAAGGAACAGCCAAAGGAGAACTATGGACCAATCCAACTGAAAGCTGAACCAACACACCAACCGAAATGAATGGCAATTTCTATGAACACACACTTCAAGAGAGTTCATTTGAGCGAAATCAGAACCATCAAAGTTCTCACCACTCATCCCCTGCAACCTATGAAAAGTGGAACCAAACACCAATGAAAAATCGATGGCAATCCCTACGAAACCCCCACCCACTTCAAGAGAGAGCATTCGAGTAAAATCAGAACAGAGATTCACGATTCATCCCCTGCAAATTCACAGTCCAGTCCAACCAGCCATGGAAGGCTCAAATCCAGCAAGGCAACAACAGGTCACAATTACTAGAACATGGAAAGAGAAACAGCATTCACCCAGCAGAAAATCACACATCTTCTTGAGGGTTAAGCGTTAACCGACCCACAGGAACACACGAAATTAACAGAGAGAAACAGATGACAAAAACATGACAAGTCCCATGTACCAAAAACAGTTCACCAAGCTCACCCACCAGCAAAAGAGAGACAGTCGCCAAGCCAAGACGATTTTTTTTGTGGACCTAACCCATCTGGGTTATCGTTACCTCAGTCAACCATTCCCGGGACACTCCCTGGCAAAGTGCCCTACTTCCCCACAGTTGTAGCAGCTTCCGCCGCCGCCGCCTCCCCCTCCTCCCCCGTACCTTCCTCCCCCGCCGCTGCCTCCGTACCTACCTCCCCCGCCACCGGCGTAGCCGCCCCCGCCGTAACCGCCTCCGCCGTAGCCGCCCCCGCCGTAACCGCCTCCTCCGTAGCCCCCGCCCCCGCCGTAACCCCCGCCGCCCCGGCCGCCGTAGCCCCCGCCGCCCCTGCTCCCGTAGCCCCCGCCCCTGCCGCCTCCTCCGCCGTAGCCCCCGCCGCCGCCGCCGCCCCTGCTGCCCCCGCCGCCGCGGCCGCTCCCCTGGACGGCGGCGCCGCCCGGGCCGGTGACGTCGACGGCCTTGGTGCGGTTGCCGTCGGACTCGATCTGGAACTCGACGGTCTCGCCCTCGGCGAGGCTGCGGAAGCCCTCGGACTGGATGGAGGACTGGTGGACGAAGAGATCCTCGGAGCCGTCGTCCGGGGTGATGAAGCCGAACCCCTTCTGGTCGCTGAACCACTTGACCTTCCCCGTGATTCTCTCGGCCATGGCCGCCTCCCCCCCTCCTCCTCCTCCTCCCTTCTTCAAGAACCGACCTGACCTCGCTCGCCTCAAAGAAGCCGCGGGTACCGACAAGACCCACCACCCAGAAGAGGCGAGAGAGCGAGATGTGGGAAGAGAGAGAGAGATCTCCTCCTGCGCTTCCTCCTTGGCTCTCGCTCGAGGGCTGCGACGATTACTGTGGGTTCTCGGGGTCCGTTCTTTGAAGGGGTGTGGGGAAAGGGGCCGTGGTGGCGCTTACGCTACCGATGGAAGAATATATCTACACGGAAAAGGTCAAAAACGCCGGGGGAGGTGGAATTACCGATTTACCCCGCTCGGGGCCTCCTTTTTTCACCTTCGTGGAAACTTTTTGACCTAATTCCTTCCTCTTTGGCCCTCTTTGGATTTCGCGATGGCTGATTCCGAGTTGCCAGATGCTCCGTCCTCCGCCTCGAAGGAAGAGGTAAATTTCGGGTGCTCTTTCGTCGTCGACGCGAACGACTTGAAAAGAGGACGAACGATGGCACGGGTATCGTGTTCGACCTACCTCGCCTCGTTGTGAATGCGAGCCTGGCTCTCGCACGAACAGATGGCGCTCGAATATAATTTTCCTTTCGGGGAATTGCTTGGCGTCGTAGCGAGTCCGTATTTTTGGATGAGGTTCGGTACGTGACTTCTTTGCCAGAAAGATATTTTGGAAGCCGATTATCTTAATATGAAATGTTGATGTGAATTGTTGCGGTTCGAAACAATTTCGGCCAATTCATACGGAACACGAAAATCTCAATCAAGAACGGCGTTTAATTTATCCGGAACCCTTTGAAAATACCTCATTCGCCGCTCATAAATTAAATTCCAATAAATTTTGGACATCTATCACCTGTTCTATTTGTATGTTATTAAAGCCGGATTCGAAAAAATATCGGCTTTATTGCTCACCAGGTGGCACTATACTTTGCCTCTGCGCTTGCCACGTGACATGTGTCACATTTTTTGTCATGTAGCGCACATTCAACTAATAATCTTTTTCAGCTTGATGATTTTGTCATCCGCTAGATTCTGTCTCTTGTTGATGTAACAAAATAATAAAAAAAATATTGAGCTTAAACTAAAAAAAAAGATAAATTAGATAAAGCATTTTCATTATCTCTCAATTTCTATATTCTATTTATTTTGACCGTAAATTTTAGAAATTGGATAGAGAGAAAGTATATCAAGATTTTATCTCTTATTAAGTTCGAATTCAAGAAAATATAAAGTAGAGACTCTTCACTACCCGGCTTATTTTCAACATAATTTATTAAAGGGTTAATACCGCGAAAAATCCTAAATTGGTACACTCGTAATAAATTTACTCAAAATTAATTTTTTGACTACCCCAAACTAGTACACTTATGATAAATTTGCCCTCAGTTAGTTTCCATTAAATTTTACAGTCAAATTACTGAGTTAAATAATATGTGGTAGGTGGCGTATGTACCGATTTGAGATTTTACCTTCCATTTGTCACATGTATACCGGTTTATGATTTTTCGTGGTAATAATCCAATTTAACGGAAATTGACGAAAAGTAAATTTATCACAAATGTATCAATTTAGGGTTTTTTGTGGTCAAAAAATTAATTTTGAATAAAATTGTCACAAGTATACCGATTTAAGGTTTTTCGTGATATTAACCCTTTCTTAAATGTTTTTGTAAATAGTGACAAGTTTGAACCAATTATAAAAATTATATATAATTGTTTCGGTGCCTAACAGGTCTTATTGGCAAACGCAATTATCCAATCAAATTAGCATATGTATTCATAGCTCAACAATTAAACTTCATCGAACATATCGGTCGATGGATGAGCTAACATCAAATTAACACTTATCTGTATCAAAGAAAAAATGGATATGATATTATTTAAATAAAAGTAAATATAGGTCAAAATGTCAATTGTAATTTTACAATCTTAATTTTCACTAATCAAGAGCAATCCCAAGGATGAAAGACTCCTTACATCGTCTCTATAAATAAGAGGCATCTTTATTCATTTTGGGACGGACAGAAGGACTTTAAATTTTGTGGAGTTGCTATCGAGTTCTTCAAAATTAAAGAACTTCACAACATGAGACTGTCGGATTCAATTATCAAGACGGAGACTTCAAAAATAGGTCGACAAGACCTCACCAAACATTCGGGTCATCAAGACCTCGGCCATCTTATATTTCAGATCAAGAAGCTGTCAAGTCCTTAAATCCGATTTGTGAAAAAGAATCAAAGATCGTGTTATTTGATTCGAGATCAAGCCGCTAAGGTCCTCAAATTGCCCCGATGGCCGTGGGAATGGAGAGGTGAGAGTTCAAAACTCCCTTCCTCCAAATAGGAGAGGTTATGGGTTTAGGGCCCCTTTGGTTCAACTTCTAAAATGCTACTTGGGAGATGCAAATACCTTTAAGTTAAAGTCCCTTAGAAAAATGCAAGAGGCGTTTGGTAAAAAATCATTTGTAAAGCTACTTTGGCCCAAATAGTATTTGGTAAATTTTTTTTTTGCCAAAAGGCTTTGGAAATTATCTTTTTTATTAAAAAAAAAACCCTATTCTACCGTTCTCCGGAGCTAAAGAAGGCCTAAGGCCGCCGGCGAGCTAAATCTGGCACCGGTAACCGTCGCCCTAGGTCGGGCGACCCCCGGCAAGCTAGATCTGCTGCCGACGGTCGTCTATCAAGGCCAGGCGACCCTCGGCAAGGGTCGCACGACCTAGGCAGCTGGCGCCTAGGTCGCGCGACCTCGCCGGCCCGAACTAGTATCGGCCTCCCTCGACAGCCACCTCACAAAGAAGATAAACAGTATCAAGAGGGGCAAAATCGGAATAAACCAAAATAAGTAAGGGCAATTTGGGGATAAAAAATTTTGGTTCAACATTCCAAATGCTAGCATTTGGCCAATGCTAGGCTGAATACTAAACAAACGGTTCAATATTTTGGGAATGGGCTTTCAAGGCTAAAAGCTCAATCCCAAAGTTGAACTAAACGGGGCCTTACAAGGTTACTCAGGTGAGCTTACTCAGGACCCACCAAATTTCTCGTACAGAAACTTTAAAGTTCAGGAATATAAAATAAAATAAAGAAACCTTAAGCCCTCGAATTGTATTTGAAGAGGAATAAAAGCTCGTGCTATTCCATAGAAGATTGTACCTTCCGGGCCCTTTAATTGTCATTTCGTCACTAAAAAAACATCAGATGGGATCTCATTGAAAAAAACGTGCTTTTGAATTTAAAATAATAAATGATTTTACTGTTTTGCATATATTAATGACTTATATCCTGTGAGGTGCAAAAAAGGTTTAGCAACACAACTTCTCTATTTTTATCACAATTCAAATATTTGAGTTTAAAGTAGAAAAAAAATAGATAAGGAGAATTAATTCTAAATACATTCTCACATATTATTGCTCACTTTGGAATATTGGAATAGTAAAAATAAAGAAAACCTCTTCATAGAAAAGTAAACACAAATAGATCAAACGGAAGGAATCTAAATATTTTATCTTAGTAATACAAATTAATGCATCAAAAAAAATTATAGCGGATAAGGCAGTTCACAATGTTCGTTGACTTCAATTTTAGTAACACAACTTTTAAATAATTTATCTTCAGTTCGAATATTTGAAATTAAATTTGAATAAAAAGATTAAGGTATCTTTAAATGATACAAAAGTGATGTTATTTAGTTTTTAATAAATTACAATAGTGAATTCTAGGAAATCCATTTATTATACAAAATAATGTTCTCTATTTAAATGCACTATCTAAATTTGAAACTATAAGTTACATCGTTTTATCAAATCTCACCTCTAAAAATAACTGTCAGTTATTAAAATAATTACATTTATGATTTCAAATATAACGTTTTTCTTTACATGTAGTTCGCTAGATTAAAAAATTCACTGACTAAGAATCAAATATACTGTACTTCGTTACATCTATTTCACTTAATTGATATCTTACAATCAATTTAGTTTTGAAAAGAGTTAAAAAAGAAAAACTTAAAACATTCCAATCCGCTCTAATATATAATTGATAACTATATTCTCGCTAACTAAAGTGTGACGCCACGACCTCGGGGTCATATAAACGTGACGACCCGTTCATTATTATTTTTCTTTAAACACAAGCGGAAGCATAACTCGGGACAATCACATGAAAAATAACAGCGAGATTAATACAAACAGCATCATGAGCAAACTTTATATTTACAGGATACGCAAACATATTTTACAAGCCAACTTATTCAATTTTAGCCATTTACACATGATAACAAATGGCTCGGGTGTCCTAAGCCCACTACTTCGGATTCATAGCTTCTAGCTTTTCCCGAACTCTAACATGGCTCAACCGCCTCCTATTGCTGCCGTCCGTCCGACTATCCTATAGACCTGTGGGGGGAAAAATGGGGATGAGTCGAGGAGACTCAGCAAGTGAAAACACTAATATCAAGCGAGGATATATCGATCGCCGTTAACATAAGTCGGCCCTTACCGCACCCGCATCAATGTCAGATCAATAGCAAAGTTCAAACAAGAGAACATCGTGCATGGTCACGTCATGCATACTTTGCTAACCAAGGTTCGGTTCTATCTCAAAACAACATCAAACATGAAACATGATCAAACCAAGGAAATGAACCAACTACGACCAACCAAACGACCTAGAAACGGTCCAAGCAAACCACGTCACAACGCATCTCCACATCCTTTCTCGGTATTAGGGAATTCACTTACACATCAATTAAACAAGAACTAGAGAAATAAGGCATGTTAAGAACATGCGAGTCTCGGTGACTCTCGGGCGATTCTTGGTGGTTCTCGGGCTTAAACAAGAACACACGGCCTTGCATAAGGCTTTTTCACTCGATCAAATCATAAGAGAGACACAACTAGTCGTTGAGTTTTCTCTCTTTCTTTCTTCTTCTCTCTCTCTCTCTCTCTTTCTCTTGACTACTCTTTCTCTCTCTATTTCTCTATCCCCTTGGCCGAATGGCCTTCTTTCTATTTATAGGAAGGCAAAACTTGGGGCCAAAGTTTGGATGAGGTAAGCGCACGTGTCATCGAGGAGCATGAGGTAAGCACACGTGTCATCCAACCATTAATAGCCTAAGTCCAAAAGTCATGATGGTGGTGCCTCAAAGTCAAGAGTCATGATGGCTTGTCATCATGACGGAGGCCTCAAAGTCTTCATTCATTTATTACGAGTCATGATGAAGGGCCCTAAAGTCCAAGCAATTAATACAAGCTATGATGGTGGGGCATCAAAGTCCAACTTTAATAAATAAGGGTCATAATGAAGCTTGGAGGATAAACTTTGACTTGGTCAAGGCCTTATCTTCTAGATTTTTCTACCAATTTCCCGACCGTGGACTCTTTAGAACCTTCTAACTTTACTGAATTCTCATGCAAATGACTCGGGCCAATCGGGTCACACGAAATATACCAATTGGCACAAAAATCACAACCCGTGCCATACTTAATCACAAGATTTTCTGAAGGTTTTCCGCGATAAACACGCATAATAATTCCATCCAACCTGAGGTTCGGCACGGAAATGTCCTCAAATATCACCAAAAGACCTCAAGTCGAGATTTCAATGTTTTTCAATATAACAATTGATAAATCTTTGAAATCTGATAAAACCAAACAGCTTTGCACTGTTCACGAAATTGGATTTGAAAATATAGTAAATGAACTCCGAAAATTCTCAAATTCGGATCTGTCATAAACAAGGCTTTAATAAACATTTTTCGTGAAGAACACAAAATCTAATTCTCTCTGTAAACACCATTTTCAGTCACTCAAAAACAGACTAAAAATAGTTCGCTAGAACAGAATCTTTGCTTCTAAAAGTAAGCTCTGTCCAGAACCCAAATCATCTCAGAAAATTCCCAAATTTATACACGTTATAGAAAAGGAATTTCTCAACAACTTTCGTGAAGGAATTTTTTCCAAAATCGGCCCAGAAAAACTTGTAGAAAATCAAGACAGTGTAAACATTACCGAAATACCCATTCTACGCAGTTTCACACGGTCCGAAAATCAGGCCATCGTACCACTCATATCAACTCCAAAAATTCTGAAATTAAATCATGTAAAACTTCAAAATGTTTGGAACAACTTTCCAGAAGAAAGCGTTTGGAAATTCGGATCACAAAAGTCTCTCCAAAAATAACAAAACGAAAGGATACAAATGATCCGAAAACTAAGTTTTCCAAAACAAGAGAAAACAATTTAGTTCAGATTAGAAAACTGCCAAACTTAAACCAGCCATTTCCCAGGGATTGAAATTGAGGATATTACAATTTACCTGTGGCTTTCCAGGCCCAAAAATCGGGATGTGACATAAAGTGTTATTGATTTTCCTCAAAGAATTTGATTTAGTATAGTAGAAGAATTACATTAAATAAATAACTTCACTTAGTGTGTGAAATAAAATAATTTAAATAAATTAAAGCTGATTTATAACAAGATGAATTAAATTATTATGAGGATATATATTGAATAAACAACTACTGTTACTTAAATATTACCAAACTATAAAGTTCAATTTGCAACTTGCAATAAAATATTTAAACAAAAAAAAGATTGCATTTTAAAAAAATAGATAACTTATATTGTTTTTATTTTAATATTTTACTTTTTGAACAAACACATTTCAAATACACCTTTCGTAAATGTACACTAAAAGTCATTGGAATTATATTTTACGTGTTCGTAAATCTTAACATCATAACATTTCTTCTTGCCACATATCAATGTTAGGCATTCATAAAGTATGATACTCTTCTACGAAACTATAACTAGATTATACAAAATCTCATCTTATTCTCTTACATCACATTTTGGGAAAAGTGTAATTTTAGCCCTAAGCCTACCGTACAAATCTGAATGTAGTCACAAACAATTCAATTAATTCAATATAGTGCTAAACTTTGAATGAAAATGCGATCAAGCCTCCCAATAAAGTCTTGCATGAAATTGCTAGCATTATGCTTTAGTCATCACTAGATGTAATCATTGCCAACTATCTTACTTATCACAGCCGTCGGTGGTCGGACGTGGACAATTTTACTCAAAACAACGCCTTTTTACTTAATTTTTGGAACTGCTTAATTCATCTTCCTCTTTTTTGCGGATCATATTTAATGTCACAAACAACAGACTCTCCAGCGAAATCCTAGCAAACCCCACATTATTGAGGTTGAATGCCTCATCCTTCTCCGTCATTGTCAATCTTTGCCGGTCACCGTTCAACATATCCTATAATGGGACCATGTGAATTAGATTATACAAGATCTAGGTGAGGGGCTCGCGGTCCTCCCTGGCCAACAGGCGTGTCCTCGCCCTCGCCTAGAATTACATGAGGGTGTTGATGCCCTTGCCTATGGTAGGCAAAGGCTGTGACAACCTCGCCCAGCCCAAGCCAGAGTCGCTGGCCCTCAGCTTTGGCCGGGGAGGTTTGAAAAAAAAAAAGGAAGGAAAGAAAAGCAAAGAAAAAAATTAAAAATTCGAAAAAATAATAAAATACTATTATGTCCACATCAAAGTTAGTCATGTCACATAAGCCAGTCAATGTCCACATCAGCGATTTCTGATCAAAATTGATCAGATATACTCAATTGGCAAAATATAAAAAGGTTTAGGACTCAATTGGTAAAATTGAAACGATTAGAGCTAAATTGATAAAAGTGCAATAGGTTTAGGACCTTTTAGATAATTTTTTGTCACCCGCATATACACACCCCATCCACTTTATTGAAATTGTCATGCCTTCAATCTATGCAGCAACCCTCGCTTTTCGCCACCTCCTCGCCACATATCTCCATCACCAAATATTTCTCACCTGCAATTTCCACTCATGCATTCATCCTCGTCGTCATTGAGCCGGAGCTCAACCAACAATCAAGCCTTAGATCTAAGGTATGAGGTACAGGGAGGCTGGAGCCGGAGGGGCTAGCATGCATCCGAGGGAAGAGAGAGAGTCATGCGAGTGCTTGTGGATAGAGGGATTTTTGTGAACAGTAACAAGAAAAGAAAAGAAGAACGAAAAAGACAAAAAAAAAATGCAAAATGACGTCATTTCGAGTACAGTTGTCCATTGTCGGATTGCCGGTGACGATTAAACCTCTACATCAGCAATTTAGGCAAGACTCAGTATAGGGACTTAATTGTATTTTCCCTCATTGATTTAAAATTGAACTTATTCAATTGAAATGTGAAGAATTGAATTTAAATCCGTATTATAGATTTATGATTGAAATTGCACTTTTTACTAAACCTTTTGAGAAAGTGTCAATTTAGTCATAAACCTATTTTTTGTGCCAATTTAGTCCTAAACCTATTTTTGGTGCCAATTTAGTCCTAAACCTTTTGATATAGTGCCAATTCAGTCCTTTTCACCGGATTTTGCTAACGTGGATGTCGACTGGCCGGCGACCAGTCACCGAAGCTGACGTGGACAAAAATTCATAATATTTTAATATTTTTTTATTTTTTTTCTTCTTTTTTTTTGCTTCTCCCTTTTCCTCCAATCGATTGCCAGAGCGGCGATCGGTTGGAGGCCAGAGGCCGGCGAGGTCACCCTCACTGACCTCGAGCGAGCTACGCTGGCCATTAGCGAGGCTCGACCTCGCCAGATCTGGCAAGGTCGAGGCTTGCCGGCGGCTAGGTGAGGCTCGCTCGGCCCTCGCCATGGCCGGGCGAGGGCCGACCTCGCCAGATCCGGTGAGGTCGGTCCTTGCCCAGTCGCCGGTGAGCCTCACCCGGCCCTCGCCAGAGGTTGCGAGGTCTAGCAAGGGCCGGGCAAGGCTTGCCGGCGGCTGGGCGAGGCTCGACCTCACCGGATCTATCAAGGTCGACCCTCACCCAGCCATGGCGGGGGCCGAGCGAGCCTCGCTAGCCTCGCCAGTGGCCGGTGTGGCTCGCCCGAGGTCAACCTCGTCGGCCTCTGGCCTCCGGCCGGTCACCGCTCCAGCGACAGGCTAGAGGAAAAGGGAGAAGGAAAAAAAAAGAAGAAAAAAATTCCAAAAAATATTATTAAATTTTATCCACGTCAGCTCCGGTGACTGGTCGTCGGCCGGCCGACGTCCACGTTAGTAAAATCCAACCAAAAGAACTGAATTGACACTATATCAAAAGGTTTAGGACTAAATTGGCACTTTCTCAAAAGGTGTAGGACTTATTTAGCACTTTTCCCTAAAAATATGCATATATGTAAGCTAAGTAATTCCGATGCAAATTAAAATGATGCCACATAGGAGAAACTATCTAAGCAAGATGGGCTAATACAACGAAAAATCTCAAACCGGTACATCTGTAACAAATTTACCCAAAATTAATTTTTTAACCGTAAAAAACCCCAGACTGATACACCTGTGAGAAATTTACCATAAACTAACTTTTTTTCCATCAAAAGCCCAAACCGATACACTTGTGACGAATTTACCCTTTGTTAGATTAGATTTATACCATGAAAAATCACAAACTTATAAACTTGTGATAAACAAATGGGTGAAATCCTAAACTGATATACCCATCAACTGCCACTTGTCGTCCAACTCATCAATTTGACAATAAAATTTAATGAAAACAAACCGAAGGTAAATTTGTCAAGTAGTATCAATTTGGGGGTTTTTAGTGATAAAAAAATTAGTTTTGAATAAATTTATCACAGGTGCATTAGTTTAGAGTTTTTTGTAGTACTAACCCAAGTAAGATTTATTGCCTATTTAAGTAATGTTGGATAAGTTTTTTAGAATTTTGTTAAAGAGTGCCTTAGAGGTACTTGTTGAGCGGCACATTAAGAAAATTTTACAATTTTCAATGCATTAAATGTCTTGTATTATGTATAGGCGCACTGGTCCCAGGTTCGATTCCCCAACTAAGTACTTGTGATTTAAGTGGGGGGTCATGGTGGTGGGTTGCTGTACTAATCTCCCCCAATGAATAATCGAGGTGCGCGCAAGCTGCCCGAACACCTCGGTTACCAAAAATAAAAACCTGTCTTGTATTATGTAAATTCAACGCTTTGACGGTTGTAACTTCCAAATAAGTATATCAGGACAATCATTAACATGACCCGGATCCAATCTGCAATTTTGGTAGCTGAATGATTGCGCTGTCCAATCCAACATTAGAGGCAAATTTGATCTGAATATTTTTATTTTGATGTTAGTTGCATTTTGAAACTTAATTATGAGCAGATAATTGTACAATGGGTCCTAAACCATTGTACATAAACCAATTGAATCATAAACCTTTTCATTTGACCAATATAATCATAACTCCTTTGAAGGAAAATTCAATCAAGTCCTCTTAGCCCAGTCTCATTGGATTTATCTAACGTGGCAGTCTAGTCATCATCGGCCATCCTACTTGTAATGGCAACAGCGTGATACAGAAAAAATGACTTTTATTTTCTTTTAACTTTTTTGATTTCTTCTTTTATTTTTGATTTTCTTTGTTTCTTTTTTATGTACAAGTTACTATTCATTGCCTTTATGCTCGCATTACTCGGCCAAAGCTGCTGCGACACTCATCCGTTGCTGACTTCTGCCACCTAAACCTACGGGGACCTCCTAGCCACAAATGGCGACTTTGAACTCCATGGCCACAAGCAAAGGAAATAGAGACAGAGAGACTTGTGGTCTCCTTACAAATCACAATCATGAAGGCTCTTGGCCTCGCGAGACCACAGGGGACTGCGCAAGGCGGGCGACCTCCGTTGGAGAGAAGCAATGAAGGTTCGTGGCTCCATTACCTTTGTGGCCACGAATGGGCAACCTTGAACTGTACGATTGCAGGTGAGAGAAACAGAGTTGGGGAGACCCCTGTATCTATAAAAATCTCGTCTATGGAGGCTGTAAGTGTCACGATCTAAAATTTTCCATATGATTTAAACTTTGAGTGAATAAATAATTTTACTTCAATTCAATCCTCTGATGAATGATAATTTATCCAAAATTTTACAAATAATATAACCTCAACCAATATACACCAAAATCTTCTATATAGAAATACATCTCTACCTACGTTGTGCACTCTGATCCAATCCTTAAATGACATCTTCGGAAGTGCTAATCTAAATACCCTTGAGTTCCGAACTAGAGCAATCTGCGAGGTATTTTGTGATGAGGCAAAGCTTAGTAAATGAAAACTCTAGATTTAAAGTAGGAGATCTAGTCACCACTCGACCGTAGAGCACAGCATCATAGTAACAATTAACAAATAATATTACATATCTTTTCTACTCACTATAATTCAGAAACTACCAATCGCTTATTTATTCAAGGTAATTCTTAGATATTTACATAATTATAAATGAATAATTCAATTAATCAAGTAACCCAACATATATTCCACATAATTGAAGTGCTTGTAATCTATTCCTAATCTAACATTTTGATTAATTCATCTATTGTAAGCACGCATCATGACAAAGATTCACAAGCATATCAAGAATCCACAAACTCACAAACGAAGTTACAAGCACTAACCAATCATATCGATTTTCCTTTAACACTTACCCACTACAGTAGTGAGGAGATTAACATATTCAAACAATGAGTGTTCACGTACACTTTCAAAACAAATCATTTAAGCTTATTCAAGATAATGTAATTCATACATTTTGAAAATACTCATGTGTGCAGTGAATAAATAGATGACATGAGTTAATATTCAATTTAACACTCAAATCCACACAGATAAACATATCAATCTCATTTGCGTAAATACCACACAGTAGCTCACTGATATACACAAGTGAGTATCTATTTCCCACTAGTTACTGGCTAGGATCCATCTCGACTAATGAGGCATCATTACCACTAATTAATGGTGGACATAAACATAAAATCCTCTTTGACACACCTCTCACTCTATCCATCACGAGTGTTTTCTACATCAGCAAGGATAAATATATCACTATACATCCGCCTGATGATAGTTATTAAATAATATTCACAGGCTACTCAAGCCATATCGAGCAACTCAAGCCATATCATTTTGTCCATGATTCATAGGACTTCACGTCATCTTGTAGAGACCGTTCTCAATGGTCCATCCTAGATGGTCCGTCCTAGATAGTAGAACATCTAACTAACTTCAAAGTCTTTTACACATACTCATACAAAGGAGTTTGCTTTCACGTGAATAAGCCGTGGCAAAGGTCTTCATGACTTTACATCATCCCATGCAAATCATCGTAACATAACAATTGCCATGTATATTTCAATAACCACGTCACAAATAACATCATACTAAACTTTTGGCAATTTCTTGAAGGGAACTTTGAACACACAAAGCCTTTAATCACCTTGTAGGACACTTGATGGTTGGAACTAAACATAAATTTGATAAACTCTGGGCATCGTTTAAAGTTGAGTTAAAACTTGGCTTTCTTTATTGAAGAATGGAATGTTAGAACAATTGAACTTGAAAAAGTAGAGATGGGGATCTTTTTTGGTTTGTTTAAGAGAAGGAAAGGGATGGTTTTTTTTTCTTTTCTCTTTTTATCTTTACCTTTGATGATTACTATAAATCATGGTTAAGTTAAATTGTCATGAATGATGTCATTCGATAGTCTAAGCTCAACGTCATAAATTAAGCGCATGTGAGTTATTTATATGGGTGACAAGTGGCTTAATTTGAATAGTTAAATGAAGATAATGATTGGAGAGAGCATAAAATCATCTAAATAGATGTATAAATGAGAATCATTATTTGATTTGTAATTATTCAAGCTAATCAAGAGATGCCATGAATGATGTCATCTCAGGGGTAGATTCAATGGCACAAATAAGAGCATGTGGGTAATACTAGGTGGAAAATGAAAAGAGGTGTTCCGATAGAAAAGCTACGAGGGGCTAATAAAGTATGATTATGACAGGGAGATAAACATGTGATAATAAATATTATATGGAGAAATATGAGTTTTATTTCTATATAACACAATATTGCTAACATGATAAATAGAAAGAAAATTTTAGGATGCTACAGTAAGCCTCACATGACCACAGATTTTGGGTCATGTGAGGTGGGACCTTGGTTGGAGAGAAGTGACGAAGGTCGCGACCTCCATGGCTTCGAACAGCAACCTTGAACTCCATGGCTACAGTGAGAGAAATAGAGACAGATAGACAATGGAGTCCAGACTCCATGGATGATGGTGGCCTCTAGCTGTCGAGCAATAGTCGACCTGGTGGCAGCACACAACCGGAGGTCTAGGTGGTAGTAGGTAGCGACGGAGGAGCGCTAGAGGAGCTCTCGGTGAGTGATCGTGACCTTGAAGACCATGAACATTAACTTGAGCGCAGTAGAGAAGGAAAATAAAAAAACAATAAAATGGATAAAAAGGAATCAAAGTTGGAAAAATCAGAAGAAAAATTGTCGTTTTGTCCACGTCACATTATCGGGGTTACATGTAGAATGATATGATGATTAGACTACCACATCAGATAAATCCAGGAAGACTTGAATGATGGTTGACTGCATCTTTCCCTCAACGGTTTATGATTACATTGATTGATTTAAATATTCACGACTTGGTTTGTTCTGTACAATAAGTTTATAACTGATTGTGCAATTTTCGAAATTAAGATGAATGTGAAATAATTGTCAAGTTTTTGTACTTAATTACATGATAAATTAATTGGAAATTCTCCATGAATTTCGCATCTTTATAAGAGCCGCGAACCTGAATGGAATCTTCCCTTGATTCCTCTGTCATGCCCATTCTACAAAGCAAATATTGTTCCATTTGATAAGTTACTTTGATCAAATAGGTAACGTAGACCGTAGTTTTTCATTTAGACTGAGGCAATATGAAGAAAACTCCATGTCAATCTTTATAATCAGCGAAAATATTATTCTCACCATCCTATAGTAAAATAATTTTCCTAAAACTTAGGTTGGATATAGAAAAATCAAATACCAAGCTACATATTAAGAAAAATCCCACATTTTAGAGTGTAAAATCTAATTAGATCTTCTGGTTTTTATCCATGAAGTACACGACTTAGGGGTGGTAAGTATAAAAACAAGTTCAACTGTTTTTACCTTATGTACACGCAATGTTTTTTCACCAATTCGGAATTACCACAACCAGAGCACATTCATGCACATATTATTCATTAATTACCAATAAGAATTCTAAAAATTAGTGTAAATGCTTACAAAGCTAAACTCAGTCCGTGTTTGCATGAGATAGAGAGAATCGTATGAGATTTATGCTCCGTTTATTTCGCAAACGATGAATGATTTGAAAAATATTTTCTTGAAACAGATTGCTTATAAAAGTAAATGAGTGAAAAATATTTTCATTATCCACAAAAATGTTTAGGAATAACTTATTGTCGATAAATAGAAAAATTTTCCATTGATTAATTATTTCAAGCAATACAAGTGATTAGTTTTAAGGAAAATATTTTTTAAATCATTCATTTTTCACGAAATAAACGGAGTCTTAGCTATTTAATATTTTGATACCTTCGCTATTATCTCATATTGACGCGATTGGTGAATGCAATAACTAAATATTGTATAAACCAAACCATCGTCTCAAACTGAACAATTTGCGAACTGGGTTTGGGATTTATCAAATTGAAAGAGACAATGTGCTCGAACTAAACAAGACGAAATCATGGATTTGGACCCAAATTTTCGATTTGGAACAAAGGTTGTTAACAACAATTTTTGAGTAAATTTGTGGTGAGGTTTACAAAACCTTATCACAAGATTGGATCGTAAAATCTGCTATACAAAATATATAATTGTAAAGTGGTAAAATACACACATATAATTGTGATAATTCATACAAGAAAACAAAAGGTAATACAAATAAAACTAGGGTGAAGAACAGCAGAAGTATCAAAACTTGTGTACGGCGCTCACTTTAGTGTCAAAAGTTTATTTTGGATCGCTTTAGTGACAAAATTTTTGAAAAATGATAACTTAAGTGCCAACTTCGGTTAGTTTGGTTGGAAATCCGATATGACATTTTTTTATTAATTTTTGAAGCTGACGTAACTTGCCGAAGGATTTAATCAGCATATACACATCAAAATGACGTAGTTTAGCATATACACTTGGATTTTTCAAATATTTTTTCATTCTTTTCTTTTTTTCTTCTCTTTCTTCTTCTTCTACCTCCGGTCACCGGTCGCGGCCAGCCGCTTGGCCTCGCTTGGATGAGGCCACCGTCGCCCGCCACAAGCGAGGCCTGGCCGACCCTCGCCTGCGGGAGGCCGGCCTCGCCGGATCTGGCGAGGGTCGACCTCGTCTCGTCTGGGTGAGGACGAGCCCCGACGAGACCGCCCATCGCCCAGGCCACGACGGCCTCGCCGAGTGTTGCCTTCCCCTAGGTGACACCCGATGAGGCCGTCGTGGCCTGGCTGATGGCCGGCCTCGCCAGGGTTCGTCCTCGCCCGGATGAGACGAGACCGACCCTCGCCAGATCCAGTAAGGCCGAACGCTTGGCAAGGCCATTGTGGCCTAGGGGATGGGCGGCCTCGCCGAATCTAGCGAGGGGAGCCCTCGTCGAGTCTCGCCCTCGCCTAGATGAGAGGAGGCTGACCCTCGCTAGATCTGGCGAGGGCAAGCCTCGCCACATTAGACGAGGTAGCCGTGGCCTCACCGAGGCTCGATCTCGCCCAGGTGAGACGAGGTCAATCCTCATCGGGACTCGCCCGCCCTCGCCCAAGCGAGGGTCGGCCGGACCTCGCCTGTGGCGAGCAACAGTGGCCTTGTCCTGGCGATGCCAGGTGGCTGGCCGTGACTGGTGATCGAAGGTAGAAGAAGTAGAAAGAGAAGGAAAGAAAAAGAAAGAAAAAAAATTAGAAAACATATTTAAAATATCTAAATGTATACATGAAAATGCCATGTAGACTTATTTTTTTAAAAAAAAAATCCAACTAAGATTAAAATTTTAATTATAAAAGCCACGTATTAATTTGGCCGGAATTTGTCACCGTTAGCACTTAAGTGATCATTTTTCCTCCGATTTGGCATTTAAGTGAGCCGGCGAAAACTTTTAGTACTAAAATGAGCGTCGTACACAAGTTGGGGTATTTCTAATGTTCTTCTTCCAATAAAACTAACTACTTTATAGCTCCATAGCTCATACCTTTATCTAAAACTAACATACTTCAAAGACAAGCAAATTATATTTTCAACTTAAAATATAAGCATAATCGAATTTTTATCAAAGTCTAGATTATGATTAGAACATATTTTATTTGATCATCAAGCTAAACTACAGCAAAATTAGTGTCAAAACATTTTACACCAATCATATTTTTATCCCAACCATATGTTTTTTCTTACTTAATTTGGCTCAAGTATTCTCTTTTATGTTTTTCCAAATCCAATAGAGGATCGAAAATTGTAAAATCGCTTTATTTATTTTCCATGTCATACAAATTTGATACGTTAAGATTTTGACATTATTAAAAGGGATAAGATCACTTGAAGTTTTGAAACATGTCATGAAAATATAATTAAGTCCTAAAACTTTTAAAAAGTACAATCAAGTTATAGAACTTGTTACAAAAGTGCTATTGAGTTTTAAAACTTTAAAAAAGCATAATCAAATCCTAAAACTTGTCGAGTTAATGTAATCAAGTCTTAAAACTTGTTAGCATTTTGCATCTGTCAAGATGGACGGAATTAATGGAAGGACATGATTGCACAAACTTGACAAGTTTTAGAACTTGATTGCACTTTTTAAAAGTTTTATGACTTAATTGTACTTTTGTGACAAGTTTTATATCTTTCAGTACACTTCTCCCATATTAAAATTATTCATTTGGGATTGTAAAATTTTAATATTTGAAGATTTCAAATTGGGTTTTGCCAAATTCTTTAGATTTTAACGAGATTTGATCTTTCAATGCATCTAGAATGGCAAAACCGTAAAATTTTGAAATTTAAATCTAGATTAAACAACAAGATTTTGAACTCAAATCTTCTGTTTGGTACTTAGTTGGGGCCCTAGTTTTCAATTTGGGTGCGAACTCGGTTCGGATACACTTGGCATTTTCCCCTCCTTGTTGCAATTTTAATTTCAGGATGAAGTTCAGTTTTCGAAGCTTTTGTGGTTGAATCATTTGGTCTTTCTGCTTGTATTCCCTCTCAAATGAACCCTAAATTTTAGATTTACGACAGAAACATCACTCCTGGTACCCATCGCCATCCTAATTTTCGCTCACATGAAGTGTCATTTCTACATGTCACCACTGTTTGCCGTGGTAGCTGCCGCATAACCTTGTTGGCATCGAAAAATCAACCATGGATGCTTTTGTCCCACGAGCGAAATGTTTTTTTTTGTGCGTTTCCTTTTGTTTTTATAAAAGGGGGTATTTGTGTCAATTTGCAGCCTTTTAAAAAAAATAATTCTGACTTTACCTTAAACGATAATTCTGATGTGAATTATTTTTTTTATCTCATAAAAAATTATAAATTTTTATTTAAATTTAAAATTTGACCCAAATAATTTAAAAATTGATGTTTTTTCACATAACAGAAAGTTAAATTTGGGACTAGAGTAAAAGTTAGTGCTTTTTATTAAGACAAAAAAAGAATTTGAGGTAAAATTATTATTCAAGGTAAAATTGATAATTTTTTTTGAAATTAACCCGTTAATTTGGTTATAAATCCGTACTTTTCTTTTGTCGTATGTGTAATAAATTTACTCCGGAAAAAGGTAGAAAAAAAGGGAAAAGATTTGAAGAGGGAGTAGGTGAAATTGGGAGTGACATCGATAGGCTCGTCCATTTTCCTGTGTGGTCAATAGAGTTATAAACCATCGCATACGTGTCAACGTATAGGATTTCTTTAATATAAATAAGTGGATAAACATGACATCGAAGGGAAATTTCTTCTCAGGACACTCGTCATCACAATCCTTAACTTTGGGGTCTCGCGTGGGTCTTTCGACAATCGAGAGGGATCAGGATCCGAATCAAAAGTTGAAAATAGGAAGGGTTAATATAATAAAAAATATTAAATTAGTATAATTACGATAAATTTATTCTGAAACTTCAAATTAGTATAACTATCATAAATTTATCTTTCGTCGATTTTCATTAAATTTTATCATCAAATTACTGAGTTAGATGACACGTGACAGTTAACGGATGTACCAATTTACGATTTTATCATCCGTTTGTCACAAATATATTATTTTGTGATATTATTTTAATTTAAAGAAAATTAATATAAAATAAAGTTATTATAAATATATTAATTCGAAATTTTTATTGATCAAAAAACCAATTTAAGATAAATTTATCAGATTAAAGTAGAGTTTTTCGTTCTATTAACTCAAATCCAAATCTAGATGATAATTTCTCCGAATGAAGCCATGTTGCATCACAGTCCAGAGCGGGGCCGGGCCGATCCGACCCGATCCGACCTATGGAAAGGTATTACGGACAAGCGCTCCAACGAGTTTTTGTTTGCTTCAATGGCGAAGTAGGATGTGTGTCGGCGATGGAGACTTGAAGCCGGAAGTGACCCTTTCGAGCCGAAGAAGATGAAGAACAAGAAGCGGAGGAGGGAGCAGCCCCGACCCACGATCCACCCGAGGAACAAGTACTCCGAGAACCCGCCGGATTTCGCGCTTCTGGCCTCCCTCTACCCTTCCTTCAGCCCCTTCGTCTCCTACGGCGGCGGCCGCGGCGGCGGCCGACCCAGGATCGACTGGACCGACTTCAACGCCACCCGCGAGCTCACCCGGGTCCTGCTCCTCCACGACCACGGCCTCGACTGGTGCTCCCTCCATTTCCCCGAGCAAAATTCCAACTGTGAACACCCCCGTTTTTTTTTCCTTGTTTTTTTTTTTCCGTTTGGCGTGCTGATTTGTTGCTGACCCATCGTGGGAGTCTGTCTGCTTCTGCTTTCTTGGTGGGTGTTTTGTGATTTTCTTGGAGTTACTCTTCCGCGCGTGATTATGAAAACTGATGGGTCAGTTAGCTGGTGAGGGAGCTGTTTGATGCGGCTCATGATGCAAATAGCTAATTTCGATGATCCGCGATAATAACTTCCAAGTTGCTCCGTGACCGAGCAGCAACAAATCTTTGCAAGTTGGTTTCTGGGTGATATGAAAATTTCAGTATCAGTTATGTTGGGAAACTGAAACAGGGGAGATGGGAAATCTCAGCTTCATAATGTCGTGTTCTTATCAACTGATATGCACGGGAATGGAAACTTGGAAGAAAGATTTCAATCACTTGAATGGTACGGAACGGAACATAGTGGCATAAGAGAAGCCATGTACTAGACGCACTTAGTGGAGAACAAAGAGCTTGGTTGTTTATCGGCACAGCCGTCGCTTACTTTGTGCCTTCCTATGTATATTATGATATAGAGAAAAAAAGACTCTAGCGAAGCGTCTCTTCCGCCTGTTTTGGATCTTTAGGAAGTTAAAAGTTTCAGTAATACACTAACTACTTGGGCATAGTTATTGCACTTGTCTTTGGCCTCAAATGTGCATTTTGAGGTTCATATCATGGTTAGAGAGCGCCTTTATAGCCTTTATGATTGCAAACCTGGCTAGTTCCTCCTTTATCATAGTTTAATTCTCAATATGCTGGGGGCAGAACTGATCATATTCTGCCCATCCCCGTGAGGGAAATTTACAGTCTAATTAGAGAATGAAATTTGGTAGTGTGTTGTCTGAGACTTTGAATAGGGTTGATGACTCTTTTCAAGATTGGCCTTTGGTATGGTGTAATCGTTTGTTTTTCTGTTTCTAACACCGTTTATCTTTTTGTCATTGTGCATATGATTGTTCTTTAGGTGGATTCCCGATGGACAACTTTGCCCTACGGTGCCCAATAGATCGAATTACATCCACTGGATTGGAGACCTTCTTTCATCTGAAATTATTCCTAAGATTAATAACAATGCCGATAATATTAGGGGATTTGACATAGGAACTGGAGCAAACTGCATATATCCTCTTCTTGGTGCATCTCTTTTGGGGTGGAGCTTCGTCGGGTCAGGTGAGCTTCTTAGTTTCATTGTCAATTGTCGACATCTAGGTTTGAAGATGTCCTTTAAATGACTCAATCGTGATATTTCTTGACTTTGTTGTAGATGTGACAGATGTGGCATTAGAGTGGGCAGAGCGAAATGTTAGAACTAATCCACAAATTGCAGACCTAATAGAAATTAGAAAGGTTGACACCTGTATGGATGCTTTTCTTGGGGAAGATTCTTCTAAGGAGGATCTCCTAAGCTATAGAAGCAAAACAAATCCTAGCAATGGCACAGGTAGAGAGTCAGTGCCCGTATCTTCTTCTACACGTGATGATGCAGTTGAGGAGAACAATTATTCAGGACCACCTATCCTATTTGGTGTGGTCAGGGATGGTGAGACATTTGACTTCTGCATGTGCAATCCTCCATTTTTTGAGTCAATGGAGGAAGCAGGTCTGAACCCGAGAACTTCATGTGGCGGGACTCCCCAAGAGATGGTTTGTCCTGGTGGGGAGAAGGCTTTCATCACACGCATTATTGAGGATAGTATTAGACTGAAGCAGTCTTTTCGGTATATATTTGTTTTCATCTTCTTGTGGGACATGCGTATATGTTCTTTTGCACACATATGACATTGTCATTTGTCATTTGTTTAGATGGTGTACTTCAATGGTCGGTAGGAAATCAAACCTCAAATCCCTAATTGCAATGCTACGAGAGGCTGGGGTCACCATTGTGAAGACAACTGAATTTGTGCAGGGACAAACATGTCGATGGGGAATTGCTTGGTCTTTTCTACCTCCTGCCAGGAAGATCATTTCACCTTATGTGGCTGAGAAAAGCAATCTGTCTTTTATGCTTGAGGTGTCAGTAAATTTTATCTCGCAGTTGTAGTAAGTTTTTTATGTTGAATCTTCAGTCGTGAGAATTTGTAGCTACTATTCTGCCACTTAAGAGGTAACACGCAGCCACTTAAACTTGATTCGCGCTTTCTCTGTAAGCTGCCAAGAAAGATGCCTTCCCGCTTTTATCTGCTTTATGATTTTGCCTTTGCTTAGTGGTGACTAAAGCCATTAAAGTCTCTAGGTTATTTGTATGGCTGCTTTATATCGTGTCAGTCTTTCCCTGACTTTATATATCTGTATGGATAGGTTGTTTCTTTGTAGTGGTAGATTAAAGATGTACTATAACAGCCGTTGGTTAGGTTTTTGCTCTTAAAAATTTGAGATACTTAGATAGATTCTGTAGTTTCAAGAGCTGCAAGCTCGGCATAGTTGTTATGTCAACCAATATTAAGCAAAGACTTGACTTTAAATTCCAATTCCAAAGCTTGAAGGAGTACCACTTTTTAATTTCTTACTCCTACCATTCTATATGCATTCCTTGCCTTTGCTGATACTTTTCCCTTTGTGATGTAATACTTGAACTTTTGGTATCTCTAGGGCCTTCAACGTCAGTTTGGTGCCTTACATGTCTTGCAATCAGTTGAATCCTTTTTCCATGAAACTGGCGCATCCTGTAAATTGAATGTACATTCATTTTCTGCCGATGTAAGCTTTTTATGGTGTAAGTATGAGTATGTTTTAGCTTCCCAAAAACTGTTGTGTTAGCGGTGCACAACTTTTCCTTACATCTAGGCCTTCTATTTTGAACAGATTACTGCATCAAATGATCATCTAAAAGGAATTTTGACGAATAAGGAAGGGCTTCTTCAGGAATCTTTTGGCGGCAATTGTGAGGAAGAGCCACCTAGTTGCTCAGACACTATGCCGTGTCCTTCAGATGACTTAAGTTTCCGTATAACAGTAAAGCTCTCACCATTCTATGCTATGCTTGGCAAGAAATGTGTTTTAATCAGTGAAAACAAACCTTTCTTATTCACCAATGATATAGTTTTATCTTATTTCCTAATCAGGTATTTCAGCAAATTCCCGGCACCCTGCTAGTGAAAGGATCATTACAGCGTAAAGATGGCTCAATTGCAGGTTCCTATAATTCATTATCTGCTTGCAACTAGCAAAAATAGTGAATGTTCTCACTGGAGATTAGGTGTTTCTTTTTTGTCAATGATGACTGGTAAAAGAATTCTGTCAAGGGGTTGATGATTCATCTGTGGGTTATTTCCCGTCAGTGTGTACTTTTTTATAGTTATCTGTATCTTGAAAAACACCAGCATTTATTCCCGGAGCATTACCTGATTAACATTTATTAAATAGAACTTTCTTGCCATTTCAGAATGAGGGTAAGCCTCCCTTCATGGTAAATTTATTAGGTACTCCCGGCTTATGTTAGCCCACTCCACATGAGCAGTCAAAGGGCTTATTAGGTAAATTTATTAGGCACTCCCTGCATGGTAGATTCATGAACGGCTCATGTGGAGGTAGGGTCCAATAAAAGCTCTCTTGGGCTCAACCTCTACATTGATGCTTCTGCTTCTAGTTGTATCTGCAAGGCCTACTGTCATTAGTTTTCAGATATCCTTTCTTGACTCCGGGCACCCCGGCTTTGCTCTATGATTATGTCCAGTTGTTTCCTGTCCTGGGTGATGAATCCTTAAGTATCTTTAATGGCTCTTGGCCTTGCTTTGCTCGTATTGGTTGGGTGGAGAGGATCTGTCATGTGGATCTCATCTTAAAGGGAAAATAAATAAAAACAAACGGTTGATGCCATACTCATATCTGGTGGGTCTGCATTGTCTGACATATCTTAAGATTTGACCTGCTAAATGTATAGGACATCAAGTCGGTCTGTACCTTCTCAAAGTTTCCAGCATTTGGTGTAAGATAATTTTGCATTGTCATGTTGCAGGAGTTTTTCCATCCATCTTCCAGCAGTTAGAGGAAGTCCTGAAGCAAAATTTTTGTAGAGAGAAGGCTTCTGTCCCTATTTCTTAGAAGGATACATGCCATCAAACTTGCACCTGTATCTGATGCAAGCATCAATGCATATTCTGCTAGAAGAAATACTGTGCTTAGCATCCCCGGCAGAAAAACTCGCACTGAGGACCTTATTGCAGCTCATGAGCATCCCCGCAAGATAGAACCTTTTGACCCGTGGGTCGAAGTAGGAAACTTATTGTGCTTAGCTGCTTCTATCTTTGAGTTTCCATTGATACCTGCTTTTCCAGAACCTTGGTCTAGTTACATTTCCAATGCAATTTGCTAGTATGATCGAGTTCTTCTACAATTTGATGAGAGTCGATGTAAGGATATGAGTTCGGTATGGCATCATCCATTATTAAGGTTACTTCTGCTTGGGTTTTATCTTCCTCGTCTCGTTATGGTTCGTTTATTCAGCTCTCTTGTGCACATAATTTGGTTTATGAGATCAATCAATCCGAGGCCACTTTTAGCATTGGGAAGATATTGGGAAAAATGTGGTTTGGCACCCAAAAGCGTGCTAAACATCTTTATGGGGAAATATGCATCAGCCAAACTAGTGAGTGAACGTAATCTTATTCTAAAACTCTGCTTTCAATCCCCATTTCTGTAAAGTGAAGCCTCTTGTAAAAGGTTTACATTTTGGCCTATGTCACCCCACTTAAAAAGCGTTTGCCTTGTAGTCACATTGTTACCTTATCAGAAGCCAGTTGGATGCATGTGATTTGCATATTTGCTCTTTCAGGGTATAATGTACTCCGTTGAAAGAAAATAGGAAGCTTCCTCCAGAATCCAACAAGGTACAGAGAGTGCCGACGCATTTTCATCTCATACCATTATTTGATTACACAGACAACTCTTTGTACACAAAAAACCACAAACAAACAAATACATTAACTTAAGACCAAACAAATCTTACATACCATCTGACCCCAAATGAATAACTGTCACATCTGATGCAGATGATTTGGTAGCAGGAACGAGATCTCAAGCTCAATACAGGGACCGTGACATTTACACAAATAATGCAGCGAAAAAATCACTCGAATTTCATGCTTGCCCTTCTATCCTGGCATGTGTGAGCCCGACACACGCATCGACGAAATCCTCGTCGATGAAGTCCGTCGACAGAACCTGCAGACGATCAGCGCAACCCTTTGCAAAGCACTGTGATATAAAGAGCCGTGCGTACCCATGGATTCGGCCTGTCACTGGCTTAACGCACAAGACAGGATTGTCTGCTTTTGGCGTGACTGTGTTCTCCACCCGATAGAAGTACTTCCTGGACGACGCTGGCTGCTGGTCGCTCAAATGTTTTATGTTGCTGTCGAATTTAGTCGATGGCAAATCGGTGTCAATCCAATTGTCCTTCAAATACCCCGCGCTCCACAGAGGATCGCCGGGTTTCGGATGAGACGACTTCCTAGGTTTCCAAACACAGATTATCCTCCTTGGCAACAATTCCTCGACCGTTTTCCCATAGACATGGTCATCCTGGTGGATTAGGAATTCCCCTAGCTGGTCAACCAAGTACTTGTCGAAGTCCGGCGGGTCCGGGTGCCCGAATTCAGTCCTGATCTCGAGAATCACAATCTCCTTCTCAGTCTCTGATAGAAACTTCTTGATATCCCGGATCACAACGTCAACGCTGTAGGTGACCAGGATCCCGTGGCAGACCTTGCGATCCTCCTGGACCCGGATGTCCAGGACCCGCGTTCCCCGGACGAGCTGGTGATAGATGGACATGCTCTGGCATTGAGCGAAAGGGCGAGTCACGAAGGGTATGCCGATCTTGTCAGTCGCGGAGTCATGGGTTCCCGGCCAAACAATCTTGTTTATGTGGAGTTTCTCCGGCCCAAGTCCGGCCATCCAGGCTTTCCTATCCGGCGGGCAGTAGCCGCAACCGGGGAAATCGCAGCCACAGGATTGGTGGAGATCACACAGGACCTTCTTCTCTGTTGATAAGGCCTTTCTTTTCTGGACCTGTGTGGAGACCGTGGAACCCATTCTTGAAACTCAGAAGGAGGAGGAGGAAGATCAGAGTCTTCTCTTCCTCTTCTTGCTTGCGGGTGTAACTGATGGCAGAACAATTATATTCTCATCAAGTATGGGACATTGTAACCACTGGTGGATTAGTACCAGGGAGCTTGGACTTCTTTGTTATTGCAGGAAAGACCAGATGGGAAAAACTATGACCTACCACTAGGATTCTTTTGTTTTATATCATATGTATTTTACAAAGTTGGCGGGTGTGAAATGTGGATTGGGTGTGTTGCATTCTTGCTCATATGGTGGGCCATGTTGATTGCATTATTGGTAGGAGGGAGCTATCATCACCAGTGCTAATTGGTTGGTCCACTTGTGTGGCCATCAATCTAGAAAGTTTATCCAGCCTTGTTGGGATATTCACCATCTCTTCCTTCACCTGCTTTTTTCCAATTTTTGGCCAACGGAAATGAAGAAACTCTGTGCTGAATTAGTTAGGTGCTGCATGAAAATCATTCTGATTCTGCTCAGAACTGGTTTTTTGCTCTCAAAATCAGTTTTGGACCAGATTCCCGTTTGATAATGCAATTTCATTTTTCTATTTCCGAGACAAGGTTGCTTCCAAAACTGATTCTGAAACCAGAAATGAGAACAAAAAAAAAGTTGGTTTTTCATTTCTGGAACAAAAGTGAGAACCATTTATGAGAAATTCATTTCCTTCAACACACATATTCATATGGAAGTCACGATCTTTGAGGTGAGAAAAAAAAGTAAAAAATCAAAAATTTCAGCGAAATTTAAATTTTGTTAGGTACCGAAAAAATATAAAAAAATAAAAAAATTTCACAAAATAGCTTAGAAAACCTATGGCCACCCACTTTGAGCAAAATTTAATATTTTTAGTTGCCAAAAAAATAAAAAATAATAATAAATTCTAAAATTTAAAAAATTCACAAAATATCATAGAATACCTGTGGTCACCCAATTTGAGCGAAATTTTATTTTTTTAGGTGCCGAAAAAAATAAAAAAAAAAAGCAAAAAATCAAAAATTTAAAAACTTCACAGAATGGCTTAGAATACTTGTGGCCATCTACTTTGAGTGAAATTTAAATTTTTTAGGTGCCGAAAAAATAAAAAAAATAAAAAATTTCAAAACTTCATAGAATAGCTTAAAATACCTGTGGCCACCCACTTTGAGTGAAATTAAAATTTTTTATATGCCAAAAAAAATAAAAATAAGCAAAAAAGTAAAAACTTTAAAACTTTACATAATGGTTTAAAATACCTGTGGCCACCCACTTTGAGCGAAATTTTATTTTTTTAGGTGCCGAAAAAAAATAAAAAAATAAAAAATCTCAAAACTTCACAAAATGGCTTAGAATACCTGTGGCCATCCACTTTAAACGAAATTTTAATTTTTTTATGTGCCAAAAAATAAAAAACTTCACATAATTGCTTAGAATACATGTGGCCACCCACTTTGAGTGAAATTTAATTTTTTTTAGGTGTCGAAAAAAAATAAAAATAAGCAAAAAAGAAAAATTTTCAAAACTTCACAGAGTGGTTTAGAATATATGTGGCCATCCACTTTGAGTGAAATTTAATTTTCTTTAGGATCCAAAAAAAATAAAAAATACCATTTGGGCATCTAAAAAAATTAAATTTTACTCAAAGTGGGTGGCTAGAGGTATTGTAAGTCATACTATGAAGTTTTGAAACTTTTGATTTTTTGATTTTTTTTTGCACCTAAAAAAATTTAAATTTTACTAAAAGTGGGTGGCCATAGGTATTCTAAACAATTCTATGAAGTTTTGAAATTTTTGATTTCTTGATTTTTTTTGAAAAAATTCAACAAATTTCCTATTTTCCTGAAATCTAATTTTTTTTTATTTTCTTGACATTTTGATGATTTTTTCTGGAATTTTTCAATTTTTGGGATTTTCTGAATTTTTTTAAAGATTTTTATGAATTTTTCAGATTTTTTATTATTTTTATTCCATTTCTAAAAAAATGGATTTTTATTCCTGGAAATAGAATTTTTTGTTGTTTATCAAACAAGTTTTTATTTCAAGAAATAGAAATTTTGTGCCGTTATCAAACGGGTTTCTGTTCTAGAAATAGAAATTTTTTGTCATTATCAAACGGGTTTTTTTTCTCAGAAACTCATTCAGGAACCAGAAATAGAAAAATCTATTTCTGGTTGAGGAACTCATTCCGGAACAGAATGGTTATCATTCGCTACCTTAGTGGCGTTGGAAAATCAATGTTTTAAGGGAAAGAAGGCGATATGATAATAAGAACCATGTAAGGAGAGTACATGCAGGAACATTCTCTCTGCTTTAGATTTAGTAATTTTCAAAAGGATGTATTAGGTTAAAGCAAAGGGACAATTACCTGAAAAAAAGTCATCAACCTATTATACTGATACCAATTCAGATTTAAACCTTTCAATTTAATCAATTTAGTCTTAAATTTTTTAATGATTTGTCAATGTAGTCCTTCCGACCAATTTTGATCGGGAATCGCTAACATGGATACCGGAAAACTGGCACTGACGCGGATAATTTTTAAATAATTTTTTTGAATTTTTTCCTTGTTTCTTTTCCTTTTCTTTCTTATTTTGTTTTGACCCTCACTAGCCCTTGCTGTGGCTAGCAAGGGCCTCGCCGCCCTCGCCCACAAACCTCACTGGCCACTAGGTGAGGGCTCGCAAGCCCTCGTTGTGGCTTGTGAAGGGTCAAAACAAAACAAAAAGAAGGAAAAAACAAATTTTAAACAAAATTATTAAAAATTTATAAAAATTATCCACGTCAACGCCGGCTGTGCTGCGTAAGACAACCAATGTCCACGTTAGTAATTTTCGGCAAAAGTTGATCGGAATGACTAAATTTGCTAAATTAAAAGGTTTAAAGACTAGATCCATACAATAGATTTTTTTTTTATTTTTTTAATAATTTTTCCTAAAAAAAGATAGATGTAGATGTTGTGCACCCTGTCCATGTCTAGGGAAGATCTTGAGCTCGATCTGAACTCTAAAATTGTATTCATCTATCTAATTGATCTTCTTGCATGACCCCAGATCTTTGTAAATCCTTTCCTCTGTTTCTTTCTTGCAAAGGAGAAGTAGAAGGTCAGTATGTTTTTCAATGTCCATCCTCAGGGGTGAGAGATGATTAGTCTTTAGCGATGTTTACAAAATGTTGGGAAAGAAATGGCTGGTTCCACAGGAAAAGCTGGACGGCAGGCTGGATAGGCATGATGATGATCTAGGTCTAATCTTTACAAAAAGTGAAAATTTTAAAGTAAAAATCACTCCAAATATAAAGTGAAAGTAACATGCTTTTAGAAAAGTTAATTGTTTAAATTGGCTTGCGAAAATTTGGACTGATTTCAAGAGCAGAGGCATAGATAATTCAACATCCGCCGGGGGAGTTCGTTTAAGATTTGTTTGGAGATACAGTAGGCTCTACTGTTTTTAGATGTTACTCGTTTTTCTTTCTTGGTTATAAGTCCTTTGTTTCACAAAAAAGGACAAATCACCCCATAAAGGTAACCCGTCTTCATGGATAGTATGACAGCCTAGATTTAATTCATTCGAAGTATTGTTCGCTTTCGCTCGTCCCATACTGAGTCTCACAGTTTTGTCCTTTGGCGTACAAGCAAGTACTTTCTCAAAAGGTCACCTATCCTAGTAGTGCTCTAGTCTGGACTCGCTTAATTGTGGAGTTTCAAAGCAAGGCTTATCGTTATGTCAAAAAGCGCCTCCGTGAGTTAATTCTATTTTTTACATATATATATATATATATATCGGGATTGCTCTTTTCCTATTCGGTGCACAGTTTGGTTCATTCTTATCTCCTTCGCCATTCTAGAAGCCTGTTAGGAGCCGCTTCTTGTCCAGATCCTCTGGTCCCGGCAACCACTCTCCGCCTTCGTTGGATCGAATCGTTACAGATAGTGTTGTGTAGTGTCTCGCCAGTCAGTCCTCCATTGCGCTAGCGGGACAATGGTCCCCGACGAGTTTTCCTAAGAGAGGAAAGTTTTGCTTCTGGAATTGAAAATCGAAGGATATAGAAAGTAAACAAAAGACGTCTTGATTTGGATAGGCTCTGCTCGTGGTCTATGGCCTAGAGTCTTCCCCAGCCTAGGTTGGGGTGCGCCACTGCGATTCCAATCTCAAAACATTATAGGAGTAGCCACCAATAATTTATAGATCCATTGGGAACCTGAAATCCTAATTGTTAGAAGGAAATCAACTGATCACCTAGGGGTCAACTGATGTGCAAAAACTAAATATCTAGGTCCGAGGTTCAATTAGCAATCAATGAGTTAATTGAATTACCCTAAAAAAACAAGGAATGAATGCAGTCCAAACAACATGCATAACCTATAGACCTCATGTATATAGTCCAAATGCTAAATCAAAACAATAGAGAGGAATCCGGTCCAATACGTCCAACATGAAAACAGACAACACATCTTGTGTGCATCAAGCCAACGAGAACCCATACAGTCCGACATGTAAAAAGGACACACACCTCGTATATGTCAGAACACTGGGGATCCATATAGTCCACCCGAGAAGCATATCATCAAACGGGGATGGATCCATTGTCAAATTCATGCACTACGTGTATTGATGAATGGGGACAAATTCAACCCTGATATTTAATGTTCAATATCAGCGTACATTATCTAACAACATGCAATTTCAAAACATCACATCAGCATGTATAATATGTAATTTAGGTTCAATTTGTTTCGTGAAAAATATTTTCTAGAAAATTATTCTCCTCATTTTCTGGCATTTGGTTCGCGTAGGCATTCAATGCTCGAGCGCGAGTCTTTGAGGCTAGGCTCGTGACCCTGGTTCTGGTGCTCGAATCCCCGACACCCTTGTCCAGGTCCATCGAGGCCAGGCCTGAAGCTTTGGTGCTCTTGCCTAATGCCTCAGCACTTGGGCCTAGGTCCATTGAGGCTAGGCTCGCGACCCCGGTGCCCGAGCTCGGGTCTATCGAGGTCAAGCTTGAGATCTAGGTGCCCGCGCTTTGATCCTGACACCTGGATGGGGTCCCTCAAGGCTAGACCTGAGACTCTAATGCCCATACCCAGTTCTCTAGCTGTTCATGCACAATTTATTAATGCCTAAATAGTGTATGTCTATTATTAATCATATTTTCCATACTAAATGACGGAAAATATTTTTTAGTTCATTTTCAAATTTCCATCGAACACTGAAAAATATTGTCATATTTCCTAGAAAATATTTTCCAAATCACAAATTTTTCGTGAAATAAATAGAGCCCTAATCCATGAAAATTTTATCAAGATCAAGACCACGACCAATTAGAAATCACCATATCATTACAAGGCAGCGTGTGAGTCAGAGCGTCATGCATTTTTACTTATTTATTCATGCGCATGGCCTAATTTTATTATCAATGTACATAATTAATCAACATGGTATACATCATTATTTAATTGCAATCGATATATGAAATCAAATCCAGTCATAGTCAGACAGCGTGCAAAGCCTTCAAATTCACAATTTTCATTTCATGACATAATTTCAAAATGTGAATGCAATTTTGAAACGATAGAGCCGGTTTGGTCGAATCAAATTCAAATTTATATTTTTCTACATATACATATAAAAGCAGCCACACATATGGAGCCTCAGTAACTCGACTCCATCCCTCCTCGATCATCTCGGTACCAAAACCCAAGTTTTTTTCTTTTCAAAAGTTCAGCTTATTCAAAAGGAGTAATATCACGAAAAATCCTAAATTAGTACGCAAATGATAAATTTATCATCCATTAATTTTCGTTAAATTGGATTAATACCATAAAAAATCACAAACTGGTACACCCGTCAATTGCCACATGTTATTCAACTTAGCCATTTGACAGGAAAATTTAACGAAAACTAACAGAGAGAAAATTTGTCATAGACGTATCCGTTTAGGATTTTTTAGAGTAAAAATTAGTTTGGGGTAAATTTGTTGCAAGTATACCAATTTGGAGTATTTGTAGTATTCATCCAATTAAAAAAGGGTTTCCTATAGATCCATATATTTCAACAGAATGACGATTTATTTTTCATTAAAATTAATTTTTCTAAACCAACAATATATCGAGTATACAACTCAAATTCCAAGGCTAATTTTAGCTTTGCAACAGTTGATCCGAAATAAAAGAGGGTTTCAGACTTTACCTGATCGTCTGGCATTCCTCGCGCTCCTTGGACCTTCCTTGCTCACCGGGATTCTCTCGGGAATTAAGGGAAAATAAATTAGTGGACGTGCATGATAACTGTTAGGTTTCTCTATTTTTCTATTTTTTTGTTCCTAGAAACAAGCTTGGAACAGAAATCCGTTTAGTAACGTGATTTCATTTTTCTATTTCTAAAACAAGTTTCTACTCCAAAAATAGGTTTGGAATGAAAATCAGAAGTAAAAAATTTTTACTTTTCTATTTCTGGAACATAAATGAAAAATAAAAACTCTTATCGTCACTTGTCCTTATTACTAACTGGCCGCCCACCTGTCGCCCCACTGTTGCCGCTGGTCGCCTCCCACCATTGCTGGCCGTTGTCCTTCGCTGACTGCTAGCAGTCGTTTGTTACTGTCTGCCGCCATCCTCCACCGCCAACCACCTCCCGCCGTCTGCCTTCCTTCGTCACCCAACTCCAACCGCCTCCCATCGTCGATCGCCACCTGCCGCCTCTGGCTATCCTCCGCCGCCTCTCGCAGCCTGCCGCCTCTGGTTGTCCTCCGCCACCTTTCACCGCTACCTAACACTGGCCACCTCCCGCCGTCGCCTCCCATTGCTACCCAACACCGACCACCTCCGACCGCCACCTATCTCTCGTCGCCGCCCAACATCACCCATCTCCTGCAGCTGCCCACCAGTCGGTTGCCTCTCGTCATTGTCCTCCATTGCCAGCCACCTCTCGCCGCCATTTGCCTCCGCCGCCCAATGCCGGCCACCTCTCATCACCGCCCGCCTTCGATCGTCGTCCTCGCCCACCATTCGCCGTCCTCCTCCACTATCCAATGTCGGCCGCTGCTCGCCTCCTATTGCCAGTTGCCTCCCGCCACCGCTCGTCGTCCGCCGCTTCCCACTTGTCTACCGCTCAGGACGAAAAAATTTTGTGTCATTATCAAATGAATTTATATTTCAGAAATATAAATTTTGTGTTGTTATCAAACCCATATTTTGGCTTAAAAACTCGTCCATGGAATATAAATAGAAAAATCTATTTTTGGACAGAAATTAATTTCTGAAACATAATGGTTATTATTCGCATCCTAATAAGCTCGAAATAAATTTTCCAAGAATGAGCAAGAGAGGAACCAACCTTTCATAAAAATGAGAAATTTGAAGCTTATTTTAAAAGCGGATCTAGCCTCAAAAGGAAAACGATGCACTTCATAAGGGAAATGTGAAATGCGCCCAAAACCATTATGCACAAGGGAGGAGGAAGAAGGCGGATATTGAACAGCTCGTTTCAGCGCGGCTTGGGCTTGGGAACGGCCTAAGTCCGCGTGGTAGCGTCCAGCCCGGCGGTGCTTCCTTACGGGCCACACGCGTTGCCTACCCGGGTAGGCCATGGCCCGGGCCCGTGTGTCCTCGTGCAGGCCCTCGTTGTCGCCGCGCCGGGTCGATGTTGCAAGTGACGTGTGGTGGCTGCTGACCAATCGACCATTGCCAACGGTGGCGGTGATGACTTCGTCATTTTATGAAAAATTTGAAAATATATTTTTCTTTAATTTTGACCAGACTTTAACTAATCACGACTTTTCAATCGGACAGCCAATTGATCCGATTTTTGCGCCCTCGGAAACCTTGCGACACGCACTTTCTAGAAAATGTGACCGATTATAGAAAAAGTGTTGGGACCATGGATTTCCAAAAATCGGGCAGAATGTATGGCCAAGGTAAAAACTTCCAATATTTCCATTGAGAAAACTCGAATGGAAGTGATTTTCAAAGCGTTGGAAAGCCCATGACCATATCTTGGTGATCTCATCACCCGATCTACCAAAATTGGGATTTTCCCAATCCCCTCGAGATCGGACGGTTCCAGTTAAAAGTCGCGACATCTAGCGATCTGGTCATTTGATTTGATCAATTTAAGTCGTGGTTGGGAAATTCTCGCAGAGCAAGATCACAACCCCATTGTACCCTTCAATCAATTTTTTGTATGAGGTTGACTTTCGGTCAAACCCTAAACCAAAATTAGGTGTCTGCACATTTTTGCATTATGTATTTTGCTTTGAATATTTGGCTCAAGTTCCGTCTTTCGAATCTATTGCACGCATAGGTCACTGGACAAATAGAAAAAATGATATAAATGAAGCTGTGACCTTAATTTGTATAACTTTAAAGATACATTGCAAGTTGAACAGTTTCTATTATAATCTTGAAGTAATAGGATTGTCTATCCTCCTTAATTTCCATAGAAGTGAAAGCAAGAAATCGATTCACTATTTGGTAGTGAAGGTTAGGGAAAAGGGTAGTCCATGATGGCTCTTCTAATGAAGGTTAGGAAGTGCTATTTGGTCAAGAAAAGGATGATGAACGATAGTGAAGCGGCTAGAAGAGACACACCAGAAAAGGTGATGTGGTTGTGCATGGCTTTGCTTTTCCTCTCAGATCTTTCTACGTGAATGTCCAATCACAGAGTTACAGAGGACATCTAGACATTTATGAATAACTCCTCGGGTTGCTAATGCTCCAAGATAGAGATGAATACTAAATGTACTTCATAAAACATAATGACTAGACAAAATGGACCAACGCTGTGAGTTGGTCCGATAATGAACCAAGCAAGTCGCCGCACAACATTCATAGAACCAATTTGGAAAACTCATTTGTTTTCAAATCTTAGAAAATCGATTTTTATAAGCTCCCACAGATCTAGAATCCAAGAAGATCCCTTATTTGTCTAGGCGCTACAAGGTTGATACTTTGGTTGATGTGATCATCATGAAAAAAAGGCTCATTGATCAAGATTCTTTTTTTTTTTTGGTCTAGTAAAAGAAAAGGGACATGATCATTCACCAAAAAAGCCTAATCCCCTTTGTCATTTTGCTTAATTGGCAATTTTAGAGAGTTTCTCCTCTCCGTTTCTCCCGTTCATGATCTCATTAAATATTTTCATAACCCCTTACGCACCATTTCGTCATCCTATTCGTAACTTCATTTGATTTAGGTAAATAACCTTTTTCAATCCATATAGAAAAGAATATTTTGGATATATAATGCAAGGAAAAAACATATCGTGACATTAAAAAAAAGTATATATCTACCGTATTGAGTATCTTATATATTCATTTAAATGTTTATTTATTCAAAATGTCATGTATCAATTTATATTTATATAAGTAAAGTTTTTACACATAAATCCATAACACGCCAAGTAACCCTAGATTTAGTATATTCGGGAATAATCCCCAAAATGAAGAAGGGAAGCATGCAAAAGAAGGAAATAGAGGGAAAATTATCCTAAAAGTCCTAAATCTATTGCGGTTTTACCAATTCAGTTCTAAACCTTTTAATTTTGCCATCACCTGAGGCCAGTGGTTGTCAGCCATCAGGAAGGCGCGATGATGGCTGGCGGAGGGAAAAATAAAAAATAAAAAAGAAAAGAAGAGAAAACAAAAAAACTAAAGAAGAAAAAGAGAAGAAAAAAGGAAAAATAAAAAATTCGAAAAATAAAATAAAAATGTTATTAAAAATTATCCACATTTGCGCCGGCCATGCCCTATCTAAGAGAAGGAGATCGCACACAAGAGAGAGGGAGTGAGCGGTAAAAAGAGTCTTTATTTCTGTTTTTATTTCAGAAATAGAGAAATAGAAAATTTCGATATCTCATTTCTATTTCCTAAGTTAATACATATATAAAGCCAAATGTCACGTGACGAATTTAAGAGCAAACATTGTCCCGGTTTTACTGTTCAGGCATCATGACCTTGTTGAATCTATGTCTGATCAGCGTGCTTGTAACTTACCTTACAACGATTCATTGGAGGCAAAGGAGCAGGGCTTCATACGATGTCGAAGGTACACGTCACCGAAGAACTGTACCATCTTCCATTGCCGTTGCTGACAATCTCCGGTTTACTCTAGTTTCAAATAGTTTAAGGTACTGCTCCGAATCAACTATGTCGAATAGGAGGTAATTGCGCCGAACACTTTTTGGCCTATGCATGTACGATGTACTGGATTGCTTAACAGTCTCCTTTGCATATGTGGAACGTGGCAGGGGACGCATAGACCAAGAGCATCCCCATATTTCCGCCTGTGACATGAAAGCGATGGATGGCAACTAGGAGCTTGAACTAACATCACAGTTCTCGTTGATCGACCATCAAAGCAAACCATTAGTACATGAATCACGTGCTACCGACCACATAATCACATTCGAAACTGTTAGCCATGATTCATGTCCAGGTAGGGCAGGAGGGAAACTTTGTTTGGCATCTCAATGGGGAATTCACAGTACAAGTATCACTCCCATCTCATTTACCATAAGAATAGTCATTACACAGTGTAAGTCATCACTTCTGTTATGGTTGTCGAGGACCAACACAGAGAAGATTTTAAAGACTGCATAAGGAGTTTGGTGACCGGATGGATTCTCAAAAATAAACCCAGAAAATCTTGTCATTTCTAATTTTAAGTACAATAACAAAAGGAGGTAAATGAAGATGACCTGAAGCACAAAAGTCTTCAGCAGTCGGTCAAAACTTTGTTGATACTACAAGTTTACTCGAAACTATCTAGCTCTTCAGCATCAAAAGAATTGATGTTGGTGTTGTAGGCTTCACCTAAGTCGAGCACAAAATTTACAGGTTGATAATCTCCAACCAGATTATGATCTTCCCTGACCTAGCTTGAGAACAAAATTTGCAGTTGATCTTTCCAACCAAAGTATCATCTTCCCTGATTGACTCCGAGATGTCTGAGAATTGAGGTTACATACGGTGACTATTGAGTATCGAGTCGTAACTTGTTTTCTTCCATCTGGATAGCAATCTGATCCAACATCGGACCTATTTCTTCTTTTGAAGGATGCGAGTCATCTGCAATGGAGAAAGAATGCACCTTACTGTCGGTTTCTATCCAACTGACAGCTCGATCTTTCGTTACACATCTAGCATGCATAAGTTTTCTAACTTCCTCTACCAATTTCCACTTCCCAAGTGATGCATAGACACTTGAAAGAAATACGTAAGCATCAGGAGAGCTCGGTTGCAGCTCAAGCAGGTGTTCGGCTGCTTCTTTTCCTAAAGCCAAATTGCAGTGTATCTTACACACACACAGCAAGGCATTCCATATCCGCTCATCCGGTGGAAAAGGCATCATACGGATGCGGTTAATTACCTCGTCGAACAGACCAGCTCGCCCCAAGAGATCAATCATGCATGCATAATGTTCCTGATCTGGAGAAATTCCATGATCATGTGTGATGGAATCAAACAACTGCAGTCCTTCCTTTGGCAGACCGGAATGACTGCAAGCATTGACAATGACAAGTAAAGTGATCTTATCTGGCTTAATGCCCAACCTGATCATGTCATCAAACATCTCTATCGCACCTTTACCCTGGCCATGCTGCGCTAAGGCAGATATCATTGTGTTCCACAAAACCACATTATTCTTATCGCCCACAAGATCAAAAACCAGCCTAGCAGAACTCAGAAGACCACATTTAGAATACATGTCAATAAGAGAACAGACAACTATTGTATTGGGCTTAAAGCAAGTCCTTATTAAGAAGCCATGGATTTGTTTACCCTGCTTCAATGAGGCCATGCTAGCACAAGCACACAGGCTGCTACTGAAAGTGAATTGGTCAGGTTTAAGGTGAAGTTTAATCATTTCTGAAAATGACTTGAGCGCGATATCACCCAAACCATTTCTAGCATATCCAGCAATTAAAGCAGTCCAAGAAACTGCGTTCTTTTCAGGCATCTGATCGAATATTCCCATAGCAGCCTCCATGTCGCCCCATTTGGCATATCCAGAGACCAATGTGGTCCAAGCAAGAATATCTTTCACTCGCATGCCATCAAATGCTCTCCGTGCATCACTCATCTCCCCACACTTTGCATACGCATCGACTACAGTGCTCACGATAACCGCATTGGATGAGTAGCCAGAAACCAAGACCTGCCCATGAATCTGCCTGCCAAGGCACAAATCTTTCAACTTCACACAAACAGTCAAAATGCCTGCAAAACTAAACTTGCTGCACTCGATCCCCGACCTCCTCAACTCTCTATAAAGCCTCACCGCCTCAGCACAACAACCACACCGCGCATACCCCATCACCATGGTATTCCACGACACGACATCCCTCTCCGGCATTTTCTCAAACAGCCTCCTCGCCGAGTTCATCCTACCCAACCGGGCATACCCAGAGAGCATGCTGTTCCACGAGTACACGTTCCTCGCCGGCATTTCGTCGAACACCTTGCGCGCAGTCACCTCGTCATTGCATCTGAAGTACATTTCGATCAAACGGTTGGCCAAGAACGTGCCGGGCCGCTTCAGCCCAGTGAGCTTCAGGTGCAGGTGCACGTGCTTCCCTTGCTTGAGGGACCCGGCGGCGCCGCATTGGCGGATCAAGCGGGCGAGGACTTGGGAGGGCAAGCGAACGCCTCCGAGGGCCAGCCGGCGGAGGGAGCCGACGGCGTCGGCGAGTCGGCCTCGAGAGCAGAGGTCAAGGAGGGGGCGGGCGAGGCAGGGAGGGCCCGGGTCGTGGGCGGGTCGTTTTCTCGGGTTTGGACGGGACGGGAAGCGGCTGAGAGGCTTGGGAGGGGGGAGAGGGGGCATCGGGGAGAGGAACCATGAGAAGTGGAGAAGGGTGAGGATTCTTCCTCACTTAGGTTCGTCGGCGGCGGCGGCGGCGGCGGCGGGTGGTGCGCGATTGGGTCCGGCGGAGGGGGGCGACCGAGGGGATGATTTTGCGGTGCGGGGGTGGCGGCGGACTACGGCGGTCATGGGTCCGCTGCAAGAAGGGGCGGTGGAATAAAATATAAATAATGACATACTCAACGTAGAGTCTGGTTATTGAATTCTAAGTTTTTTAATATGGTCAATGTAATACTTGAACTTTTAATTTATTCAACAAGGTCCGTGAACTTTTGATACATGTCCAATTTAATCCATGAATTATATGAAAATATTTAATGTTATCTTTTCATTTAATTCAAGTACAGAGATAGCATTAAACATTTTCATATAGTTAAGGGATTAAATTGAACATGGTACATGGATAATATTGAACATTTTCATATAGTTTAGATATTAAATTGAACATGTGTCAAAAGTTCAATGACCATAAGGAACAATTTAAAAGCTTAAAAATCACATTGCACGCTCTATTAAAGTTTGAGATCACGTTGAATAATTTAAAAGTTCATAAATCACATTACACGAACTAAAATTTAAAGATCATATGTGTCATTTTTCCAATAAAATACAGAGTGACACTTGCAAGACACTTGCAAAATACAAGCGCTCATAAGGTCAGTTGATCTGAGCGGTAAGATCACGCAGTTTCCCCTAGGCTCACATGATCAGTCGGCTCATATGAAACTAAAACATTGAGTAGATCTTCTAAAAACTGTGCGCAAGCATAGAAGTAGGTTGAGCTCAAAAAGACTATTCTAACAAAAAAAAAAAGTTATCCCCTATGCGTGCTCAAAACTTATTAGCTTTATTAAGGGATAATAACACAAATAATTTTTCTTAACCGGTGGCACGTGTGTGGTGGCTAGCACGTATCGCCCCCAGGGTTTACTCTCCGGCTGTCGGCCGTGCGGGGGTTCCCTGGGTTATCAAAAAAAAAAAAAATAACACAAATAATTTTTGAACTTTTTCTTAATGTGCAATATGGTCTATAAATTTTTAATTTATTCAATGTGATCTTTGAACTTTACCCAATGTACAATGTCCCTAAATTTTTAATTTATTTAACATGATCACTAAAATTTTGGTACATATTTAATTTAATTCCTGAATTATATAAAAATGTTTAATATTTCCTTTTCAATAATTTCAATTCAAGGATAATATTAAATATTTTCATATAACTCAATAACTAATTGAATATATATCAAAAGTCCAAAATCCATATTGAAAAATTTAAAAGTTCATGGATGATATTGCATATTGAGATAAATTTTAGGAACCATATTGAATAAATTAAAAGTTTAGGAGATCACATTGAATGAACTAAAAGTTCATAAGACCATATTATTCATTGGGCCAAATTCATTGATCATTTTTTTTAATTTTTCCTTAATTATATTAATAGGAGGGTTTATGCTTTGTGGGGGCATCGTGTTGATTATATGCTTTTTTTTCTTTGGTCGGAGATACTGTACATATATGTATAGACTATCAGGCTATGTTTGGTAGTCTGGATTTCTAGTCAGGACAGGACTTGATAGGATAAGATAGGATATGAAATCCAAGGGATATGTTATATCCTATCAACTGTTTAGTGAATTGTAGTAATAAAGTCGGATATTTTCATATCTTACGTTGTCTATTATTTGTTATGAATGTCATATCAGTGTAAATAGATCTAAAAATTGCACATATTGAGATGACAAAAGTCTCTCATGACACTCTTACCTACTTCATTTTTATTTTCTTATTTTTTCTTATTTTTCCCTCTCTTTTTTAATTATTTTCTTTTTTTTATTTCTTTTTTCCCCTCCATCATTCTCTAATAAATTTTATTAAATAGTGAACTATTCTAATATACCTAAAATATGTAATAAATATAAATACTAAATGTATTTATTTATATATATGAAATTTATATCATAAGATAGAAAGAAATTTAAAGATATAAACAAAAATAAGAACAAATAAAAAACAAATTATTTTATTTTTTATATTAATTTTTTATATTAAAAATAAAATATTATATATATTCAAATATTATTTTAATTTTATTAATTTAACAAGTTTGTTATTAGAGAAAAATAAATTTTATATTATGAATATTAGAAATCCAATCCACCTTTATCCCACTTCCCCCATGAGATAATTTTATTCGGGCTATATCCCTCCTATATCCGACTTTATCATATTTTGAGTAGGCACTAAACACAAGATAGGATAAAATTTATCCTATCTTAAATTTTATCCCATCTTAAATTTTATCCCGATTACCAAACATAATCTCAGGGTTTTTAACCGATTAAGGGTATAAAATACCAGATAAAAAAAAACTTAGTTAAACCAAGCGTGTAAAATTTGGCTTGAAACTTTAAATTCAAAGTTCTGCCAAATAAATGCATGTCAAATAAATTGTAAAAGAGGATTTTGAATGTTATTTAGCTTATTCACAAATTTATTTTTGTTTTTGTCTCGGAGCATCCGGGTCTCCTTCTTTTAGCGTCGTATTCTTTGAATGTCACTTGCGTTCAATTTTTTTGAATGGTTAAATTAAAACTCAAAATTATCTTTTTTCGCCTGATACTTAAATTTTGTTTGCATTATAGCATTTAAAAAAAAATCCATTATCTTTTTATGAATCAATTTCAAACTACTGTCGACTTTACGCATGATTATATTCATTTCTATATCATACTTATTAGGTTTGCTATAAAGGATATTTGGCTAAACACAGTAGACCATATTGGCTAGATTACTACAAAATCTTCTTTGGCCAAAAATACTTAGCATTATTTCTTTAGGAAACGAGATGAAGAGCAAATGCGCGTGATTTTTATTAAGAAAGAGACCTATTACTAATTTCTAATAACAAGCCACCCTAAATTCTAAATTCTAAACCCTAAATCACACTCTTTCTGTTGGATATCCTATTCTTATTCATGATATCAAACATTTGAAAAAGTAGGTACGAGGTGAACGTAGTCTTCAACATAGTTGTCGGGAAGCTAATCATTGCTTGGACCTTTTGGCAAAACTTGGAAGGGACCAACTTGAGAAGGATTGTCTACGTATTGAAAATCGCTATATTCTTGTCTCGTGGTTTGACGAGCATCTTGAAGCACTCTCGAACAAAATCCTTTTTTTTCCATATCAATTCATTGAGTGATGTTTTAATTTTTTTAAGTTCTTTCGCCCTCTCTCTTGAGATCTTAAAATGTTTAGTCGTAATAAATAGATAAAGGAAAATATATTCAATTAAACTGTAAAAACATCATTATGTCCACCGTCGGTGAAAACCATGTTTAACAAATGATGTCGCGATGCTCAAATGTGTAAAAAAAATATCCTATGACCACTAATAGCCTATCCTTCCTTGCAATTTGCAAAAGTTGCCAAAGTAGGTTATTTTTATGATGGCAATTACCCAATTGTCACTAAAAATGGGCCTAATCATATCAAATTTTATTCTATTTTGGAATTGCCACTAAACAAATCCCACTAAAACCTAACCCTTTCGAGCTAGGGTAACTTGATTTCGATGTTGAAGTTAACTCACAACTACAGGAGAGAAATCATGTCGAAGCTCAACACGACCTACCCATAAGTTTTCCGGTCATATCACTCCATTAACAATACTTTAAATTTAGTAACAAAATGACAAGACACGGTCTCTCCAACCTCCAATCCATCCCATTCCACGTGGCATGGGTGAAAAAAAGGAGACCAAAAGAAAACCAGCCAAACAAGAACACAAAGACATGCGAATTGGGAATGATTTTCATGTAGTCTAAGGACTAAATTGAATATGTACCGAAAGTTTAAAAACCACATTGAATAATGAATTAAAGTTGGGAGACCACATTAAATAATTGAAAAGTTCATGAATCATTTATGACATTTTTCCAATAAAATTCAAAGCGACACTTGAAAAGATTCAGGTGCTCATAAGGTCAATTTGTATCTGCACTAAGATCATGCAGTTTTGCCATGGGCTCACATGATTGTATAGCTCGGATCAGCAGGATCTTATGAAACTAAAACATCTAATAAATCTTTCTAGAAAGGGTTAATATCACAGAAAACTTAAAATTAGTATATTTGTGGCAAATTGATCCAAAACTAATTTTTTGACCACTGAAAATCCAAAACTGATATATTTATGACAAATTTACCATCTGTTAGTTTCTGTTAAACTAATTTTTTTAATGAGTAGTGCGGTTTCCAAATTTTTAATTTATTAAATATAATCCATGTACTTTACCTAAATGTACGTTGTGGACCCTGAACTTTTAATTGTTTAATATGATCCATGAACTTTTGATAAATGTCTAATTTAGTCTCTAGATTATATGAAAATATCCAACGTTGTCTTTCCATTTAATTCAAGTTAAGGGACAATACTGAACATTTTATAGTTAAGGGATTAAATTGAATATATACCAAAAGTTCAATGATCAAATTGAACAATTTAAAAGTTGAGGGATCACATTGCCTATTGGGTTAAAGGTCGGGACCACATTGAACAATTTAAAAGTTTATAAACCATATTACATATTTAGCCAAAGTTTATGGACCATCTGTGTCATTTTTATAATAAAATACAAAGCAACACTTGCAAGATTCAAGTGCTCATAAGGTCGATGATACAAGCGGCAAGATCTTGTGATTTCACCATGGGCTCACATGATTGTATGGCTCAGATCAGTAGGTACATATGAAATCGAACATCTAATAAATCTTTCAAAAAAACGTGCGCAAGGATGGAAGTAGGTCGAGTTCGAAAAGACTGTTCTGATCCCAGACATGTTACTCTAAGTGGAAATTATCCCTTACGTTCGACCAAAAAAAAGTTTTCCCCAACGCATGCTCAAACTCTTTGGCTCTATTAAGGGACAATGATACAAATGGTTTATGAAATTTGGTCTAATGTGCAATGTGATTCATGAACTTTTAATTTGTTCAATGCGGTCCTTGAACTTTAGCCTAATATATAATGTTGTCCATTAATTTTCAATTTGTTCAATATGGTTCATAAACTTTTAGTATGTGTTTAATTTAAGACAACATTGAACATTCTCATTATATATACAAAAATATCATGAACCACATTTGACAACTTAAAAATTTAAGGACGACATTGCACATTAGGATTGAACAAATTAAACGTTCATGAGACTACGTTAAACAAATTAAAAGTTCACGAAATCACTATGCATTGAGCTAAAATTCAGAATCATTTGTGTTATTTCCCTTTAATTATATCAGTCACGGGGTTTGCGCTGTATGCGGGCATTATGTTGATTATGTGCACTTTTTTCTTTTGTTGGAGATTGTGTACATTTACATATAGAGTATCAGGGTTTGTAACTGATCAAGCATAGAAAATACCAGATAAAAAAAACTTATAAAACAAGTGTGTATAATATGGCTTGAAACTTTAAACTCAAAGTTCTGCTAAATAAATGCATCTCAAATAAATTGGAAAAGAGGATTTTGAATGTTATTTAGCTTATTCACAAATTTTTATTTTTGTTTTTTGTCTCGGACCATGCAGATCTCCTTATTTTAGTGTCATATTCTTCGAACGTCACTGGTGTTCAATTTTTTTGAATGGCTAAATTAAAACTTGAAACCATCTCTTTTCATCTGATATTTAAATTTTGTTTGCGTTTTAGCGTTTTAAAACAATCTATTATCTTTTCTATGAATCAATTTCAAACTACGTCGACTTTATGCAAGATTATATTCATTTCTATATTGTACTTATTAGGTTTGCTATAAAGGATATTTGGCTAAAAACCGTAGACCATATTGGTTAGATTACTACAAAATCTTTTTTGGCCGAAAATATTTAGGATTATTTCTTTAGGAGATGAGATGAAGAGCAAATAGGCACGATTGAGAGAGAGAGAGAGAGAGAGAGAGAGAGAGAGAGAGAGAGAGAGAGAGAGAGAGAGAGAGAGAGAGACTTATTGCTAATTTTCGATAACAAGCTATCCTAAATTTTAAATCCTAAAGCACATTCGTTCCGAGACTTATTGCTAATTTTCGATAACAAGCTACCCTAAATTTTAAATCCTAAAGCACATTCATTCCATTGGGTATCCTATTCTTATTTGTAATGTCGAACATTTGGAAAAGTGGGTCCGAGGTGAACACCATCTTCAGCATGGTAATTGCGCAGCTAATCATTGCTTGGACCTTTTGGTAAAACATGGAAAGGACCAACTTGAGAAGGATTGTCTACATATTGAAAATCGCTGCATTCTTGTCTCGTGGTTTGACGAGCCTCCCAAAGCACTCTCGAACAAAATTCCTTTTTTTTTTTCATATCAATTCACTGGGTGATGATTTAATATTTTTGAGTAATTTCTTTCATCCTCTCTCTTGAGATCTTAAAATATTTAGTCGTAATAAATGGATAAAGGAAAATATATTCAATTAAACTATAAAAACATCATCATGTCCACCGTCGGTGAAAACCATGTTTAACAAATGATGTCAGGAAGTTCATATGTGTAAAAAAAAAATCCTATGACCACTAATAGCCTATCCTTCCTTGCAATTTGTAAAAATTGCCAAAGTACCATGACCAACTTGAGAAGGATTGTCTACTACTTGAAAAGGATTGTCTACAAATTGCCAAAGTACTAATAGCCTATCCTATGAGCAACCTCAGAAGGATTGTCTACATATTGAAAATCGTGATATTCTTGTCTCGTGGTTTGACAAGCGTCCCAAAGCACTCTCGAACAAACTCCTTTTTTTTTTTCATATCGATTCATTGAGTGACGATTTAATTTTTTTGAGTAATTTCTTTCGCCCTCTCTCTTGAGATCTTAAAATGTTTAGTCGTAATAAATGGATAAAGGAAAATATATTCAATTAAACTATAAAAAATCATTATGTCCACCGTCGGTGAAAACCATGCTTAACAAATGATGTCAGGACGTTCATACGTGTAAAAAAATAAAATCCTATGACCACTAATAGCCTATCCTTCATTGCAATTTGCAAAAATTGGCAAAGTAGGTTATTTTTATGATGGCAATTGGCCAATTGTCACTAAAAATGGGCCTAACCATATCAAATTTTATTCTATTTTGGAATTGCCACCAAATAAATCCCACTAAAACCCAATCCTTTCGAGCTAGGGTAACTTGATTTCGATGGTGAAGTTAACTCACAGCTACAGGAGAGAAATCATGTCGAAGCTCAACACGACCTACCCATAAGTTTTCCGGGTCAAATCACTCAATTAGCAATACCCCTATTGACTTGTCTCGACTCGATTACACGTCTTTGCCACTTTAAATTTAGCAACAAAACGACAAGACCCGGTCTCTCCGGCCTCCAATCCATCCCATTCCACGTGACATGGGTGAAAGAAAGGAGACCAAAAGAAAACCAGCCAAACAAGAACACAAAGACATGCGAATCGGGAACGATCCAAATGCTCATACTTCGATCTAAACATCTTCACGTGGGCGATGATGGTCCTTTTCGCAAAATCATTTCTCCAAGACAAGGCTGAAGCAACCAAGAATGATGATGAACCCACATGGGTGGGCGGACGTGGGGGCCGATGGGCGGTGGTGCTCCGCCTGGGAAACTCCATTAGCGCCGCTCCAAGCTCGCCACCCATCAAGAACGTCCTCTCAAATGTGGAGGGGGCCAAAGTTGGGTTTCCATCGATTTCCTAGATCTTTGCATTCGGATGCGTAGTGGTTTGGTGGTTTCGAGACTGGTCAGAGGAGTGTCCATGCGACGACAATTGCTTCTTATCTTGTGCATGAAGTTAAGGAGCACAACGCCAATGGCTGCTCTCTCTCTCTCTCTAGAAGAGATGGTGAAGAGATTTTTCTGAGGTGAGATCGGCTCTAGGAAGGTGGCATTGGTCCTTGCTAAATTTCTGTTGCAAGATAGGTCTCTGTGCATAAACTACGGTTTCTTGAAGCGTCTTCTTCGGAACGCATGACTTCCAAGAATCTAGCATGCTTCGCGATGACATGAAAGTCAATAACACATGTATCATTCTCTCCCTCTCTTGTGGTGTCGTCAGGAACGTGATATGAGGAACCTTGAAATAGTTGTGCTCGAGTCGTAGGCCACTCGTACTCAATCCGATTGAGCACGACTTTTGAAAATTCTTGATTATAATGGAGCTCAAGAGCATGCTCGTAGCTTGGTATGTACTTATGGGGTCTAATACCCTAAAAAACCTAGACTTTAGGTTTAATCCCGATTATATCGTATTTTTTTTTGTTCCATAAAAAATCCCCAACTTTAAGTATACTCCAATTTTATCCTAAACTTTTTTTTTGGCTCATTCAGAACCACCAGCTTTTACTTAAGTCCCAACCGGTTAAATTTCTCTTGACAATCGCGAGATGGAAAACTCCAAAGTGCAAGCTGTTCAAGAATCTCGAGCCTAGTGTCTTGAGTGCAAACTCTCCGACTGCGAGAGATGGAAGATTCCCGAGCACAAGATGTTGAAGACTGAGCGCAAAATCGAAGATCCTCGAACGAGATGAAAGGAAGACTCTTCATAGTAAGAGCAATTGATGAAAGGCAATCCTAATTGCTCCAATTTTTACGCAAATATTAGATCTAATAAGACGTCGTTTAGGCCAATATGGAAAATTCATCTCTCAAAGATATCTTATGTTATATGAAATTTGGGAAAAAAAACTAGAATAATGATGTGAAAGTACCACATCACTAAGGGCGATTTTGGACAGAACGTTAACGGAGGCAGGTATGAGACTCAAGTAAAAGTTAGTCGTAGGAAATAAAAAAAAAATTCAAGGTAAAATTGGGACTTGACCTAAAATTTATGATTTTTACTAGATAATAAAGTTTAAGATATAATTAGGATTGGATTAAAATTGATGATTTTATGATATTAAGCCCTTATGTATGTACATACGCATATATCTTTTTCGAATTAATTGCACCATCTAAACTCGTATTCCAGGATAACTATTGAGGGTTTACTCCAGTGGCCACCTTTCTCAGTTGAGAAGAGAGAGGTGGGGAGTTCGAATCCCAATCTTCGCAGGGGGTAGGGGTGGGGCCGCGTAGTTTAAAATGTGGGTTTCAACGTCCACGCTCTGCAAGTTGTGGGTCGCAAGTCTGAGTGTCTATCATGAGTAAGAGATAAAGTAGAACCGACCAAAAAAAAAACTCGTATTCCAGTTCCAATTGAATTCGAGCTACACTCGAATTTAGTGTAATTCCTAATTATGTCCGATGCTATTAAAACACTTTTCCCAAATCGACATTGAAGTGGAACCACCAATCGAGTTTTAATCATAAATTGCATCCATTCAGTTCGACTTGATTGCACCCCTCTTACGAGAGGGTAACTTTAATGTGACTCTACGGTCCCCAACAGGGGTGTGCAAAACGGACTGCCCAAACTAGGAACCGCTCGGACCGAACTAGACCAGCGGGTTTGGTCCATTTCTCGGAAGTGTCGATCCGGTGCTCGATTCCTAAAAGTGCTAGACCAGCGGGTTTGGTCCATTTCTCGGAAGTGTCGGTCCGGTGCTCGATTCCTGAAAGTGGAACCGTTGTCCGGGTGGTCCGATTCCTAGAAAACAAACAGACTACATATACTTTTTCTTTTATTTCTTCAAAAAAAATTAGTAAAAATGTGAACAAAACCCCCAAGTAAAGTACATTTTTTTTTTTGGCCTTTTCAATTTGAGGATCGATCGTTCTTCGTCGCAAAATAATCATCATCTCTCGCTAATCGGCGGATTTAGTTTATTGTTTTCGATCTGCAATTTATAAATCTGATTTTAAATTCTTGTTCATCCTATAAAATATATACGAGCGCACAGCCGTAGCCCTTCTACTCAAATCTTTTATCCGAAAAAAAAAAAAAGCCTCGTGGTCCACGTCAGCACTGGCGCTTTGCCCTTCCCTTGGCGCGATGATACCGATGCCAAGGGCCTCCGCGCCGTCGGATCGACGGGGGCGGGTCTCAGCCGTCGATGGCACCCCCCTTATCTGGTGACGGAATCGGCCAAAGAGAGAAAGAGAGAGTTCGACGAAGGAATAGGAGGAAGGACGGGAGTTAGAAAGGGAGGAGATCCCTAATTTTCCCCCAAAACCTTCCCACTGGAAAACAACAGAGCCTCCCCCACCACCCCACACACACAGACAGACAGAAACCCCCCCTTTCTCTCTCTACCCTCCTCTCCCTCCCTCTCTCTCTCTAGAATCCTCACAGAGGCGGCGGCGGCGGCGGCGGCGGCGGCGGCGGCGGCAGCGGCAGCGGCAGCGGCAGCGGCAGCGGCAGCGGCAGGAGGAGGAGGTGAGCCTTCTCCGCAATCCGATTGCCCCGCGCGTTGAAGGTTAGATACGGCTGCCGCGGGATGCGGTACCCGCGCGCTTCGTCTCTTAGTGGGCGGAATGGGGATTTCCTCCTCCTCTTCTTCTTTTGTTTTGTGGATTGGGGTTTCTGATTGGTGAAGTGAATTGGTTTTTCTTTGATTGATTGCGCGTTTTTTCTGAGATGGGTTTCGTCTCTTCTTTGCTTTTCGGGTGTTGTTGAATCTAGGTTTTTTTTGGAGGGCGAGGCCTGACGAGGGAGGGGGGGATCGGCAATGGAATATGCTGACCGAGATGCCGATAGCCCGCGCGCGGGAGAGCAGGTCGGTGGGGAGGCCGGGGTTTCGGAGGAGAGGGTCGGTTCGGCGGGGAATGATTCGAAGGTCGGTGATGGAGAGGAGGTTTTCGAGGAGGCGGTCGATGCCCCCGACGACTCGCGAGGGGAAGGGCTGGAGCCGGCGGGTCGGGGCGGTGTTGGCGTACCCGGTCCTGATGCGGACGATGTCGCGGGTGTCGATCGGAGTGGCGGTGTTTTCGATGAGGATGCTGGCGCGGGGCATGAGGTCGAAGAGTTCGAGGAGGCAATTGGCACGCCGGCGAAAATCGAGAAACCCGAGGAGATAGTCCAGGAGGAGAAGGTAGGAGGTTTGGTGGGCGGGGAGAGCATCGGTGGTGCTCTTAAGGCAGATGGGGTTGATATGGGAGGGACTCGTGAGAAAGTGCCAGTCAAAGGAGATGATGGATTGATGAGTAATGGGGAGGATGCTGTGAGGGAAGTAGGTGGGCTTCATGTGGATGGAGAGATGTGCAGTGAGGCAGATGAGTCCACTCCAACGCGTGGTGCAGTTCTCGGAAAGCTTGACAATGGGACCGAAGATGAATTGGAGAATGGGAATGTCAGTGTGGAAGGACTACTTGACGCCGATCAGAAGGGAACTTCTAGTGAGGAGGTTCTGTATGCAAATGATCACCGTGAAGAATTAGTGGACACTGATTTGGCAGCTGAAGGCAAACTCGCAATTGACAGGGATCTGGAAGTTGCTCCAGCTGCAAATCATCCAGATGATCTGGATGAAGGGAATGCTACTTTGGCTTCAGAAAACAAAGGTCCTGTAGACGTGGAACCAAAAAGTGTGACAGCTAGCTTTGACTCACTCTATCATGATGCTGATGGAGAAGTGAAGAAGTCTTCTTCTTCCAGTATTGATACAGAATATCAGAATGACATCCACAAGGAGGTGAAAGATGCTACTAAAGGACCAGATTCATTTCAGGGGGAAATCTCTGAGCAGGACCCAACTTCAACTGACAAGCCTTCGTCTACCTCAGATGAGTCAATTACTCATGAGTCTAAGATCTCGACTGCTTCAAAGGAGCTTAAGTCCGGGAAGGATGAGCAAATTACAAGTGGAACAATTGAAATTAACAAAGGCGATGTGGCTTCTCCTACTCAGCATCCTATTGAAAAGGTCCAGGAAAATCATCACAATCACACTTCAGCGGAGAAGCGTGAAAAGAAGGATTCAGATAGTGTGGATGATCGTAAGAAAGTAATCAGGGAAAATGGTATGCCGGCTGCCGAAGTTGCATCGTCTGGAAGATCAATGAGTCATGCTTCGGTACCTGCTCGTCCTGCTGGCCTTGGCCGTGCTGCTCCTTTGCTGGACCCTGCACCTCGAATGTCTCAGCAACCGCGTGTTAATGGAGCTGTATCTCATGCACAAGCTCAGCAGATTGAGGAGCCTGCTAATGGAGAGTCTGAGGAACACGATGAGACCCGTGAAAAACTCCAGATGATACGTGTTAAATTCTTGCGTCTTGCACATCGACTCGGGCAGACTCCCCATAATGTTGTTGTGGCGCAGGTCCTGTACAGGCTGGGATTAGCGGAGCAGATCAGGGGAAGAAATGGGGGCCGTGTCGGTGCCTTCAGTTTTGATCGCGCAAGTGCCATGGCAGAGCAGCTTGAGGCATCTGGGCAGGAACCACTCGATTTCTCTTGCACTATTATGGTCTTGGGGAAGACAGGTGTGGGGAAAAGTGCGACAATCAACTCAATATTTGATGAAGTGAAGTTCAGCACTGATGCTTTTGACACTGGCACTAAGAAAGTTCAAGATGTCGTGGGAACTGTTCAGGGGATTAAGGTGCGAATCATTGACACGCCAGGCCTTCTGCCTTCTTTGACGGATCAACACCAAAACGAGAAGATCCTTCATTCTATTAAGCGATTCATTAAGAAGACTCCACCTGATATTGTGCTGTATCTCGACCGCTTGGACATGCAAAGCAGGGATCTTGGTGATATGCCGCTTTTGCGCACGATTACTGAGATATTTGGACCCTCTATATGGTTTAATGCAATTGTGGTTCTAACACATGCAGCATCAGCCCCACCTGATGGGCCAAATGGTACTGCTTCTAGTTATGACATGTTTGTCACTCAGCGATCCCATGTCGTGCAGCAAGCTATTCGTCAGGCAGCTGGTGACATGCGGCTTATGAACCCTGTTTCTTTGGTGGAAAACCACTCGGCATGCAGGACGAATAGAGCTGGACAGAGAGTGTTGCCGAATGGTCAGGTTTGGAAGCCTCATCTGTTACTGCTTTCCTTTGCTTCAAAAATTTTAGCCGAGGCTAACGCACTCTTGAAGCTGCAAGATAGTCCACCTGGGAAGCCTTTTGCATCTAGGTCAAGAGCCCCTCCTTTGCCTTTCCTTCTTTCAACTCTTCTCCAACCGAGGCCACAGCCAAAGCTGCCTGAGGAGCAGTATGGTGATGATGATGGCATGGACGATGACTTGGACGAGTCATCTGATTCTGATGATGAATCAGAATACGACGAATTGCCGCCGTTTAAGCGATTGACAAAGGCCCAGGTGTCAAAGCTTACTAGGGCTCAGAAGAAGGCGTATTTTGATGAGTTAGAATATAGGGAGAAACTTTTTATGAAGAAACAGTTGAAAGAGGAGAGAAGGCGACGGAGGATGATGAAGAAGATGGCGGCTGCAGCCAAGGATCAGCCAAGTGAATATGTTGAAAATGCAGAAGAAGAAAGTGGCGGGGCAGCATCTGTACCGGTACCCATGCCAGATTTGGCCTTACCTGCATCTTTTGATTCTGATAATCCTACTCACCGGTATCGTTACCTTGATAACTCTACCCAGTGGCTTGTAAGGCCTGTTCTTGATACCCATGGTTGGGATCATGATGTTGGTTACGAAGGCATTAATCTAGAGCGATTGTTTGTCGTTAAAGACAAGATACCTATCTCTTTTTCTGGCCAGGTCTCAAAAGATAAGAAGGATGCGAATGTCCAAATGGAGGTAGCTAGTTCCCTAAAACATGGGGAGGGAAAATCAACTTCACTAGGACTCGATATGCAGACTGTTGGGAAGGACCTGGCTTATACTCTTCGCAGTGAGACTAGGTTTAGTAATTTCAGGAAGAATAAGGCGACTGCTGGATTGTCCTTTACTCTCTTGAATGATGCTTTAACGGCTGGATTGAAAGTTGAGGACAAATTGATCGTCAATAAATGGTTGCGTGTAGTTATGACTGGTGGTGCTATAACTGCTCGGGGTGATGTTGCTTATGGAGGCAGCTTAGATGCCACCTTGAGAGATAAAGATTACCCTTTGGGCCGTTCTCTGTTCACTCTTGGCCTTTCCATCATGGATTGGCATGGGGATCTTGCTGTTGGTGGCAATATACAATCTCAGTTGCCCATCGGACGGTTTACAAATCTGATCGCTCGTGCAAATTTGAATAACAGAGGGGCGGGACAGGTCAGCATTCGGGTAAATAGCTCCGAACAGCTTCAAATTGCTCTGCTTGGCCTCATTCCATTATTCAAGAAGTTACTGGATTTTCCTCAACAATGGCAGCTTGGACAATGATGAAAAATAGTTCCTACTTACTGCATGATGCATGCAGTGACAGAAAATAAGTTGAATATGGTTTTTGTTGTTGTTGGACCAGGCAAGTTCCATCTTGACATGTGGATCATAGTATTCTAGGTTTTTGTCATTAGAAGTTTGGCATATGATGAGTTTTTGTTCCCTTGAAGCTACTGGACACAATCACTACCTCTTCTTTAATGGTGTTTCGGTTAAAGTCATGCTCTTGAAATGACCTTCATGTTGAGGAACCCTAATGTTCTTTCTTTTCTTCCCCCTGAAAATATATTTCTGGTTCACCTTTTGATACACCTTTCTCTCTTTGCCTGAAATCAAGCTTCTCTACAGCTCTTTCTGTTATTTGGATGACATGGTATGAGATGATTAGAATCTCCTTACTGCGATTAAAAAGGCTGGAGAGTTTTGAAAGCTCTTGGTGTTTCTCTGGTTGTTTAGATGTTTGATTCCTGGCATCATAGATTCGTCGAAGCATGAGCAAGCCGAAGATAATATCGATAGCATTAGATTCTGTTGCTTGTGGAATGATGTATTGTAGCAGAGTAGGTTACCTCTTGTTCATTTTCGTTTCACATGCAAATGGGGCTACTGCTGAAGCATTTCGATCAGTGTTCGTAGTAGCTCTCTCGTTCTTAATTGAAAGGTTCATTGTGAAAAGTTTTTTAACATGAAGTATGGTTTGAAGTTGGTGGTACGATGAGATTTGCTGTGTTGTGCTGTTCGAGAAGATGTTTAGCAACTGGTCTAGGACTACTGCATTTGTTGAAAGCTTGGTAAGGAATGTTAGCTACCGAATCATGCACCAAATTTCTCTAGTCATGTAGGTGAACTTTAATGGCGCCGCCTCCTAAAAATGATCTAAATGCTGTTGCGTGTAGAGAATGGAGAAGAGGAGCTGATGAAGTCACCATATTCCCCTTTTTCTCTGGCCTATTTCTGAATAGATCTTTTTAAGTCGTCTCGTGCTATTAGTATATGAGACTTTGTCAAAGCAGATCTTTCGACTAATACAAGGTAGGGTGTTAGCTTAACCTTCAGCTGTATGTCGTGCAATTAGGAAGCCTTTTTTGAGGGTCTTCTTGACATCTCAGTTATAATCCCAGAAAGAGATTCGACTACTCAATTTGTGAGACCATATCGACCTGTTTATAACCCACCCACCGTCGCCTTCTTTCGAAGATCTCCCTCATTTGCACGCCATTCTTCTCGAGTTTATTGGTTTCTTGTTGAATCTGTGACATCGAATGTGAAATGTCTACAGCACCGAGAGCCTTTCGACCTCATCCATCTTTCCAAGAGCCTAGTTGCAGCCAAAATTTTTCGCCCTTTTGGGCTTGAGTCCACCTCGCTCAGCATAGAAAGTAGAGGGTTCAATGAAGGAACGATGCCCAGGGAGGAATGCCTGACCCAAAGCAGCATGGCGCCCGTGGCAGGCCTCAGCGCAAACACCCGAACGGAACCAGCTCGGCCTCGAAGGTCAACGACTACAATTGTGCCGCTAAGCACCACCTCCTAGGTTAACCTGGCTCCTTTTTAGTTGGGCATGCCTTGCTAATGAGACATTGCGGAACTATGTAGCCCGTGAGGTTTCACCTACCCTACTTGGGGTGCACACCAGAGGTGGGCATCAAAGGGAAAGAATAATTACCCAAAAAGGTAAGTCCAATGTTTCTAACAGATTGGCTTTCTCACCAGGATAGATTTTCTCTTTATTCCTCGTTAACCATTGGAGGTTCCTCTTGAGGCCAAGCACATGAGGCTTCCTTTGCTTGTGGTGTGCTATTCAATCCAATCCACGAGCGTTCAGCCGAGTCCACGGGAGACTGGGAAAAATTGCGCATCAACGCCAATGATAAACTTACACTTTGTAACTAGGGGTGGGCAATGGTCCTAGTCAACCTGGGAACCAGCCTTGCCAATCCTGTTCGAGGCCGGTTCGTTTCTCGGAAGATACGTTCATGGGTTGAAACCTGGGAACCAATTAGAGTCGGTTAAGTTTCAAGGTTGAACCTAGAACCCATTGATTTTACCTAATAGTTGAACCAAAGAAGCTAGTTCCCTAGTAGAACCGATATTGATCCGACTTTGAATTGGGCGACTGGTATTGATGCGCGTGCAAGGTGAGGAATGTGTTTTGAGTGATAACGACATGATAAATGACAAATGACGATCACCACCAAGGAATAAACGATATACCATCAATCAATGATAAAGATGGAGATAGATGAAGTTCACCACCAAGGCTCAAAGGACAAGCCACCGATATGAGAAATTCACCACCAAAGCCTTAAAGAAATCCACCAGCCAAGGATAATGGACTTCTTGGATCACCACGAAAGAAAAATCCATCAACCAAAGATAAAGAATCTAGATAGAATTTCACTCACTCGAGAAAAATCTCTTAGATTCACCAATATTCAAGTAGCTTACAAATGAGATTACACCTCTATTTATAGTGTGATTTTACTAAACAAAAGAAAAGACTCGTAATTCTAGAAATCGAAATGACTCTTGGAATATTCACATCATGAAGACTCTCAAAAGCAATACCACAATGAAGACTCATAAAATCTAGGGCTTAAGACTCATAAAACTAAGAATTTAGACATTTAATAATTTAGGACTAAATGCATCGAAATAGGAATAGATGCATCGTAACTAGGACAAGACTCTCCAAATTCATGAACCAGCCTTGGAAGCCGAATAACCACCTTAGGAGATAAACAAATAGTGTATTAAATCAACCAGATCAGCATCCAATTGCTACTTAGTCAATTGGGAGTCTCAAAGTAGACAGTAAACTTGTAAATTGACATATTGTAGTCAATCGGCGACCATGAAATCAATAGCTATTCTTGCAAATCGACAATTAACTCGTAGAATCGATATCTTTAGATTTGGATCCATCGAATCAAACTGTAGCTGAAATTGGTCTTTACTTGCAAAACTAAGGATTGTTTTGGATTAGTCGGCAAAGTCTAAGTTGAGTATGAGAGTTGATTAATAGAACCGATTTTGAACTGGGCATCAACTTTTGTTAAAATAATTATAAACAAGTAGTCAACAACTTAAAACATAAAAAAAGCTCACGATCACAAATGCACATCATTCCCCAACCCACACCCACCACTCTTCTCTCTTTCCTTTTAACTTGCAAAATTAGAAAAATAAACTAAAATTACATTTACTTATATTATCAATCAAAACCCAAGCTCTCTCTCTCTCTCACAGGAAAAACAAAGGGGGGCTGGTTCCTGGGACTGGAGGTAGGGCCGGTTTGGTGCTTGGTTCCGTCCCTAGTTTCAAGGTTAGCACCGGACCACGGGTACTATGCTCATCACTAGTTGTAGACCTCTTCATTTATTTTAGGAAAAATGACACAAATGATCCTTAAACTTTGGCTTAATATTTAATGTGGTATTTGAACTTTTTATTTGTTCAATGTGATCCTTGAACTTTACCCCTATGTGTAACCTGATCTATGAACTTTTCATACATGTTCAATTTGGCCCCTGAACTATATGAAAATTATTAATATTGTCCATGAACTTGAATTAATAGAATGACAATGTTAACATTTTCACGTAGTCTAAGGACTAATTTGAACATATACCACAATTCTAGGGATCACATTAAATAAATTAAAAATCAGGAACGACATTGCACATTGAGTTAAAGTTTAGGTACCACACTAAAGAAATTAAAAGTTCGGGGACCACGTTGCATATTGAATTAAAGTTTAAGGACTATTTGTATCGTTATCTCTTTAGTTTAAATAGTTAACACCAAACCAGAACAGTAGACTATGAGCTCTGTTTCACTTTATGTGACCCATTACATGTGATTACAAGAATGGCAAATTATCTTTATATATTCGTGCAATTTGTAGCTATATTCACCGCTATAGAGAAAATGCAAGTTGGTTATGCTTAATTTCATTAACCACAGCTATTGCTTAATATTTGTTGTCAGATTTGCTTTAAGTGAGGGATAATGAAACAAATTGTCCCTAAACTTTGATTCAATATGCAATGTGGTCCTTGAACTGTTAATTTATCCAATGTGGTCCCCAAACATTTGCCAAATATGTAATGTGGTCCCAAACTTTTAATTAATTCAATGTGATCATGGACTTTTAGTACATTTTCAATTTAGTCCTTGAACATTATGAATATATCCAATGTTATTCCCGAACTTGAATTAATAGAAAGATAACATTGAACATTTTCATATAGTTCATAGACTCAATTGAACATGTACAAAAAATTTAGGAATCATATTGAACAAATTAAAGTTCAGATATCACATTGCACATCGATCTTTTCATGGACAATATTGAATAAATTAAAAGTTCATGGATCATATTCCACATTAAATCAAAGTTCATGGATTATTTGTGTTATTTTCCCATCAAGTGATGGATGGGAGGTGGACTTAGATGCTACGTGAAGCCATCACATGTTGATTCATTGAAATTTCTAATGACAACAGAGGACTGCAAATTTTAAACTGTGACATGCCAATTGCCCCGAACTTTTCCTCTGAGTGATTTTATATGAAGCCACTTCATTACATGCTTGAATAGTTGTGTATGGCTACAATACAAGAGGAATATGGAAGTGCGCAAGGTTGATTAACCGTCCAATTATTGCTCTTACATCACGTTAGCTATGTGTTGGCCATCTCCACAATATGGTCACCTGAAAAGGATCGAGTCAATCTCCGCAATCGTTTCAGGAAATTTGGGAAATTGGGAACTTGGACAGGACCAGCAATCACCTACCTTATGTTTATGTCCACCTCAATTGAATTAAAAAGATATTGCGCAATTGGCTTGATCTAATAAATTGAACTTGGGTTTTGAGTCGGAGTGGCGGGCCTTTCTGTACCTTGATCTTTGAAAACGAGCGTAGACGTATCATTGACTTTATTCGTGGTTAATTACTTGGCTCAAATCCACAGTGTCATCTTCAATGTTTCGATAGTTTTCCTACACCAAGGGATTCTTGTCTCACCATTATTTACTGCGGCTAGAATCCCATGTTGCGGAGGCAAGGCGATGAATTTCGATCAGTGAAAAAATCCTCCTCTGCTTGGTTTTTCGATTAACGTAGCTTCTATTGAATTCTTAGCCAGCCCTAACGGTTGATTTTCTGTTTCCGCATCGAAATGTTGATTAAACTAGTAAGTTGTTGGCCTATAGGGCAAGGGATTTCTGCTTCTCTCCCTGTAGTTTTTTGACCAAACCTTGTTGAAAGCACTTCAGAAGTAAAGTCACAAGTGTCCCAAAGCCGATTGTGGTGGTGATGCGCACTTAAAGATCGCCGGGAAGGCCGATTAGTCGAGACCCGTGAAAATTGGCCCTTATGAAATTATAAGGACTAACGATACTGCCGATTTGTCTTCAGTGGGTTTGACGTGGGTAAAACATATGGCCCATCTTTTGCAAATGGCCCATCTTTATATTTAGTCGCAGTTTAAGCACCGGACCGACCCACAGGGGCACTACTCCCAAAATAAGTCGGATAAGCACAATGTCAAGATCCCATTCATTGCGCGGATATCTCGCTAATAAATAGTAAAAATGCGATACATTATGTTCACCTTTCGGTGTTAGACTACACTCTGACAATTGTTTTCTAGTCCTAGACCAACATCTAGCATTTGGGTAAACTTTTATGTTTACTTCTATTCTGTTCGTGATTTTTGCAATTTGATTTTTCTATAACGCAAATCAATTGAACATTTCAAAATATTCAATTATCAATATTTATGTTCATATAATTGTTTTCATAAATTTTTTGAAACTTAACTGTAATATATTTCATAAATTTTAAATTTTGGAGGGAAAGCGAAATTCGCTTTTTCAGAACAAAATTAGGGTAGACTTTTGTTCGTTGCTTCTTCTTTTTTTTTCCCTTATCTTTCGCACCTCGCAGTTTAATTTTCATCTAAAAATCTAAAATCTCTCAATACACACAAAAGTTGACATGTAAACTAGTATATCATGTTTCTATAGTTTTCTTAAAATTCAACTTTTATTTCATTTCAAATTTTTTAGGGAAAGCAAGATTAACTTCTCACGATACAATAGCAGGAGAATTGACTGATGGGCATACAAAGAGTAAATTTCAGCTGGCAAAATAACAACACTAAGCAGATGCTATTTCATTTATTTTTAAGGAGTAAATATTGATCAAATATCTCTCCTCTAATGCTGAATGAGTTCTAGTCTCCTTCCCACTGCAACCCATTTTGAGGCATTACACTTCAAGAAGAGGGAGAAATCGCATCAAGTCATCAAGGTTTGAATGAGGGAGGCTTCCTAATCTTTGTCGCTTGCTCGTATGAGTTGGCGATCTCGATCAGCTTCGGCTCCGAACCCTTCAGTCCTCCGAAACAAATTCCGAACGGTATTCCCTTGTCATCGTAACCGGCAGGGACGCTAATCCCCGGGAATCCGCTGATGGCAAGAACTGGGGCAACTTCGAACTCGGGAGTGACGATCGCATCTAGATTGTACTGCATTATCAGCTTCTCGAATCCGTTGCTTGATAGGTATGTCAAGTTCGACAAAGCTGCCTTCTCCACATCGCCGATCCCGTTCGTGGCTTCAGATGCCAGAAAGATGTTCTGGCCGATCTGATTGGTCAGTTCTTGTGAGACCAATCAGGCACACATTTGTCATTCCCAAACTTGATCGGATAAGGATGTTTTATCAAACTAGAGCATTAGGTTGTCTCTTGGCAAGTATCAGCTCATGTGTTTCCTCATTTTCGGTTTTGTCACGCAATCTAGAAAAGCTGGTCAATTGTAAAATTAGGGCGCGTTTGGTAACGCTTCCGTTTCTCTATTTTTCTATTTTTCTGTTCCCTGGAACAAACAAAGAACAGAAATCCGTTTGATAACGCATTTTATTTTTCTATTTCCTGGAATAGAAAAGTGGCCAAGAAATATATTTGAAGTAGAAATAAGAAATAGAAAAAATCTACTTCTTTATTCCTAGAAATAGAAATAGAAATAGAAAGGTCCGATCCTCAAGCCGCAACCTTAGCTCCTCCTCCATCCTCCGTCGTTTGCAAACCGTCTCAAAGCACCGGTCCGATCCATTCTCGGCAGAAATAATAAAAAAATTTTAAAAATTAATTAAATTAAAAAAAATGCCAAAAATTCATAAAAATCAGAAAAATTCTCAGAAAATCCATAAAAATCAGAAAAACTCAGAAAACCCATAAAAATTTGTAAAATTCCGAAATTGAAAAAATTTAAAAAAATTCATAAAAAGCTTTCTCGAAAATGAAAGGAGACAAATTTTGGGAAAGTAAAAAGTTTTAATAAAATTTTCCCCAAAAAAATAAAAAAATAAAAAATTCACATAATGGCTTAGAATAAATTAAAAAATTCCGAAAATTCATAAAAATTAGAAAAATTTCAGAAAAATCCCATAAAAATTAGAAAATTAAAAAATTCCAAAAATTCATATAAATCAAAAAAATTCTCAGAAGATCCATAAAAATCAGAAAAACTTAGAAAACCCTTAAATATTTGCAAAATTCCGAAATTGAAAAAATTGAAAAAATTTCATAAAAAGCTTTCTCGAAAATAAAAGGAGACAAATTTCGGGAAAGTGAAAAGTTTTAATAAAATTTTCCCCAAAAAAATAAAAAATAAAAAATTCACATAATGGCTTAGAATAAATTAAAAAATTCCGAAAATTCATAAAAATTAGAAAAATTTCAGAAAAATCCCATAAAAATTAGAAAATTAAAAATTCCCAAAATTCATATAAATCAAAAAAAATTCTCAGAAGATCCATAAAAATCAGAAAAACTCAGAAAACCCTTAAATATTTGCAAAATTCCGAAATTGAAAAAATTAAAAAAATTTCATAAAAAATTTTCGGAAAAATAAAAAGAATCAGATTTAGGGAAAGTAAAAAATTTTAATAAATTTTACCACAAAAAATATAAAAAAAAATTTACATGGCTTAGAATACCTGTGGCCACCCACTTTGAATGAAATTTAAATTTTTGAGGTGCCCAAATAGTATTTTTGAAGATTACTTAGTTTAGGGATTAAAAGGGGTTTTAAACCCCTAAAAAGGATTAGACAAACCAATAAATCATGCTTATTGATTTTTTTTTCACTTATAACTTGCACTTATAATTAAATAAAAGATATATATTTGAATACAAAAAATTGGGAATAGAAATTTTATGCAGTTACCAAACGCATTTCTGTTCTAGAAATAGAAATTTTGTACAGTTACCAAACGCATTATTTTGCTCAGAAACTCTGCCAGGAAATAGAAATAGAAAAAACTATTTCTGAAAAGAAATTGTTCCCAGAAATAGAAACGTTACCAAACGCGTCCTTACTTTCTGAATCAACACCAGCAGTAACAGTTTGCAAATGAATTCTTGAAGTATACAATGCTCTTTATGAAGAGGCAATTAGAACACGCTTACCAGTTTAGAGTTTTTCTAGTTGAAAGCTATGACATCTGCCAAGGATCGCACTGGAGACGCCACGAGATCCTTCAAGTAAGCATTCAAAATTATTTTGAACTCTGCTAGTATGGCTATTGCTTCGCCGCTCGCTGTGGCATTCAAGATGATGTCAATGTTGTCTATCTTCAGATTGTCCACCAAAACTGCTCCTGCTTGGCTAGTATAAAAAGGGTTTCAAGTCATGAACTAAAATGATCAGGCATTCAGTTCAATTCTATTTCTTGCTTAAAACACTGTACTGGTGATTATGGTTACCGTAATGTTTGAAAATGATTCTGAAAAGCAAGAGTTTGGCTGGGCTTATTGGTGAAATCAAAGAAGGGATCTCTCGCTATTCCCAGCCTTTTTCCTTGGAGTACGTGGGCTTTGAGAAACTGTCTATATCCGCCTGGAGGAATATATTTTGAGAAACAGTTCGGCACAGTGGCATGTTACATCAAGAATTTCGAGAGTGCCTTTTGAGAACACGTATTGCAGATGATAAAGTTTTCAGCGTAAAATCAACATATTTGAGATGACAAGATCGATCGACCAATAAGTAATCAACTAGTTGTATATTTTGAGCTATTGACTGCCTGTGACAAGTTTATTGACTTGATTATGCAGCCACTAAGAAAGGAATCGTGCGCTCGACCTACCCGATGGTGTCTTGTCTGGGAGTGATAGGAACAACCCCAGCTCGGCTCGTGAGGCCAACAGTTGGCTTGATGCCTACTACTGAATTAACACTAGCAGGGCATAAGATTGATCCGTCAGTCTCGGTTCCCAGTGAAATTGCCACCATATTAGCCGCCACCGAAATTGCTGATCCACTACTTGATCCGCAAGGATCCGCTGAAAGAACATACGGGTTCTGCACGCCATCCCAAAATGCAACTTGTGACTTTTGGAAAAGCTTGGGTAACTTCAAAACTGATTACTAGCTAGTTGCTTGCAACTAAAGAGGTGATATTGTGGTGAAACAATGGCAAGATAAATCCAGTGCTAGCGGTACGCATAGAAGAACCGTTTGAGCTTTCTGGGGATCATTCACTTGGTTTTAGACACAAGACGATCTTAATCATCACATTACATGAAAGACTCAGAATTTCCTCCTTTAGAGATTCGCAAACTAAAACTTCATGCTTGCCTTTCTATTATTGTTGTATTTAAGTTTTGCTTCTATTTCAGTAAGATTTCGTTGCATAATTTAACAAGTTCTTCATGAAGCTTCTTCATTCTCTACCAGATTCTATCGCAGGAAGTGCCAGGCTAAATTGCTTAGGATAATCTAGCCACATAAAGTATATATAACTTCTTCCCATTACAGTATTCGTAAGACAGTAACTCACCTTGCCCTGACCCCCTCTGGCACTCCAACCATTTGGTGCAGTTATAATGGCGCACTCGCTCAAGCTAGCCTTCCCCAATATAATGGCGCCAGCACTCCTCAAGCGAGCCACCACTCCCGCATCCCGAGCCACAACAGAGCCGAGCAGCGCAAATGAGCCAGCCGTGGCATTCAGCTTGTCTTTCGTCCCGATGGTGTCCTTGAGCAGGATAGGAATCCCATGCAGGACGGGCAGCGAGCCATATGGCTTGGCCTTGCGCTCCCAGTCGGCCTTACCAGCCTGATACAACGCGTCTGGGTTCACTTCGATGACTCCTCTCAGGACCGGGTTGAGCCGACGGATCTCGCTGAGGTAGAACTCAGTGAGTTGCCTGGAAGTGAGTTGGTCCTGCTTGAAAGCTTGTTGGATATCACTTATGCTTGCTTCTCTGATTGATAATGCTTGCACAGAGACCAAGAGGATTGTGCCAAATGATGACAAGTAAAGGAAAAATGGGAGGAATGACGACAATAGAGGATTCATTTTTGGGAGTTTCGAACTTGGAAATGTGCTCGAGGGTTGAATGCAAGAGTTGGGATGATCATTGAGATTGAGCTATTTATATGACTTTCGTTCCACTAAATGTCATTAAACGTTACATAAAGAATTGTTTTATTTATTTATTTTTATTGTTTTATAATTCGGAGCCATGAGTGTGAACCTAGCAATCTAGAGGTCCGTGAAACACTTTGCAAAACCCGTGTACCAATTAAGTCTGTGCAATTTGGCATGTACAAGTAAGCCCCAGAATAGTTTGCACGTAGTTTGTAAGATTTAATGTTGTACCACACTCTAGAAATCCCTTTTATGCCTCGATCAACTATGCCAACCCTATGGTTAAAAAACTTAACTTTCTAGTAACGATTCAATCCATTTTCCATTCCTTTTTTTTGGGTTTAGCGGTAGATGGTGTCTGGGCTAGCTTTCGCACACCTCCATTACTCACCTCCTTAAAAGATATAAAGGCATACTCTCAGACATCGGCTTGACAAGTTCAGGCATTTACTCTTGAAGCGCTGCCAACAAGGCTTGAACTCAATACCACAGTATGGGAAGTAATCTCTGTTGTTGTCTAATCCAACGTCTTGTTGTTTATTTGGATCTAGATAAATTTTTTATGCTAGCGGTACATGTGTTACGATGTAAACTTATGTACTTGGGATGATTCCCTTGTATTTATGCTGATGAACTCAAGAAAACAAAAGAAAGGAACTCTGAAATGGCTGTCTCTTGACTTAGTATTTGAGGATAATGACATAAATAGTCCATGAACTTTGGCCTAATGTGTAATTTGATCCCTAAACTTTTAATTTGTTTAATATAATCAATGAACTTTATTAGCCTAATGTTCTTGAACTTTTGGTACATGTTCAATTTAGTTCCTAACCTATATGAAAATGTTCAATATAGTCCATGAACTTGAATTAATGGAAGAACTATATTGAATATTTTTATATAGTTCAGGGACTAAATTGAACATGCACCAAAAGTCCAAAGACCACATTGAGTAAATTAAAAGTTTTGAGATCACATTGAACATTAGATTAAAGTTCAACAGCTATATTAAACAAATTAAATGTTCAGGGACCAAATTGCACATTGGGCCAAAGTTTAAGGACTATTGGTGTCATTTTCCCTAGCATCTAACATACTGCTCTGAAAAATAGCACATTCTGAAAAGACACATGTGGACTTCTGGAGTTGTAAACATTTGGGTAGACGCAAATCGCTGGCACATAGTTTATGGATACAAGCAGAAAGCGTTAAATTCAAAAGGATAATGAACAGATAGAAGAGCCAAAGAGGGAATAATCGAAATGTAGATGACTGACCAGTTCAGCGACATGGCCGACCGCATTGAATTGTCTATAGGGTCTTGGATTCTTGTGCCAGTTTGAATCAACTTGGATGCGTTTGGAAGTCACTGGATCATCAATTCTCTTTGAGGAAATCGCTGATCACTCCGTATCTTTCAAACTAATGTATATAAGCAGCAAAAGAATTAGCCAAAATAGGTATTTGCCAAACAATTTTTGTGACATCAAAAACTCTAAAGTATATCCATTATAACATATTTACCCTCAACTTTTTCCTGTGACATAAAAACCCTAAACTTGTACCTATTTGATATATTTACCCTTCATTAATGTTCCGTTAGATGATTTTTCAACCCAAACAATATCGTTTTTATTGCACTTAAGCCATGTGAGCTCCATGTCAACACTGTTTACTTTTTTGCGTCTATATAGATAGAATTTTTAATGGTTTTCATTGACAGAATTTTGACAAATTGTAAATGTGCCACACAAATACAAGTGTGAGAAATTTGGTATCACTAGAAAAGCGTTTAGGGTAGATGTGTCATAATGATCATAATTTGGGGTTTTTGTTGACTTTAACTCTTTTAATAAAGACATTTATTTTGTAAGACCCAAAAGCCGAGATTGCTCTAAGTTATGCTTGTATTTTCCACGCTAGTCAAAAATGTGATTACACACTCGAATGAACAGCCGTGTTTGCATAACAAATTATGTCCCTATTTTGCCGGAAATGTTCGTGCGACGAAATATAATTCACCGAAAGTCGTTCTTTGGTTCTTAATGAGAGGAGACCGGATTCCGTGGCAACTCCAAACAGGAAATATCTAGAAAGACAAGGAAAAATTGCGAACTTTTACTTCGAACCTCGAACTGGATTGTATGTACAAACTGTGCCGGAATTTAATCGACGAAAAAGTTTGAAAATATAGCCACACACGTACACAAAGATGTAACGCCGGGATTTAATCGACAACGCAACAACCGGAATAGAAATACATGCCAGAATTTAATCGACGACGCGAATAGAAAAGCTACATCTAAGGAAAAGTAAAGTGTAGTACTGGAAAGTAAAGATAATTGAAAGATAACATGTTGCTTAATTTGTCGTGGGTGGTCATCTCTGGTAAATGGCCAGTGATATTTATAATGCTCGTGTAATAACTGCTCCTTAGCAGTTTTCAACGATTGTGCCTATGTTCTTCCATTCCGAAAATCTTATCTTCATGTCCATGTGATGACATGATCTTGCTTTCAAGATAACTGTCCCACGATCTTGTCCACAAGTGATAACTGCCTCATGATCATGCTTCCAAGTAACTATTCCCTCAAAATATACATGTGTACTCCTTAGTGGTTTCCAACAGTTGCGTTGAGTCCACTACCTTGACGGTTTATTCAACTCAATTACGTTGGCGGTTGCTTCAATCCCACTATATTGACGGTTACTTCTTCACAAGTTGTATTCGAGATTGTCAAATCCACTTTGTGTCGATTCCTTCAAGTTGGCAATTCTTCACTTAAGTGTCTATCAATTTTCGTATCTTGACCAGTCACGACTATCGACTTCCTTTTAACGTCGACAACTCTATAGTCATTTTAAGAGAAAACTCAAAACATAAAAGTTGTAGATACATGAGTTTTCGTTCTTTTGGCTTTGGAATCAGGTCAATCTGATCTATCTCGACAAAGTTATGACCATATGCCCGAGCTAGCGTAGAACCGAAATTTCCTCAACGAGACAAAGCTATGACCAGTCACGTTCGTCAACTTCCTTTTTACGTCGACGTGATTTTTTGAGAAAACTCAAAATATAAAAGTTGTAGATCCAGGAACGCGCACTCTTCCTCTCGCAAAAAGGTCAAGTGTTCGAATCCCGGGCGCCGCAGGGTGACTTAATCGGTGGCACGTGTGTGGTGGCTAGCACGTGTCGCCTCCAGGGTTTACTCCCCGACTGTCGGCCGTGCGGGGGTTCCCTGGGTTATCAAAAAAAAAGTTGTAAATCCAGGAGTCTTCGTTCTTTTGGCTTTGGAATCAGGTCAATCCAATTTGTTTCGATGAAGTTATGACCATTTTTCCAAGCTAGCGCAGAACCAAAATTTCCTCGACGAAGTTGTGACCAGTCTTGTCAATAATACCCAAAAATTGTTCATCTTTGGGTTAACATATACACATAACTCATGTCTCTGACATGTGTCCCTTATGTTGGCAACTTGATGATATTTACTTTCACGTTGCCTCAAGCCTTTGCCATGTGTCCCTTGTTAATCTTTGGTACAAATATTTGTTGATCATAACTGAATCATCTTGACAAGTTGGCCACTTTTTGGTGTAAACAATCCCTTGTTCTCACAATTCGCTTGTAGAATGTACGTACTTCACTTTGGCCATTTTCTCACAAAACATACAAGCACTCTTCTTGTCCGGCTTCTTCTCTTGCGATTGTTTGTCAAGAAAATTATCAAAAGAACTTCCTAACATTTTGCACTTTTGCGGGAAAATTGCCAAAACAATCCTAAACCTATTATAATTGTGCCAATTCAGTTTTAAATCTTTTGTATTTATGCCAATTCTGTCCATCCAGCCAATTTTGGCCAGCTGGCGTTGATGTGGTGCCAGCCGGCTGACCGACGCTGACGTGACAATTTTTAAATTTTATTATTTTTATTTTTTGAATTTTTTTATTCATTTTTTTTCTTTTCTTTTCTTTTTCCTTTCCTGTTTTTTTTCCTTCGTCTTCATCTTCCACCTCTAGCCAGTCATTGGTCCGGCAACCAGCCAGAGGCGGGGACTGGCAAGGTCGGCCCCGCCGGCCACTGGTGAGGGCTCTGTCCCGCCGGCAACTGGCGAGGTCGGCCTCGCCAGCAGTTAGCGATGGCTCAGCCCTGCCAGCAACTATCGAAGTCGGCCTTGCCCACCCCTAGTAAGGTTCGACCTTGTCGTTGTTGGGTGAGGCCGACCTTGCCAATTGCAGGCGAGTTCAAGCCTCGCCAGATTTGGTGAGAGGTTGTCCTCGCCGTCAAGCAAGGCTCAACCTCGCCATCAAGCAAGGCTCGACCTCGCTAGTGCCGACGAGTTCGAGCCCTGACCAAAGTGACGACGAGGATGACCCCTCGCTAGATGCAAGGCTTGAACTTGCTAGATCGAACTCGCCAGCGATTAGCAAGGTCGGTCTCGCCTAGCAACGGCGAGGTCGAGCCTCGGCCGACCTCGCCAGTTGCCGGTGGGGCCAAGCCTCGCTAGTGATGGCGAGGTCGAGCCTCACTCACGGCCAACGGGGCCGACCTCGCCGGTCCCCGCCTTTGGCCGATTGCCGGACGAGTGACCGGCCAGAGATTAAAAATGAAGATGAAGGGAAAAAAAAGGAAAGGAAAATGAAAAGAAAAAAAATCAAATAAATAAATTAATCAATCAAAAAAATAAAAAATAATATTAAAAAATTGCCACGTCAATGTCGGCCGGCCAAAATTAGCTTGATGGACTGAATTGGCACAAATGCAAAAGGTTTAGGACTAAACTAGCACAAAAAAAGGTTTATAACTGAATTTGTATAATTGCAATAAGTTTAGGACTATTTTGATAATTTTTCCACACTTTTACCAATTCAGTTCCAAACATTTTAATTGTGTCAATTGAGACCTAAATCTTTTAACGTTTTGCCATTTTTTTTTTGTCAAAATGTTTTGACAATTGATTGGCCAGAAATCATTGATATGGACGCTAGCCGTGTCACATGGCACAGCAGCCTTGCCCAAATTTAGGCAAGGCTGGCCTCACTCATGGCTGTGATGACCTCGCTCGCGACCAGTGGGGGCGGCCACAATGAAAAAAGAAAAAGAAAAGAAGGAAAAGAGAAAAAAATAAAGAAAAAAGAAAAGAAAAAAAATAAAACAATTCGACAAAATATTAAAAAAATCAAAATATAAATGTCAATGCCAGTGCCAGCCATACCGCATAGTACGGCCGGCATTTATGTCAGTGATTTCCAATCAAAATTAATTAGATAAACTCAATTAGTAAAACCTAAAAAGGCTTACAATTCAATTGATAAAAGTATAATAAATTTATGACTTTTTAAATAGTTTTCCCGTTGTTTCTCACACGCGCAAGAGCACTCTTCTTCCATGCATAGCCCCCATGTATGCATTGCGCCCTGATCGTGCCCTACATTCGCTCCATTGAAACATAATGGACCGGGTTCAGTCAGTCGTCCATCATGGGTGGCCCGTCTCTAGGTCGAAAACCAATATCTTCTACTCCCCCGTACTCATATAATTCCATGTAGATATAACTATCTACGCAAGTAATTTTTCCACAGATCAACTCATACAAGCGTATCGGTCGTGCAACTAGAGACTGCGACTGCATTAAGGGTATATGCATTGGTCGAGGTTACGTTGAAGTCACAATGAACGATATATTTGTACCCGAAACTCGATTTTTTGCATCAGTCCAAGTGCATTGAATCCCGCAAAAAAAGCGTGCTTGAGCTTATCATGCATTCGCATTCAAGTCATAACCACTTGAGAAAGAACAAAGCCTGCGGACTTGGCGAGATAGTACGGAGCAACATGTGAATGAGGGTGACTCGCACTATGAGTCGGACCTAGAGGAAAATTTAGGAGATTCATCTTCCTTCAGAACAAGTGAGAAAAATTAGGAGAAACCTATGGAGGAACTGGCAATTGATGAATCGATCAAGGAAACGTCGCATTCCAGTTATGGCGGTTCATGCTTCATGGTGTACTTCTTCTCTCATAAAAAATCCTAAGCAAGCGATGCACTTAGATCTTGAAAATTACTCGCACGAGGTTGTTCTGGTAGGATAGTAGACCTGAAATTGCCGCGGGAGCACTCTATCGGAGTCAAACCCATACTTGAAAGATTTCATTTTCTATCTCTGTGTTAGTTGGAAAAAAATCTTATCCTATGCTTGTGTATGTTGTCTACTCCAAACTTACCCCTAACAGACAAATGTCTTGGCTTTTAATGTGGGAAATGCTTCATACACCAAAACTGCAGAAAATATAACAGAATGCGTTGATTTGCCCCTCTCTGGCTTGACCAAATTCAAAACCTCCAAACTTGATGCTTAACGTTTGCTGCTTGACAAGCGTGACTTCAACCTTCTATTTAAGGATCGTTATATCCCCATAGTGATCTCTCCAGCCTAAAATTTCGTGTCCTTCACAAATGTCTTATTCATTTCACGATTCCTGGGGGAGGTACCTTGGAGAATGGTGTGACCAAGGAGGCTTGGATAGATGGAGACTAGTGTTCCTAGAGTTATGGTCAATCATATCCAAGCCTCTGAAAGCAAGCATAAGGTATCTCTTCCCTATGGCAACCTGGTTTCTGTGATCTTCAGGATGAAGAGAATTTGATTTCCTAGTGGGCTCAAAGATGTGTTAGAGTTGGCGAATACTTTGGGGACCATTGTTTCTCATACTAGGTATGTCCACGTGAATTTAGGAAAACCGAAGTATGAACTAACGACATGTGACCCCTACACATGAAATGTCAGAGGTCCCATTATCGGGTTTGCTGATCCGTCTGCTATGGGATTAAAGGGATTCGGATAGACTTAGGCTTTGCGCTCATTTTAAGTCTTATATATTGTACTTGTATGAAAAATCGTTGTGACGAGTGGTTATGATTGTAAAACCTAAATATCATAGTGAAATCTCTTTACAGGACGTAGCCCTATTCTGGGGCGAACCTGGATAAACTCGTGTGTCAATTTTTCTATTATCTATATAATTGTTTTAATTCTATTTAGGATATATATAACCCCATCAAAATGACCAGGTGTGGTCAACTCCACCTGGAAAGGGCACCCTCTCTCGAGTGGACGTGAAAACCAGTTCTAAAGGCTAGACGGACAAATTTGGTAAACCGCTGCATGTGGACGATGATTGTGAGGACACCTCTGAGCGTCAGATTGCATACGCAGAAAGAATGGAAGAAGAAGGAAGTGGAGTAGCGCCATAGCAGGAAGATCTGCAAAGAACATGTTCTAGGATTTGAAAATGATTTGATTAGGCAGATATACCTAAAACAATGAATAGCAATTCATTTCGCTATCCCAAACAAGAGCGGTACCCTTATGGCCGCATTGAGCAATTCATTTGTTTCAGGTGACCTGGATATGACCATCCCAAACAGGGGTAAGGCACGAAGACAAGAATCGGAAGATATTCGCCCTAAGATGAAAGAATCATCCCCAAGTAGTGAAGCTTCAAGAACACCATTCTCTAATATGTACACCAGGGATAATTGTTCAAAAAGCCCTAAACCTATTGCACGGTGGCCAATTTAATCATAAATTTTTCAATTTGGCTAATTCGTTCTTAAACTTTCCAATTTGTTCAATTTGCTTCTAAATCTTTTGACTATTTGCCAATATAGTTTTTTCGGCCAAATCTAGTTAGAAATTTCTAACATTAATGTCGGCCGTCCCACGTGAGACATGTACTGCTATTGTAGACAATGTTTACAATTTTTTTAATATTCTAAAATTTTCATTATTTTTTTTTATTTTTTGTTTTTTCCATTGTTCATCTTCTTGAGGCCATCACTAGGCTAGGGCTTGCAAAGCCCTCGCCAGGCCTCAGCTAGTGGCTGGCAAGGCCACCGGCCCTTCCAAGAAGAAGAACCACGAAAAGAAAAGAAAAGAAATAAAAAATTTAAAAAGAAATTCTAAAAATTTTCGACATTTGTGCTTGTCATGTCACTTAAGATGATTGACATTTACATTAGCGATATTAGGCTTAATTTGGCCAGAAGAATTGCTATATTGACATATTGTTAGAAGGTTAAAAAACTAAATTGATCGTATTGAAAAGTTTATGATTTCATTAGCCACTATAGTACAATAAATTTATGACTTTTTAAACTGTGTTAGACTTTCTAGTGAATGTAATTTGCATAATTTCGATAAGAAAAAGAGGAAAGAGACGGGACACGAAAAAGAAGTGCCATGCAAAAGTAAAGGCAAGTGTCGGAGGCAAAAAAAAGTATAAAAAAAAAAGAGAGGAAAAGAATAAAGAAACAACAAAACGGCCATCAAGTTTGTGCAAGAATGAGCACACAAGTTTAAATTATCATTTGCATCTAAGTTTAGTTCGACCAAGAAACTTTACAACGTTCGTGGTCATACTAAGAAGCTTAGAATTAGCACTTTATGTGCGTCAATATTGCTGTGTACAAGAAGAAAAAACAAAATTAGCACTTTTAGAATTTTTATTTTCATATGTCCAGGTGTTTATGATTGATAAAGCAAAAAAAAAAAGTAGTAAAAATAGAAAAGGTAAAAATGGGAAAAGAAGAGAGACGTTTGTGTAATGCCACGTGTCACTTTTCTATTGAAGGTGCTTTCGCCTTAGTAATTCAAATGGGGAGTCCAACCATTCAACCAGAACGACTCCAATTCCTCACATTTTCATGTTCAGAAAATGAATCCGAATTAGTCATGGAATACAATTCTCACATTTTGTCCATAGAGACGGCTGGCCTCACGCAACCGCAAGCGCCTCGAGCTCCCCGCGGAGGAAAAGAGACACAGGGGTGCAGCAGACGACTCGAACGAGGAAGGTTGATGTCGCCGGGGGACCGAGGTTGACATCGAAGGCTTGTGATGGTGATGGGCGGGTTACAGCTATGTGTTGGATTATTAGGCCCGTATTTTATTGATAATTTGAGTTTGAGCTTACGAATAGTTGCTGACTATATATAATCTCTTTCTCTTTAGAATGTGCTTATTATAGTAGAATCCTTTACTGGATGTCCACGAAGTCATCATGTTATGATTATGCACACAAACACAGCGAAATAGTAAAGGCGAGAAAGAGAAATCGATACCAAAAGGAAAAGATGAGACAAAACAAAAAGAAAACATAGAATATAGAGAAAAGAGAGTAAATTTTAGCATTGAACGATCAATGATTCAGATGTGTCCTCCATTAAAGATCCAAAAGCTTTTTGGCATCCGACAAAGGAAAAAGAATCCGATTCTTCTTGGACTGAGAATCATTTGTTATTCTTTGTCAACGAACGAAACGAGCAAGTAGTGATTATGAAGAGTTGCAATGAGGGTAGGCTTGATCAGGGAGCTTCAAGGCCTAAACGAGGGAGGCTTCCTGATCTTGGTAGCTTGCTCAAATCCGTATGCGATTTCAATCAGTTTCGGCTCCGAACCTTTCAGCCCTCCGAAGCAAATCCCGAAGGGCACGCCCTCGGTGTCGTAACCGGCTGGGACACTGATTCCGGGGAATCCGCCGATGGCAAGAACGGGGGCAAAGTCAAATCCTGGAGTCATGACAGCATCTAGATTGTACTGCATCATCAACTTCTCGAACCCGTCTCTTGTTAGCTTTCCCAGATTCGTCAAAGCCGCTTTCTCTGCATTCCCTATCCCGTTCGTGATTTCAGACGCCAAAAAGTTGCTTTGGTCTATCTGATCGGTCATTTCCTGCGTGATTGTTTCGAGCATTCTGTCATTTCAAACTTTCAGGAGGGTCGAACTAGGTCAATGAACTGAGGTAATATTCGTACCAGTTTAGAGTTTTTCTGGTTGAAAGCTATGACATCTGCCAAGGACCGCACTGGCGATGACACTAGCTCCTCAAGGTAAGCGTTCAGGGCTATTTTGAACTCCGCGAGCAATGCCGTTCCTTCACCGCTCAAATTGAAGTTCAAGATCACATCTATGTCATCAATTTTCAGATTATCCACTAAGACGGCTCCCGCTTGCCTAGCATTAACAATGTACTTATGTCATCATCTATGAATGATGTGTGACCGACGTTGGCCGCGATTGTAGTCCAAATAAACTGCGGTGAAGAAACTTTTCGTACCTCAGTGTTGCAAAATGCTTTGTAAAAGCTAGAGCTTGGTTGGGCTTATCGGTGAAATTGAAGAATGGATGTCTCACGATACCCAGTCTCTTGCCGTGGAGACCATGAACTTTAAGAAACTGTTTGTATCCACCTTGCGGAAGGTATTTTGACGCTTCTCTTGTGGCTTTCGCGTCATTGTGGTCATAGCCTACTATTGCATCAAGAACATAAACAGCATCTGAGACGGTCCTGCATATCGGCCTGCTACATTTAAATTGTTAACGACTTTGCTTCACAACTCGTGTCAAAAAGGATAACAAATTGTGAGACCTTATAGTGAGACTTCAGTTTGAAGTAGAGAGAACACGAACTTCATGGATGATTAGTTTTCCTTTTTCTTTCCAATTTAAGGCACAAACATCGAATCATTGAGAAGAATGATCTGTTCCAAAAATTTAACCATTTAGCATAGGCAAGGATTGTAACGGTGTAGTCATCGTCGTAGAAAATCTTAGGTTTGATACTGTTCAAGAGCAATATGATGTACATGACATACCCAACGGTGTCTTGTCTGGGTGTGATCGGAATCACCCCGGCTCGGCTAGTGAGACCAACGGTTGGTTTGATGCCTACTGCTGAATTTACACTGGCAGGACATAAGATCGAGCCATCAGTCTCAGTTCCTAGTGACACTGCCACCATATTTGCCGCCACTGATATCGCCGACCCGCCACTTGAACCGCAAGGATCTGCAGAAAGCACATAAGGATTCTGCGATGCAATCAAGGCAAAACTTAGGATTAGACAAAAGTACAGAGTTGCATGAACAAATGCAGTTGTCTATTGGTAAGAAGCACTTAATTGGAAGAAAATGCTCACCCTGCCTTGTCCACCCCTTGCACTCCAACCATTTGGTTGATTCAAAGACCTAAAACTTGACCACTCATTCATATTGGCCTTCCCCACTATGACAGCACCAGCTCGCCTCAACCTAGCCACCACCCCTGCATCCCGAGCCACAACTGAGCCAAGCAGTGCGAACGAGCCGGCCGTGGTGTTCAGCTTGTCTTTCGTCGAAATGCTATCCTTGAGCAGTATAGGAATTCCATGCAAGCTGGAGAGCGAAACGTGTTTCTTAGCCTTACGATCCCGGTCCGCCCCATCAGCTTGGTTCAGTGCATCTGGGTTCACCTCTATGACAGCTCTCAGGACTGGATTGAGTCGGTGAATTTCGCTGAGGTAGAACTGGGTAAGTTGCCTGGAGGTGAGCTTGTTTTGCTTGAATGCTAGCTGGAGATCACTTATGCTTGCTTCTTGGATTGAGATTGCTTGGCTTGTGAAGACCAGTGACAGAGATGACAACAGGCACAGGCATTGTAAGAAGAGATGGAACCTGATCGGGATGGAGACCATGCCTAACCGTGGAATGATTGAGTTTCTACTCCTTGTGAATTTGAGTGAAAATAAGAATTCGGAGGGAATTAGTCTCCAAAAACAAGCGATGGAAAGAGCTTCGAGCTTAAATCGTATGTAAGACTTTGAGCTTAGCTATAAAAGTCAAATTGGTAAAAAAACGGGACACCTATAAATGTAAGATTTTATTGCAGAACAGGTGCGTAAATGTCTAAACACAGGCAAGTCGGGTCAATTACTTCGTAATTAAGCTAACCCACTTCCCAGTAAGATATTGAGCACATGACTTGTTCTCGACCAAGGTTATATAAACTGTAAAAACCCATTCTAAAGTATGACTTTTCCGTAGGTGGCAGCTGAAGCATCTAGAAGTGATGCCTTGTAGTCTTGAGGTGTTCTGACTTTTGGCTACATTGTCACATCATTCGAGAAACGGCTCAAATGGTTTGCTAGACACAAGTTGAGATTATAATTAATAACCCCACTAAGTATGACAAAGATGATTGACCAGTTCAGCTTCAGCCATTGACCAAGCCCTTACCAGAGTTTTCTTTATTGTTAAGGAGCTTTGGATCTTGTGTGAAGAGACTTAATCGACATTTTTTTAACCTAATGGCTCTTCAATCTAGTTGAAGTTGCTATTCTCCTGGTATATTCTGCACCGATTCTGTCCATGAAGGCTGTTTTTTATTCGTAACCCCAGATTTTCTGGAGGGAAGCTTTCAAAGTTCAAGTTCTGATGCGCCCTTGAACAAAGTGGCAGGAGGAGGCAATGTGTTTGAACTAGTTTATCCTTATATAGTTTCCCGTTTCAGCTTCATGCATGCGTGCGGCCATCAGATGAAATTTTCCCCGAAATAACTCTGCTAACTAATGAAACACAATCGACTAAAGCTGCCTCTTTTATGATGAACCTCCACTTCAGGAGTCAATGATTGTGTATGACCAGTATCAGTCACCCCATGGTACAAATAACTCATACACAATGAGATGTAGGAGTTCGTGTGTATACAAAGATTAAGGTAAAGTAAGATTAGTCCATGGGGATGGTACCGTATCTGCATTACACTCATCATCATAGTGCTTAATCCCGGACTTTTATTTCACAAAAGAAAAGGAGAGAAAAGTGCAGGCACAAATTCGACTTCAAAGATGATCCATTTCTAATAAATATGTGAACTACAAAAGGTGGTCCAGAATGACTCTTATTTGCTCCAAACCAGAAAATTACCAATACATTAGAGTATGGAAATCTCCGGTGGCACAGAGCATAGAGAAGAGTGGCATAGTAGCACAGGCATAAAATAGCCCTGCAATATATTTTAAGTGTCTAATAAGATCTCAGCTACGTAATATCCAAATCCAATCCATATAGCCTTGGATGGATATATTGTGATCACTTGCAAGGGGTGAATCTGCAGGTGGTGGTGCCATAACCAGAGTTAGCCCTCCTGAAGCGCAGCGCTGTGCGGAGGACATTCTGCTTCGAGCCCATCAGGGCCCAGTTCATGTGCTGGATCACGCCAAGGGTGTGATATGGGAACTGAATGCTGTTGTAGGAGTTGAGGAGCGCGGCGGTGCTCTCCCTCAGGAGGGTCCTGTATGGGTCGCCCCGGCCCTGGAGGCCCTGCCACAGTGTCAGATCAGTGCCATACCTTCGGGCCACCATTAAGCCGAAGACCAGAGCCACCTTGGTGTCAGGGTTGACCGCCCTCCAGTAACATCTGTATTCCGGCATCATCCATTTTCTGAGATGTAAGAGACTCACAGAGTCAGTAATTGGATTACGAGGCCTTTGGATCGTGGATCCCGTGAATACAAGGGTCTCGACATACATAACGCACCCCCGTTCCTATATCTATCTAACCTCTCATCCTATTTATGAGCAAAGTGTACCTCGATGTAACATAGTACGAATCTTCTCTCTGAAGTAGCTATTGTCGGCCTAGGATTGCAGTTCCAGACAACAGTGGTTTCAGGAGAGTCTTTGCTCTAGCTTGATTAGAAGAGACTGAAACTGGACTTTACATTTTCTCATGATGCGAATCAACATCTCATCTTATCCTCACATAATGTTCCTTTAGGATGACTAAAGAGAGAACATGAGGAGTAGCTGATTTAGCTCGTGAAGTCCCTTGTGACTGTACCTAAAATTTGGCATCGTAATGGCCTTGATTGGGGAATCACAGAAAAGAGGGGAGGGCTACACGACTTTGTAGCCATGTATGAATCCTCGCTACAAGAATATGCTTCTAGTGTCGTCTAACTTCAACACCAACTGAAACGGTAGTAAATAAGTGCAAATGTGCTTCCAACACTCCCATTTAATGCCTAATCTCACTAGCTTTTTAGTCATCCGATTACAGTATGGGCGAGAATTATTGTAGAAAGGCATTCTTTGGTCCATTTGAGGAATAATAGTGCACATTTAAAGAGGATGCCGTTTCCTGTATTAACATATGTTATAGTAAATGCTAGACAGATTAATCACCTCACGGAGAGTCCTGACCATCAAGAGAAAAAGAAGCATCTTTGGATCAAACTTACTCATGTGGGCAAGCCGAAGCTTCCACGAAAGGGGCAGGCGGCAGTGGGGGCATGGGAGGGAGCTTGAAGGCTGGCGGCAGTGGGGGCGTGGGTGGGAGCTTGAAGGCTGGCGGTGATGGCACAGCCGTCGGCGATGGCACCGCTGTCGGCGATGGCACGGCTACCGGCGACGGCAAGGCCGGCGTGACCGGTGCAGGAGACTGTGGACAGAAGGACATGGGCTGCGCGGGCTGAGAGAGCAAGGAGTCCACCGAATAGAACTCCATGTCGAACATCCGGAACATGAGCCTAAGGCTCTGCGCAGGACCGGCTGACGCCGAACATCCCACGGACCCCTGATCGCTCCCTCCCGTCACCTGTGCATGGCAAGTGCTCAGGTCGGGAGTCCCATCGAACCTCATGGCGTAGTTCCCAAACCAGCTGGTGGTCTCTTCTCTTGACATCGTGACTTGGCCGTCGCTATTGGCGCACACCACCCTAACCTTGATTCCTGCACAACACAAAGCACAAGCTCTGAATCCACCATGGTTTGCATCTAGGATCGGCTCTCTTCTGTTTTTTCCCTCCAAGTTAGGACAAGCATATCACTAATGGAGCTTCACACATACACACATTATTCAAGCACCCAGGATTCTTTAAAATTTTTTTCTAGAAGCCCAATAAATGTAAACCCCGTCGCTATCTGATACCAACCGATGATGCTGGACAAGATCTAGAAATGTCTAAGGAGAAGGTTGGCGCATGTACACTGCATTTACTTTGCCCAAGATTTTTTATTAGTGTCCACTCCTAACTCCAAGAATCAATACATATGAGTGAATAAGAAAAAGTCGCGACCCTCTTCACGTTCAACTTACCATAAATCGGGTAATCAAAGAAGGATCTCTGACCATCCTTGCACTGGTCACAGAAGACAGTGCCCGTGACCATGGCATCTCCTCGAGCGCCATCAATGGCAGCTGCAAGAACGAGGAGAGCCGTGAGGAGGAGCCTGCGCATTGCATCCATTAAGCTCGGAACGAGCTGCGAACGAGAGACCAGTCTGTAAAGAGAGCTCCAGATAAAGAGGTCACGCGCAGGCACGGTTCAATGGGGAGTGTGAACAGCATTTGATGCAGAAGCCACGACAGTCGGGAGAAGTAAATAAGGCCAGGCGCGGGGTATTTTTTTCAACACTCCAACTGTCAAAATTTATTGAGGGTGCAAGAACGGTTCTTGATAGTAAAGAGGCTCGGTACGGCCAAAGTCATTCTCGTCTTCTCGGAAGAGGGTCTGGGACTGGGATCTGATAACCATGAGATGGAGAGTTTGACATATAATCTGGTCTAGCAGCAAATGCATTTAAAGGTTTGATGATGGTATCTGGTGATTTTGATTTGTGCATTAAAGCTTTGGGAAATGTCCCTCTAGATGCCGGTGAATATGCAATTGCTGATGGGATTACGCGGGGTGCATGTTGGGCAATCTAGGGTGTGCATTAAATCAAGATCTTGACAATGAGAAATGGGAATCTTGTTCAAGATCTAGGGCACACGTTAAATCAAGATCTAGGACGGAATTTCTGGGGGCAAAGAGACACCTTAATTGCATGGTTGACCCGTCCTCCTGCTTCATCAAACGACCGTCGCAAAAAAATATTATATGATCTATGAACCACTTAAATCCAAGCCATCTCAATTATTGATCATACGAGCCCTACGAAGTGGGGAATATTAACAAAAAAAAATCAGAAACCTATAATAATTGTGTCAATTAAGTCATAAACTTTTTTTTGCCAACTGAGTACTAAACCTTTTTCCGCTGATTGAGTCATAAACCATTTTTTGCCAATTGAAATCATCCGACCAACTTTAGCCTGAAATTACTAAAGTAGACATCAGTCATTCTACTTGGCATAGTCGGCGCTGGCATGGACAGCTTTTAATAATATTTTAATATTTTTTAAATTTTTGAATTATTTTTTTCTTTTCTTTTTCTTTATTTTCGTCCAAGCCCCGGCGAGAGTTGGCCCTCGCCCAGTGGCCGGTGAGGGTCGCCAGCCCTCACCTGTGGTCTGCAAGGGTCGGCCATCCCTTGCCTGTGATTGGCAAGGTTCAACCATCAACCCTTGCTGAACTTGATAAAAAGAAAGAAAAGAAAGAGAGAAAGAAAAAATTAAAAAATAAAAAATAAGTTTTTAAAAAAATTAGAAATAATTATTCACGCCAGCTTCAGTCATCCTACGTGGCATTTCTGATGGCAGTACCGGCTCTCGCGTTAGCGATTTCCGATTAAAATTGATCGGATTGACTTAATTTGCAAAACGTTAAAATGTTTATTACTCAATTGAAAATTTTAAGACTGAATTGACAACAGCGCAATAGGTTTTAGATTTTTTGGATAATTTTTGTAAATATTAAACTACACTTTCATTAAAGGATGCTCCAATAGCTCCTACGAAAATGGCTGATCGTGAAATCACGCACATCATCTAGGACTCTTTCAGCAATTATCGCCCACGGGGAGTGAATTTGATGGTCAGGCATGAGAATGATTGTCTTCTAGTTTTCTTTTTCTTCTTCTCCTCGTTAGCTTTATCGAAAACAAAAACGTTATTGCAAATGTGATTAAGGGACATTGATCGTACAGGTCTTACATGGTATTGAGAACAAGACATTGTGGTATCGAGAATCTCAGGAAAAATATCAAAAAAGTCCTAAACATATTTCATTAATATCAATTCGATCATAAACTTTTCAATTTGATCAATTTAGTCCTAAACATTTTCACACTTTGATAATTGAGTCCATCCGACTATTTAGGTCGGCAATTGCTATTATGGATGTCAGCCATACTCTGGCGCTGACGCAGATAATTTTTTAAAAATTTTAAATATTTTTCAACCTTTTTATTCCTTTTATTTTTTCTTCTCTTTTCCTTCTTTTCTTTTTTTTTTCCACCGTGACCGGCGAGGGTCATCGGAGTTCATCGCCAACTAGGCAAGGGCCGCAAAGCCTCACCGACCTCATCCATGGCCACCTGTGCCTCGGCCACACCTGGACGAGGCTGGGCGATGACCACGATGCCAGTGAGGGCTTCGTGGCCCTCGCCCAATGGCTGGCGAGCTCCAACGACCCTCACTAGCCACAATGGAAATTGAAAAAAGAAAAGAAGGAAAACAAAAAAAATTATAAAAATTTCAAAAAAAAATTTCAAAAAAAATTGTTTACGTCAACGACAGCATTACCACATAGGACATTTGGCGTCCACGTTAGCAATTTGCGGTTTAAATTGGTCGGATGGACTTAATTGGCAAAATGTGAAAAGGTTTAGGACTAAATCAATCAAATTAAAAGATTTAAGAGTGAATTAGTATTAACGCAATAAGTTTAAGACTTTTCTGGTACAATTTGCCCGAGAATCGCCGAGCCTCCAATTTGCCTCTTTGTCCCCGAATCCTTAGATTCGAGGAGGAATGTTGGAGCATATAACCAGATAAGATCGTTCTCATCTACAGCGTCTATGGACCATACATCGACTTCACCAACTCAACAAACTCCAAACAGGGGAAATAATATTCCAAACAGCGGCAATGGGGATAGCAATAGGAGGAGCAGTACCCTTAAAAACAGGCACCAAGTGCAACGTCCGCACCCCACCACGAGAAATCAATTCTAGAAAAAAAACATAAAGATGGCGAGTGCCGTCGGTTCAGCTGTCGATGGCATAACCGCTCTAGGACAATAGTTATCTCGGATACAGAAGGAACGCTAACTATATACTTACAACCCATTACGTTAGTTGAGTTAGGACTTCATAATTAGGACTAAAAAAAAAAAAGTGCTAACGAGAATTGCGTATCGCACTCCTTTTGGTAACATGGTACATAATAAATGCAGCCGAATGATATTAGGTCGTGTTGACAAGCGCCATCGGTGGTGCACACTCCTTAACCATACTTATTATGGAAATGCTTTGGTTTTCATTGCATTGATTTCTTTTTAGTTGCGTACGTAACAAGTGTGTTCGAATCACTTATATTACGTTTTTAGCAAATAGATGAAATGTCAAAAAGTGTGGCCCGGCAAGCCGCAATGATTTCAATTCTCATCCTTGACCCGAGCGAGCACCCTGGACTGAAATAAATGTTCTTCCAAGAACAGAACGTAAATGATATGACCAATATCGTGGACAAAAAAGTCAGTACATATCTGATTCATTTATTTCACAAAAATAAAATAATTTATAAAACATTTTTTTTTAAAATGATGATTTACATCACTCACGAAAATAAATAAATAAAAAATATTATTATCGTATACAAAAATATATAGACATAAATTATTATTAGTAGCAAAAATATTTTGTCATTGCTTAATTACTTTAAACGATACAAGTAATTATTTTTAAAAAAATATTTTTTAAATTATTTATTTTTGGCAAAACTAACGAAATTTACGTGTTCTTTACCCAAAAAAAAAAACGAACTTTATGTGTTCAGTAGTTCTTATAAAGAAATGGATGGCTGATGTAGGCACACAAGGCGTGATTGTTGAAGGGCAGAGAGGCCTTTGTCCTTATCTAGTTGCCTCAAGTAATAGTGCAAGTACGGTGATTCGAACCCAGGTCTAATTTGATCCCGAACCTTCAATGAAGAAAGATAATCATCGCTAATCACTTTAGCATACCAAATCGTTATGGGAAAAAGGAGACGTAACGTGGTATTCGGAACATGCAAACGCAATGATTGGAATCCAAAACTTGAGCGAGGTGGGTTGAGTATGTCCATAATTTGAATCGTCCCTTGTAAATTTCCATCCCACCTAACAATATCGGCACGCACAGTTCGATCAGAACTCTTCGGACGTGTGAACGTTTGCAGCCGCAGTACCACGGTCATGTGACGGTGGTACTGGTAGCTATTAGTTGGCCGTCGAGGTAGAAGAGAACGGCATTGATGGCAGATTGCACAGATGTCTCCCTGCTGAAAAGCAACGAAACTAGCCAGTTCTTTCACATCTTCTAGCATGAAATAGTCACGTAGATAGAGCTTATAATGATTTTTAAAAGTGGAAAAAGGGCCCTTTTCTAGATCATGCCAATAGTGTTTTCTAAGCGAAAAATAGAAAGGTAGATGTCTCTCTTTTGGTTTGTGCCCACATAATGAACATGATCTCTTTCTCAGGGTGTTGGAGACCGAGGGCGGTATGAACAACTTTTTGCCTGTAAAAGAAATGCCGCAATGAGAGGTGCAAGACGAGCGAGAAAATCCACGACACACAATCGTGCCGTACCTGAAATCTTCTTGAGAATGAAAGTGCTCCTGGTCCATTCATTTGATCGTTCAGCAGGTCAGGACAGGACCACCTAAAAAGGTGTGGTAGATTGAATCCAATGCACTCGCAAAACCAAATGAAAACGAGAGCTGGTCGGACGCCCGAAAAGGAAAAGGGATAGGCTGTCGTACGCATTTCATGCACCAGCACATTCACATGAAATCATTTAGGTTTTAGCTTGAAAGAACTCACTGTCGAGGCTGATCGCGATGAGGCAGTGATGAAATTCCAATAATCACCATATGAAAAAAATTTAAAATCTGTTGCGTTGCCTGTGGCCACCGTCAACTAAGGTGATGACTAGGGGTATGTGGTTGGTGTTGGACTGACCAGTATGGAACTATTAAAAAAGCAACACAACAGGTTAGATTGGATTAAGGTATGCAAATTGCAATGGTTGGAACTTCTGTATCAGCTATCCTACTGTATTAGCCGATCCAATCTGACGTAATGGTTACAATGCCAGGCCATTCAATGGAAAGTAACACAATCTCTCTCACTCAAAACAGCTGAATAGAACCTCCATCATGGAGATTTTCCGATATGCCGCTGGGAAAAAGACAACTCTCTCTCCCTCTGTATGTGTGTGTGCAAAGAGAAATAGCATGACTTACAAGTATGGATACCTTTCCGGTGGCAAGACTTCCCATCTGTATGGGGAACGCTGTCGGCCATCTGCAAGTCTCTCAACTCTCACGCGAGCACTTCCCTCCGGTAGCTTCAGGGGAACTACAAGTTAAGGGACAAAAGACACTTAGGCTTGCACAAAGAATGAGATGAAAGCTACAGTCCTCATTATTGGAAGCAAAACTTCTTCATCAAAATTGAATCTGCATGAAAACTATGCGCTCACTCACAACTCAGGTAAAAACTAAAAAATGGTTGAATGAAGAAAATGTCAGAACATATGTACAGAAAACAATTGCTTCATTGCCAACTTCTTCATGTCTGGGACCTCCGGGCTGATGGGGTGCTGCTCGCACATCCAGTGTAGATTTCAGTGAAATGGCTTGGAAAATGGGGATTCATCATTTCAAAACCCCAGCACAAGGCTCGTCAAACTGAGACTAACAGAGATGCACACCAGCCAAATTGGCTCCCTCACACTTTGCTTGGCAAAGCACTAGACTCTCTCCACGTCAACAGTTTGAAAAAACGTTGGGTGGAGTGTTCAAATAACCAAAAAACTTTCCATGACCAAAGGAGAAATCTCTCTTGAGCTTGTTCTAATGTAAATTCTCAACACTCCAAGTAATCTGAATTGCTCAATGTGATTATATGTTCTTCCTCAACACTTTTTACGGAATCCCCACCAACATGCCACGTCACAGTGCCTACAAAATTCAATGGACTCTGATGATTAGATATCCCTTTTAAAGGAGTAAAATAGCTTCCAAATAGTCAATCACACCAATAAGCATCACAGCCCAGTAAAGCATACTATTGGCGATACTTTCATACGAATAATAGTATTCCTTTGGTATTCAAAGTCATCATCCCTGGAGAGAAAAGCGGGAAGATTATTTTTGACACGTTGTATATGTTCCATAGTAGGCATGACCTGTCGGACAGCATTAGACTCCTGCAAGAAAAGATATGAAAGACAGAGTTTACCTCGTGCATTAACTGATTCCTGTTCTCTTGTTGAATGAAGTATGATTGTTCCTGAAAGTACAGTGATAAATCCACATATCTCAGATGCTATGCTACTTGCAGTCTGACCTGACCAATCCTGCAAAAAGAATGCAACTTGAGCATGCTGTTCTCAAGTAAACTGAAAGCAGAAGTCTAACTGGCTGAAAACCTCATTAGAGAAAGTAACTCACTTACCTTGAACATTATTGCACTAGCAACAATCGTCAGAGTCATGAACATCACGTAATATACTGGTGAAACAATAGCAGCATTGAATGTATCTAATGCCTAAAGAAACATTAAGAAGACATCATTAGCGTGTAAGTCTTACACCAGGTTTCACATTGATCACCCCTCGATAACCGTAAACATAAACTCTAAAATCTAAGAAACCAAACTTTACGAACAATCACAAGCAAGCATGTTTGTCTAATGAGGTATCAGAGTCATCCCCAGGGGTCAACAATCTGCTAAGATTGATTGATGACACTTCAACACATGGTGGCTGACATACAGAAAGGAAACTCTTGTGAAAGGATATGGATGGCTAAGAATAGATTGATTGATGGCAAGTCAAGTTATCATGTCATTTTATAATGGACAGGAGTTCTTACGCTTCAATATAGATGATTAAACTAAAGCTGTTATGCCATTGCTGCAAATTTATGATGGTAGAACATGATTAGACAGACATTTGCAGGTTAAATTCTAAATCTTGACAAAATCCTTCCACATTTATGGCAACAGTTTGGAGATTTTTCGCTAGTGAAAACTAAGATCTGCAAGACCTTCAAATATACAACAAAAATGTTGTAGAAATAAAACAAGAATATGGTGGATAAGTTATTCGAATTGTGTGTGAGAAAATATGCTGAACGGTTGCAGTTGCATTCTGTGGATTTCCAAGTGTCATGCCCAACAGCACTACACTCCTGTTTCATGCAACAGACAGCAGAGCCCAGTTCAATACCTTCAATGGAAAGATTAATCCTTTGTTTGGGAGAAGGAAGGGAGAAGAAAATCATGGGTAGGTGAAGAAACTTTTGCACTTTCCCTCCAATTCACTCTCATAAAAAAATCAAATTTTTTCAAATTTCCCATGCCCACCTCTTGTTTTCTATCCCTCCCCTCTCACCCGAACAAAGCCTAAAAGACTCTAACTTCTTTTTTCTCAAACAAGAAAACAATGGAGCACTGCCAAATAATGTTGCATTAGGCATCAGATATTGTCGGTCAATCCTTAGTAGACCTACTCCAACCATAATCACCTAGCTTCTTAACAATGGACCCTTGCTAAATGAAAGTGAAAACACAAAATATTGCTGAAGCATAACTTATATAATAACTGGATGAAAGTGATGTCTCATTTCCTTAAATTTCCATAGTGAAGGCAAGCAAAAGTTTTTCTCATATTCTCATGAATCATCATCCCAAGTAAAGATGGCAAATGCATTGACAAGGAGAGGCATAGAACCAAGTTAAAAGGCAAACAAACTGTTGGTGGTCTGCTATCCACTAGAAAATGCAATACTCACCTTGTTAAGGTAGTTCAACTGAGTGATGACACAAACTGCAGCAACTGTAGCAAAGAACCAAGTCTGCGGATAAGCAATTTGACTTATCCCCTCCAAAGTAAGCTTTATCGCAATACCAATAGCTTTTATGCTAACAACCTATAAAAATGCACAGAAAATGTCTCCATGAGTTGGTGACAAAACAAAGGGCACATAGAGATTTTTATTGTTATTCTTATTTACAGAGAGTTTTCCAGTTCATGACTCCATGGGAGATGGTTACCGTAAGTGAACCCATCAGAGAACATATCCCCAAGTAGACAAGTATGTTTGTCTGGCCATAGTGAGGTTCAAAATACAACACCAAAGCTAACACCGTAGATATTGTTGCTCCGACATAAATAAGAAAAGCTGTTAATGGAAGCAGGAAGCACGGTTCATTAGTGATTCTCTCAGATGAGGTCAATTTTGTAACCAGAAAATCAGAATGACAAATCTAATAGACCTGGTTGCGTAGCTAGATCCCAAATTTCTCGGACTGAACTTGGAGTATGCTCTTGAGGAGCATGGATTACAATCACCACTGACCCAACGATGCAACAGACACATCCTACGATGCCCATCTTTTGCAGCCGTTCCTTCAACATGAAGTGCGCCAAAAAAGCACTGTCAAGATTTGCAAGAAAAGCTGTCAGGTTAGAAGGCAGAGTTATTTCTAATCAGCCTAAGCACAGGAAGTGAGGTTGAATTTCCTGCGCACCTGACTATTATACTCAATGCACCAAGAGGCGTCACCAGGACAGCTGGAGCATAAACGTACGCCACAAAATTGGCAACCTCTCCAACAATCACTTTCACCATTAAACAAGCAGCAAGGAAAAATATCCAGTATCAATGCTTGTCAACTGAAAACATGGAGTTCATAGCCTTTGATTTTCCAAAATCTAAAAGTCAAAAGCGGAATTACAAAAAATAGTTGTTCTCTACTTTCATTCCGATATTTTCTATGAAACAATTGAGGAAACAATGGCAAAGAGAACCCTCACCCGAGGATGCAAAGCCTATGGTGTTCATACAATTTTAGATTAAATTTCTTCAGGGACTTCAACACTTAAATTTCCAAAAAAGAAAATAAAGCAAGAACGAAAGCTTCAATTCTTCCCACACACCAAAGAGCTTATCAAGTCCCTCATTTTCAGATCCAACCATTAACAGAAAGAAAAATTATGAGTAGATGATTACTTTAGCTTTATCGAGAAACTGAAATCTTTGACAAATATTGAGAGGTGTGGATCCAACTTTGGGGATAGTGTACAATTGTGAAAGTCAAAGAAAGCAAGCATATATATCAGATGAGGCGGTAGAAAGCTTGGATATAATAAATCTACAGAGCTAGTTAGCATTCGGCTGCATCAAAGGCTTGACCTACCTATCTTAACATGTGAGGCATGCCCACATCTGTATAGAGAGAGAGAGAGAGAGAGAGAGAGAGAGAGAGAGAGAGTTACTTGTGACCATTCCCGTCCACCAAAGCGGCTCTAATAAGTATGTATATCCTCCAATCCCTATATTATCAGAGAGAACCGATGAATATCAGAAATGAGCTTGATATTCAGAAATGCATGATCACAGGGACTCAGGGTCACTTACTATAATTATTGATGCAATAGCAAACATTATGTAAATGAAAACCTGCTAATCAAAGAAGTTACAGATGGGAATTCAAATCAAGCAAAGCCCAATTTTTGGCCTACAAGAATCTTGCCCTTCTAGAGCTTCCACTCATGCAAGACTACTAGAACTTAGGACGTTAACACCTTGTGCACGTCACCCCGAGATTATACGAGATCACTGCGTATGTGCCACGGCCAGTTTATTCCAGCTAAGTTGACTTCAAGTTTTGTAAAACATGCTTAATGGAATCATAAATATGATGGTGCATTTGCTAGTGGAATGAAAAATCGTGAAATTAACATTTAAGTAAAATTCATACACTCATACCACAACTTCTCTTTGCACACTGTGGTCAATGAGCAATGAATAAATCTCACGAGCCACAACCCAACAGCTTGCTTGAATTTAATGATAATATCATGACCCCTGCATACCCTTAAAGCGTGTCTTGTAAATGCTTTTTTTCCCAAGTACTCGCCCAATTACACAGACAACCAAACCTCTGTCCTAATACACCATTTCATCGAATGTGTAGATATCCAAGTTCAGGGATGGATTACGCAGGGATCCCAGGGCAATATGCCAACCAACTAGTAATGATTCAAAAGCTCTATTTACAAGATGTACCATGCAATTGCTGAGGTATCAGCAACAATGGCGTGCAGATACACACCCACAAGCAAACATCTATTGGATAAGCAAGCAATGCCTGCAACAATAACCGTATTCATCTCTGTATCTAACATAATTCAGTTGACATATCTATAAAAAAAGCACAATTCTTTTGGACACTCTACTTCCAGTGCCACTAGAAAGTACGAAACATCGACCTAAAACTTGACTCGATCAAATCCGAACTCCATGCTATCGATACACAACCACGGAGGAGAACACCGACAGAGAGAATCCGAGCCACTCCAATGAATCGCAACAAATCGAGCAACGAAACCGAACTCGTAGCCAGCACGGAGCCTACAAAAACCGGCGCAGGAGAAGCTGACCTGCGCGAGTACCGGCGGCGCCGGCGCGCTTGAGGCCCTTCTTCTTCAGGATGAAGCTGGCTCCGATGAACGCGCTCGAGGCCACGGCCAGTACGAGCCCCCTGGTGTTGTCGGACATCACCACCTGCGGCGCGGCGTGCTCATGCGATCGCCTTCGAGCGTGTCCGGTGTGTGTAGCTCGCCGGGATTCGGATGCGGCTTGATCGATCACTCCACAGTCGATCGGGATGAAGCGCCTCGCGTCGGAGACGCGGGGGAAGGAAGCGCGGCGAGGACCGGAGAGAATCGCGGCGCGGATGGAATCTCCACCGTCGCCAAAGAGAGAGAGGGAGATCTTCTTCGGCGAGGCGCGGAGCTCGTCGTCTCGTCGGAAGATTCCGGTGGTGGCTCGACGGACTTGCTAGCTCGCGGACCGCGAGATAGGCCGACCGCCGTGGCTACATCACGGTTTAATGTGAGCCGTCGAATTATGTGAACCTTGTGACGGGCGGCACTATTTCCAATACCACTTTTGATTGAAACACTCGTTTTTTCATATGGACAAGGGAAATACCATTCCCTCATAAAAATAATCCAAAAAATTATAAATCTATTGTACAACGATTAATTCAATCGTAAACTTTAAATTGTGCTAATTTAGTCTTAAGTATTTTTTACGACTTGCAAATTTAATCGTTAATCTTTCAATTTTGTCAGTTTTATCCTAAATATTTTGATGATTTACCAAAATAATCATAAAACTTTTCACAATTTGCCAACTTAATCGTTCCAATCAGTTTTGGCCTTAAATCGTCCACATGGCAGTTTAGTTAGCGTCAACCATCCTACGTGACATGACACTCACATGAATAATTTTTTGTCATTTTTTAAAAATCAATTTTTTCTGAATTTAATTTTGTTTTTTCTTTTCCTTTTCTTCTTTCTTCTTTCTTTTTCCTTTTCTTTTCTTTTCTTTTTTTTCTGCAACTCTGGGTTGGGCGACATCACTGAGCACAAGCTAGAACCTCTGTGCCCTCACTAGTCAACAGGAGAGGGCCAATGCTATCACCAGCTAATAAGCAAGGGTTGTCGCCATCGCCTAGACTTGGGCAAGGGCATAACACCCTTGCTTGTGGCCAGTGAGGTAGTGAGGGCGCAGTGACCCTCTCCTACAATGGGCAAGGGTCGCACAGCTTAGAGTTGCGTAAAATAAATAAATAAAAGAAGAAAAAGCAAAATATTTAGAAAAAAATTCAGAAAAATTAAAAAATTGTAAAAAAAGTTCATGTCAACTCCGTCAGGCCATATAGGATGACTGGTTGACTAGATTGTTTTGTCAGCGATTTCCAATTAAAATTGGCTGGGATGACTAAATTGGCAAATTGCAAAAAGGTTTAAAACTATATTAACAAATTGTTAAAAATTTTATGACTAAATTGAAATATGATAAAAATGCTTAGGACTAGATTGGTACAATTAAAAAGGTTTATAACTTAATTTGTTAAGAACTTTTTGGACAACTATCCCCCATTCTCAATCATCAATTTAGTTTTTTTGTCTTATTGGGTAAACCTACAAAACTAATTTTATTTCTATCATCTATCTTATCGGTTTCACGATGTAGATGCCCAATGACACACAATAAGAGTTATCACCTTGCCTTGTTAATTTTACTTTCTAATTATCTAGCCCAATCTCGACCTTGTGGCTGTTTTTCCGGAATAAGTTTGTATATTTTTATAGTTGTTTTTTTTTTGGTTGAATTGTATGTTTTTAAACTTAAACATGGCTAATCTTGTGCTCTCTATTTGAGCTCTTCACATTTTAATATGAATTGTAAGATGAAGGTTGAAAATCTATGTACACCTTCTTCACTTTCAAACTCACATCAAACTATTTTAGAGGAAAGTTTTAAGCATATTTTAAAGTTTTGAAAATGAGATTGAATCTGTAATCGATATTGATTACTTCCTTCTTGGTAGAAGTAGATTAGCAAAAAGTTCCCTTTTTTTCTTTTTGTGCTTATCTTTTGATAATATTAATACATTATCTAAATATAAACATGTTTAACGTGTTACAATGCTTCTAACAAATTAACCATTTTCACATTTTGATCAATTTATTTCCATTTTGATTAAGATCAATTAGATAATTAGATTGAAATTTAATTTTCAACTTTGGAATATAGTTTCGCTCAAATTATTTAATTAAAAATAGGCAATTAATTGTGTGTTCATAAGTTACCATAAATATAAGTTTCCAATCTTCTATGTAGCTTTTGTGATTTAATATTGTGAAACTAATCAAAGAGATGATAGAATTAAATGCCATTTTGTAGGTTAACTGATAAAAATAATAATAAATTGAAGAGAGAGAGAAAATGGTATTTTGGTCAGTTAACTTAAAAAAAGAGAGAAAAATTATCTAAAAAGTCCTAAACCTATTGTAAGATAGCCAGTTCAGTCTTCAATCTTTCAATTATTCCAATTTATCATAAATCTTTTATATTATGTCAATTTGATCTTAAACCTTTTGATAATTTGTTAACCTTTTAACGATTTGTCAATTTAATCATTCTAGCCAATTTTTGTTGGAATCATTGATATGGCAGTCTAGTCAGCACCAGCCATCTTAAGTGGCATGGCCAACGCTGACAGGGACAATTTTTGCAAATGTTTTTAATTTTATGAATTTCTTTCTTTTTATTTTCTTTTTTCCTTTTCCTTTTCTCCCTCCATTGGTTGTCATCGGGCCTCCCCCATCGGACCTAGGTGAGGGCCACCCTCACTCGAGGCCAGCAAGGGCTACCCTTGCTAGGACAGGCATGGTGTCCCTCAAATGATCTAGCGAGGGCGACCCTTGCTTGAGGCCAACCCGACGCTTGATGAAAGGTAGAAGGGAAAAAGAAAAATGAAAAGAAAAAATAAAGGAAAAGGAAAGGAGAAAAAGAATAAATAAAAAATTGCAAAAAGTGTTCCCCTTAGTACCGGACATATCAAGTAAGATAGTTAGTGCTGACTAAATCACCACACTAGCAATTTTTTTTGTCCAATTTGGCTAGAAGTAGGGGTGAGCATGGTCCAGGTGGATAGTTCCCTCATGGGACTGGGAACTGTCCACTAAGGACCAATTCCAAAAAATTAAAATTGGAAATCATCTGTTGGTTCCATGGATCCATCTAGGAGCCGGTTTCACCAAGTTTCATGCAGATGGACATGACTAAAAGCGAAAGGGGGAGGCTATGAATGGCCAGATGTGCGACTGTGAGTTGATGGGAGTTAAGAATCAAGACCATTGGTTGATGGATGTTGAGCTTAAGAATCGAGACCATGAGTGAGAGATAGAGAGACGACTCAGACAAAGTAAACGTGAATACGGGACGAGCACTCAGTTGATGAACGTTTAGCTTCAAAGTAGGGATTTAAGGATTTTCATTTTTCTTAAAATGTTTTCTTTTTTTTTGTTGAAATTTTTTTAAAAAAATTATGTATATTACCATTCTAGTCCTAGTGGGCAGCTCTATGCCTAGAATCAAGAATCAGACTAATTCTCACCAATTCTAGTAAATTAGAATTGGGAACCAAACTAGTCCCCACGGAAACCACCGATTCCAGAGGCTAGTCCAGTTCAGTCCTGGGCGATTCCCGGTTCTTTTGCACGTCCCTAACTTTAAGGATTAAATTGGCAAATCACTTAAATGTTTAGGACTAAACTGATAAATTATCAAAAGGTTTAGGATTAAATTGGCAAGCTGTCAAAATGTTTATGACTAATATTGGTACAATTAAAAGATTTATGACCGAATTGGCCGCCATATAATAAATTTAGGATTTTTTGCACAAATTTGAAAAAAAAGTGTCTTAATCAAAATGGAGTGGAAATAGTGCTGTCCTTTATTATGTATTATATTTTTTACTTCGATATTTTGTCTGTGTTTATTTAGGACGTGTTGCAAAATTTAAATAGTCCAAAAATTCAAAAAATACTTTATACATTGCTCTCTTGGAATCGAAAATGAATTTTTCCGAACTAATTTAAAATGTCAATTTTTCATCAATAGAGTGCGTTAGACATCGCATAAATTTACATAGCTCGTAGCAAATAAGATTGTGTCACCACCACATAATCTAAATGAATGATAAGAATTCATCGCAAAAAATGAGTTTACTCTCAAATTCAATTGTATAGATACCGTGGTGTATGGTGCGTGAATCATCAATTTGATTAGATAACCTTAGATATTAATTTTTGAATAAAAATATTTTTTCAAATATGAAAAATAAGAAAGAGAGCACGTGATTATCATCCACGGATCCGCCAGTTGTCTTTTATATATGATTGGATGGGATCGATGTCCCCAAGCTAATGGCCTATGTGATTGGTAGGTGCACGTGATTCGACCTTTTTATAATCCACGGATCGCATCCCTAAGCAAGAATCACGGCCATGGGGTACCATCGAAATTGTTTTATTATTATTTTGTCAAGGAAATTATGCTCTGTTTGTCAGGTGGAGAAATTATATTTTAGGGAAATATTTTAATATGAAAAAAACCAAATAAAGGAAGGTTATATTCCTCCCATTTTTCATATAATTTACCGGACAGGGGCATAATCGACCATTTTCCAACCACAATAGTTTTCATGTAAAACGACTTCGTTTAACATAAGATTTTTCGCGAGACAAATGCAAAACAAATCGCGATTTTGGTTTTGGTTTCGGAGCTGCGATATACCATGAATTCTGCCAAGTATTTGGAACAGATATCTTTGGCAAGCTCTTCAAGAACGGATTGACATGTAATCTCGAATGTCATTGAGCGCGTCCTGCTTGGTTGTTGCACTCTTTGCATCTATAGTCTACAAAATAAATTAAATATAGTTGAAACACGATATTTTATCAAATGAATTAAACAACTCAACAGGTGTAATATATTCAATTAAGGGTGACAACTTTTTACGCGACACACAACAATACAACTCTGACATTAGATGAAATTAGTGGGTTTGGTTTTACAACAAATGTTTTTGTCATAGCCGTATCAGTCCTTTTGACATGTTTAATAAATGGGCTATCTTAAGCTTCAACATGTGTAAACCAAAATTGACTCTGTTTGAGCTGTTTTTATTAAAAGATCAATATCACAGAAAATCTCAAACTAATATACATGTGACAAATGTATCCAAAATTAATTTTTTTATCATGAAAAATCTCAAACTAGTACACTTGTAACAATTTTATCTTTCGTTAGTTTCTGTTAGATTTTTACTATCAAGTTGCTAAGTTGGATGACACGTGATAGTTGACAGGTATATCGGTTTAGAGTTTTTTACCTCTCTATTTGTCACAGATTTATCAATTTTTTTTTATTTTTTGTGGTATTAATCTAATTTAATAAAGGGTAAATTTATTACAAATATACTGGTTTAGGATTTTTGATGATCAAAAAATTAGTTTGGATTAAAATTATTACAAATGTACCAGTTTAGGATTTTTTGTGGTATTAACCCTATATAATATTCCGTTTGAAATTATGACGAACTGTCATGAATATTTGTAAGAAATTATAAGAAAGAAAATTTCAGTTTTATGGCATTTTATCCATGGTTGTGATCGAACATCATAAATCATTGTAAATTTTCATCAAATAAAAAACTTCAGTTTTCAATATTTTGTTCTTGGTTATTGATAATCCTTCAGAAACCTTTGTAAATCTTCGTAAGAAAAAAAAATCAATTTTACAACATTTTCTTCTTGGTTGAAAGTTCAAACGGACCTTCATAAACCTTCGTTAATAGTTAAAATATTTAAATAATAAACCACGCTTTCATCTAACAACTTAAACTTTTCGAACCGTGGACAATGGTCTTACAAAATCTCACATTAGTATTTGTAAGAAAACAACTTTCAATTTTATGATGTTTTGTTCTTGGTGACATTGTAACTCTCCTAAAATCGTCGAAAGGAAAAAAGAAATTTCGACTTCACGACAATTTGTTATTGGTTACGGCGGATCATTTTAAACCTTTCTCCATCGTCGTAAGGGGAAAAAAGTTTACAACGTTTTTGTTCAAGGTTATTATGAATCGTCATAAACATTTGTAAATTGTTGTGAGTATTGAAAAAATTATCAATTTCTTGATGGTTATGACAGGCCGCCGTAAAAATTTGCGAGTCTACTTGAGAAAAATTATTTTATATTTTCATGATGTTTTGTTCTTTGTTACGGCGGACGGTCTAAAAATCTTTGTTGATTGTCATAAGAAATTCTTTTTTTGAGATTTACGATGTTTTATTGTTGGTTAAACGAACTTTTGTAAATCGTGCTTATGACGTTTTATTCTTGATTACGATTGATCATCGCGCGAACCTTCTAAATCGTCGCAGGAAAAGAAATTTAATTTCACGATGCTTTATTCTTGGTTACGAGGAATCACTGTAAACCTTTCTAATTCGTCGTAGGAAAAAAAAAATCCAACTTTAGAATGTGTGAAAAAAGTATAACTAAGACTGACCATCGTGAATCTTTATAAATCCTCGCGAGGAAATTTTTTTTCAAATTCACAACGTATGACTCTTGATTAGGATAAATCACCGCAAACCTTTGTAAATCATCGCAAGAAATAAAATTTTTTTTACGACATTTTATTTTCAATGACGGCGAACGTTGGTAAAACCTTCATAAATCGTCGTAAGAAAAAGATTTTCAATTTTACTACATCTGTTTTAAGGTTACGATTGTTGTAATTGTTTGTAATTGTCATGAGAACAAAAAAAATCACTTTTACGACATTGCACAGAAATTGGGTTGAATTTCAAGGATTATATTAAACAAACTAAAAATTTAGAAACAGCATTAAATATTGGATCAATATTTATGAACCATTTATGTCATTTTCTCTTCTGGTTACGATGGACCATCGCAAAATTCTACGGCATTTTATTCTTGTTAACCCCACAGATGTGAATTTGTAAACAGGCATTAGTAAATTAAAAAAAAAAGGCTAATACAATGGAAATCCCAAACGAGTACACCTGTAACAAATTACCCTAAACTAATTTTTCGATCACCAAAAATCCAAAACCTGCAAACTTATAATAAATTTACCCTTTATTAATTTCCGTTAAATTTTACTATCAAATGACTGAGTTGGATGACACGGGTGTGCCCTTTCATTTGTCACAGATTTATCGATTTGTGATTTTTTGTTGTATTAATCCATTTTAATGGAGGATAAATTTATCATAAGTGTACTGAGTTAAAATCTTTTAGTGATAAAAAAATTATTTTAAGATAATTTTATTATAAATATATTAATTTAAGGTTGTTCGCGTTATTAACACTAATCAAAATTTTGTCAGCTGGGACGTCAGGATCGTGGGCGCATGAAAGTCCCAAAAGTTTTTCCGAAGTGGATAATTCGATGGAAATTGGCACCAAATTCAACGGCCGAGATCCATCTCATCCCGATCGAAGGGCTCACGTTCGTTGGAACGGTACAAGATCGTTGCCGTTTCCCTTTCATCTGTCAAGGCGCACTCGTGATTCACGACACGGCAAAAAGCAAAGTACTTTCCTTCCCACAAATCATTAAGTTCCGAAAGCAAATATCCTTCCAGATATTAAAGGCGCGCGTTACTTTTTATGAAAAATAAATAATTCAAAGAATATTTTTCAAAAAATTGATTATCACGAAAAATAATTTTATTGTCTAAAATAATATTTAAACATATACTGTTATTTATGATGAAAATACTTTTTACGAATTAATTATTTCAAGCGATAAAATTAAAATTAATTATTATTTTTAAATAATTTATGAACAAACGAATTGGTTTTTTTTTTCAAATTTCAACTTTATACGTATACATCCTTGCAATTTAAAAGGTTTCGTCGACAGAATTTCATTAACGAATACTTACAATAATCCGGCCATTATTACAAGTATTCGTCATTGAAGAAAACTAAATTCCCCAAAACATGAAATTTTGCTAATCAAGTCTATAATCCGGCCGTTATTGAAAATTAACCAGATCGAATAAACCCTTCCTCTTCTCTTTTTCGGCTGGAAATTTTATTCAAGCCTCGAAATATTTTGCCAATTTTTTCTCCAACTCGTAACGATTACGCAGCCGTTCTTCTTTCATTTCTTCTTTTTTTTTTTTTTGGGGGTCAGAATTGCACAATCGTTCTTCTCCCATCACTTTTCCTCGGAATCGGCCGAGTGGACTCGGCCACTCGCTCGCTCACAGTTCAAGTCGCCGCGAGTTTAGGTCAAATCAATCACAGCAGTGGGCCCCACTCCCCATCAATCAAATTAATAATAAGAATAATAATAACAACAACAATAATAATAATTATTATTATTATCCCTATCCACTCCTTCCCACATCTGTCCTTCTTCCCTTCTCCCGGTAAGTTTCCAAGAACCTGCCCTCAAGCCGCTAGATTCATCTCCTTCAAGGTCGATCCAAGAACACGACACGCACCACACCACGCCACGCCCCGCCCCCTAGGTCAACGCCAGAGTCAAGCCCAGCGCACCTCATCATCTACCCCTACATTTCCACGTTTCGAATTGCAGAAACGCAGATCATAGAATTGCAGAAAAATTTGCCAGAACGAAACCCAAGAACACCAAGAAAACCAAGAAAACCAGGAAAGCAACAGGCTATAGGTAAAGGGTCGATTCAAGAAACGCTCTTCTACCCCCCTCACCAGATCGAGTCCCGCCCGCCCCCCATATTTCCACGTTTCGAATTGAAGAGACGCAGAACAAGAATTGCAGACAACTTGCCACGATGAAAACCAAGAGAGCAACAGGAGATGAGGAAAAGGGTCGATTCAGGAAAAGCTCATATCTTATTTTTTCAGCAGTTAACAACGCACAAACACCACCGAACGATCGAGCGCGACCATAACCAGATTGGCCGAACAAACCCCCCACACAAGCTAAAAGCCGAAAAACAAGAAACCCTTAACAAAAGACACCACATAGATTCATCGGGGACGCGGGCGGGGACCCGGCGACCGATGACGGGCCGCCCGGCCGATCTAGGAGAGCTGGCCGCAGTCGGCGACGACGACGGGCTTCGAGCACCGGCCGGAGCTGGACCCGACCTTCTCCACGGCCTTCACCACGTCCATCCCCTCCACGATCTGCCCGAACACGACGTGCTTGCCGTCGAGCCACTCGGTCTTGGCGGTGCAGATGAAGAACTGGGAGCCGTTGGTCCCCGGGCCGGCGTTCGCCATGGACAGGACCCCCGGGCCGGTGTGCTTCTTCACGAAGTTCTCGTCCGCGAACTTGGAGCCGTAGATCGACTCGCCGCCGGTCCCGTTCCCGGCGGTGAAGTCCCCGCCCTGGCACATGAACCCCGGGATCACGCGGTGGAAGGTCGACCCCTTGTAGTGGAGCGGCTTCCCGGAGCGGCCGGCGCCCTTCTCGCCGGTGCAGAGCGCGCGGAAGTTCTCCGCCGTGCGCGGCACCACGTCGGCGTAGAGCTCCATCACGATCCGGCCCGCCGGCTGGCCGCCGATCGTCATGTCGAAGAACACCTTGGGGTTCCCCATCAGCCCTTTTCTTCTTCTTCTCTCTCTTGGCTTGGTTCCTGGTTTTTCCTCGGGAAAATTCTGAGCAAGAAAATATTAGGGTTTTCTGGGGAAATGGGGATGAAGATGACGACGGGCTATATAGAGGGGTCGGCGAGGTCGATATCCGGGGGGAGGCGGAGGCGACCGTCCGATTTAGGGGACACGCGTCGGGATCCGAGCGGGGGAGGGACTAACCGGGGTTGGGTCGGGATCGGACCGCGGTTAAGGCGTGGAGATCCGAGGCGAAGCGGGACGGCATATGCCTTTTGTCGCTTTTTGTCAGGCCCTTTATCTCGCCGAAAAGAAAAAAGAAAAAAAAATCGGAATACGTGTTTTGGATTGGGAGACGACGCGAAACGACGTCGCGGCGTCGTGTCGTGCGTCGTACGAGACGGCCCAGGACCTCCCGGGCAAACGATTAAGCGACACGTGGGGCCGGGATGTTTCGAGAAGCGGTTGATTTTTGTGGAGCGTGGACGCGAAAATATTCGATTTAAATGGCGCCACGTCAGCAATGTGCTGATTTACACGGGGTAACGTCGTTGGTTTTTTTTTTTTTGGATTCTTACCCTCCTATTATATAGAAGTGAGTGGTTTCGAGTTTCGTATAAGTTCCATATCAAACATGAAATCTATCCGTTGAAAAGGTTGCTTATTTTGCATATCTTAAAACCTAGAACTTACCATTTCAAAGGTTTTAGGGTCGCTTATAAGGACTACCTAGGTATTATATGTATTATTATTGATTGAATGACAGTGAATCATAATTTTTAATGACAAATATTTGTTGTTACAGTTCACTGATCATAACTTATATCTAGACGCACGGAGAATATGAAACATTAACTAGGTAAAAGTCTCAGTCATAAAATAGTAACTCAGACTAGTGATTTTAAACTATACACTCGTTTTCAGACTATACACTCATCATCGGACGTCATGGAATATTGCGGGATTACGCAAATATTTAAACAAAAAAAATACAAAAACTTGTTTCAGATTTTAAGTTTCACCTACCTAGATTCTTGAATTTACGCGTCAAAACATGTTCCCACAAGTCTGGTTCTCCAATTTTAGTATTTACCTTGGAACCATGTGCGCCCCTACTACGGCATATTCGCAATTGTTTTTATTCCAATTTATAATATAAGAATGATATAATCAAAATAAGAAAAAAGAAACCCAAAATTGCAAATTAATATAAAAATTATTGTTTTTGGTGACACCTCGAAATTGGGATGTGTCCTTTTAGTGTTTTGTTTTTTTCAATTAGTAAAATATAATGGCAAATTAAGCAAGTCTACTTTACTTTATCAAATCTTATTTTATAAAAAACGAAGTTACCAAATCCTGGGTTTAATGAATAATCCGCTTGTGTGCTTGCCTTCTTTTCTTAACCCCGTTCCCATTGATTCTCAGACATATCCATACTGTCAACCCGCTCCAAGACGTATACAACACTTCGAAAGGAACATTGGACACCTCCAGCGTCGTCGCGCGACGAAGCAAAACACGACCTAACTTTTCGTAAAAAAAAAAAAGAGAGGTGGTACCAAAATATAATTAATTGTCAAAACAACGTTCGAATTAGCATTATGCACTTGGGCTCTATTTTTTTTGTTTAATATCACGAAAAACCCTAAACTTGTACACCTATGATAAATTTACCTTAAACTAATTTTTTGATCACCAAAAATCTCGAACTGATACATTTGTGATAAATTTACCCTATGTTAGTTTCCATTAAATTGAATTAATATCACAAAAAAATCATAAACTGGTATGCCTGTGACAAACGGAGAATAAAACATAAAATTGGTACATTCGTCAATTGCCACGTGTTATTTAACAAATCAATTTATCAGTAAAATTTAACGGAAATAAACTGAGGGTAAATTTGTTACAAGTGTACCGATTTAGGGTTTTTGGTGGTCAAAAAATTAGTTTAGGGTAAAATTATCATGAGCGTATTAGTTTGGGATTTTTCGCGGTATTAACCTTTTTTTTTCCACTTTTAATCATTCTAAAAAGAAGTCTTTTGTCGGTTTGAAAGGAAAAAAGCTATGCCGTCTCTTTTACTTTCAAACAATTTAGAGAACAAGATAGCCATGCTTATTCTCAATTCTCAAGAACTAGACCGAAACTGGGAGCATAATATCGGCTCCCGATTCCAGGCCAAGGACCGACTCACCCAGAAATCGATCACTCCTGGCCAACACTGTATCTCTTTGAAAAAGGATTTGGAAATATTCTTTTTTCCAAAGATAAATGATAGCTCTTGGCAAAATGACACTAAATGACTACCAAAGATGATGATGCAATATCTATGGCTAAAGATAGCGTGAATATGATAGCTAAAGACATCGGTGAAACTCCTTTTTTTCTTTTTTTTTTTGTGGAACTCGAGCTTCGAAAACTTGAGCACCTGAAGACGGGGGTGCTCGCTTCAGGATTTCATTGCTCCGTGAAGCATTGGTAAGCGCATTTTGGATACCTGAAGCACTCCTTCAGTGCATTCTAAACATGCATCAAGTCATAGAAAGACAAGCTCGAGCTTCGAGACCATCGAGACCTAAGGTTTGTGGTCCGCACCAAAGGGTATTCAGGTAGCCACATGCCTCATGGTGTCTCTTTAGAAAAACTCCGAGCACCGCTGACGCTTGAGGCTTGTGCTCCGCCCCCTTAGATTTTGAGGTACCCACACGCACCGTGGTATGATAAAAGAAGCCGAGCTCCGAGAGCATCGAGACCTAAGTTTTATGGCCTTTGTCATCATCTTTTAGTCCTGTGAATGTCCTTATTCCAACTCTTTTCTCTCTCTATCCCCGTATGTGGTGGACAGAGTCCTCTTGTGGGTTCATTCTGCAGGAAAAAAGGAGAAAAAGTTGGTACTTCTGTGGGATTCTTTTCTCTTCTTTCTCCTGCTGATTAGTCCAACATGGCCCTGGTGGTTTGTGAAAATGCAGCGAGTGTCAAAGTAATTTGGTCAAAACTAGAGCAATGTCCGGTCAAGCCTAATTACGGTCTCCAACTTGCACTGTCCCGTCAACAACACTCTGTTCATCTTCTTCCTTGCGCAATCGAGTCACTCAATCTGTTCCATCAATATTTATCGTCAATGGTCATAAGTAACAGCGCTACAATGCTGTACTGGCGTGACAAATTGTCTTACATGGCTTGTGTGTGTGTGTGAGAGAGAGAGAGAGAGAGGGAGAGAGAGAGAGAGGCCATTATGTTGGAAATCCTTATGTGAACTGTCATCTATACTAGACTATTTCTAATTTGCAAAGAAAACAGGTTGTCGTTACATATATGAAACCGTGCCATGGACCTTGTCTTAAGGTGATCCATATATTTATGGCCTTCTCATATTCCTCGCTCTTAGCATTCAATGTTGGTTCAAATGTATTCTCGGTCCTCGTTTGTTGTTTATTGTGTTCCGGGTACATGTACGTGATTCAAGGAAGACTCAGAGCTACCACCGGCTGCTATTGTTTCATTTCGCGGAAGATAAAACCTTCCATTTGTCCTGAACATGCAGATAAAGATCTTAACTTCTTACAGAGCGGACTTCGTTCTATGAAGACTGATTAGTTTGCATGTTAAGTCCATGGACCGTACCTTCAGAAACAACCAATCTCTTTGGATTGATCCTTCAATGAATCTGATAAACTAAAGAAAGACACGGAACAATGGAATGCAAGCTGACTTTTAAAGGAAACATACACTGTGGCAACTTTTTGATTCTTCGCATTATACAGCAGAGACAGATGAAAGTAAAATTTCTGAGCCGTCGCACATCCAGGTTGATCTTCCAATTCCACCAAAGCAAAAAGAAGTGCAAAGCATTAGCATCAGAAAGAAGACGAGCTACATGCCCATGAATTGTGACACGGCATATAAAACCCTCTTTTACAACTGTACTTGTCAATCATGCTGCGTCGGACTCAGGGCAAAATAGCAGTGAAAATCAGAAATCAAGTACTTGGCAAGTGATGGCGAGAAACAGGAAAATCCCGATGAGCACGTTCACAAGATTGGGCAGTGGAGGATCTGTGGAACTTTTTGTGCTCCTGGTGGGTGCTCCAGTTGATGATGCAGTTACTGAATTTGATTTCTCTCTGGCATTTTCAATCTCCTTGCTGTTCGCCTTCTTGGGTGAACCACCGGCTGAACCGCGCTCTTTGTATCCTAGTACCTGCCAATGTATAGTGTTTCAAATGGTGAGCTGACGGGGAAAAAGAAAGACACGATTAACCGGAAACTTAAAAATGAAGAATTTTCCTAGTCTGTTCAATTGTTTGTGTTCGTCAATTATCCATTATAGATACTTGGCCATACTGCAAAAAAGCATTGCACAATATCAAATGGATCAACAGAGATATCTGAGGCATTATTTGCATCTCACGACAAGCATTCATGTTTTTGTTCTCAAATTGTCTGGAAGCTCTAATTACATAATCAGCCTTTTAGTCATCTCCTATTACCTTGTTCAATATCTAATCTGCAATTTTTTTAAAATATATCTTTTGCTTTGTAGTTCTTCACCATTCTTCTTATTATTTGAATCAAAGTTGATAAAGCATGAGAAATTTGGAGTGAAATTTTTCTTCCTTTTGTTAGAAGAATGCTAGAATCCAATATATAGTTCACTGCAGTAAAACTCGGAATCCCACCATCTAATTAACTACAAGCAATGCACGTCAACATATAAGAATAGCAATAAGACACAGTGGGCTAAGTTTAGGAGCCGCTTTCACCTTTGCTCTGGCTTCTGTTTCATCCAGAGATATGCGTTCAGGTTTGATTTTTATGGCCGCATATTCCTGCTTAACCTTTTTGAACCTCAGCTCTTCATCTTTGCCATAGCCTTTTACACTTGCCGGTCGTATGGGAGGTGCCCTAGGTCTGTGAGGCGCCATAGGTACAGGACGCGCCATAGGTTTCTCAGAGGCGACAGGTGAGCCGTTGAACTTATTCTCCACCGTGCCTTTCTTTTCCTCGAGAGGAACAAAACCGTGGACTGAATCGGTTGTTCGTGCTCGCCGATTCTCCATTAGAACAGGATGTTCATTATGCGAGTTAGATGTTTGGCCATACTGCAACGACAGATTTCATGAGATAAAATGAATCAGAGGAAATAATGGAGGGATAAACTTAATTTCATAACAGACCTTCAAGATTAGGTTTTAAATTGTCCGTTGTTCTTATATAATTGAAAGTCAATTAAGCGCGACTAACTTAAATGAAAGTCCCTTTTCTTTTTCCGTAAACAGTTTCTATAATGAACTTACTATTCTACACAAAGATGATCGAAAGGAAATTATCCTTATTTTTCAGATAACCTGGAAAAGGGAAGTGCCCTTCCAATGCATTTTGAAATTATTTAATAAACCTTACTATACTAGAGAAGTAACCACAGGAACCAAAAGACTTTCAAGTGAAGAACTTTGACCTCTGTTTCGATGTATCCATCGAGGAAGTTGGCATAATCAAGATCTGCAATCTGCATGTCTGCAACATCTTCATCCTCTTCACTTGTTCCAAACGTTAATTGAATAGATTCATCTGTAAGACCATTGTCCAATGATATGTCCATAACAGATGGACTCTCGACATTCGTATGCTGATTTAGATTGGAGGGGAAGCTATTATTCTGCGATCCTAGCACAGGCTGAAGCAGCTGCAGGAGGTCAGCCGAATTAAATTCAACTCGGTTCTTGGGCTGAAATAAGTACTCCAGTGACTTCATCTTTGCTTGGATCAAAGGCTGCATTAACGAGTAAAAGATTAGCCATTAGCACATTTCGCACGCTCATTAAGACAGATATCTAGTGTATATACAGAATATTTTGTCCTCTGTACCTCAGGAATAGAGTCCTCACGATCGGAATCCAATTCAAAATCTGCCAGGGTAATGGCTCCGCGCTCTGTTTCTATGGGTGAATTATCAGCCTTCTCATCTCGTTTATGCTTTAAGCGGCACAGAACATAAGTTCTATTTAACTGCCAAAAGACCACGTCATACCAGTTCATATCATTACATCATCTTTTCTTCAAAAGTAAATTTCTGCTCACATATTTGGCAAAAAGAACGTCATTCTCTAATTATGTATGAGATTTCAATCTTCTGTAGTAAAAACTGAGCAAGAAGATATTTCTTTGCTTCCTAGGACTCATGGAAACTTTCGATCGAGTGTTTCTGCATATTATTGTAGCTATACTTTTCATATGATATGTTATCAAAATTCATGTATCTTGTGAATTTAATTAATACAAGGAATAGATTAAGTACATGATTGGGGAGTAGATGATACTCATGGATGACCCAGTTGGTCTTGACTCCCTTCTTGCCTCGACCTCTGTGGAAGACCAGTGTTTTCTTACTACCGATTTCTCTGTCGGTATCTCTGGCCTTGACCTTCCGGTCGATACCTGTCTTCTTCCAATAGCCAGAGGGAGTCGATCTTGTAACCTGTTGGGGTGCATGCGGACTGAAGAACCACCACTCCTGAACTTGGTCATCCAGGCCAATGATTGATTCACCTGTCAATCTCATTAATTTCTTGCTATCAGGAACTTGTATATCTTTTTTTTGGCAAAACGAAGGATTTGCATTTCACAATTGTCTGCTTCTCATAACGTGACACTGCACTACCAGAAACTACCAAATTCACATCTCATCAGCACATTCCCTCAGTCTTTTCCCTGATTGATGATAAATATTATGCTCCACAAAACCATAAACGTAAGGTAATAAGTTTCCGATAATCATGGCTGCAGAGAAATTGTATCAAAGGAGCAAGCAAAGTGATGGTTGTATCTGTTCTTACCATGAAACTTCTCCGGTAATTCCCAAGGATCGCACCCGCAGATGTCGACATCGGGAATTATGCAGGGATGGTCTACGTATCCTAGGACTCGCCTCTTCAAGTAATAATTCACGAATTCCTCGCCAGTTGGATGGAATCTGTATCCAACCGGCAAATCCTGCGGGTTTATCACAGCTCCCATCTCTCTCCGTTCTGTTCTTCACTCAAGACACAAGCAGAAGTAACGAGCTCACTTCAGTTTGAGGAAGCAGAGAAGCGTGCATCAACACAATACCATTTGGGAGGGTCTTTATTGAAGTCTTCCCTTCTCTGGGAAGCTATCGAACTTTTTGCTGGTGGAATTGGAAAAATCTAGAGCATGATCGATAGCTGATAGGGGTGGTTTCTTTGGCTGCTTTTCCTTGTCCTGATGGACCCCATTAAACTAATTTAAGATTCTATTCATTCTGAAAGGCACACTGTTGACTAAATAAAAGTTTGTTTTGCTTTCACATATGACAATGACAACTTCGAGGAAATTTCTGGAATTTGCTTCTGTGATGTGTTCTGCTCCTTACCTCTGATTGCAATAGAAGACTTTTCTTTTTCATTTCATTAATGACAGTGTGAATTTGAGTTAGAATCAACCTGCTAGAAGTCAGTTAATCATTTCAATAACAAAGGTTCACCCTGCACGGTTTCTTTATGTGCCAATATGCCGATATATTATGCACAGTTGGGATTTTTGTTTTTTTTTTGGTAAAGGTAAGTGTCAGTTGGGATTTTTGTTCGTGCTTTGTTTAGTTAAAAAAGGAGCTTTCCTCGGTTTATAACCGAGCTCCATGACAATTAGTTTCATCTCCTCTCAATTTAGATAAAGCTAAACTACGATTGGTATTTCGATGCCACTGGTCATAGGGTATTGATAACTGGGAACTTTTCCCCTAATGTTTGTGCGGCGAGGCTAGAGTAGCCGAACACTCCCAGAAATCATTTAGTTTCGACAGCAACGGAAAATTCATGTTTTTTTTTTCCTCTTTTAGTGCACGTCACTACAGTTTCACTTTTATAAGATGCTGATAGATGAAAGTTCAGATTAAAATAAAAGCTCTAAACAGCAGGATTTTCTAAGATGACTTGCAACTCTGCCTTAGATGCATAAACTGGGGGCTCTGAGACCATACCTCTGACCTCGTGGACCAAATGAGATTTGAACATAGGCCCTCGTGTGTGATGCAAATATAAGACTGTATGCGACTCGTGATGTTGGAGAATCAAACCTGCGCCGTGTGAACTATTCCACACATAAGTCCGTTCCTTAACAGTTAAACCACCAACATGCGGTTAAAAGACTGTTATTGCCGCTTCCTTTTTCTGGGTAAAACCTTCGTACTCACTGATTCTGGTGATCATCTTCTCATTTTTCATGGTGGGAGGAGTCCATGTACTCTTTTTCAATTACCAATACTTGCACTTTTAGCCAGTTATTTATGTTTAATATGAGCCGTCCTTCTGATATAAGTCATAAATCAGGCAATCGTACATGGAATTCGAATAGATTTCTTGTTCCAAAATGATAAATGCAGCTAAGCATAAGTGTCCTTCTCTCAAGATGGCCACACCATGACACCATCCAGCATTTTTAGGTAACAACAGGAACTCATGTGGACCTCGAATTATGTTATGAACAGATGTACCGCCACTAGGATTACAATTCCCGTTTGTTCTCTCCTGATTGTACTAGAATGTTAACCAGGTAGAATCTGTGGTGGAGAATTACAGAGGGAGAAAAAAAGAAAGAAACAGAAAAGACTATCAATCAAAGAACAGATATAACTGTTTAACGACCAGGGCCTTGGAATGCTCTGATCTTAAAACTAGAAGATTGAATCTAAATTATTTTCTCCAGTACTTCCTTTGCACCGGGGGCCTTCATTTACCGATGTTGAGAACTCTGAGATGCTTGTGTGCGGTCATAAGCTCACTGTAGGAAATAAGACGTACTGTAGGCAAATCATCAAACTGCCGAGAATACCGGAATGTATCCATTTTAACTGAGTTGGAGAAGTACTGTAATTTGGGTCAAACAATCTTCTAACAATCGATGTTTTCATATTGATATGAAATAAAAAAGTAAAATAAACTGCAAAGACTTCTTGGTGAGAAAGAAGATTTTACTTCAGATACACAAAGCTTATTGTGAATCCACAATAAGCACGTAGGAACTTAAGTTTACTACGGCTTCACAAGTGTCTTCGGTCACTTGGATTGAGCTGATTTTATCAGAAATGTGGATCGCCTTCTTAACCTGCCTTCAGGTGAGGTAGCTGAATCTATGTCCGAATTATCAGCCTTCTCATCTTGTACACCTCCAAAAGGTCAAGAACAATATCTCTGCACGCATTTGAAAAAAGAATAGGACATGAATTGGATAATATGTAAAAAGTAGCAAAAGGCAGCAACACATCCTCATAGAACTGACATATACATAGCAGTATCTTAATCAATAGTTGCCAACTGGGGTGCATCAAGTATACTCATATATACTCGGCAAAAACAATTTGACGAGCGAAATCGGTAGTTATACATTAGTCTGCAAAGCCAAGCAGAGCAGAGATATCAAGTGAACGAGATAAACATTTGTGCCTGGCCTCCTGAACTGTACTTAAGACTATTGACATTTATGTTATATTCGTGCATGACTCTTGTCCATATGTTACGATCAGGAGCCAGGAGTGATCTGGGTACCTACATGTAGCTCGTACTTTCAGCTTCAAGTAATGATTGACGAGTCCTCCAGTCACGGGCTTCAACTCCGAATCCCGGAGGATAACTTTGATTTTCAACCTGTGTGAGGAGATGAATTTATACTGCACTTGCTTTGAGTCGGAGTCCAGCCTGTGTTCGTCTGATGCACTCTTCTCAACCTTATTCGCCAAGTTATGCTGTCTGGCTTTTCTGCGAATTCCACATCTTTCCATATTCCTTTTATCTGCTTATTTTATCCGTTGGACTTGTTTCTCAAGTCTGAGAACTTCCTGTGGAAGTTCAGAGTGAGTCATTACTGTCCTACCAATGTTTTCTCTAGTCAATTAATTGGCCTACTTTGTTGGACCTTTCTTCAATTTTTCTGGTCGTTGCTTATTTCTTTTTTATTTTCTTCATCTGTTTTACTGGTTTCTCTTCTTAACAAAGCCAGAACAATAGCAAGTTTACAAAATTAATTGTACAAAAAAGAGAAGATTTTTGGCATTAAGTATGATCAACTTTTAAATGTCTGTCCTTACCAAAAAAAACTTTTAAATGTCTGCCCTTACCAAAAAAAAAGAACTTTTAAATGTCTGCTTACAGTTGTCGTAGCAATTGGTTATTTGTAAATTAAGCTTAGAATTAATAACATTACTTTCTAGGGCACGATATCAACGTGGTAAATACGTAATATGAGTTCATTTTAAGGTGATAAAGCATGAAATGTAAATGAGAGTTCCAAATAATATAACTATCTAAGGCGAATTACATCTTGCCTTAGCTAGATTCAATGGTGTCTAATTTACAGCAACAGTCTAGGCATACCAATCAAGAAAGGAACAAAGAGGAAACAAAATTCTGTCCCTGATAGAGTAAGTGAACTTAGCCATTGATTATGTGAATCCCATGTGAAATCAATAATATTCTAAGAATGTAATTGACCCGACCAATTCTTATCGAGTCCATGTAGTCATTTCCCACTTTCTTGTAGTATCTCTTATAGGCCTCTTGCTACAAAGGTTATACCATTGGCCAAATGACAATTGGGAAATTTGCCAAAAAAGTCGTAAACCTATTATAATTGTGCTAATGCAATCTTAAAACAAATTGAATCCTAAACTTTTTTGTATTTGTCCCAATTTAGTCAATCTGGCCAATTTTGACTGGTCGATGCTGATGTGGACACTGTTCATCTTACATGGCGCGATGGGTGTCGACGTGGAAAATTTTTTATTTTTATTTATTTATTTCATTTCTTTTCTTTTTCTTTCCTTTCGCCGGCCTCTAGCGAGGTTTAGACCTTGCCCTCGCCCTCGCCCTCGCCCAACGACGGCAAGGTTGAACCTTACCCAACCATGGTGAGGCTCGACCTCACCCAACCATGGCATGGTTGAGCTTCGCTAGTGGCTGACGAGAGCGACCTCACCGGCCAAAGGAAGAAGGAAAGAAAAAAAAAAGAAATAGAAAGAAAAGAAAAGAATAAAAAATAAAAAAATAATCGAAAAATTATTAAAATATTAATAAAATTCTTCACTTTAGCACCGGCCGCGCCATGTAGGATGGCATACAAGTAAGTACCGGCCAGCCAAAATTAGTCGGATGGATTGAATTGGCACAAATACAAAAAATTTAGGACTCAATTGGCAAAAAGAAACGTTTTTGTTTGAATTGGCACTATTACAATAGGTTTAAGGCTTTTTTTTGGTAGTTTTCCCAATGATAATTCCCAATCTTTCAAATTTGCATAAACTCTGTGGCAAATCTTTTAACACCGTTTGGAGAGAAAGAGTGGCAATGAGACTGTTCTAAGAAAAATATTCTTTATTCCTTGTTGCTGAAATTATGCCAAAAGGAAGAATACCCATTTAAATATATAGAACGAAGATTTACCTGGTTTTATTACCCAAGGGAGAATGTTTAAGTGAGAATAATTTAACGGATGCCTAGGGATAATATTTATCTAGCTTCACATTGGCCATTATTTAATTATTAAAGATATTTTGAAATTTTTTATACGAAGAAAAAAAATGAAAAATTAGGTCGTTCCCTAGAAATAGTCTTAATTCAAGTCCTACTAATATTTAAGACTGGAAAGGGAAAAAAAAAAATTTAAAAGGCAATTGTTTGAGGGAGCTTACTTTTTAAATAGATTCAATATGATTTCAAAAGGGCACGGGGAATTATTTTGATAATATAAAAAGGTGGTGATAAAATTGAAAAGAGGAGAAGAATGTAAGGATTTTTATTGCTTTTTGGCCTATAATCTGTGGGTTATGGTGTTGTCACGATGAAACTGTCATAATTTGATGAGATTGTTCAAGTACTCCAGGTATTCAAGTACCCAACAAGAAAAAAAGAATTATGATAAACTTCTCGCATTATATGACAATGGCATAACATACATATCAATTGGACATGATGAGCCGTACATTATAAACGAGCACACTTGTGAAAACGAATTACTGTTCATGATTTACTCGAATATATATGCTATCTTATGCGGTATGACCTACACTTATGCGAACAATTTGTTTAGTTTCTTAATTTTTCTCTTTCGTTTTCTTTTTTTTTTATTGGATTTTCGGCCCACAGGGTCGCCCGAGAGCTCGAGGTCCAAACATGAGAGAGAAGCTGTGTTTCGAATTGAAGTTGTTGGATGGAGGGGACAGGGAAGATGGATTGAAATTGCTGAGAAGTCTTGGCAAGGGCAAGAACAGAGCTTGCACTTGAGTGTGGACATGTCTAACCAAAGAAAACAGCAAAAAAACAAAAGAAAACTTTGAATTTGGATATATTGTGTTTCTCGAACCCATCCGTTAATATTTCATGAATTTGATAGAAAAGGAAGGATCATACAGTATGACTATTCTAGGAAGGCATAACTCCAGATGAGCTGTAAAACACTACGAGAAAGCATTGCTCTTACCCAAGGAAAAGTAAACATTCGGTGGTCGTCTGCTTTTATTTCTTAGGTTTTAGTTGCCCCTTTGACTCTGGAGACTACATTCATGCTCTCCTTTTCAATAAATGTTCGCTACAAAGTAATTCATACTTTCAATATGTTTTTCACTTTTATAAAAAAAGGGCTGCTTCTTTTTAGGAGTAAACATGGTTCTCAGATAGAATCGAGAATCAAAACTATGGGAACCGATCTGATTCCATGTTTCATAGTATACAAGGTAGGTTTTGGGTTTTAAAAATTGAGGAACTGGTTTCCATAGGCAAGTTCGTGGTGGAACCTAGATCTTGAAACCTGTAATAAGTTTTTGTATTTTTCTTGTTCTATGTCTTTATGCGATCTTACGGTATTCCTTGGCGTCCAATGATAAGTGTGTAATCTAGAACTAATAATCTGAGTTTTTATTCCGGCGATATCTATGACCGAGACTTTTACTTTGTTAATGTTTTATATTTTCTGTGTATTTAGATATGAGTTGTGGTCAGTAAATTGTGATTGTTAGGTGTGATGATTCACTGCAATCGTTCAATTAAGAATATAAGTGGAACATGGGAAAACCCTATAACCTGTGACAGGGTAGATTCCAGGTTCTTAGATATGTAGAGAAGGTTCTAGGTTCCAAAAATTAGGCAATCAATTCGACGAGCAGGTTTCAGGTTTTAAGTGGAATTTAGATGGACCTTGAAATTGCTCACCACTACTTCTTTTGGGGTTTTGCTTCAAGAACCAAAATGTTTCATATTTTCCTGCCTTAAATATATGTTTTTTTTTTGGTAAGGAAGGTTCCTTAAATATATGTTTATTATCTTATAACACACAAATAGACTCATTTCGTTTTCTTTTTAAAAATAAGTGTATGTAATTTTCGAACAAGTTTTTTGGTTTTAGGAATATTAATGCTTAAGCGTAGAAATAGCATGAAAATAGAGGGAAGAAATATAAAATCTTTTAAAAAAGAACTTAACATCAAGGGAGAGGGGAAAAGTCGTAAATAAAAAAGGTTAATACCACAAAAAATCCCAAACTGGTACATCTGTAACAAATTTACTGTGCGTTAGTTTCCATCAAATTTTATAGTCAAATTACTAAGTTACATAACATGTGGCAATTAGCAGGTGTACCATTTTAAAGTTTACCTCTATGTTTGTCACAGATTTACCAATTTATGATTTTTTGTGGTATTAATTCAATTTAACGGAAGGTAAATTTGTGACAAGTATACCGATTTGGGGTTTTTTGTGATTAAAAAATTAATTTGGGGTAAATTTATCACAATTATATCAATTTGGGATTTTTGATGTCAAAAAATTAGTTTGGGGTAAATTTGTCACAAGTGTATCAGCTTGTGATTTTTTGTGATATTAACCTTAAATAAAAATAAAAGTCCATGGATTTTCGAAAAACAAGCAATGGCTAAAGAAAATTCAAGCCCACTCTTCTCAATATAAGCTCTCTCCTAGGTTCGCTCTTAACATTCAGCATCGGTTCAAATGTATTCTTGGTCCTCGTTTGTTGTCCCTTGTGTCCCGAGTACCATGTATGTGATTCTAGGTAGACTCAGCGCTACCACCGGCTGCTATTTGTCCTGAACATACAGATAAAGATCTTCATTTCTTAAAAACCGGAACAAACAGATAAAGATCTTAACTTCTTATAAAGCGGGCTTTGTTCTACTAAGACTGATTGGTTTGCATGTTAAGTCCATGGACCATGCCTTCAGAAACAACCAATCTCAATGGATTGATCCTTCAATGAGTCTGATAAACTAAAGAAAGACACGGAACAATCGAATGCCAGCTAACTTTTAAAGGAAACATCCCTGTGGCAACTTTTTGATTCTTTGCATCATACAGCGGAGAACAAAGAAAGTAAAATTTCAGAGCCGTCGCACATCTAGGTAGATCTTCCAATTCGGCCAAAGCAAAGAGAAGTGCGAAGCATTAGCATCAGAAGGAAGACAAGCTACATGCATGAGTTGTGACACGACATAGAAAACCCTCTTTTACAATTGTACTTATCAATCATGCTGTGTCGCACTCAGGGCAAAATGGCAGTGAAAATCAGAAATTAAGTACTTGGCGAGTGATGGTGAGCAGCAGGAAAATCCCGAAGAGCACATTCACAAGATTAGCATGGGGAGGATTTGTGGAAGTTTTTGCGCTCTCGCTGATTGTTCCGGTGGATGCAGCCACTGAATTTGATTTCTCTCCGGCATATTCATTCTCCTTGTTTGTCTTCTTGGTTGAATTACCGGCTGAGCCGCGCTCTTTGTATCCTATTACCTGCCAACGTGAAGTGTTTCAAATATTGAGCTGACAGGGAAAAAGAAAGAAAGGATTAACAGGAGACTACAAATGCAGAATTTTCCTAGCCTTTTCAATTGTTTGTGTTTGGCAATTGTCCATTGTAGATAGTTGGCCATACTACAACAAAGCGTTGCATAATATCAAATGGATTAGAGGGAATAATTGAGGCATTATTTTCATCTCATGACAAGCATTCATGTTTTTGTTCTCAAATTCGATCAGCCTTTTTGTCATCTCCTATTACCTTGTTCAACATCTCAGCTGCAATTTATATATATAAAGTTCTTTGCATCATATAGCAGAGAACGAAGAAAGTAAAATTTCAGAGCCGTCGCACATCTAGGTAGATCTTCCAATTCGGCCAAAGCAAAAAGAAGTGCGAAGCATTAGCATCAGAAGGAAGACAAGCTACATGCACGACTTGTGACACGACATAGAAAACCCTCTTTTACAATTGTACCTGTCAATCATGCTGCGTCGCACTAAGGGCAAAATGGCAGTGAAAATCAGAAATGAAGTACTTGGCGAGTGATGGTGAGCAGCAGGAAAATCTCGATGAGCACATTCACAAGATTAGCAAGCGGAGGATTTGTGGAAGTTTTTGCGCTCTCGCTGGTTTTTCCGGTGGATGCAGCCACTGAATTTGATTTCTCTCTGGCATATTCAATCTCCTTGCTGTTTGTCTTCTTGGTTGAATTACCGGCTGAACCACGCTCTTTGTATCCTAGTACCTGCCAACGTGAAGTGTTTCAAATATTGAGCTGACAGGGAAAAAGAAAGAAAGGATTAACAGGAGACTACAAATGCCGAATTTTCCTAGTCTTTTCAATTGTTTGTGTTTGGCAATTGTCCATTGTAGATAGTTGGCCTAACTACAACAAAGCGTTGCATAATATCAAATGGATCAGAGGGAATAATTGAGGCATTATTTTCATCTCATGACAAGCATTCATGTTTTTGTTCTCAAATTCGATCAGCCTTTTTGTCATCTCCTATTACCTTGTTCAACATTTCAGCTGCAATTTATATATATAAAGTTCTTTGCATCATATAGCAGAGAACGAAGAAAGTAAAATTTCAGAGCCGTCGCACATCTAGGTAGATCTTCCAATTCGGCCAAAGCAAAAAGAAGTGCGAAGCATTAGCATCAGAAGGAAGACAAGCTACATGCACGACTTGTGACACGACATAGAAAGCCCTCTTTTACAATTGTACTTGTCAATCATGCTGCGTCGCACTCAGGGCAAAATGGCAGTGAAAATCAGAAATTAAGTACTTGGCGAGTGATGGTGAGCAGCAGGAAAATCTCGATGAGCACATTCACAAGATTAGCAAGCGGAGGATTTGTGGAAGTTTTTGCGCTCTCGCTGGTTTTTCCGGTGGATGCAGCCACTGAATTTGATTTCTCTCTGGCATATTCAATCTCCTTGCTGTTTGTCTTCTTGGTTGAATTACCGGCTGAACCACGCTCTTCGTATCCTAGCACCTGCCAACGTGAAGTGTTTCAAATATTGAGCTGACAGGGAAAAAGAAAGAAAGGATTAACAGGAGACTACAAATGCAGAATTTTCCTAGCCTTTTCAATTGTTTGTGTTTCTCAATTGTCCATTGTAGATAGTTGGCCATACTACAACAAAGCGTTGCGTAATATCAAATGGATTAGAGGGAATAATTGAGGCATTATTTTCATCTCATGACAAGCATTCATGTTTTTGTTCTCAAATTCGATCAGCCTTTTTGTCATCTCCTATTACCTTGTTCAACATTTCAGCTGAAATTTATATATATAAAGTTCTTTGCATCATATAGCAGAGAACGAAGAAAGTAAAATTTCAGAGCCGTCGCACATCTAGGTAGATCTTCCAATTCGGCCAAAGCAAAAAGAAGTGCGAAGCATTAGCATCAGAAGGAAGACAAGCTACATGCACGACTTGTGACACGACATAGAAAACCCTCTTTTACAGTTGTACTTGTCAATCATGCTGCGTCGCACTCAGGGAAAAATGGCAGTGAAAATCAGAAATTAAGTACTTGGCGAGTGATGGTGAGCAGCAGGAAAATCTCGATGAGCACATTCACAAGATTAGCAAGGGGAGGATTTGTGGAAGTTTTTGCGCTCTCGCTGATTGTTCCGGTGGATGCAGCCACTGAATTTGATTTCTCTCTGGCATATTCAATCTCCTTGCTGTTTGTCTTCTTGGTTGAATTTCCGGCTGAACCACACTCTTTGTATCCTAGTACCTGCCAACGTGAAGTGTTTCAAATATTGAGCTGACAGGGAAAAAGAAAGAAAGGATTAACAGGAGACTACAAATGCAGAATTTTCCTAGTCTTTTCAATTGTTTGTGTTTGGCAATTGTACATTGTAGATAGTTGGCCATACTACAACAAAGCGTTGCATAATATCAAATGGATCAGAGGGAATAATTGAGGCATTACTTTCATCTCATGACAAGCATTCATGTTTTTGTTCTCAAATTCGATCAGCCTTTTTGTCATCTCCTATTACCTTGTTCAACATCTCAGCTGCAATTTATATATATATATATATATATATATATATATATATATTTTTTTTTTTTCTGTTTTGTAGTTCTTCACCATTCTTCTTGTTATTTGAATCAAAGTTAATAAAGCAAGAGTAATTTAGAGTGAAATTACACTTCCTTTTGGTAGAAGAATGCTAGAATCCAAATTACAGTTCGCTGCAGTAAAAAAACGGAATCCCACCATCTAATTAACTACCCAAGCAATGCACGACAACATATAAAAGTAGCGATAAGAGACAATGGGTTAAGTTTAGGAGCTGCTTTCACCTTTGCTCCGGCTGCTGTTTCATCCGAAGATATGCGTTCTGGTTTGATACAAGGCGCCACAGTTACAGGACGCGGCATAGGTTTCTCAGAGGTGAAAGGTGAGCTGTTGAACTCATTCTCAACTATGCCTTTCTTCTCCTCGACATGAACAAAACCGCGGACTGAGTCAGTTGTTTGAGCTCGCCAATTCATTAGAACATCCTGTTCACTATGCAAGTTAGATGTTTGGCCATACCGTAACGACAGATTGCATGAGATAAAATGAATCAGAGGAAACAATTGAGGCATACACTTAATTTCATAACAGACCTTCAAGATTAGGTTTTAAATTGTCTATCGTTCTCATATAATTGAAAGTCAATTAAGGACGAGTAACTTCAGTGAAAGTCCACTTTTCTTTTTCCGTAGACAGGTTCTATAGTGAGCTTACTATTCTACACAAAGGTGATTGAAAGGAAATTATCCTTATTTTTCAGATTACCTGGAAAAGGGAAATGCCCTTCCAATGCATTTTAAACCATTTATAAACCCAACTTTCCTAGCGAAGTAATCACAGCAACCAAATGACTTTCAAGTGAAGAATTTTGACCTCTATTAGCATGAAGCCAACGGGGAAGTTGGCACAAGCACGATCTGCATTTTGCATGTCACCATCAACTTCATCCTCTTCACCTCTTCCAAACATTAAATGAAATTTCATCAGTAAGATCATTTTCAAATAACATGTCCATAACAGATGGACCCTCAGTATTCATAAGCTGATGTATGTCAGAGGGCAACCTATTATTTTGTGATCCTGGCGCTGGCTGACGCTGCTGCAGAAGTTCAACTCCATTCTCGCAGCGAGTTGACGTCTTCAGTATCTTCTTCAGTGAATTACTCTTTTCTTCAACTTCAGTCTGTATTGACAAGTGAAAAATTAGCCATCAACACATTTCATGCGCTCGTTAAGACAGATACTTAGTGTATAAACAGAACATTTTGTCCTCCGTACCTCATTGAATAAGCCCTCAGTAACAGGTTTCTCAAATTCCTTTTCGAATTTTGCCACGCGCTGTAATTCTACGATTGAAGTCCTAGCCTTCTTATCTCCTTTATACTTCAAGCGACACAGAACATAAGTCTGCAACTGCCAAAAGACCATGTTATACCAGTTCACACCATTAGATCATCTTTTCTTCAAAAGTAAAATTCTGCTCACAAATCTGGCAAAAATAATGTTATCCCCTAAATATGTATGAGATTTCAATCTTCTGTACTAGAAACCGAGCAAGAAAATATTTCTCTGCTTCACAGGACTCGTGAAAACTTTTGACCGAGTGTTTCTGCAGATTATTGTAGCTATACTTCTCATACGAAACGTCATCAAATTCATGCATCTTGTGAATCTAATTAATTATAACGAATAAAGGAGGGATAGATTAAGCACATCATTGGTGGGTAGATGATACTCATGGATGACCCAGTCTGTCTTCTTGCCATTCTTCCAATGGAACACTAGAATTTTCTTAGTACCGATTACTGGGCCGTTATATTCGGCCTTGAAATGTACGTCTCGGCCACTCTGCTTCCAAAAGCCAGAGTCAGTCGATCTCTTAACCTTAGTCGATTTTCCATCCTTTTTGACAGCATACGGACTGAAGAACCACCACACTTGAGCATTGTTATCGCAGCTAATGGTGCGTTCACCTGCAATCCCATCAATTTCTTATTATCAAGAACTTGTATTTCTTTTTCACGACAAAACGAAGGATTTGCATTTCACAATTGTTTGCTCCTTATAAGGTGAAACTTCGCCACCAGAAACTACCAAATTCACATCTCATCAGCACATTTCCTCAGACTTTTCACTGATCGATGATAAATATTGTGCTCCAAAAACCCATAAACTTTAAGAGAATAAGTTTCCGACAATCATGGCTGCAGAGAAATTGTATTAAAGGAGCAAGCAAAGTGACGGTTGTATCTGTTCTTACCAGGAGATTCGGGCCAAGGATCGCAACTGCAGAGGTCGACATCAGGAATTATCGAGTAGTCTTGCGGTCCATTGACTCGCCTCTTCAAGTAATGATTCACGGCCTCCTCCTCAGTTGGATGGAATCTGCATCCAACCGGCCAATCCCGCGGTTCCGTCGCAGCTGCCATCTCCTTCCCGTTCTGTTCTTCACTCGAGACGCAAGTAAAAGCAATGAGCTCACTTCAGTTTGTGGATGCTGCGGGGTATTTATACTTTAAGTCTCCCGTGTCTCACAAGCGAAACTTTTTTAGTGGGAATTAGACAAATCACGATCATGATTGACAGCTAAGAAGGGTGGCTTGGCGAGACTCGAGCTCGACCTCGCCCAAAAAAAAAGGAAACAGAAAAAAAAATAAAAAAATAAAAAATTATTGTCAAAATGCACGCACGAAGTAAAATCAAATCAGATTTTATATACCAGACGTCAGAAAATATTTTCTAATTCAATTTCAAGTTTCAGCCAAACATTGAATTTTTTTTTTATTTTCTTGGAAAATGACTTCATTGAAAATATTTTATAAAAATGTTGCATTTTTCACAAAACAAACAAAACCTCAATTTTTTTAAAAAAATTATAAAAATTGTTCACTAGCTTTGTATTGTATGAAAATGTTTTAGTAGTCTAATTTTTAAAAAGAGTCATAAGAAACAAGTTTTCATATATTTAGTTAAATATAGAAGTGTTTTACTAATATGGGTCGGGTCGGGTACGGGGTCGGGTCGGGTCGAGTATGTGTTGAGATATTAATATTACAAATAAATTGATCATAAACAAATTAATGGGTCAATTTAGGTCGGACCATGGGTGATAGGAACAAGTTATACACTAGCTTTATATTGTATGAAAATATTTTAGTAGTATAATTTTTAAAAAGAGTCATAAGAAAAAGTTTTCATATATTTAGTTATATATATAAGTGTTTTATTAACATGGGTCGGGTCAGGTCGGGTGTATGTTGGGTACGGGTTGGGTCGGATATGGGTTGAGATATTTATATTACAAATAAATAGGTCATAAATTGGTTAATGGATAAATTTGGGTCGGACCATAGGTGATAGGAACAAGTTATACACTAACTTTGTATTGTATGAAAATGTTTTAGTAGTATAATTTTTAAAAAGAGTCATAAGAAATAAGTTTTTATATATTTAGTTAAATATAGAAGTATTTTACTAATATGGGTCGAATCGGGTCGGGTATGAGTTGGGCGATGACTAGTATTTCGTCGCCGCGGGTGATAGGGTATTGATAACTGGCACTTTTCCCCCAATCTTTGTGCTGCGAGGCTAGATTAGTTGATCACGCTCAGAACTCATTTACCCTCGACAGCGAAGGAAAATGAATGCTTTTTTTCATTTTGTTTTTTTGTGCATGTCATTACAGTTTCACTTTTATAAGATGTTGATAAATGAAAGTTCATATTAAAAAAAAGTGCTAAACAGTGCGATTTTTCTAAGACGACTTGCAACTCCGCCTTACATGCATAAACCGCGGGGCTCCGAAAAGTTTCCTCTAACATGGTGGACCACGTGAGATTTGAGGATAAGCCCTCGTGCGTGATACAAATATAAGATTGTATATATAAGATTTTGTGAATTTGTGATACCATTGTCAACTGTTCTAAAAGTTTAAACTTTTAGATAAATACGTGATTTAATATTTAATTATTCTAACACTCCCCTTCACATTTAGTCTGGTCTTTTTGCCTAGTATTAAGCGTAGATATATTTAATTGGGGAGACAAATGAGGTCTGGAAAGATTTGAACTCAGGGCCTTAAGCTTTGATACTATATGAGATTTTGTGGGATAAATGCCAACTGTTCTAAAAACTTAAATTTTTAGATGAATATGTGATTTAATATTTAATTATTATAACGGTATGCAACTCGTCATGGTTGGAGAATCAAACCTGCATCATGTGAACTATTGCACATACACAAGTCTGGTCCTTAACTGTTAAACCACAGGCATGGGGTTAAAAGACGGTGTTATTGCCGCTTCCTTTTTCTGGGTACAACCTATGTACTCACTGATTCTGGGAATCATCTCCTCCTTTTTCACGATGGGAAGAGTTCATGTACTCTTTTCGTTTTTTTGGTCGGACATGTGTGCTCTTTTTGACTTACCAATGCTTGCACTTATAGCCAGTTATTTATGTTTAGTATGAGCCATCCTTCTGATATAAGTCATAAATCAGGCCATCATACATGGAATTCGGATAGATTGTGAGTTCCAAATGATAAATGCAGCAAAGCGTAACTGTCCCTCACTCAAGATGACCCCACCATGAAAGCTTCCATCATTTTTTAGCTATTTATATTAAAGTTTCACGTGTCTCACAAGCGAAACTTTTTTAGGGTGAATTAGAAAAATCATGATCATGATTGACGGCGAGCTCGTCCTCGCTCAAAAATAAAGGAAACAGAAAAAAAATTAAAAGAAATTTAAAATTCGATTTTAAAAAAATAAAAAATTATTATTAAAATGCACGCATGAGGTAAAATCAAATTAGATTTTATATACCAAGTGTCGAAAAATACTTTCTAATTTATTTTCAAGTTTCAGCCAAACATTGAAATTTTTTTTTATTTTCTTGGAAAATGACTTCATGAAAATTTTTTTTTTAAAAAAAAAGGTTGAGTGTTCGAATCCCGGGCGCCGCAGGATGACTTAACCGGTGGCACGTGTGTGGTGGCTAGCACGTGTCGCCCCCAGGGTTTACTCCCCGGCTGTCGGCTGTGCGGGGGTTCCCTGGATTACCAAAAAAAAAAATATTTTTTAAAAATGTTGTATTTTTCACAAAACAAACAGAATCTCAATTTTAAAAAAAATTATGAAAATATTCACTAGCTTTGTATTGTATGAAAATATTTTGTTTTTTGGTAAGGATTGTATGAAAATATTTTAGTAGTATAATTTTTAAAAAGAGTCATAAGAAACAAGTTTTCATATATTTAGTTAAATATAGAAGTGTTTTACTAATATGGGTCGGGGCAGGTCGGGTTGGGTCGGGTCGGGTCGGGGATGGGCGATGACTAGTATTTTGTCGCCACGGGTAATAGGGTATTGATAACTGGCACTTATCCCCCAATCTTTGTGCTGCGAGGCTAGATTAGCTGATCACTCCCATAACTCATTTACCCTCAGCAAAGGAAAATGAATGCTTTTTTTTCTTTTTGTTTTTTTGCGCATGTCATTACAGTTTCACCGTTATAAGATGTTGATACATGAAAGTTCATATTAAAAAAAAGCGTTAAACAACGGGATTTTTCTAAGATGACTTGCAACTCCACCTTACGTGCATAAACTGCGGGGCTCCAAAAAGTTTCCTCTAACCTCGTGAACAAGTGAGATTTGAGGATAAGCCCTCATGCGTGATACAATATAAGATTGTATATGTGAGATGTTATGACTTTGTGAGACCACCGTCAACTGTTTTAAAAGTTTAAGCTTTTAAATAAATGCGTAGTTTAATATTTAATTATTCTAACACTCTTCATCACACTTATTCTGGTCTTTCTGCCTAGTACTAAGCATAGATATATTTAATTAGAGAGGCAAATGGGATCTAGAAATATTTAAATTCAGAACCTCAAACTTTGATACTATATGAGATTTTATGGGATCACTGCCAACTATTTTAAAAATTTAAGCTTTTAAATGAATGCGTGATTTAATATTTAATTATTATAATATATGCAACTCGTCATGTTGGAGAATCAAACCTACATCATGTGAACTATTGCACACCCAAGCCCGTTCCTTAACTGTTAAACCAGAGGCATGGGGTTAAAAGACTCTATTGCCGCTTCCTTTTTCTGGGTACGACCTATGTACTCACTGATTTTGGTGATCATCTTCTCCTTTTCACGATGGGAAGAGTTCATGTACTCTTTTCGTTTTTTTGGTTGGACATGTGCTCTTTTTTACTTACCAATGCTTGCACTTATAGCCAGTTATTTATGTTCAGTATGAGCCATCCTTCTGATATAAGTCATAAATCAGGCCATCATACATGGAATTCGGATAGATTGTGAGTTCCAAATGATAAATGTAGCAAAGCATAGGTGTCCTTCACTCAACATGACCCCACCATGAAACCTCAAATGAAACCTTCCATCATTTTTTAGCTAATAACAGAAACTCATGTGGACCTCTAATTATGTTATGATCAGATGTACCACAACTAGGATTGAGATTCCCGTTTGTTCTCTCCTGATTGCACTATAATGTTAACCTGGCAGATTCTGTTGTGGAGATTACAGAGGTAGAAAAAAAGAAAGAAACAGAAAAGACTATCAATCAAAGAACATATATAATTATTTAACGGCAAGGGCCTTGGAACGCCCTGATCTTTAAGCTAGAAGATTGAATCTAAATTATTTTCTCCAGTACTTCCTTTGCACCGGGGCCTTCATTTACCGATGTTGTGAACTCTGAGATGATCGTGTGTGGTCATAAGCTCATAGTAGGAAATGAGGCGTACCGTAGGCAAATCATCAATCTGCCGAGGATACCCGAATGTATCCCTTTTTACTAAGTTGGAGAAGTACTTTAATTTGGGTTAACAATCTTCGAGCAATCAATATTCTCATATTTGATGTTAAGTCAAATTGACACTACGAGGATTTTCAAATGAGGAGTTGCCATTAACTTATTGGGGTCGGTTAGAAACTAAGTGAGGTATGAGAGTATACCTTACTTTGTATGCAACCAGAGAATCTAGGGTTGGGAACTTGATTACACTAATTATTCAATTGGTGCCTTTTCTATACCTAATCTTGTTCAAATACCAACCAAAATGTTTGGTCAGCCTTCTTGCTAATCATGAGTCCTAAGTATCTATTCCTAACCAGGCCAAAGAGAAACAACAATCAATGTATCGAAAGTGTACAACCAAATAATAATCGAAATGGAAATGCGCAAACAGCCACCCTAGCATTTGTCTCCGAGAGCAATCAAAACCCTATTGTAGAGCCCTAAGAGCTTGATCAATTTTGATCAAAGGTTTCACACATTTTAAAGGAAAACTACTCAAAAATCTAATTTCTAAGCTTTATCCTAATTTTAGAAAAAATAAATTTTCTTTCGGAATTTTTAATTTCTTCTAAAAAAAATTTACCGCATCCGACCCTGGTCCGACCAAGATTGAGCTCGGTCCGGAAATACCCACAACCCAAACTAAATTAAAACCTAAAAACTAAGCCGAGCCGGCTCACTATTCTGTTCAAGCCCAGCCCAGGGAAGTCAGGAAAACCCGGCCACACTCTCACGCCCGACCCGGCTCCGACCAGTAGACCCGACTCTCAGAACTCTCACCCCTCGCGGCCCCGACGGAGACGGCCGAAACGAGCGGAGCCGCTCGTCTCGGCCTCCGCCTGGCTAGCCACCGCCGCCGGCTGAGACTCTGCCCGTCTTCCTCACGCCCAAAGCTCGGCCAAGACTCGACTCGGCCGCACTTGGCCACCCCCGACTCCACGCTTGGCCTCGACGCAGCCACCCCTCGGCGCCCATCTAGGCCGCCACTGGTCGGCCGGCCTCCACACCACCCCTCGGCCGAGCACCAACAACGAAGCCATGGGCGGCCCCAAACAACGACAAACACGAAATCACAACAAAATGGTAAGACGAACAACACGCGGGAACACCGGATTCGGCCACGAACGAGGGACACGAAAAACTAGATCTCATTGAGGCATTTCGTCGAGTGGGTGGCGTGCGACACTGAACGACGGGCTCCCGCCTCAACCGGGACTCAAAGTAGCACAGGACGCCTCAAAATACAACACACCAGACCGACGACGTCAAACGTCGGGGCGACGGGGGCAGGAGTTCGTGTGAGCCGGACGGCCGTGAGGTCAGGCCTCGCGTGCCCGAAAACAGGGGAAAAACCAAGCACAAATGAAGGGGGCGAAAAACAAGGCGCCGGAGCGCGCGACTGCTAGGGTCCCTACCCGGCTCGACCAGAGCCTTGGAACGCCGCGATCTTAAAGATAGAAGATTGAATCTCAATTATTGTCTCCGATGTTGAAAACTCTGAGATGCTCGTGCGCGGGCATAAGCTCATAGTAGGAAATAAGGCGTACTGTAGGCAAATCATCAATCTGCCGAGGATACCCGAATGTATCCATTTTTACTAAGTTGGAGAAGTACTATAACTTGGGTTGAACAATCTTTGAGCAATCGATGTTCTCATATCGAGATGAAATAAAAAAAAAGTAAAATAAAATGAAAAGACTTCCCGGCAAGAAAGAAGATTTTACTTCCAATACACAAAGCTTATTGTGAATCCACAATAAGCACGTAGGAACTTAAGTTTAATACGGCTTCACAAGCGTCTTCGGTCACTTGGATCTTCTTTAACCTGCCTTCGGATGAGGCAGCTGAATCCACTAGGAATGTCCGAATTATCAGCCTTCTCATCTTATACACCTCCAGAAGGCCGAGAACAATATCTCTGCATGCATTTGAAAAAAGAATGCGACATGAACGGGATAATATGTAAACAGTAGCGAAAGGCAGGAACATGTCTTCGTAGAACTGAAATGTACATAGCAGTATGCCAATTGGTGTGCATCGAGTTTACTCATGTATACTTGGCAAAAACAATTGGACGAGCTGAATCGATAGCTAGACATTAGTCTGCACCAAGCAGAGCATTGATATCAAGTGAAAGAAATAATACATGTACCTGGCCTCCTGAACTGTACTAAAGAAGATTGACGTTTAAGGGATAGCCGTGCATGGCCCTTGCCCGTGTGTTCCGATCAGGAACCGGGAGTGATCTGGGTACCGATGCATAGGTTGTTCTTTCATCTTCAAGTAATGATTGACGAGTCCTCCGGTCATGGGCTTCAAGTCCGAATCCCGGAGAGTAACTTTGATTGATGATTCCTCTGTTGGAGAAGACGGCATAAGCAAGATCTGCATTTTGCATGTCACCAACATTTTCATCTTCTTCACTTGTTCCAAGCACTAATTGAATAGGTTCATCAGCATGACTATTATTCAATGACAGGTCCATAACAGATGGACCCCCAATATTCGTAAGCTGATGTGTGTTGGAGGGGAAGCAATTATTTAGTGATCCTCGCGCAGGCCGAAGCTGCTGCTGGTGGTCAGCCATAGATTCAACTCGGTTCTTTGGCTGAATTAACTCCACCAGTGAATTCATCTTTGCTTGGACCAAAGCCTGTATCAAAAAGTAAAAAATTAGCCATCAACACATTCTGCCCGCTCATTAAGACATATTTTGTATATAAACAGAACACTTTGTCATCCGCACCTCGGGAAATAAGTCCTCACGATCACGTAAATGAAGATCATATTCGAGCTTTGCCAGGTTAATGGCTCCACGCTCTGATTCTATGGTTGAATTATCAGCCTTCTCATCTCGTTCATGCTTCAAATGACAGAGAACATGAGTTCTATTCAACTGCCAAAAGACCGAGTTATATCAGTTCATACCATCAGATCATCTATCTTTTCTTCAAAAGTAAAATTCTGCGCACAAATCAGGCAAAAATAATGTCAATTCTCCTAGGTATGTATAATATTTCAATCGTCTGTAGTAGAAATAGAGCAAGAAAATATTCCTTTGCTTATAAGGACTCGTGGAAACTTTTGATAGGGTGTTTCTGCAGATTATTGTAGCTAAACTTCTCATACGAAACGTCATCAAATTCATGCATCTTGTGAATCTAATTAATTATAACGAATAAAGGAGGGATAGATTAAGCACATCATTGGTGAGTAGATGATACTCATGGATGACCCAGTTTGTCTTGTCGCCATTCTTGCCTCGACCTTCGTGGAACACTAGAATTTTCTTAGAACCGATTACTGTGCCGGTACATCTGGCCTTGACCTCCAGGTTGATGCCCGTCTTCTTCCAATAGCCAGAGGGAGTCGATCTTTTAACCTTTTGGGATGTATGCGGTGTATGAGGACTGAAGAACCACCACTCTTGAACTTGGTCATCCGGGCCAACGATGGATTCACCTGTCAATCTCGTCAATTTCTTATTATCAAGAACTTGTGTTTCTTTTTCGTGACAAAACGAAGGATTTGCATTTGACAGTTGCCTGCTCCTGATAAGGCGAAACATCGCCACCACAAACTATCGAATTGACAACTAATCAGCAAATTCCCTCATACTTTTCCCTGATTGATGATAAACATTATGCTCCACAAACCCATAAACGTAAGGTAATAAGTTTCCAACAATCATGGCTGCAGAGGAATTCTATCGAAGGAGCAAGCAAAGTGATGGTTGTGCATCGGTTCTTACCATGAAACTTCTCCGGTAATTCCCAAGGATCGCACCCGCAGACGTCAACATCGGGAATTATGCAGGGATGGTCTACGTATCCTAGAACTCACCTCTTCAAGTAATGATTCACGAATTCCTCGCCGGTCGGATGGAATCTGTATCCAACCGGCAAATCCCGCGGGTTTATCGCAGCTCCCATCTCCTTCCCGTTCTGTTCTTCACTCAAGACCCAAGTAGAAGTAATGAGCTCATTTCCGTTTGAGGAAGCAGAGAAGTGAGCACCAACACGCTACCATTTGGGAGTGTCTTTATTGAAGTCTTCCCTTGTCTGAGAAGCGATCACTAAAGGTGGCATTAGAAAAAACTCGAGCATGAGTCAGAGCAGACAAGGGGGGTGTTTTTGGCTTGAATGGTACGCTCGTTGACTGAAAGAAAGTTCGTTTTGCTTTCTCCTATGATAATGACAACATCATCCAGGAAATTCCTGATTTGCTTTTCCTTGTCCTGATGGGCCCTCCCCGGCCACAGTAAAACATAAATAAAGAAGGGAAAGAGAAAAGGAAAAAATAATAATAATAAATAATTAAAAAATTCGAAAAAACATCAAAGTTTTATTAAAAATTGCCCACGTTAGCGTTGGCTGCGCCGCATAGGACGGCTAACGTCCACGTCAATAAATTTCAGTCAAAATTAACTAGATGGACTAAATTGTCAAAATGTTTAGAACTGAATTAGCAAAATTGCAATAGATTTAGGGCTTTTTAGATAAATTTTCGAAAGAATATAACCATTATAGGCGAATTACATTCGTACCCTAGCTAGATTCCATAGTGTTGTATGTTATGGCAACGGTCTTGGCATACCAACCAAGAAAGCTATCAAGAGGAAACAAAAATCTTTCCCTAATAGACTGGGTGAACTTTGGCTTTTGATTATGTGAATCTCACGCGAAACCAACAACATTCTAAGAATGTAATTAACCCGACCGATGTTAATCGAGTCTAATTAGTCATTTTCCCACATTCTTGTGGAACCTCCTATAAGCCTCTTGCTACGGTGATTATTTACTATTGGCCAAATGAAAATTCCCAATCTTTCAAATTTGCACCAACTCTGTCGCAAATCTTTTAACACCATTTGGAGAGAAAAGAGTGGCAACAAGACTGTTCTAACAAAAATATTCTTTATTTCTTTTTGCCGAAATTATGCCAAAAGGAAGAATATCCAAAAGATTTACATGGTTTTATTACCCAAGGAAGAATGTTTAAGGGAGAATAATTTGACGGATGCCTAGGGATAATATTAATCTGGCTTCATATTGGCCATTATTTAATTGTTAAAGATATTTTTGAAATTTCTCGTATGAAAAAAAAAATGAAAAATTAGGCCTTTCTACAAAAATAGCCTTAATTCCAGTTCTACTAATATTTAAGGCTGAAGAGGGCAAAAAACTAAAGATAAATAAGTAAAAGACGATTTTCTGAGGGAGTCTAGTTTTTGGATAGATTTGATATGATTTCAAAAGGGCATGGAGATTTATCTTGATAGCATAAAAAGGTGGTGATAAAAGTGAAAAGAGGAGATACATGTAAGGATTTTTATTGCTATTTGGCCTTTCAATCTATTGGTTCTGGCGTTGTCACGATGAAACTGTCATAACTTGATGAGATTATTCAAGTACTCAAAGGTATCCAAGTACCCAACCAAAAAAAGAAAAGAATTATGATGAAATTCTCGTATTTTACGGCAATGGCATATTTATTTAACTAACACGTATGTAGCATATCTACCAATTGGACATGATGAGCCAATAGTACATTACTAACACATACACTTGTGACAACGAACTATTCGTAATCTACTTGAATATGTGCATTTTAAGTGGCACGGCCTGCGTAGAAGTAGATGATTTTTTTTTCAAATTTTTTATTTTAATTTTCTGAAATTTCTTTTCTTAAGAAGTGGAGGCTTGTGGACGGTGTTAACTTGGCCTTCCATTCTTGGTTGAAGGCCATGGTCGCCCGAACGCTAGAGGTCCAAACATCAGACTTGGGTGGAGGGGACAGACGAGATGAATTGAAATTGCAGAAAAAGTCTTGGCGAGGGAAAGAACAGAGCTTGCACTGGAATGTGGACATATACCACGGAAATTCTCAAACTGGTATATCTATTACAAATTTAATTCAAATTAATTTTTTAACCACAAAAAATTCCAAACTGGTACATCGGTGATAAATTTACCCAAAACAAATTTTTTAACCATAAAAAATCCCAAACTAATACATTTGTGACAAATTTACCCTCCGTTAAATTAAATTAATACTACGAAAAATCACAAATTGGTACACCTGTGACAAACGGAGTGTAAAACCCAAAACTAGTACATACGTCAACTATCACGTGTCATTAAACTCATAAATTTGATAATAAAATTTAACGGAAATTAACGGAGGCTAAAATTGTCACAGATGTATCAGTTTGGGATTTTTGATGGTCAAAATATTAGTTTGAGGTAAATTTATCATAGGTGTACAAGTTTGGGGTTTTTCATGGTATTAACCCTTAAAATAATAGAAAAAAAGAACTTGAATTTGGATAAATTGTGTTTCCTGAACCACTTAAGTAATTTCATGAATTTGATTGAATAGGGAGGGCCATATATTATGACTATTCTAGAAAGGGATAGCTCGAGACGAGCTCATCAATGGCAACTGAAGAAATTTCCAAAGCAACATATTAGCAGCGAGAATCAGATTAATACCTGCTTGGAAGATTGGGGGCGAGTAAATAAGCTTAGAGTGAGCTCTTGGATATACAAAGTAAGTTTTTTTTAGGGTCAATATTACGAAAACCTCAAACTGGTACACTTATAATAATTTTACCCTAAACTAATTTTTTGACTACAAAAAATCCAAAATTGGTATACCCATGACAATTTTACTCTCAGTCTCTTTCCATTAAATTTTACTGTCAAATTGTTTTGTTAAATGACACGTGGTAGTTGATTAATGTGCCAGTTTTATGTTTTACTTTTCGTTTGTCATAGGTATACTGGTTTATGATTTTTTAAGATATTAATCCAATTTAACGGAAACTAACGGAAAGTAAATTTGTCACAAATATACTAGTTTAGGGTTTTTAGTAGTCAAAATATTAGTTTTGGGTAAAATTGTCACAAGTGTATCAGTTTGAGGTTTTTGGTGGTTGAAAAATTAGTTTAGAGTAAAATTATTATAGGTGTATTAGTTTGTGGTTTTTCGTAGTATTAATCATTTTTTTTATGCTTTGAAAGGTCTGTCTGCTCACACAAGAAGCTTTTCAGTAGCTGAGCAAGACAGTGAAGAAATCAGTGGTGTTCTCTCGTTGGAACCCTCACTGGGATTTGGGTGAGGGCTGCAGCACCCTTACTTGTGGCCACAAGTTGCTGGCTATCGCTAGGCCTCTGCGACTCCGCTAACTGGAAATTTGAAGATAGAAAAAAAGAAAAAGAAATGAAAAGAAAAAAAAAAGAAAATTTCAAATTTTTTTAACAAACTAAAAAGTTGCCAGCTGACTGGTGTCACGTGAGCATTTCTCGCCAATTATGGTAAGGGGAATTCAATGGAAAATCGTCAAAGGTTTAGAATAAAATTGATAAAATTAAGAAGTTTAAAAACTATATTAATTCCCTTGATGACTTTTTGGATAATTTTCTGCTTATTAGACTCCTCCTTAAGTAAGGAATTTGACTTCTAATAGGATTATGCTCCTTTGGTTGGTGAAGAGTCTAAAAAATCCCTTGCCCTGCAAATGATTGTCCATGAAAACATGAGTATTCAAGAAACGGATTGGGCATGGATTCTAAGAAACTTTATGGATGCTCTTTTGAAAAAGTTGGCATCGATTGACAAATACTTGCACGCAAGCCAGGTATGTATGCCGTGGTTTTCTTTCATTTGAGATCACATGGAGCTTAAGAAATTATCACGCACACAGATCTCTTAGGTTGTGTTTAGTCATCTTGATTCGAGATTGGGACATGAAAGGATAAGGTGAGATTGTAAATTCTTCAAATATCATACGGATTGTAAAAAAAATCATTTCCAATGTTTGGCGCAATCCTAGATATGATTCAAAATTTTTGAAAATTTCAATTGCTAACAAAGGCGATACTTTCCAAATCTGGGTCTTCATCCTATTGACGTAGTCTCACACGACTGATACTAGCACCATTTTGAGCGATCACTGTTTTCATTGAAGCTCCTCCTCCTCCGTCTCCTTTGAAATCTTCCGATTGTCAGCACAAAGTCTTATATCTGAGTAGAGGAGGGGGTCGGATGTTGAAGCATCGTGGAAAAATAAGTTGACCACTGTTCAGGATCAACATAAGAACCCCAAAAACTTCGTGCATTTTAGTTTTTTTCTTCTTCTTTTTTAAAGACGACTTTTCGGCTCAATCCATTGATTTTAGGTCATTCATCAGCAACGGCTAGTTCAATTCGACAGTCGTTGTAGGACAATTGGCCGGATGGCAATGACGATCGACGTTGGTCGGAGATGATGACGATTGCATGGTGGTTGAGAGTGATAGGCTATTGTGGCGGAGGTCCTTGCATGGTGACCACTTTGCCAGACTCCACTCCATCATTGAAAGGAAATTGTTATGTTTTTTTTTTTACTTTTTTATCAAATCTGAGTCTATCCTACTTCTTAACCTGGATTTCTTATCTAGCATTTTACCTGGGTATATCCGGATTTATCTGGTCCAGAAGGCATCGCCAAACACTAGATATGATATTTTGTTATCTTATCCGAACTTAATTCCGGACTACCAAACATAGCCCTATTGGTTATTCTAGGATATATAATCGCCATAATAGCCATAATTTGTACAATGTGATAAATGGTTAGACTTATTGTGCGCTATAACAGAAGATGCTGTGGCTCTAGTCATGGATGGTTGGCGACTGTAAGAAGCAAAAACTTCAAGAATCCTAATCGCTGTTGCAATGACTAATTCGTCTTCGTCCGATATGATTCTCCAAACATTACAGCAAATAGTCCTTGTTGCTTATATTTATGGGCTCATAAGGGTTTTTTGTCCAATAATCAAGATCTGTCTCTAGAGAATTGGTGGCCAAAGCGATTTACCATTGGTATGATAGATTAAATTGGGCGACGAATGTTGAATTTATACTATTGGCCTATATCATATTTGCCAATGGTTTGTTGCATGCAGGCTAGTAAGCGAGAAAGAGAGGTCTGTGGAAAATACAATAAGTGACTCGAATTTAATGGACTTGATGTGCCTTCTTATGATGCAAAAGTGTTGGAGTAATGGCTCAAAGCTTGAAGCATATCTTAGATATGCGTGTGATCTAATTACCATGCACCTCCTGCTTTGCATTGCATGAAGAACAAACAAGATAAATACGTTAGGAATGCCATAACTTTCGTACGGCATTTACTTGAGTGCTATAATTTTTTTTTTCACTTACTTGAGTACCATAAATTTGAAAAATCGATCATTTAAATGCCATCGGCGATTTACCTCGCTGGAAAAGCTGATGTGGCATGTTGAAAAGTTGAAGTAAGCACTTCAGAAGCCAAATGATGTTGCTTCTGTGTATGGTGTTGAAGGATAACAGAAGTTTTGATAACTTCACCAATTATCATTTCAGTGCCATAAAATTTTCAAAACGAACACTTAGGTTCATCAATTTTTTAAAAGTGACTACTTAAAGTTTCTCGACTTCTTAAAAAGTGAGATGTTGGTTTCACTTTCATAAACACATCCTGTAATAACTTAATCAAGATTTCATAGGTCTCTCTCATTCTTTGTCATCATGTGACAACTTATTATTCCACAACCTGGGCATCAACAAAGGATAATCCTTGCATCAGCAAAGTAATGATGTTCCTACATCAACAGCAGGACGACGTTCTTAACATTTAGACCGAACAATATTGCTGCTAAACACACAAGCCAAAATGCAGCAAAACCGTCAAACACCTAACAACAAAAACCTAAAACAAACATGGCCACTTACCAACAAAAGCATATATAGATATAGGCCCTCCCCTTTGGTCATCCAATAATTCAAGTTGAACAACCTTCTCCTTCTCACTTCCTCTTTTTTTTTTATGGACTCTTGGCTTGTTCTCTTCCTAACTGGAACTGTAGGCACATTCTTCGGTGTGCGGCCCCGTTTGGTTCAGCATTTGAAATGAGCATTGAGGCTCTAAAGTCCCTTAGCCAAATGCAAATGTCGTTTGGCAATTTATTTGAAGCACTTTCGAGAAATGCAATTGCATTTCCAAAGGCCTCTAAAGTCCCTTAGCCCAAGGCAGGTCTTCAGGCACTTTGGCATGTTGCATTTTCGGAATGCTAGTAGCATTGTTCATGGACTGTTCATCTTCCCCGAGGATCTAGTCTGGAGGTTGACGATCGCCGCCTGAGAGGTTGAGTGACCTCAGCCATCACCACTTGGGGGTCGCGCGACCCAAGCAAAGCCTAGGTCACGCGACCTCAGGGTGCCTCGCCTAAGGTCGCGCGACCCCAAGCAGTGGTTGGCGGGGTCGCGCGACCCTCTGTTGCGATGGCTAGGGTTGCACTGCCCAGGAGACACCTGAAGTCGAGTGACCTCAGGTGAGGCTGGCCGACAGAGGTTGGCCGTCGGCCGTTTTGGCCTGCCGGTGGCTGAGCTCCACCTCAATTTTTTTTTTTTGAATATTAGCAAAAGTACTTTACAAAATTAGTTTTTACCAAACGGTATTCAGACCAAAGTTACTTTCAAACGTGATTTTAAAATACCAAACTCTACTTATATTTTGGAAAACCCCTTCAGCCCAAAGACCTTTGCATTTTGCCAAAGACATTTCTTCAAAGTCGAACCAAATAGGCCCTTCCTTTTCCCATTGTCTTATCTTTTGGAGCAGCCATTCTTTTGTTTGGAGATTCATGTCTTTCGGTGTTTTTCTTGGCACTGTGGCAGTAGATTGAGATTAATGAACAGTGGCATTTTCAGGAGCATTTGATTGCGATGGACACGCTCGTGGTCTTTTTTGGTGCTTATTTTCAAGCTACCCATTCTATTCTCTGTTTTGGAATTGCACTTGATTGCTTCTTTTTCGATTGTACTCGAGTTACCATTAGTTGGTTTATCTACGCTTGCTCTTGACTTCTTATTCCATGTATAGCCAATTCTTGGCTTACTTCTCCTTGAGATATTAGCGCCTTAGACCAAGCTATAACCATACAACCTTGATTAGTTACCATGTTAATCAAATGACATACATTAGATGCATAAGACCTAAAAAACTTACATTCAAAACGTTTCAAAACGTCATGCAGGTTGCCATGAGTGTGAACAACCCATACCATATTCCATTAACCTTTTGTCTATTGGGCCATATGTTTTTTGTGGTACCAAACTTTGAGAAACCTGTTCAATTGCTCTTCTTTTCTAACCTGCAAAATGATGTAACATAAGTTAATTAACTAAAATTGGCAAGAAGATGACAAACAATATCAATGATCACAACAAACAGCTTACTTGACCACAACACGACATTGACTGAGTAATCATTGATTCTGTCAGTCAGTAGGTACAAAATATCAAATGTACCTCAGGCAACACGATAAGTCACTTACCCTTAGTCTTTGTCCTCCAAGAGTCGTCAAAGCCCCTAATTTTTGCCTCCACGCTGTTACCTTTTCTGGTCTCTATTTAGTGAGAGAGGATGACACCGAGTGAGCAAGTGTGACTAAGAAAAGACAAAGCCCTAAGCCCTAACTTTTGCCTCCACATTGTTGCCTTTTTAAGTCTTTGTCTAGTGAGAGAGGATGACACTGAGCAAGCGAGTGTGCGTAAGAGAAGAGAAGACAAAGCCCTATATTCTTAGAGAGAGAGGGAGAGCTCGCTTTGATTCGCCAAGTGCTCACTACAATTCTGTGGTGGTGTTCGAGTTGCAGACATGAAACGTTGAGAGAGAGAAAGAAAGAAAAAACATCATCCTTTGAGGAAGAGAAAGAGAGTCTGAAAACGGTCTCGTCTAATTGGGAAGATTTTAAAGAAATAGCAAGAAACGATAACGTTTATTATACTCTTGCCATACTGGACAAAAATTTCCACGCTGGACTTCAGTTTATTTTAAAAATCCAACGTCGGAATGGAAAATTATGAAAAAAAATTCACATTTGATGATTTGCGGGAAATGATACTCAGGTGGTCGATTTTACACTATTCAAGTGAGAAAAATAAAAGTAATGGCACCCAGGTGAACGACATATAAAAATTATGGCACTCATAATATATTTATCCCAAGAACAAAATACATTTTGCATTGTATCCGAGATTGTTTCCAAAAATCGAAACAAAAATTACCCAGTTTCCTCTCACGAGGGACATCTCATTCTCATATGATTAGAGAAAGTGTGTCATTCATGTATGACCTGTGAAGTAAAGAAGAAAAGTATTTCCGAACTTTCGTAAGGGGTGAATTGGCCAGCCACTCAAAGATGTGATATACATGCATTGTGCATTCACAAAAATAATAGCTCCGTAGGTCAAACGTTTTTCTATTCGGGCAATTCTATTAAAAACTTTCTATAATAGCATGTAATATATAAGCAACAATGGATTGACTAGAAACCACTACAACATATAAGAATTTTGAGGGGCCAATTCAAATAAGTCAGGTCTATATTTTTTACTTTATCTAATTGGATTCTTCTGGGAGTTTAACATCTCATTGAACTCAATGTATAGCTCACACTTTGTTTTAGGGTGAATTCCCTAAAAAACCCCCAATTTTAGGTAAAGTCTCAAACCTGCTTTGAACTTTTTTTGTCTCAGAAAAAGTTCCAAACTTTAGGTCCACGTTAACAAAGTAATGGGACGATAGGTACATATCGACGTTGCATTTTCACTTCGATAACAAATTCAACCCAACAAAATTGTTGAAATTCTTCAAAATAAAATCGTTTTAGGATGTGAAAGCTAGGAACGATAACAAATCCACCCCAAAATTTTTTTTTTAATTTAAAAAAACTCAATTTTTAGGTTCAGTCCAAATTTGTCTCGAACTTTTTTTGTCTAAAAAGAAGCTCTATTACTTTGTTGATGTAGATTTGTTATAGACGTGGAAGTGCCACGTCAAGTTATGATTGGATCAAGAGAGTATATTTTTCTAAAATAAATTGAATTTTGGTGATTTTTTTTAAACAAAACAAAATGTGGGGTCGATTTGGGATTGGACTTAAAGTTTGAGTTTTTTCTGAGATAAAAAAAAGTTCAGGGTAGATCTAGAACTGGATCTAAAGTTTGAAGTTTTTTCTAGAAAAAAAAAGTTCGAGGCAGATTTTGAACTTGACCTAAAGTTAAGGGTTTTTTTAGGGAATTAAGCTCTTTATTTTACTCACTTTTGGCAACTATTAATGTATTTTTTTTAGGAAAAATTATCCAAAAAGTCCTAAATATATTGCACTTTTGCTAATTTTGGCCAGAAAGCACTGATGTGGATGCCGGGTGTCCTACATGGCATGACCGATGCTAATGTTAACACTTTTTAATAATATTTTAATATTTTAGAATTTTTATTAATTTTTTTCCCTTTTTTCTCACTTTTCCTTCCTTATTTTTTTTAATGTGACCAGGGAGGTCCCGGCCCTTGCCGGCCGCTGGCAAGGGTTGTGTGGTCCTCACCTGACCTTGCCCAGCTAGGCAAGGCAATCTTGCCATGGCCAAAAACTTTCTTCTGTATTTTGGATTCTTGCTTGCTTTGCTTTGGTTGCTCATTTGGGAAAATTTTTGGCCATGTACAGAGAAGAAGAAAGAAGGAAAGGATAAAGCAGAGAAGAAGAAAGAAGGAAAGGATAATGCAGAGAAGAAGAAAGAAGGAAAGGATAAACATAGTCCATGAATATGGGGACCGAAGGAAGGGGCGAAGGTTTGTGATCGGAAACCATGGTTGTTGATACCTTGATCAATGGCATTCGATCAATCTATCTTCTCTTTGGCTTTGAATTGAAAACCCTGATAATTGCGGAGGCAACACAGAGAGAACGTGAAAAAAAAGAGGTTTTGGATAAACAAACCGAAATCTCTCTATCTCTCTCTCTCTCAGAGCTTCCACATTCAGGGATAGAAGAGCCAATCGTCGGTGATGCTGACCAGATCAAAGTCGTCACTCCCTTGTTCGTCTGCGACTATTCGGTCCTCCATCCATAAACCTTTCCTTCGTCACTGAGGATGATTTGCTTCCTTCTCACCATCAGCACTAGCACCAACGGGAGAGTCAGCCTCGCCTAGATCTAGGTGAAGGTGACCTTGCTTGCAGCCGACTAGGCTGGCCTCCCCTGATTTGGTGAGGTCGATTTAGGGCTGCGCGACCCTTGCTTGTGGCTGGCGAGGGTCCAGTGGCCCTCGCCCGCAGTTGCCAGGAATAAAGAACAAAAAGGGCAAAAAAAAGGAAAAAAATTAATAAAAAATTAGAAAAATATCACAATATTATTAACAATTGTCCACGTTAGCATCGATCGTGCCATGTAAGATGGCGGGTGTCCACGTTAGCAAATTCCAGCCAAAATTAGCTGAATTAACCCAATTGATAAAATGTGAAAATATTTAGGACTCAATTGGCAAAATAGAAAGATTTATGCCTGAATTGGCAAAAGTACAATAAATTTATGACTTTTTGAAAAATTTTTCCATTCTTTTTACACATGCTCTATAAATAGATATTACCCCAAGTACAAGCATCTCTATTAGTATTTGGGTTATTACCATTAAAAGTCCTAAATTGGTACCCCATGATACATTTATCCCAAGTTAATTTTTCGTTGCACAAAAAAATCCAAAATTGATACTCTTGACTTAGATTTACCATCCGTTGAAATATCTACACATGTGGATTTTCAAATCTAATTTGTCATCCTCCACATCATTCTTAGCGTGTTGACACGTATGCATTGTAATGGGATATTGGACGAAATGTTAACGGATGATAGATTTGGATCAGAATCCCAGTTTGGTTTTTTGTGGGATACGAAAATCAATTTGGTGTAAATATTAGTTGAAGATATTTTGTGAATTGAAAATTAGTTTGGAGTAAATATGTCATGGAGGTATTGATTTGAGAATTTTAATGGGATTAACCCTTAGTATTATTACATACTACAGATGAAATACTACTTTTTACATGTATTCGAGATTAACTCGTCCTTTTCATCACCTAGTCCACTGGACGTGAGCAACAAGGATATTAGGAGCCCCAAATACATTGCCCAATTCAATCCGCATGAATCGAATGAACTTTTCTTGCACGCAAATCTTCTTTCAAGAACGCTTTTTTCTTCTCCTCTCTTTGGGTGCTCTCCTCTCTCCATTCTTTCTTCACATTACTTTCTCCTTTAACCTCCATAAAGGAGAGGATTTGAGCTAAGTCTCTCTCTTCCCTCCTTTTTTTACTTTTTCTTTGTTTGATTTGGTTCTCTATTATCTTTTTCTTGCTTTCCTCCCGTTTTGAGGAGCTTTTCTCTTTTGATCTAGTATAGATCTAGAAGTTTCTCTCTTCCATTTGGTACAGTTTCTATCCTAATCTAGTCTAGATTTGGGATTTTTTGCTTATATAATTTTGGGATTTCGCTTTCCTCAGATTTCGTTGATATACAAGTCCAATTTTGAAAGAGATCAGAGGAGTTACGTGAAAGTTTCGCTCTCACAGGTGTTAGATTTGTGCGCGTTCAACCTTGTTACTATGCACGGCGATGGTGTTGGGGACGTTGAACCTAGGTGCACACCTCCGAAAAGTAAAGCCATAGCAACAGATAGAGATCTCGGTGTGTACTTATTACTGAAGACGAGTTCTGTGATCGGCCACTGATTTTGATTTGAAGTCCTAAATTTGCTTTTTGAGTGCGTGACTCATAACCTTATTATGATGATTCATCTTCTTATCTAGAACTTGTTTGGTTATTTTGGTTTGTAATTGGACTGCATATCCTTATTGTATATCCGTGGAAATGAATAAAATATTTCTTTGACAAAAAAAAAATTCTACATGAATCATTTATCTTTTACGTGCCTCCGCCACTCAAATGTTTTCATGCATTAGTGATAAGCTTTTGATAGGATACTAACAATAGTGACCATTCTTAGGGTTGTGGGTGCTTCAAGTCAAGCCTGTTGGTAATTTCTAGTTTTAACTTTGGGTTAATACCACTAAAAACTCTAAACTGGTATATTTGTGATAAATTTACTCAAACAAATTTTTTAACCACTAAAAACCTAAAATTGGTATACTTATGACAAATTTACCCCAAACTAATTTTCGATCACAAAAAATCCCAAACTGATACATTTGCGACATATTTACCCTTCACTAAATTAGTTTTTTTTTTTTTTGGTAAGGTACCCTTCACTAAATTAGTTTAAAACCACGAAAAATCATAAAATGGTAAATCTGTGACAAATGAAGAGGTAAAATCTTAAACTAGTACATCTATTAACTGCCACATGTCATCCAACTCAGCAATTTGACGATAAAATATAATGAAAACTAGCGGAAGGTAAATTTGTCACAAGTGTATCGGTTTGGGGTTTTTCATAATATTAACCCTTTAACTTTTCACGTTTTGGAAGTTCAAAGGGCACTTACACTTTTGAACTCTTTTCAAAATTTTATGAAATTCAAAATAAGTTTTTTTTCTTCATTTTTATATTTTGAAAGGAAAGACTCAAGTAGAAGTCACAAATAAATGAAATCCCCAAGACCCCCCCAAGCCCGCAGGCCCTAGATGAACTCTTTGGTCCAGCTGAGCATGCTTATTGGGCTCGACGTGGATGTGTGACTGTAGTTCTTCGTCCGCGAGCATAATATCCAAGTGAATTGAACGTATCTATCCCAATCGGTCATCACGAGATACGCCCATGTCTGCATTTCAAAGCAAGAACCTTTAAAATTATTACTACAGTGAAATAGTCATCTCGACAAGACAAAAAATCATGGTAGTGGGCATCACCAATGCCAACTCCAGCATCCATTTTCCGTTCATCGTCTAATTGCTCAAGACCAACCCTTTGTACCTTATCATCAGCTTCTTCTTCTTCGTTTGCCCTCTCATGCCCCAGAGCTTCCGAATTCGGTGTCCCCCCGCATAGTTTTCGCCTCTGAATCCGCGCAAGTTCTCGCCATGCAATGGGCTGAAGCATCTTGGCATTTCAATGAGGCCTGAATCTTTAAAAATGGGTGCTTCTTTTCCGTCTTCTTGCTTTTGATTTTGGCCAATTAGTACGAGTATTGACACCTATGTTTAATTGTTCAATTAAATTACACAAAATTTTAAGAATTAATTTTTTTAATTCCTAAAACAAAAATATTTTCATAAAATTACATTGCATTTAGACATTATGTGCATTTTACATTATTAGAATATATGTTTTTTGTTAAAAAAAGAGGCGAAAATAGGCCGGGTCAACCCGGCCCCCTAGTCCTTCCCCTGGCTGGGCCTGGCCCAATCCCTTTTCCCTTTTTCCTTTCTTTTCTTTCCCGCTGGGCCTAGCCTAGCCCTTCTTTCCCCGGCCTACCTCCTCTCTCCCCCTTCCTCTCTCCCTCTCCTCGAGGAAATATTCAATGGTTTACACACACCACGTCACGTGTCTACGTAGCGTGCATAAACCCACGTGGACCACTAATAATAAGACATGTAGCTGTGACGTGGAATAAAAAAATAAAGCTATATTTGATTTCTCTCTTTTCTAATGCCTTAGGATAGAAGACCTCTCTCCTTTGTGCCTATAGATGAGGCATGAGCAAGGAAATGAAACAATAAATACGTGCATTAATTGCTATGTTTCTCTCCCCCTCCCCCTCTCTTTTCTTTTTTCACGTTAGTTTGAATTTCATTACTTTTTCGTTCTTCTCCTTCCCTTTCTATAACTCTTCTTCTCATCTCATCCTTCTTAGCTTTTCTTCTTCACTTTCGTCGCTAGTGGCTTCGAAAACCACCGGTGAAAAGTGGAAGGCCGGTTACAGTGGCTGGGTCCCGAGACCCCCACCGCCCTCCCGCCTCTCGCCTCCGTTCTCCGCCCTTTGGCCTCCACCTCCCCCCTCCAGCCTCCGCCTTGTTGCCTCAGCCTCGCGGCCTTTGCCCTCTTACCTTTCGCTTTCGTCCTCCCACCTTCGTCCTCCCGCCTCGGCCTCCCCCTCGCGGCCTTTGCCTCGTCGCCTCCCCCTCGCGGCCTCCGCCCTCCCGTGCCTGCCCTCCCGCCTCTGCCTCCGCTAGCCTCACGGCCTCCACCTTCCCACCTTCCGCCTTCATCCTCCTTCCTCCGTCTCCTTCTTCGCCCTCCCGCTCGTTGCCTCCCCCTCGCGGCCTCCGCCTCGTTGCCTAAGCCTCGTGGCCTCTGCCTCCGCCCTTCCGCCTCCGCCTCGTGGCCTCTGCCAGAGAAAAGTCGTCTCTGCTCTCCCGCTTCCACCTCTACAATCAGTCAATTTTTTTTTTGTTGGTGTTAAGGTTTGACTGATCTTGGTGCATAATCCCTTTTTTTTAGAAGTCTCTTAAGTTATATAGCCCATTATTTGTGGAGATCAAAATGACTAACTGAGAAGATGATTCCCAGGAAAGTTTGGAGGAAAAAATAAGACAACTAGAAAGAGAATATTTTCTCTGATTCGTGGGTCTCAAATGAGGTAAGCAACTTTCTATACCATGCTTCTTGTTGTTAGTCAAATTTTATTGGGAAAAGATTCAGTGTCTTTCATCTTTCTCTCAAGAACAAGGATGAAGGCAAACTTGGAGACTTTTTCCTCAAAGAGATTGTGAAGTTCCGAGTTTCGATAACAAATCATTGCCATTTCAAATATACCACATGAAGTTGAGCAGGGGCCCTAGGTAACTTAGTCAGTCAACCTTACTAACAATTAAACTTAGCTTAGTCATGACATGAAATCTTTTTGGTCAAGACCACATTCAAACATGGACGAGTTTCATTAATATTATCAAGCCCAATTTAAACACCTGACAGGCTCAACATTCCACATGAACCATAATCAAATTCAAGTTTAGATTTTCAAATTAGTACTGAAATAAAAGATAAAATTGAAAATGATTTATCTTTAGATATGTGATGTGATTTGTGTGTGTGTTTTTTTTTAAATGTGTATGAGGGAATTTTCTGCTACGTCTTTCTTGCTGGAGGGTTTGCCGCCAGTAGCATCCTTGATATCTATGAGTCATCGTGTTTTTTTATTTTTATTTTTTAAATGTGTAGATTTGGCAAGTTCACCACAGACATTGCAATAGGCTTTTGCTTTCGAGTATGTGATTGTGCTTCAGAAATGCCAACTTTTGTGAATGCAAAGACCTAGAATTACACTCGATAGACTGGAATTAAGACATGCTTCATTACACTCATTTCAAATTATGATTGAAATATGCACACTTCACAATCTTTTATGGTCACTAACTTACATTTGTACAAATTTTGGACAGATTATTCTGAGTACTTTGCTGCTAGCTCAATTTGTTCTCAAGACAAATAGGTATGACTCACCTTCTTAGCATTAAAGTTTTTTTTCACTTTATCTGCCTTCTTTAAATGATCAGAATTTTTCTTTTAAAAATTTGTAGAGGCTGCAGAGGATAATATCATTGTGCATAATGTCGATAAAGAATTTGAATTTAGAATTGGCATGATATTTGCTAACAAGGACGAAGCATATAAGACATACAATGCATATGCAATTTTTAAGGGATTTGGAGTGAGAAGAGGACAAAAGGCAAATAATAGAAAGGGAATATTGCGAACATGCACATTTCTTTGTAATTGTGAAGGACACTCTCCACCAATCCTACCTCATGAACAAAGAGATGTTTATAGGATGGTAAAAAGAATTGGATGTCAAGCTTACATAAGATTCAAAATTGAAAATGGAGTTTGGATGGTCGACAAGTTTAAGGATGATCATAATCATCCTTTCATTGACGATAATCAGAAACACTTAATAAGATCATACAGGCACATGAAAGATACTAATAAAAGCATTTTGACTTCTATGGCTGGAGCTGGTATAAGGGCTACGAAAGCGTACTCCTACCTAAGTGGTGAAGCGGGAGGACAAGAGAATATTGGCTTCACTTTACGTGATTGTCAAAATTTCTTACAATCAAAGAGAAGGGATTTGATTAGTGCTGGTGATTGTCAAAGTCTCATTAACCATTTTAATTACTTACAATCAAATGGAATCAATTTTTCATATACATTTCAACTGGATGAGGAACAAAGATTGACCAATTTTTTTTGGTCTGATGGTGTATCCAAGCTAGACTATGAAAGTTTTGGAGATGTGGTGGTATTTGATACAACTTACCGTATAAATAAGCACAATATGATATGTGCACCTTTCGTTGGCTTGAATCATTATTGGAAGAATGTTCTTTTTGGTTGTGCATTTTTATTGGATGAAACTATTGCTTCTTTTGTTTGGGCATTTTAATCCTTTTTAGAGGCAATGGGTAATAAAGCACCTAAGACTATTTTTACCGATCAAGATCATACCGTGACATTCCGAATTTCGACCCATTTTTTAGATTTATAAAACTCGTAATTTGTCAGTGTGCTTATAGTAAAATCTCGCTCAAGAACTGATCACTCTCGGTTATTATTTTTAAAATAGAGATTTTGCTAGAATCGCACTCGATCGAATTTTGCCGTTATTTAGATCCCAAACTTGGCAGTCGATTTTCGGGAGTTTCGGGATGAAATAAATCCGACGGTGTCAATATTAATATAGCCGACGTTGAGATTGTCAGGAATAATGGAAAAAAAGGAGAGTTTTTGACCGGATACGAATTTGGACTAGTAGACCTCCATCGCTATAGTTTGATTTAATTAATTTGGCCTTTGTCCCTTTTTGTATTCGAGATTTATTTTGGATTGGTAGATCATTTTCGATTTTGAATTTGGGTCATCGGGTTGCAATTAATATTTGAATGAAAATTATTTTTTCCTTCTCTCTCTCTTTCCTTCTCCCTCTGCTTTCCCCGAGCCGTGCACGTCTCCCCATGCAAATGTCCCTTCAGTCCTTGCCCACATGTCTGTCCTTCTCTCTCTCTCTCCCCCTCTCTTTCCTTCCCTCTCTCTTTCTTTCTCTCTCTCTCTTTTCCTTCTGACCGCGTACGCACACTCCCCCCCTCTCTGACTCACCCCACTCTCTCTCTCTCTCTCTCCCTCCTCTTCCCTTTCTTTTTCTTTTCTTTTCTTCTCCTTTTCTCCTTCTTCTTCCTTCTTCCTTCCCCGAGTCGACTGGTTCTGCTTCGTTCTGCCCAGTCGCCGTCCGCCGCTCGGCCGCCCTCCGCCTCTGCCCAACGCCGCCCTACCAGCCGCCGACACCGTCGCCTCCCTCGCGCCATCGCCGCGCCGCGTGGCAGCTCTGCCCGGCGCTGTCTTTCTCCTCTCCCGAGCGCACGGGCTCGGCTCGTCGCTGCTCGCCACCGCGTCCGGCGAGTCCCGGCCATCGTTCAGCTGGCAGCCCACCCTCTCCTCTCCATCCCGTGAGCCTCTTCCCCTCCCTTCCTCTTCTTATTTTGCTTGTGAACAGCCCTTCGCCGGAGGAGCTCCATTGCCGCTGTTACTCTTTCGGCGCGGATCCGCCGCCTCGCCCAGTCGTCCAGCCATCCCATTTCTCTCTCCCTCTCTGACCGTGTCCCTCTCTCCTTCTCTAGGCCGTGGAATAGCTTAGACCGTCGCCGCCGCTCGCGTCGTTCACCGGAGCCTCCGCAGCTTGCGTCTTTCGTCGGAGCCGTCGCCGCTCGTGCCGTTCGTCGGAGCCGCCACCGCCGTTACTGTTCCAGCGTGGGACTGCCGCTGCCCAGCCCACTCTCCCTGCGTGTTCAGCCCCGTTTCAAGCGCATGACATCTTGTGAGTTTGACCCTAAATCCTAATTAGGATAATTTACATTTCTATACGGATTTTAGGGTTTAATTAAGGTAATTTGGGGGTTAAATTGTGGAGGTGATTAGGGGTTGTGATTGTGGTTGATTTGGTGGATTAGTATGATGAATTAATGGAGAATTAGTGGCCCAAGAGGCGCGATATATGGGCCGGACAGATTTGGATTGAATCGGCCCAAGTTCGGGTTAATTCGGGTTCAATTGGGGATTATAGAGCGCGCCTAGTTTGGTCCTTGTGGTGGCGGGTTTGGATGATATTTTTGGGGAGTCAATTTGGAGCGTTTTGAGGATACTTAGTGACCTAAAGTGACATGTTGGCGGCTGTCCATATCGGGGTTTAATAGGATAAGGCACGATCAATTTGGAGTTTAATCGTGCAATTACTGGAAATGGTCGCTTAGTATAATTGACTGACTAATTGAGCCTTATTTGTGGTTTTTTTGATGATGTCATGTCGCATGTCTAGTGGGACTAGGAATGGATTAGCTTGGCGGGCCTAGGATGCGCAAGTTTTTAATGACCCGGTTGTGTGAATTTGTGCACGGGTTGTGTATCAATTTGATGCTATGGCTGATTTGAATTGATTGTCTGACTGGGCAATGTTGATTCATGAAATTGAATATGCGTAGTGCAAGTTGAACATGTTACATCGTAATTTGCGCATGTGGATGCCCAAGTGTGAATGTGATAGCCATGAGTGTGCATCTCGAGTATTGGCATGGCATGAGCATGTACGAATGTGCCTGAATGACATTTGCATTGTGATCACTTAAAATGCCCTGATGCGTATTACGCGGGGTTCAGATAAAAATTGGTGCTTGTGAATGTGTGATCACAATAAACCCTGATGCGTGTTACGCGGGCCAGTGAACCCGTCCTGAGGCGTGTTACGCGGGACGATGCCCGGTTTATCGAAAGATGACCAACCTGAGGCGTTTTACGCGGGTAATGTGTCATGAGCCTAATGCGTTTAACACGGGCTAGAGATCGATCTCGAAGTGATAGACCTGATGCGTTTTACGCTGGTCGGACCTAATGCATTTAACGCGGGTCGGAGGAGAAATTGGTAAATGGCGGAGTGCTGGCATGCGAGTGTGCGTTACTGCATTGTTGAGGCATGACATGAGTGCGAACATGAGCATGTGCATTACATACATCGGGATTAAGTGATATGTGTATTTGTACTGCGATCTAAATGTTATGGTGCTGTTGTGATTAAGTTTATAGAATGGCTAACCTGTAGGGTCAAGTATGAATTAGATTTAGGCCCGAGGGCCTGAGTCAGTTATGTTTTCATTTATGAGTGGTTTAGTACTCGTCAGGAGGTGCACGTTAGCCTAGTTTAGGTTTAGGGAATTACTCGTTGAGATTTATTCTCATTGTTGTTGAAAACCAATTTTTCAGACCCCCGGCCTTGAGATGTCAACCGTATCGGTTCGTTTTGGGATTCCTTATTGGATAGACCGGGAGGAGTCGGTGTACCCCGCAGGGAACGGGGATTTTTGGGCTAGATACCTTACTGCAGTTCAGATCAACGCGGGTGAGGAGGTGGACCAGGTCTATAAGTATATAGCGTGGTGTATCAGGGATCATGAGGGGACCTACGGACTTTTCCGAACTTTTGAGGTTCCTCTAATTGATGCCGGGGATGTAGACTCTCAGTGTCCCGATGGAGAATTGGTGAGCCCTAACCACCTGGGCCACTTACCCCCTTTTTGATAGTAGTGGCCATCGACCGCTTTTGATTTTTGAGGTTCATGCTGTATATGAATATTGTAAAGGTTCTCCCTGGCAATGCAAGTGTGTATTTGTTTATATTGATGGTTGTGTGGCTATCCTTGGCTATGTGAAATATTGTTCGGGTGTTTGATTTGCTTTCACATGTGCTTTAAACCTCCGTGTTGGGAGTTGGGTCGGCAACGCGTCCTGGGATGTCGCACTCGAATCGACCATGGCAGGGATGCTCGCGCGCTGTAGGGTTCGGGCCGTGACACATGCCATGGCAAATGCCATTAAGACCGTTCTTCCAAATACTAATCATCGTTTATGTGTATGGCACATTGCGAAAAATGCCACGCATCATATTGGGCATCTTCTTAGAAATCCAAGTTTTTGTGATAACTATTGGCATAAGCTTTTGTATTGTTGTGAATCTAAATTTGAAATGGAGAATGTTTGGAAAGCTATGTGTCAAGAATGGAGCTTGGGGGATCACAAGTGGTTAAATAACCTGTATCAGCTACGTCATAAATGGTGTCCTGTATTTGGCCGAGATATTTTTTCTGCAGGAATTAGATCCACACAAAGAAGTGAGAGCACAAATAACGTCTTTCAAGATATGGGATGCAAGACCATGACTTTGTTTGAATTTGTCGATCATTATGAGAAGCAAGTAGAAAAAATGCGCAACTCTGAAGTTGTTGATGATTTTGAGTGTGCTCGAGGAGAGCTGCGGATTATGGTTGAACATAGTGGAATTTTGAAACATGCTGCAAATTTATACGCATGTCATTTATCAGAAATTCCAAGATGAGTTCTTGCATGCTTTGTCTGTGAGTGTTCGTAGATCGGAAATTGATGAGCCAGTGCACACTTTTATCGTGGCAACTGAAAGTAGTGTAAGGAGGCATGTTGTTTGTTTTAGTTCAAGTGATTTAAACATTATATGTAGTTGCAAGTTATTTGAAATGCGAGGATGGTTGTGTAGGCATATTTTATGCATCTTGAGACATGTAAATGTTACAAGCATTTCTTCACAATACATTCTGAAGAGGTGGACAAAAGCTGCAAAACAAGGGATTTATTGTGATATTAGACAAAGCTCTCATACCGTGGTAAAGTCAAAAACATTATGCTTGAAGAGATTAATGAAATTGGCTTTCAGTGTTATGAATATTAGTGCAAACGATGATGTTTCGGAGGAGCTCACAACTACAACCTTGCTGCGTCTTCGCTCACATATCACAAACAATATGCGATCTTCGACAGGTAATGATCATATTAATTTCTTGGTGGAAAGTGATGAACTTGAAGATGTAGAAAACTATGAAATTCAAATACTTGATCCCCTTCGGAGAAGACCAAAAGGTGTACCAAACACTCGGTTGAAGGGCGCTAGTGAAAAGCGAAAGAGAAAACCATCTTCATGCGCAAGAGGCACCTCACACAAGGTATGATGCTTGTTTAATTTGTGATTTCATCAATGAAAGCCATGAAGTTATTATGATACTCTTCCTTTTTTTGCAAGATTGACCTTCGGCGATCATTCACTACGATGGGTAGATAGTGAATTTGGTGATTGGTTATCCCCAGTTCTGATTAAAAGCATTAACAACTCATTAAAACCTCGGATTAGGTTTTTGATTGATATAATGGGGAGACAACTCGATGAATTTGCCGATTATCCTGACTTCTTTCCCCATAGTTTGAAAATAGACTAGAGCAATGTTACAAATTTTTGAGCCAAAGGAACATCGGCTGTAGCATGAGCGAGATGCTGGATTGTGATCAAAAGAAGTTCTTATTTAAGTTCGGTTTGATTGGAGGATTCACCTGAGTTAATAGTTACATTTTTTGTTCATTCTTACAAATTTTTTGTAGAATAGCTTTGGCTGTTATTCTGTATCCCTGATACTTGAGGTGAAGTCATCTTGTATGTGGTTCTAGTCAAACAATTTAGATGCCGAGTGAAATGATCCTTTTGGCAAATTTAGCCTAAAGTTTGTTCTGTTTTCTCCATATGTGAGATGAAATGAATGCTCATTTGAATGCACTGGTACACTTTGAAGCTCACGGATCCACTAGCTAGCCAAGCCAAGTGAATGCGATTGCCAAGTCTATAATTCTAGGGTGCCTAGCATCTCTAATTCTTATTCTGAATCCATCATGGTCTAGTGTGGATGGACTGGGAGATTTATAGTTGATGAATGATCATTGCAGATGACTTGATGAATGATCATTATAGATACTCCGAATTGATGCATATGGTTTCAGGTTTAAGATTGGCGGCTTTGATTCCTGTCAAAACTTGTTTCTTCCTTATAGTACATTATGTAGCTCGAACATTACACGTCATGTGTTATTTTACGCCACCAATGCCGAGTTCTCCTCCTTTGCAGTTTGCTTATAATGGAAAGGGTGACAAAGGTGATCCATGGACTTGGCCAGAAGTGGAAGGGCCATTAACAATAAGATATTTCTAGACAAAAAGGCAGCAAGATGGTGAAAGGATGAACTTGCACTAGTTGAAAAATCGATATTGTATGTCTTTTCTAATCGATAGAAGGGGCATGGGCTATAGAGATGTTAAAGTCACAATGACTTGGTAGTATAAATACTAGCAACTATAGAGATTGTGTTGTATGATAACTGGACTAATACCTTCTGAGTCTGTTATACAGCTAGAGACTGTAAACAAGAATCTTGAAGCTTATTATATGATGCGTGGGACAAATTTGTCAAGGCATGGATAGTCATCAAGATTGAGGACACCATTTTTGTCTACCAATGACGCTTGCAGGCTAGCATCTCACCTTCCTTATGACCACATTATGTTTTATCAAAATGTAGAATCCCATCTGCAAATTCATCGTGTTACTTATTTTCTCTGTCATGATTTTAACTGTGTACAAACCGTTTTGGCGAAATCTTTTCAGACAGAAAATGCCATGAGAGAGGCCAAAAATCCTAGGATGTTTGATGAGGAGGTGCTTTTCTGTTTATCAGTCTTTGACATGCTTTGGTTTTAGTTGTACATGCAGCAGCCATCAGTTTCTTGAATTTTGAGAGTAAAAGTTTTGCATTTTGTAGGTTAAAGACTTTGTCTCCCATTACCTCCGAGCGTGTGAGGATTATCTCCCAACACTATACTCTAAAGGACCAAAGGGATCAGACCCTGAGCATCTCCTCATTATCGAAATTGATGAAGGGAGAAACCCGTTATAGGTAGCTAGGTGACTGAAACTTCTACTGAGATTCTACTAAGGAATTTCTTTTTTTCTTGATTGTTGGGTCTGTTGAATGGTCAGTTTTGTTTTAATAACATGCCATCTTCTATTGTTAGTCATTGTAAATTGTATATTCTGTATGAAATTTTGACATGTAAATAAACTATGTTATTTAGCTCCAAATGTATTGGCAGTTTATCAGGAATTGCTTTCAATCGCTTATGTGATCATAAACCTAATTCATGGTGCTCGAAAATTGGAACATCTCGATGAATCTGAAACATGAGAGAAATAACTCTGAGAGGAATATCAAATAAACATGTTTATGTTATTATAGACATGGAATATCACGCACACTTCAATTTGATAGACCCATTTACGTGACCAATTATTGGATAATGAAATCTCCAAATGAATGCACAAAGAAGAAATATGGCCTTTCAAAACATTATTGTCTTTCCATAATGAAGGAACAATTCTTGGTTATTGTAGAAGAATTCGAGCAAGTATATATAAATAACCGCAAATCACTAATTGAAGCTTCACTTATTTCTAGTGTTCGAGGTCTATGAATACCCATCTCCCTAAGACAACATTATTGTCCTGTGAAATAATAACCTATTTATTAACAACTGAGGAGTTCACTCATAATCGTATGGTTGACAAACCTAGAGGCTCTCTAAGCTAGAAAAAGTAAACTGATATATGACGGACCAATTTCCATGGTCGCCCTTTGTTGTTGAAAATGAGAAATAAGAGCCAAAGTCTTAACTTTTGTTAAACTGATCATAGTAAAGTAAAGCAAGTTCTACATAACCATCAAGATTAACTCCTATAATTACCTATATAGTAACATAGAAATCACAATTCCTAGAAGGAAAGATACGGTGACTCCATATAATATTATCATTGACATAAAAAAGCCTATTTTTCTTCTAATTAACTTCAAATCTCCTTTTATGATTGCCAATTCTTCATTTTCACTTGATGCCTCTCCAGAATTGACTGCGTCCATGTTTTTAGGCAAACAAATTCTGCATTCCTCAATATAATCTTCAACCAATTGCACAAACCCCCGACAATTATCTGTCTGAAAAAAAAATTAGTATAAAGCAATATCAAGTATTACAAATGTCACTACATGCACAATATGGTAAATTGATACAGTTACATTACAAGACGAGACATAATATAATCTTCCTCGATTAATAGGATTTTTTCGCACTTTTTTTACTGTGCATAATTTCCCTTGAGGACATGGACATATCTTGGATGGAAAATCAACCGACCAATTTGAAGATACTCGAGATGCCATACTAAAGTAATAATATCATATAATCAAAATTAGATTAGATTTAATCAACAAAAAAAATGCAAGCAAATAAATGTAATAGATAACAAAACCTACAACAATATTTTTCCACTACATGTTCCTGTGAATCATTTTCAAAATCTATCAGCTCCACTAATTGTGGCTTAAAAAAGCTTGCCTTATAGAACTAACCACAATGATGAAATTTTTCCCGGTAAAATTTGACTAACAACAAAAAGCACGGTGTAGAAAGTTGCTTACCTCATTTGAGACCCATGAATCAGAGAAAATATTCTCTTTTTAGTTGTCTTATTTTTTCCTCCAAACTTTCCTGAGAATCATTTTCTTAGTTAGTCACTTTGATCTCCATAAATAATGGGTTATATAACTTAAGAAACTTCTAAAAAAAGGGATTATGCAGAAAGATCAGTCAAACCTTAACACCAACAAAAAAAATTGACTGATTGCAGAGGTGGAAACGGGAGGGTGGAGGCGACTTTTCTCTGGCGGAGGCCACGAGGCTAAGGTGAAAGGACGGGGGCGGGAGGGCGGAGGCGGAGGCCACGAGGCTTAGGCGACGAGGCAGAGGCTGCGAGAGGGAGGCGACGAGCGGGAGGGCGGAGAAGGAGGCGGAGGCGGGAGGATGAAGACGGAAGGCGGGAGGGCGAAGGCCGCGAGGCTGGCGGAGGCAGAGGCGGTGTCACGCCCCGTACCCCACTGGAACGCAACACCCCATCAGGGTCGATTATGGTGCAACGCTCCCAGGAAACGTTGCCGACCCACACCCATAAAGAGATCAAGCACGAGCGGAAATATAAAATAACAAACCCAGACAACTACAAATAAAGCCAAGGATAGCCAACAATCAAACCACCATTATAGAAAAAAATTACACACTAATATTACTATTAAAACCATTTGTACAATCTTTTACAAGTACAACAAAAGATACAAACTATCAGCAGCCACTTGGTCAAAAAGGGATAAGTGGCTAGTGAGGTCAAACTAAACTAAGGAAGAGGGCTACGATCCAAAAAGTAGCGGCCCTCATCGCTAGCTAAGGACACTAGCCGATCCTACGGCTCCCAGTCGGGATTGGATGACTCGGTGGGATCGTCTGACAACTCCTCGGATATGTCCTCGCTAGACTCTGACTCCTTGGAATCCATCGCCTAGGCTCGCTCATCCTCAGAGTCTAGCTCCAACTCCGGGTCTAGGTAAAGCCTTAACCCCTCCTCATCTGATCCTAGCTCTGCCATCTCATCATCCTCCTCTATGTCTTGCTCCATGGCTTCGGGTTCGTCATCCTCCTCCTCATTCATAGGCTCGGGGTTCTCTGCTAGTACATTGGGCTCCTCATACACCTCCTCCTCCTGCATCATCCCCTCGGGTTAGACCTTAGGGTCTATCACCTTACCAGCAGCTATAATTGGTTGCATCAGCCTAGTATTATTAATAGCGATATCAAAGGTCCTAAGGGGCTCTCCCTCAATCCCATTGGCATTTCGATGGCACCATGCCACATATTCTTGTTTCTGATAATAGTCCGCACCTATATTTACAACTACCTCTGAATGATATCTCACAAAAGCCTCCCCATTTCCTGAAGGGTAGGTAGTAGTATACGTCCAGATCTCCAAAGGGATCCCAAAAAGAGGCGGTGGCTACTCCATCCTCACAGCCGGGGGTCTGAAAAGTTTCGGTTTACATAACCGTGAGACGAATCTCAATGAGTTCAACCCCTAAACCTAGGCTAGGCTAACATGCAATCTCCTGACCGGAAAATAAATATTTGAATCACCAATCAACAATAACCAAATCATTATTAGACCCTACAGGTTAGACAGTTCGATATATAAAAATCATGGCACATACGTGGCACACACACAGTCACACGTACGCCAAACAAATGCTCATGTATATAGTCTCACCCACTCACATGCTAATCATTGTATGTTTATGCATGCAAATGTTATTGACATGTCATGCGCATCTCTTTGGTCCACTGGCCCACACTGGCACACTTGCCCAATTCATTATTATTACGACTCGAGTCATCAATTTTTCACGGCCCGATGCGTCTAGCCTGCTTCAAAGTGCATGAGGCGCAACACTGTTCTCCTTGCGAACCAGAGCCTGCTTCAAAGTGCATGAGGATGGTCGCCTTCCGGATGTACCGGGCATCGTCCTGCTTCAAAGTGCATGAAGATGGTATCGACCCGAAGGTCATGACCCGAAGGTCCTTAGGTGATCACACAATTCATTATTATTTGAACCCAGCGTATAACACTTCAGGGTAATTTAGATGATCACACACTCATGGCAGGCACGCATTCTCACACAATTTCACCACATGCCACACTCTAGGTATACATAATGCGTATCCATGTTATGCAATACAATGCACCATGAGCACCAATGAAATTCAATCACAATCAATCACAAATTACGTACAACCAATTAACCTGGACATACCCGGTAATTTTCTAATGAGCTCCTAAATTGATCAATTAATTCAATTTCTCTTCCCAATAATTCCTCACTAATTTACCATAATTTTCCGACACTAATTTCTACCAGTCAATTCTCAACCCAGTCTAAAATACACACTAATACTATCTAAGTCAATCCAAAATATACTGATAATACCTAAACCAGTCCAGAAAAACACACTATTAGTCATAATCCAGGTTTAGGAATTTTACTCACCTAATCCTAAGTCACGACGACGGGGAATGGCGACCGATCACTGGTGAACAGTGCAATCGGTGGCGGAATTCCCGAGGCGGCGAAGCGTACAGACGGGGTGAATAGTACCCACCGTACGGACGTGAACAGTACTACCTGTACGGGGGCTGTACGGACAGCCGAGAATGGGTGGCTGGTAAGGCGCCGGTGACGGCCACGCGTGGTCCGTATGGACGCCGTGAGCAGTGTCCGAACGGGACGGTGAACAGTAACCGTACGGGGGACACTGTACGGCCTAGGTGGAACGGTGACGTATGGAGGTGCTGGGCGCTCGGGTGTTGATGGAACGGCGATCGGAGCTCCGGCGAAGCTCCGGTGGTACTGTTCACAGAATGGGAAAATGAGAAAAAAGAGAGAAAACGAGAGAAAAAGAGGGGGAAAAGGAGAGAAAAAATGGACTGAACCAAGGCTGAGCTGAGGTAGGGGACCAAGGGGGTTGACGGCGAGGCACAGCGGTCGCCGGCGTGCTTTGGCGAAACTCCGGCGAAAGAGAAAATGAGAGAGAAAATTTGAGAGAAAAAAGAGAGAAAGTGAGGGAAAATGGAGAGAAAATTTCTGAAGCTGGTCTGGTTCGTGGGGGGGTGAGTGAGGAGAGAGAGAGGTCAGCCAACTTGGTCAAATAAAATAATTAGGGGTGCCATGTGTCAAGATTTGACAATAATGACTAAATTACCCCTAATTAAATAGTTTATATTCATCCTTATCTAAAAAGAGAGGGGCAAAAGGGTCAATAGTCCTAAAAAATTACAGCTGATAATTATCCATAATTATCCCAATTTATCCCAAAAAGATTCGGACAAAAAATTAGCCCAGGGGCAAAACAGTCATTTTTCCTGTTCCGGGGTGAAATTCCAATTTTTGCACATACGCGTTTCATATATGCGTGGCCAACATAATATGGCGTCGGAATTGCGAAATTCACTTTTTAAGCCCTCGAAAATCGACTGCGAAGTTCAGGGAATAAAATAATATTATTTTTCTAATTTTTGTCGAAATTTTAGTTTTTCTCCGTAACGACTCCCGGCATGCGTGGCCACCCAAAAATGGCGTCGGCCTCGAAAAATAACCTCAAACGGCCTCAGAATTTAATACCGGCACCCCAGGGGCAAAATCGTAATTTTTTCACCCCCAGACCGAAATTCCAATTTTTACTCGTACTAACTCTAAATGTGTGTAGCTAGCATAATATGACATCAGATTCCCAAAAATAGTCTCTTAAGCCTTCGAAAATCGACATCGAAATCCGAGCCCAATTTTGTAAATAAAACTCGCTAAACTTTCAATTTCAGGGTCTCTCACTAACGGGCGGCTATTTAGAAGTTACGCGTATTGACCTAGGGCTATCCGTGTCGTAATGGTCTCGATCATTGAGAGAATGAGAAATTATTATTAGTTTCAGAGGTCACAATCGTTAGGTTCAGGTTCAGGACTGGTTGGCCACGTGTACATTCGGTCTTGCAAAATCACCTGCGTCCCTATTATACATCGTTGGCCTTGGCCAAACCCAATCCATTACCCTTTCCTACGATCAGCCCACGTTGGCACAAAATATTCCCTTAGCGTCTCTCGTGATCGGTGTCCGTTTCACAATAGGGGCTCCGGTCCACGTTCCATTTTCTAGTTAGCCATACCCCATTGGTTAGTATTCCGAGAATGATCAACTCTGGACGAGACTGACTAAAATGAAATGCGAATTAATATCAGTTTTATTGATCCCGGAAATTACATCGAAATTGGGGTGTTACAGGTGGGAGGATGGGCGCGGGAAGGCGAAGGCCACAAGGTTGAGGCGAAGGCCGCCAGGGGGAGGCGACGAGGTAGAGGCCACGAGGGGGAGGCAGAGGCAGGAGGACGAAGGCAAAAGGTGAGAGGGCGGAGACCGTGAGGCTTAGGTAACGAGGCGGAGGTGGGGGGGAGGCGGAGGCCGAAGGGCGGAGAACGGAGGCGAGAGGCGGGAGGGCAAAGGAGGAGGAGGAGGAGGCGGAGGGGGTCTCGGGACCCAGCCACTACGACCGGCCTTCCTCTTTTCGCCGGTGGTTTCCGGAGCCACTGACGACGAAAGTGAAGAAGAAAAGCTAAGAAGGATGAGATGAGAAGAAGCGCTATAGGAAGGGAAGGAGAAGAACGAAAAAGTAATGGAATTCAAACTAATGTGAAAAAAGAAAAGAAAGGGAGAGGCGAAGAGAAACAGAGCAATTAATGCACGCATTTATTGTTTCATTTCCTTGCTCACGCCTCCTCTATAGGCACAGGGGAGAGAGGTCTTCTATCCAAGGGCATCAGAAAAAAGAGAAATCAAATATAGTTTTATTTTTTTATTCCACGTCATAGCTACGTGTCTTATTATTAATGGTCCACGTAGGTTTACGCAGGCCACGTAGGCATGTGACGTGGTGTGTGTAAACCACTGAATATTTCCTCCTCCCTCTCCCTTTCTTCCTTTCCCCCTCTGCAGCCAACCACCGATTGGAACCGAGTGGAGAACCCGCTCCACTGCTCAAAGTTGGCCACGCAAGTCCACGAAGAAGGTAGGCTAGTGCAAAGCATTTAAGGGAGAGGATAGAAAGGCAGAGAACAGGTGGCTGTCGGCCATAAAAGGAAGAAGGGGGGAAGGGAGGAAGTTCGGTTCTGGGGAGGACCAACGTAGAGTAGATAGTTGGGGCGAGAGAGAGACAGAGGGCAGAAGAGCTTTTCTGGCAACCGCCGTGCTCGTACCGCGGCCGTAAAGAGAAAGGGAGTTCGGTTTGGGGACCGTGATACAAGGCGAGAGTTTGGTTTTTGGGGGGCGAAATCGAGAGAGAGGAGATAGAGAGTCAGGAGAGATGAGCAGAGAGAGAGCGAAAATAGAAATGGACTGAGTGAGATAGAGAGGAAGGGAGCTCCTCCGACAATTGCTGGGCTTGCGCCGTGACCAACAGCCACCGGACTTTGCCTCCAAGCCGTCGCCGCGAGTCCCCTGTCACTGCCTTGCTTTTCCTTGTCTCGGCTGAATGGGGTCGAGACTTGTCGACGCTCGCTTGCACTGGGTTTTGAGCGTCGGTGGGCCTTCCTCAGTCACCTTGGCGTGTCTTTGCCTTGTTTGTGTTATTTGTCGGCATCGATTTGAGCCCTAATAGGTGATGTCTTGCTTGTCCCGTTGGCGCTCGCCGGGTGTTTGACAAAATGCTTGATTTAGATCTGAAGGCAGGGCATCAGTGGTGACCGTGGTGGTCAACCATGGCTAGCCATGCCCCCCGGGCCTAGCTGAACAACAGTCAAGGCGACACTGGAGCAGGTGTCTCAGCCCTTTCCAACAAAGCGCGGAGCAAAGGGTGCGGAACAGAGGCCAAAGTCGGGCCCGGCGTTGGCGATCGTCAAGCCGATGGCAACATGGGCGGAGGAGTGGCGTTGGATTCAATTTATGGCGGTGAGGCGATGGTGGTTCGGGTGTTGGGCGTCGACGTGCGGCCGCGGCAGGTGAAACGTCGCGAGCGCTAGGGCGAGGCCGCAAAGGCAGAGTGTCGCGGGTGAGGAGGAAGAGGAGTTGGGTCAGTGGCCGGGGAAATTCGGGTCGGATCCGGGTTGGGTGAGGAGTCCGACCCGGTTCCCTTTTCCTCTCTTTTGGAGCTAGGCTGGAAATAAAAGAGGAAAAGGCGGTGGGCTGGGCCCATGTTTTTTTTTAAGTTTTGCTAGACCAGGCTCATTCTTTAAGTCCAGTCCCGCGTGGGTCTGGGCTAGCGAATACGGGTTAGTCTGGACCGGGTCGGATGTGGAGAACCAACTTGGGTCCATTTATATATTATTATAATATTATAATACAATAATATTATTTTAATTAAAAATATATATTTAAAAAAATTAAAATTTCATTTTTTCTTTTAGAATTAGGTAATAGTTTAGAAATTAATATTTTTGAATAATTTTTTTAAATTATGTGAAATAGTTAATTAATAATCATGTTTAAATCGGATAAGCCTATAAGGCTATAGAGTAGGATTTTACATGTTAGTTTTATCACTGTTGTATTATTATTATGCATATTGTTTTTTTAATTAGAATATAATTGCATAAATTGTCATGTTTTGAATGTTGTCACCTTAGTTAGGTTTAGAACTCTAGGCTGCACATCTATCTTGATTGCTAATCATTAATGATTGTGCACTCATTTAATTACCTCACATGTTAGGAGGAATGTCCTAAAATCAATCCAAATTGCCTGAAAAATATTTTCTGAAATGAACAGGGTAAAAATATACCAAAAGGGTATCAGTTACCTAACTAGTATAATTAAGTTCCCGAACTCATTTAATATTTGGTTCGTAGGAGTATGGTGATTCTTTCGTCATCTTACTTGGGTTTCTAATTGATCTACTCTAAATCGATTAGTGGCGATTCCTAGATAAAAATCACTTGCAGGTTAAAAGCCTAAATCATAAGCCGCGATATGGTATAAGTTTGGGAGAACCCGAGTTAAGTCTCAAACCTAGACTTAGCACATACCAGGCGAGATCTCCTCTTTTTATTGATAAAAATCGAAGGTCGGTCACGAAGATGAGGTGGGTTTACTCCCATTCTTGAATTGACAGTGATGCAGATGGGAGAAGGAGGAGTAAAGGCATGATTGTGCACGCGTCTCTTTCGGAGTCGGTGCTCCTAAAGCTCTGGTCATTGGGGTTGTGGCTTTAGTTACAACCATTAGTGCATGAACTGTCTTCAGCCACTGAGGAAAAACTAGTCCAATGGTCTTTTTTTGGACATATTAATGTAGGCACCAGACAGTGTTGTACAATGCGTAAAGTTTTCTAAAGAGGGAGTGTGTGTATCTTCAATTCTTTTACTTATTTCAAGTGTTTATCGAACGCTTCCAAGTCCTTCCTCTAATTTTCTGCAGTTAGGAAAGGTGTAATGAGTCCATGTTGTCCAAAAAATCTATTTGCTATTACAAATGTAATCACCAGTGTCGAGTCAACCCCCGAGTTTCGATCTAATACTCGAATTAAATTAAATCAAATTTTGTTTTATGATTGAGTTTGATTCACAACACACAAGCATTTATAATACACACACATATTTGTTTTTTCCACACGAACTCTATGACTTAATACATAGTCCGTGAAATGTAGTTGGTTTGAGTCATGATTATTTAAGCTCTACACAAGACAATGTGCACTGAGAGAAAATAATATAAATGATTTGTGCTCTTGTCGCGATTGTTTAAGAAAAGAACATACTACCGGTGAATATCATAGTTGATGAGTGATTACAATTCTAAAAAGCAATATTCTCTGACCCAACCGTCTGATTTAGGTGAATTGGTATCAATATATAGACTTTGAAGAAGATTGCCAAGATCAATTATTAAGGTTTCAAAAATAATTTTCTTTTTTGCATAATTTGATCTATGGTTATAAGGTTTTGGTCAAACGACTGATTAACCAATTGAATTTCTGAACATTAACAAATTGAGTTGTGAACACATTCCATTGTAAATCAAAGAAAAGAGAGGGGAAATGAAAGAAAATTGACCAAAAAAAGAAGAAGTTCAACTGCCCCGAGAAAAGAAAATTATATGATCGCTACATTTATCCCTAACTCACATGTTTATGTCACAATTCACACTGAGGTATGCTCCTTAAAGAGCGTTCATTCTCGATCGACCACTTCAGCCCTCGCAACTTCTTCGCTAACCCTATCCACCTCCCCGTCGCATCGGGCATTCAAGGCCTCACTCTATTCCTGATACAAGGAGAGCGGCTTAGAGATCGGTGGCTTCACTTGCCTCTCAACAAATGTGTCTAGTACTGTATGGTTCCACTTTACACAAACTCCTTTCTTATTAAAAGTACGTACGTTGCTTTAACCGTTGCGCACTATGTATCGTCTGATAACCAATAAATCCCCCGCCTTTCTTTTTCTTTTTTCCTCTACTTTTTGGATCTCCGTACGTGAAATCTCACTCTCTGCAGAGTGCATTGCTCATCTAAGGCTGTCCCCACAGCTATGAATGAATTCTTGGTGAAAACAGTTATATACATCTTTCCTTTTCTAGACAGAAGTTCTGTGTACACACATCATAATGAATTTGATCCGGGCCAATCTCAAGATGGGCTCCATCTTGCCCCCATTTGATCACATCAGCTATTTAAATAATATATCTCCAAATTTAACGTTAAAAATAACAAAAATCAACATCTAACTCAACCACTTTGGTTGCTCCAAATACTATACAGGTTGGATTAATAAAGAGTGAGCATTATTCCAATTTCCAACCGCTTGATTTCATTGGCCAACATGGAGTTGGCATTTGTCGCTTCTTGCTGGCGTGGGGCTTAGCCACATGCCATTAGCCATTCCTGTCGCTGATTTGAAACGTCAAAGCATTTGGAAAAAGAAAGTATTTTAGGAGTTGGATTTGGTCCGCTAATGTGTTTTTGTCATCCTTAAAACGTGACTTTTGGTCGAAAGGATCTTGGTGATGCGTGATTGCTTTGAATTTCTTGATTGTGGCATCTCCATTTGGTTTCCTTTCATTAAGTATATAATTGGCAAATATCCTGACAAATCAGCGTCTAGAAAGTCATAGAAGAGGGCCAAAGCAACTTCGACGTTGATTCAATGTCGTTTGTCACGTCTAAAAGAAGTTTCATGTAATTGAGCTACATCTTGCACGAAAAGAATGTTCCAAACATATTTAAATCCATGATTTAGTTGGTCTCTTTTGATTATCAATCTATGCTATTAATTAAGCGAACCCGAAAACCACCTCGTCCCCAAATTTATCCAAAAGAATTCCATGGAAAAGCCCATGATGTATTAAAAACATCCTATGATCATGCATCATGCATAATCATATATGTACAAAATCGTAATTAGTGATTATTAAGACGATTGGAAAACAATCAATGAATCTCTTACCTTCTAAATTTAATTACAAAATAATTATTATCAGGTGTTCCATAATTTTTTTTGAACTTTCATTTAGGACAAGTTAAAATATATTATAAAACGGAATAAAATCTGGACATACTCTTTTATCATTCATTAAGCTTCCTTTATTTCGTGGAAAATGAATAATTTAAAAAATATTTTCCCAAAAATTAATGCTTATATCACTTGAAATTATTAGTCAATAGATAGTTTTTTCATTATCGATAACAATTTATATCTTAACATTGTCATGGACGATGAAAATATCTCTCGTTTATTTATTTTTGTAGGTGATACAAGCGATCATATTTAGGAAAATATCTTCCAAATCATTTATTTTCACGAAATAAGCACACCATTAGTATAATTTTTTTCACTATTTCTCTTTGCACGCAACTCGTGCGTTCTTTTTTACTATAAGTGAAAAAAATAGCTAGTTTTCGAATCTACAATAGTTAAACAAAATGATAATTATGAGCTAAAGGTTTTCGGATATGGCCATCATACCAAACTTAAAAAAGAGAATTTTGTTTTCAAGCTTTGATAATTATAAGATGAGCTGATTGCAAACGCTCTTCACATGGAATGGTTAAATTGCTTAACCCTGCAATTAGCATTCTTGTGGTAAAATTTGACTAAATCTGAATAGAGACAGGTGTGCTATGCCTGATCATTAATATTTCCTTAGTGAAATTATCTTTTATTCTTGCATAATGTGACTGGTAATGCACATAATCTGTATCCACAATCAACAATATTCCTGTGCAAAATTAAATGCAAGAACCTTTAACCAGTGTGGGTTCAATGGCTGCAATCTAGCCACATGCTTCATTTCCAGCTTTTTCTTTTCCTTCTTATTGTAAATTAATTGCTCTCTCTCCATTATTTCCAACAGTGGTTTCAATAATGAGGGTAGATGCAATAGGTGCAAGATAACAGCTCGAGGCGTCACTTGCACGTGCATTAACAAAGAATGCTCTAAAGATACGTACTAATCATACGTGATAATGAATATTTCAATTTGTCAAAACATTGGTTACACTGAACAAGAGCAGAGCGTTGTGTCAGCGAACTATGATCTTTCTTTGTTTCGTTGCTTCAGATTATTCGTTAACAAAATACTTTAAAAAATTACATCGTTCGAGGTCCACACGTTTCAAAGGGAAAGCTTTTAGTCGTACACACAAGAGTGAGTTCACATGATAGGTTTGATATTTAGATGCTGCCAAGCATGACTTTGGTTGTGCTTTCAAGCTGTTTCTGTGTGAACTACACATCATAAATGCACATGCAATGAAGAAGTACGTATCCTAACAGCTCTCGGCAAAATGAATGGTCTGGTTTCGTCCCAAATCCTTACCTCTTGACAGGGTCAAATAAAAAAAAAGAGATCGTTTACCTGCTCCCCTGGGTGATTCTACCATAGAGGCCAATGATGGACGATAACTCCTCCCGAACACAACAACCAACTTTCATCGTATAGTGCTCTCCAAAGAGCAACTCTTCTCAAAATTTCAAAATTTCAAAGGATGTTGAGTTGTAATCCTATTCTAACTAAGGATTCTTGTGGTTACGGAGGATCCAGTTACAGGAGAATATTTCCCCCCTTATGATGGTGCCTTACCCTAATTGCTCAATTGTTGTGAATAGGTGCTCTCACATATTTGTTATATACTTAGATAAAGAAAGATTGTGAAGAGATGCCTCCAAACACTTGTTAAACTCCTAAAATTTCAATGAAAAGTATTCATGAGAGCTGGTCAACTGGCTTGAATCCTGCTTCTCGAGCAGCTAAGCTTACGCAAAATCTACCCTTGACCCGACGCACACATTCTCTGGTTAGACTTGGGCCAAGGAGGTCAAGTATAGTTCGAATCACGTTAGAGCTCATAATACTCGACCCATGTCGCATGAGTGAGCTTTGTGTGAGATGCTTAAATTCACGGATGTAACTCGACCCGAGTAGATGGTACTGAGGAGAGCAATTTGAGTGACTTAATTGGAAGAAAATGGAGACTTGTATTTTGTGCAGCTGATTCTTTCTTGGGCATGTTTATAGATTGGTTCAAACCCATATAAGCACCAACGTACCACTGCATAAATAGTACCATGCAAATTGATTTTTTCTTTATATGGGTTCAGCTAAAACTTGATATTCAATGGACTTACTCTATGACCAAGTGTTGAGAGCGAGCGAACTATTTTGCCAGAAAAAATCAGGCTCTATCAAGCTCGGGTTAGGTACGCCATCAGCATTTCATCATGTATATGTCGATAAAAAAATAGTTACGTTTTCACACAGTCGACACAACTCAGCAGCAGCAGACAACTATTAGGGATCGATAGATAGATAGAGAGCAGTTGAGGGCTTTCAATGCCGAGAATTGATAATGTGGCGTAGCGCATGTTTTAGGGTCTTTTCGGAGCCTCCTATTATTAAGGGTTCATCGCAATATTGGTCCCTAAACTCCATGTGAGGCCCTTTACTGCAGTGTCGGTGAAGAAGCCATTAATGCTTAAACCCTCACTTGCTCAAGCATCTTTATATAACACATGCCTGAGATTGATATCATAAGGACAGCGCTTGAGACTCTCTCAAGCTTGTGAAAGTTCGTTCTCTCTTTTTTCTCTTTTGGTGTTTGGGGTTTTCACATAACTCATTGGGGGAACCGAGCACGGGTCTCGATGAGGATATTAGGAGCAATTTCTGTGTTCTTGCTGTTAGCTTTCACAATTTGCCATGGAGAGGAGACACCTGTGGAGGTTCTTGGAGTCATGGAATGTAGCGACTGTGCACAGAGAAACGTCAAGCCCAGCCAGGCATTTTCTGGTACTCCATTTATTTATTCTTCTTGTTCCCAACTAAGAACAGCTCATTGGCTTGTCCATACAGTGCATGCAATTGCTTAAATTTGCATGCATTACACTCGCTGTGCTTCATCTCTAGGGCAATTGTATCATTACACCTACAATTATTTCTTCAGACGAAGTAAAGTTCTAATCGATCGGCAATCTGTTTGTGTGCGTTTGATCTTTCATCAAAGGGATTCGAGTGAGCATTGACTGCAAGACCGCGCAAGGCAAGTTCGAGCGCAGAGCAGTGGGGGAGTTGGATGGAGAAGGCAAGTTCCAGGTCTCACTCCCACAGGAGATGGTGGAAGGTGGCAAGCTCAAAGAAGAGTGCTATGCACAGCTTCACAGTGCACAAGCCACGCCATGCCCTGCCCAAGATGGCCTAGAGTCCTCAAAGATAGTCCTCAAGTCCAAAGCCAATGGCAAGCACACTTTTGGCCTATCTGGCAAGCCCAAGATCTCACCCTCTACTTGTGCCTCAGCCTTCTTTTGGCCCTTCTTCAAGTACCCTCCGTTGTCAAAGTTGCCTCCAGTAAAGGATTTTGGCCACCTACTGCCTCCGTTCCCACCAAAGACCCTCCCTCCATTCCCTCCAATCGACAAGAAACCCCTCCCTCCATTCCCACCAAAGGTACTCCCTCCATTCCCTCCAATCTACAAGAAGCCCCTCCCTCCACCAGTGCCGATCTTCAAGAAGCCTTGCCCTCCACCGGTCCCTGTGTTCAAGAAGCCATTGCCTCCACCAGTGCCGGTGTACAAAAAGCCATTGCCACCTCCGGTGCCGGTGTACAAGAAGCCGCTCCCGCCACCTGCACCAGTGTTTAAGAAGCCGTTGCCTCCCCCAGTGCCGAAATTCAAGCCACTCCCACCACCGATTCCCAAAAAGAAGCCGTTGCCTCCTCCAGTGCCGTTGCCTCCTCCTCCAGTGCCAAAATTCAAGCCACTCCCACCACCGATCCCCAAAAAGAAGCCGTTGCCTCCTCCAGTGCCGTTGCCTCCTCCTCCAGTGCCGAAATTCAAGCCACTCCCACCACCGATCCCCAAAAAGAAGCCGTTGCCTCCTCCAGTGCCGTTGCCTCCTCCTCCAGTGCCGAAATTCAAGCCACTCCCACCACCGATCCTGAAAAAGAAGCCGCTTCCACCCCCAGTCCCCATATTCAAGAAACCGCTTCCTCCGCCATTCAAGAAGCCGCTCCCACCCCCGATCCCCGTGTTCAAGAAGCCGCTACCACCCCCCATCCCTGTATATAAGAAGCCACTCCCGCCACCAATTCCCATTTTCAAGAAGCCACTCCCACCACCAATCCCTACATTCAAGAAGCCTCTTCCACCGCCTATTCCGATCAAACCACTACCTCCAATCCCAAAGATACCTCCTTTCACTAAGCCTCCATGCCCACCACTTCCTAAGCTCCCTCCTCTCCCCACAATTCCTCCAAAGTACTTCAAACACCCCAAGCTCGGAAAGTTGCCCGTTCTACCTCCATTCCCACCTCATTCTTAGGTTCTTGCAAAACAATATTTCCTGATGATAGTAGGATGCCTTTTGATTTACCCTATACTGAAGGGTTTGCTTCAGATTGTGCTTGCTGTAATAATGACTTCGACTTCGATCGGGGAAGTGCGTGGAGTTAAGAGGAAAAGTGGGAAGGCATGGGGGAGTAGAGAAAATGAGATCAGTGGGTCGCTGTTCAATTGTTTTTTTCAAAGTGTTGCATGAGTGAAGTTGAATGTGTGTGGAATTGCTCATGTCACAATGAGTGAATTCCGAAGGTGTACAATATATTAATACATCCAATATGCTTTTGGTATGGAGTTCCTTGTGCTTTGTTTTTCCCTCATTGGAAAATCATAAGACACGCATGCTGCTAAATAAATCAGTACTGTTTAAATAAATGAACAAATAAATCAGTACTGTCGTGTGATCTTGTTCAAGTAACACGGATTGGGAGATGATAAAGAAAGGATAAGAAGACAGAGGATCTGTATGAATGGAACATTTAAGTTAGGAGACTTCTTTTGGAAGAGATCAATCCGTTTCAAGTACCTCTACTCTATTCTAAATCTGGCTTTTAAGCCCATATTCTTTTTACAAGTGTAATTTTATTAACTAGCAAAATTTTCAAGGTCATTTTGAACCTTCTCAGTTGAAGCCTTTGAAGTCAAAAGGGCAATTTGCCGTTAGTTTCTGTTCAATTTTACCGTCAAATTATTGAGTTGGATGACACGTGGTAGTTGACAGGTGTGCCAGTTTAGAGTTGTACCCTTTGTTTATCACGTGTGTACAAATTTGTGATTTTTCGTGATATTAATCCAATTTAACGAAAATTAACAGAGGGTAACTTTGTCACAAATGTACCAGTTTATGGGTTTTGATGGTCAAAAAATTAGTTTTGGGTATATTTGTCACAGTTGTACGAGTTTGAGATTTTTTATGATCAAAAAATTAGTTTCGGATAAATTTATCACAAGTGTACTAGTTTGGGGTTTTTCGTGGTATTAATTCTAAAATTTTAAAGCCTCCTTTTTATAGGATAAAAAATAATGAAAATGAAATTTATTTATCTGTAAAGTTTATACTATTACATAAAAATTTAATGGATTATAAAAGTTATCGAAGATTCCATACGTAAATACCTGTCCTAAAGGTGTCCAATTGTGAGTGCAAAACATAGAAGAAAAAGTTGTCACAGATTAAATTAAAATGACACGAAGACAAATAATAGCATTTTGATTTGCCTCGGCGCTAGCATGAAGCATCGGTGAACTCAAGAGGGTGGGAAGAAGGCCGTTTCCACAATGTTCCCCCGCCTCCGCCATCTCTCTCTCTGAATTTTGCTCGATTGACTGCGACTTCTAGATCGACGATGCAATGTGGGTCGTTATCCCTCTTTGTTATGAGGAAACACTTTGATTTTTCATTTTCTTGTCGTAAATCTGATCGAGGTTCGATGATGAATAAACTAATAGATTCCTTCATGTCTTTCTCTGTTGTCGTGCTCCATTGCATCTTTAATTTGAACCCTTTTCTAAGCTCGAGCTCACGAGTAGGCAAGTACGTTGTCAAACTTTTACCTTTCTATCCCGAGCTTTTTATAATTTGTTTGGAAAGAAGGTGTTGTTTCGATTGGGTTGGAAATAAAGGGGAAAATTTTGTCAAAATAGTTATAAATCTACTGCATTTTTGCCAATTCAATCCTCAATATTTTAATTATGCCAAGAAAGTCATAATTATTTTCACATTTTGTCAATTGAGTCCATCTGATCAAATTTGGCCGAAAATCGCTCATGTGGATGCGGACCATACTACGTAATACAGCCGACGCTAATGTGGATAATTTTTAATATTTTATCAAACTTTTATTACTTTTTATCTTTCCTTTTCTCTTCTCTTCTTATCGTTTTTCTTTTTTCCTTTTCCCTCCGTCGACAATTGCTAGGCCTCGTCGATGGTCAGTAATTGGCCTAACTTGGTAAGGGTTGTCCTCGCTCACCCTTGGCTAGGTGGCCCTCGCCTGAGGCGGAGGGAAAAAGGGAAGAGAGGAAAAGAAAAAAAGAAAAAGTAAAGAAGGAAAAGAGAAGATAAGAAAAAAAAAGGAAAAATAAAAAATTAACAACAAATTTGAAAAAATATTATTAAAAATTATTTGCGTTAATGCCATCCATGCCATGTAGAATGGTTGGCGTTTACATCATCAATTTCTGGCAAAAATGGACTAGATGGACTGACTCAATTGGCATAATTAAAAGGTTTAAGATTGAATTGACAATAGTAC